>CM052705.1:94230556-94307271 GCA_028551405.1 Uromys caudimaculatus | reverse complement strand
GCTGTGGGGCGTGTCTTTGGCCCTCTGCTGGGTCTTGCGATCTCCGGCGAGGGATCTTTGTCCCGGCGCTGATTAGCTGTGGGGCCCTGTGGCCCAAGCTGAGGTCTCCGGCCGTCGCCGGAAGCTGCTCCACAGGTAGGATTCTAATAAAGGAAAAAAGGAAAAGTCATTTGGTCCCTTACCACAGGTATGCATGGATTCTTTCATTCAGTAGCCAGAGGAGGGCGTCTTCTCAGCCTGAGGCATCATCAAAACCCTGGGAACACGAAGGCCACATGCTCATTTCTTCCAAGGGATATAACTTCTAATCACATATTGGTCTTTTTCGTGGTTACTCCCACCAGCCTTTTGGATTTTTTTTTTTTTTTTTTTTTCAAATTTTAAAGCGTAATTGTTAAAACTGACAGACAGGTTCTGAGCCAGATTGCAAAACTCTAACCTTGTCCTCGTCATAGATAAATGATATGTCCTTGGGTGAACAGTTTGTGTGTGGGCTGAGGTAGCGGGTGTGTGACGTCTGCACATGCCATGCCCATCTATGTGGGGGCTAGGGCGGGGCATCACATGTCATCATTCTCTCTGTTGTTATCTTGAGACAGGATCTACCAACAAAACAGAAGCCTACTGTTTTAGCTAGGCTGGTTGACCAGTAAGCTCCCTAGGAACTGCTTGTTTCTACTCAATGCTGGGGTTATAGGTGTGTGTGTGGCCATGCCTGGGTTCTCTGTGGGCACGGAGGATTTGAACTCATGTCCTTATGATTCCAGAGCAAGCAGTCTTACCCACATCTATCTAGCACTTCTTTTGGTTTCTTGTTTTGTTCTGCTCCATTCTGTTTTTTTTTGTTGTTGTTGTTGTTTTTCAGGACAGGGTTTCTTCTGTGTAGTCCTAGTTGGCCTGGAATTTGCTCAGTAGACCAGGCTAGCCTTAAACTCAGAGATCCACCTGCCTCTGCCTCCCAAATTCTGGGACTAACAGCATGTGCCCCCACAGTTGGCTGGTTTTCTGTTCTAAGCATATTTTTCACTATAATCTTGGCTGTCCTAGAACTCACTATTTAGACTAGGCTGGCCTTGACTCCACATCGATCCTCCTACCTCTGCCTCATGACTGCTGGGTTTATAGTCAGGTACACCATGCCTAGCCTCCGGAATGATTTGTGTAACCTCCCTCTGAATTGCTGCATTGTCTATGTAAGAGGATTCATCATGGGCCTGCCTCGGGGACTTTTGTAAGCATCTGTCATCAGATGTAAAATGCCTAGTGGAGTGCATGGTCCACGCAAAGAGCTCAGTGTTGTCGTCCTGGATCACAGTAGAATCGACCATATGTCCTTTAGGAGAGTGATGGTGCTCAGGGATTGACGGTCAAGATAGATGCAGGAATATTTGCCGCACCATGTCCGCTGGTTCACTTTGATCTCACCTGCACCAGCTGAGCTCTCCTCAGCTTTGTCTGCACAGGTGGGAAGCGGCAGACATCAGGTACACAGTCCAGTGTGGCCTCTACAAGGCTAGCCTTAAATGTGGCCAATCTGAATTGAGATGTGTTGAAAATACCTCGTACAGAAATGTTTGTACTCAGAACAGCTTGACGCCTGGGGAAGTAGGGCCTCAGTAAATGCAGTTGCTGTGCAACCATTGACCTAAGTTCAAACTGCCAGGACCTGTGCAAGCCCAATACGGCTGCGTGCACCTCGAACCCCAGTGCTGTGGGGGACATCAAGTAGGAAGACGGCCGAAGCTGGACGGCCACCAGTCTAATTCCAGATCCAGTGAGTGAGAGGCCTTGTTCTCAAGGGATGAGACAAAGCGGGATAGAGCAGGAGAATCGAGTGGTCTCTCCTGGCCTCCTCACATGCATGCACCCGCTCACACACATGTGCAGACAGCACGGACTTCTGGGGTTTGTTTTTTCTTGATGATTTTTATTTTTTGTTTGTTTGTTTTCATTTTCATCTCTTTTGTTTTCTGTTTTTCTGGTTTTGTTTAGTTTTGGTGGTTTGGGGGGTTTGTTTTTGGAGTTTGTTTTGTTTTGTATCTTGTTTGTTTGGGTTTTTTGTTGTTTGATGTGTGTGTGTGTGTATGTGTGTGTGTGTGTGTGTGTGTGTGTGTGTGTGTGTGTGTGTGTGTGTGTGTGTAAGAGGAAGAACATGAAGTCAAGTGGGTAAAGACCTTGGGAAGAGTTTTGTTCTTAGTGCATACAGAGAACTAGTTTGTCCAGAACAGAGTTTGAAATCTGAATTTGATTTCTGTGTGTGTGTGTGTGTGTGTGTGTGTGTGTGTGTGCGCAGAAGGAAGCCCTACTGTTCAGCCACAGACCCCTGCCTGCTATTCTATATTGCTTCTCATTTGTCCCACTCAGCTCACGAATATTTCCTACTTGACCTCTCTTGCCACTTAAACATGTGGCTCTCAAGCTGGGCATAAATTCTGAGATTAAAATGAGCAAGGGCTGGAGAGATAGTTTAGCTGATAAAGCACCAGCTGTGTGAGCATTAGGCCCTGAATCCAGTCTCCAGCACCCACATGAAGTAGCCAACGGCACAGGACTGCAGCCCCAGCATTGAGAGTGGGGAGGTAGAGACAGGCAGGTCCCTGGGCTCACTGACCAGCCAGTCCAGTCAAATAGATAAGCTCCAGGTTCAGGAAAAATCCCCGTCTCAAAAAGTGAGATGGAGGGCAATTGAGAACGGCATCTCAGTATTGACCTCCAGCCTCCATGGGTGCACACAGTATGCACTGGCTAGTGTACCCCGTCACATGTATACACTGATTACATCACCCCCCAAGATAGAGAACAATCAAGGAAAACAACTGATGGCCTCCATCCGCCCTACCTCCCATAAACACAAAGATGCACGCCGTATATATACGACAGTATGCACATAAATAGGTACCATAATGGGGAGGTTTTTTTCTCAGTTGTTTTGGAAAGTGACTGGGAACAAGTAAGATCACAGGCTTTAAACATTCTTAGGGACACAGCCCTTTAGCTCGGAGATGGATCAGCATAGCCATTTTATCTTCTAATGAGGAAGATACACACCCCTTCCTCTGGGGAGGCAGTTCTGATGGGCATCCTTCCTTGTGTAATGGTGGTGTTTGGTATCTACCACAGGGGGCACGGAAGAGCACTTCCCAGGACTGTCGTCCTCCTCAGACCGGTCTGAGACCTCCTCTGGGGAGGCTCATGCCGTGGATGAAGGCTCCCAGGACCTTTCACACTCTGAGCAGGATGACTCCTCTGAAAAGATGGGCCTCATCTCTGAGGCAGCCTCCGCTCCGGGGAGCCCTGTGCAGCCCACACCCGATCTGGCCTCAGCCATCAGCAACTGGGTCCAGTTTGAAGATGACACACCCTGGAGCAACACCTCACCACCTTACAGGGAAACAGGTGAGCGGGAAGGAAGTTAAGGAAGGTTCTGGTTTGGATAGGCTCTGGAAGGGCCTTTTCCGTAAGAGGTCTGTAAGACTTCTGGGGTTTAATTTCTTTCTGAGCTCCAGATCCTAGAACACAAATGCAATGACCTCCCACCTCTTTGAACACTACAAGGTTTTGCTTGAAATAGCACATGAAAGGGTGTGTGTGCTCTGGGTCATTTACAGAGTTTTAACTCCTGGCCCTAGCTATCGCTTTGTCTTATGTATTTGATCTATTAGGAATTAGAATGACATTCAACCAGCTCCTATTTTGTAAGCTCCAGACACATAGGCATGAGCAGTTCTCTAGTGTGACCCGCTCTCCATCTCTAAAGAGGGACAGATTTATACTCCAGACCCCTGGAAGCAGCGTCTGCAAAGAAGGTGGTGGTCATGAAAGGTAGAGCTCCTGTTTGGTTGCCCCTTAATGGTCAGAGGCTGCGCGGGGAAGACAGGCAGTTGTCGTCCTCCCCCATCCCCCACACCACACCCTACTCTCAGCCCTGGGTCACATGCTCACCTGGTCACATGACCACTTACTGTGCTCCCGCATACCAAGGGTTGGATAATCCTGGGATTGTATTGGTCCTTGACTTGCAGGTTTTTTCTCCCGTGCCTCCATATCATTAAAAAATAATTTCAAGAAAATATAAAAGTGGTCTGGAATGATGGCTCAGTGGTTAAGAGCTCTTGCTGGGATTGAATACCAGCACCTACACTGACAGGTCCCATCAGTCTGCAACTCAAGTTCCAGGGGAATCTAATGTCCTTGTCTGGTTTCCTTAGGCACTGCACGCATGTGGTGCAGGCACATACATGCAAGCAAAACACCCATGTACATAAAATGAAATCAAGTTGAATTTTAAAAGAATATATAAAATACAGCTCTGGCATGTAACACGTGTTTTCGTTTTGACAGAATATCTCACACATCTGGATGTACTTTTTCATATTTAGCCATCAGATTTTCAGTGATTTGTTGGTGATTGAGCAGCGTGGGTGATGTGACGGATCCAGACTGGTTCAGTCTGGCTGGAGAGAGGGGAGGTGACCCTTACTGAACTCTGACACTGGGCTCTTCATTCTACATGCAGGAAAATTATGGAACACAGGTGCTGTGGTTTGAATGTTTTGTCTCTCCAGGATTCATGCTGAAATCTAATCACCAATGTGTTGGTATTTTGGGGTCTGTGGGAGATGACGAATTCACCTTGAGTGGAACCTTTGTGAGTGGGATCCCTTTCATTAGAAAAGAGACTTGAGGGAGCATGCCCCTCCTCCTATTACAGTGCTTAACTTTCTGCCAAGTAATGACAACAGCTGCTCTGCACCCTCACCAAGTCCTAATCTGGTGTCTTCATCCTGGCCTTCCCAGCCTCCCAACCGTCGAGGATTAAATTTATAAGTTCCCCAAACCACAGTATTGTATTATGGCAGCAAGGACAGAAAAGCCAGTCACACGAATCAGTACAAAAGTGTGGTTATTGTTATTATTTAGTTTTGTAGAAAGGGTCTCACGTAGCCCAGGCTAGCCTTTAACTTTCTATGTAGCCCAGGCTTACTAGCTTTGAATTTCTGATCTTCCTGCCTCTACCTCCAAAATAATGAGATTATAGATAGGCACCACCAAGCCAGGCTGGGGTTTGGTTGGTTGGATGGTTGGTTGGTATGGTTTTTCTGTGTCTCCCCTGGCTGTCCTGGTCTGTAGACCAGGCTGGCCTACCTCTTACTCCAGAGTGCTGGGATTAAAGACATCGTCTTAGGTATGGTTTCTTTGTTATGAAGAGACACCATGACCAAGGCAACTCTTATGAAGGACAACATTTAATTGCGCTGGCTTACGGGTTCAAAGGTTCAGTCCATTATCATCATGGCGGGAAGCATGGCAGCGCCCAGGCAGACTTGGTGCTGGAGAAGGAACAGAGAGGTCTACAGCTTGATTCAAAGGCAGCTGAAGGGGACCGTGCCACTGGACTTAGCTTGAGTATAGGAGACCTTAAAGCCTGTCCTGACAGTGACACACTTCTTCCAACAAGGCCACCCCCCCAGTAGTGCCACTCCCTAGGGGCCAAGCATTCACACAGAATCTATGCGGGTCATTCCTATTCACACCACCACAGGCGTGCGCCACCACCACCTGGCTAAGCCTGGCTGGTCTTTATTTTCAGTAAGTTTCGTTTGCTGACTCTCAGTGCTCTCACTAAATCGTCTCACATATTCTTTACATTATCATCTAAGGAAAGTATTGGTACTCATCTGTGTTTCCGTGAGGACGCTGGGGCAGGTAGGGGTTGAGAATTTGCTATAGGCTGAGGCTGAGAAGTGACAGAAGAGAGCCTTACCACGCGGTGTGCTGGCCTCGGAGCAGCTGTCGCCCCTCTCTTCCTCTTCCCACTGTCTCTGCCCTCTTCCCCTATAACACGCACACGCCTGAGGCGAGGGAAAGAAAGCAGTGAGATCCTAGTGAGGGCTAGGAGGGAAAGGGCGGGTAGAACAAGCTGATCGTTGCTAAGAATCGAAGCAGCCGGATTCTTTCATCTCTTGTTCAGACCTTACCTTTAGCCACTAATTGCTTAAAACTGTTCACGTGGCAGCTAGGTCAGGTCCCCTTGCCTGAGCTCTTCACCACTTACTTTTACAAAAGTAATTTGAAGATGGCACAGGCCTATAATCCTGGCATTTGGGTGGAGGCTGATGCACGAAGCCAGCAGTTCAAGGCCACCAAAAAATTTAAAACAGCATCTTTTGCCAGGTGATGGTGGCGCACGCCTTTAATCCCAGCACTCGGGAGGCAAGGCAGGCAGATCTCTGAGTTCGAGGCCAGCCTGGTCTACAGAGTGGGTTGCAGGACAGCCAGGGCTACACAGAGAAACCCTGTCTCAAAACCAGCCAGTATCCACTTGACCCCTAAGAGAACACACTAAATAAAAGGCTGCAGGGTTTGCTCTTATCACACAAACCTTCCTCCACCTCTTGGGCCTGCTTCTCTTGGGTTTCCTCCCTTGGGCTGTATTTAACAAGGAGGAAGGCTGGCAGTGCAAGCCAAATGGAAAGTAGGGAAAATTGGCCGTCAGTCCACTCATCGTGGATAACACAGCCCACAGGCTAGACAGGTGTTCACTCTGGAAGCTGGAGGCGGCTCAGGGTTGAACTCAAATGGAAAACAGGTGGATCGATTGTCCTGTTAACAATACCATGCACGCCGGCAGCGGTGGCGCACGCCTTTAATCCCAGCACTCGGGAGGCAGAGGCAGGTGGATTTCTGAGTTCGAGGCCAGCCTGGTCTACACAGTGAGTTCCAGGACAGCCAGGGCTACACAGAGAAACCCTGTCTCGGAAAAACCCAAAAAAACAAAAAACAAAAACAAAACCCGCATGTACCTGCAGGCATCACGCAGGCACAGCCCATGTTAGCACAGCAAGCTCCTTCATAATGCTGGAGGCATTGTGTCGCTTCTTGCACTCCCTGAAGTCGGCTCCGTGATTTTGGTAACACTGAATTTTTTGATCTACTAGGCTAAATAGCAGCTCCCAAAGGCAGCAGGTTCTACTACCTTTAACCTGTGAGTGTTATCTGGAGAAGGAACTTTAGCAGATGTAACTCACTTAAAGATTTCAAGACCTGCATCCTTAGGAGAGGAAGGCTTTGCCCACACTGCAGAGTGGAGAAGATGGAGCAGAGGGCATGAAGATGCTGCCCTTAAAGGCAATAGTGATGACAACTCAGCTGAAGACTGCCAACATCCACCAGAAGCCAGAGGGGGCAAGGAAGACAGTCTTCCCTCCAGCCTTTGGAGGGATAGTGGTCCTGCTAACACAGACACTAAAACATAGTGTTTCTTTTGAAAAAAAAAAAAAAATCATTTTAATTATGAGTACACTGTAGCTGTTTCAGACACACCAGAAGAGGGCATCGGATCCCATTACAGATAGTTGTGAGCCACCATGTGGTTGCTGGGAATTGAACTCAGGACCTCTGGAAGAGCAGTCAGTACTCTTAACCACTGAACCATTCTCCAGCCCAAACATAGCGTTTCTGATCTCTGACCCCCAGCCTCTATAACCGTGTGAAAATAAATTGCCATTATTTTAAGCTACCAATTTTGTGTAATTGGTTACCACCAGAAACTCATAGGTCAGCATAAGGCTGAGAACAAGTCAGGATGGGCCAGGGAGATCAGTAACAGCACAAGCCACGTGTCAAGCTCCTGTGTGCTTTTCTGGGCCCACCCCCACCACTGATTCACGGAAGCACTTCCTCTCTGCAGTTCTGCTAGGTGTCGTGATCCGCATTTGACAGACAGCCATTCTGCTTGCTCCCGAGTCTTCTGTTAGGAACGCAGCTTGTGCCCCGGTGATAATCAACCACGTGTGTTTCCGTGCATGTCTTCCAACTACTTCGAGTCTCTCTCTTGTTATCTTTGTTAATGTTTTACAGTTCATGGTAGCTAAGAGCTTGGACTTGTCTCTGAGGAGGTAAAGGAAGAGGTGGGTGTTGGAAGAGATCTTTTGTTGTGGTTAAGAGCTTCATTTTACAGCCAGGCCCAGCTACTATGGCTTGTGAAATATTAAACTAAAATTGAAAGTGCTCTCCCTTGTCAGTTATCAGTTACTGCTGGGCTGTCACCAAAATTCTTATTCCGTTTGCTTGGAACCAGTGGTGACTATGTAAAGAGAGTTCACAGGTAGGTCGTTAGCGTATGGAAAATCAATGCCTATTCGTGCTTTCCAGGGGCACCTGGCAGTGTAGAAATATTTTCTCTGTTTCTCACTTATCTACCTAAAAAAAATGTTTTTTCTCAAGTAATTAGTTCTTATTATTCAGATTCTGAATCTCGTAATTCAACTCTAAAGCCCAGGAAAAAAATGTTAACACTTGTATTTATTGTGCTGCTGCTGATGATAGTGTGTGTGTGTGTGTGTGTGTGTGTGTGTGTGTGTGTGTGCAAGAGCGCACAAGTGCGGAGCCTACATGTAGAAGTTAAGAGATTTCTTTCTGAAGAAGAGATCCTTCTGCTCTTCCCCTGTGAATTGTGGGTACTGAACCCTGCTTATGTCTAGGCTTTTATGGCAACTGCTCTTACCTGCTAAGCCATCCTCACTGGCCAACGAGTAAACTTTTTTTCAGACTAGGAAATATATAAATGAAACGGAGGGGCTGTAGAGATGGCTCAGTGATTAAGAACACTGGCTGCTCTTCCAGAGGACCCGAGTTCAATTCCCAGCACCCACGAGGTGGCCCACAGCTGTTTGCAACTCCAGTTCCAGGAGAATCCAATGTCCTCTTCCGGCCCTGATGCTCTCTGCATGCAAATGATGCACAAATATACACGAAGGCAAAATATGTACAGGAATCAGAACAAGAGCAATGTTTGATATTATACTAAATATGAAAAATATTGGGATCTCTGGTGAAATATGGACTGTGTCTGTCTGTCTCCTCATGCAGGTGGTAAAGTTCAGCCCTGGAAAAGGACCCGGGCAAAGTAATTTTGGCTGTTTTGTTTTAGCCTACTTTGCAGTCAGATCAGTAATTTGTAGTTAATTTATTCTCTATGTCTTATTTGATGACACCAAATCCCCTAGACTCTAGAAAAAGATGTCTCTGAACCAAGAGGAGAATGTTTCTATCGGTCTGTGTGCCATGGCTCTTCACTGTGGTCCTTGAGTTATGCGGTCTTGGCCTCAGAGAATTAGGTGAGAGGATGAGAAAGAAGTAATGCTAACAGAGTCCTTGTCCCTAGCAGTCATTTCCACAAAGAGAAGTGAAGCCCGTTCTAGCCAGCTGCCTAACATAAGATTCTGGCTTGCCAAGAGGAGCTGGGAAGGAAGGGGAGCAGACACACCAGGGAAAATGCTATCTGGGAGACTCCTTTCCTTTCCTAGATCCTTTGAAGTCTTTTTGGCAGAGGAGGGAGAAAAAACAAAGATCTCCACCTAAGAGAGAAGCCAAGGGGTCTTGGACCCCAGCCTGGAAAGGGAATGTACTGATTGCCCCCAATTAAAATGCAGGGAGGCTGTGGGCACAGTGGAGCTGGGGACAAAGACGTCCCTAATGGTAGGTCTTTTAATTTTGTGACATTGAAATGGAAAGAGCCTCACCCTAGGGAGTTTAGAGAAGCCAGGGAGTTGTTAGCTCGCCTTGACTACCCTGTCACTTATTTTATTGTGCACCGGAAGTGTGCCAACAGTGACTGGACAGTTAGGAGCAGCACCTGATATGGAAACTGCTCCTGAAATGCTTAAATCCATCAATGGAAGGACCTTCTTTGGGAGTTTTAACTAGGGCAGGAGCTGAAGGGAACAAAATCCCCTTGTGGCTGGCCCAGGTAAAGGAGACACATTATTTCTTCTAGAGAAACATGACGGAGTTTGCCTAGCATGTGCGTGGCCCTAGGCTCCGTCCCCAACACTGCACTAAACAAATACAAATTGCTATACATAGATGAACAAGAGAGAGCTGGCATCCGACTCTTGGGATGTGAGATCTGAAGACAGTCGAAGGGAGAGAGCGACAAGATGATTCCCCTGGACTTCACCCCAGGACGACCCCTGAGACGTGTTGGAGTACAGATATAGGGTTCATCTCTGACTTAATGGGACTATTTGGAGTTGAGCCATCTTGATAAATGTTTGATAATAGAACTTTAGATGTCAAATACTTAAAGACTTCTCATCACAGAACACTGTCCACACCCCAGTTTCTGTATGTGCTGTGCTATAGACTGTTATATGTGCTGGGGAGATGGCTTAGCAGTTTAAGAACACTGGCTGTTCTTCCAAAGGACCAGGGTTCAATTCCTAGCACCCACATCGTGGCTCACAACCATCTGTATGTCTAGTTCTGGAGTGTCTAATGTCTTCTTCTGACATGGGCACTAGGGACACGTACATACTCACAGATATATACACATAAAGTAAAGTAAAGTAAAATCAAATTTAAAAAGAATTTAACTGAAAACTTGCTTGCTGAGCCCTAAGCTTGCTGCTCAGACATTCTGCTACGTTATGAGTAGAGCCAAGGGGTCAAACAAATAAGCAAAGAAACTTCTAGACAATCTGTTTAAACTTGAGACTTCCTATTGTTTCTCTAAGGAGAAAGTTTGAGAATAAAGCAAAAACGAGCTGTTGTTTTGTTCACACTGAGCTCATTAGCCCTAGGGTTCCCAACTTTTTGTGGATACCAAAAGTTTGACTGACTTAATAAGGTTTCATTTGGCCTTAAAATTCCACGCAAAGAATGTAGCAGTCAGCTTACCTGTCACCTACAATCTTCATAAAGATGCTTTGCGAGCCAAAATCAATTTCTCCCATGTGCAAAGTGCATGTCCGTGAAAATGCTGACAGACTGACTAAAAGAACACAGTTCACCCTCAAATGTTTAGCAAAAGGATATGAGGGCACGGTGTTCGGCAGAGACTTCCTGGCCCCTCCTTATCCTGTGTGCTGACCTTCGTCCGTGGGCATGGCAGTTCTGCTGGAGTGGGGCTGAACTGAATCCATTATGCAGATACTGCAGGATATGCATAATTAAAAGCATTCCTCCAGACCCTTTCACTTCTGGAACGTGTGTCCCACAGCCCAAGTGAAACACTAAGATCCCCTTATGTTTCATATATCCTCCCTAGAAGCTTGGGCTGAGGCCTTCCCATTGTGTCTGGGAAAGCTAATTATTTGGGGCCAGAGAAAGAGCCATTTGTTTGGGGGGGGGGGGGGATGCAGATTGAGAGATGATGTCAGCCACATAAGAAGGAAGCAAGAGAGATTTCATCTTGAAGACTAGACTAGCCCAGTGGCTCATTCTGGCTGCTGGGGGTGGGTGGTGGGCAGGGGTGAATATGTAGACATGCATATGTATTTCCCTCCTCAACAGAGGCAGTCTTCTTTTCCTGGTACCTTGAATTGTTCTTTGCTTCTAGATGTAACTGATGACCTTTCCAGAGGACATACCCAGGAATAAATTTCATCAGAGTGAGTTCTGTCCCGTGTCACCATTCAGCCACCCTTGCTGTTTTAGACTGTTCCCCGTGCTCTTTCCTCTGCCCAGAGGCTCTTCCTCCAACATTTCACTCAAAATTCTACATAAGCGTGGCCTCCTCAGGGAGGCTGCGAGCACTCCACACCCTCCCCGCAAGTTAGCTTGTCCCTGGGAATTTGCCAACTGAATGTGGTCATATATTTATTCCTTCACTTTCTTTGTATTTAGTTTCTTGATGAAGTCAAGTTGTAGTTATCAAGAAATGGCAGCTTAGCTTAGCTTAGCTTAGCTTAGCTTAGCTTAGCTTAGCTTAGCTTAGCTTAGCTTAGCTTAGCTTAGCTTTGCTTTGCCTTGTTTCATGACAGGTCACATGCAGCCCAGGCTAACTCCAATCTCACTCTGTAATTGAAGGTGATCTTGAACTCCTGATCCTCCTGCCTCTGCTTCCCCAGTGCTGAGATTACAGATACCCAGTTTATGTGGTGCGGAGATTGAACCCAGAGCTTTGTGCATGTAGGCAAATACCTTACCATCAGAGCTACCCCGACGCCTAATAAGCAGCTTTGATACAGCAAAGACATTAAGAGTGGTGCTAGGGAAAGGGACAGCAGACACGTGAGACATGGGTAGCAGGCTTCTCAAGAGAAGACTGCTTTAGTTTGCTCGAATATTGTCTCTACCGAATAGAATAGGAACTTCATCTCCCTAATTTATTCTCTATCCTAGAATGTGATATGTTAACTTAGGATCTTACTTAGTATCTTTTAGTTTATTTTATTTTCTAAAGATTTATTTATGTATTATATGTAAGAACACTGTAGCTGTCTTCAGACACTTTTTCTTCTTGCTCCGGCCCTGCTTGCTCTGGCCCCACTCGCTGTAGCTGTCTTCGGACACCCCAGAAGAGGGCATCAGATCTCATTATGGAGAGTTGTGAGCCACCATGTGGTTGCTGGGATTTGAACTCATGGCCTTTGGAAGCGCAGTCGGCACTCTTAACCGCTGAGCCATCTCTCCAGCCCACCTTTTTGATTATTGAACAAAGACAAGAGAAGTGTGTAAGAAACCTACTGTGGACTGTGTGAATGACTCCAGCAGTGGGGATAATGAGTCCAGAGAGATGGCTTCCTTAGTGAAGTCAGACATCACTGTTGCCGTTGTTACCACCATCACCACCACCACCACCACCACTACCATTGTAGTTGTCATTGTTTTCCTTCTCTGTTTGTTCTCCCTCGCCACTTCCTCCTCTATTTCCTTCTCCTCTCCTTTTTTCTTCTTCTTCAACAAAATAGACAAGGAAATTATGCCAACATGTTGTCCTCATGCCCTGATTAACTATTATTCATTATTTTGGGGCCAGAGTGGAAGAGAACTCAGGCAGCGGTGATCGTGAAGAGAACAGATTCACAGGAGGCAACTTCAGTGGGACAGCTCATTTAATGGGGAGAACAAAGGCTTCTTAAACCTTTGGGGGGTTGGTAGGGGCATTTGGGGTGAGGACCAGAGCACTGGGGATGCCCCATTTGCATAAGGAAGAATTTCAGGTGCTGCCATACGTGACCTTATGAGGGGAGAGACAGTTTAACTTGACTCTGTGACCTCCTCTGGGGGGCAAAGGTAAGGATGCAAGGTGCACACCCACACCCAGGCCCGGGGCAGGGGCAGCGATCCTACTCCTGCCAATCGCAGGACGAGCTCTCTGGGGTTTGGATACCCCTTGATCCACTCTTGCTCTAAGCCAGCTTCTCCCAGTCCTACTGTTCCCTGGCCGTGTGTGTGTGTGTGTGTGTGTGTGTGTGTGTGTGTGTGTGTGTGTGTGTGTGTGTGTGACTTAACATATGCACATAACAATGTGCTTACATGTGTGTGCATATATACAACTATATCCTCAGTCATGCCATGACTGATATCCTCAGTCATGAACATACATTTTCCTGGGGTCTGCCTTTAAAAGAAAGTATACTTAAAATGATCTGCTCTGAATTATCTTGTTCATTGTACTGAAGGGTACAGTCATGCCATGGAAAGGGGAAAGGCTTCTTTTGGTGGTGATCCCGCCAGAAAAACAGGGTTTTCTGTATAGCAAGCAGCCCTGGCTGTCTTAGAACTTACTCTGTAGGCCAGGTGGGCCTCGAACTCAGGGATCAGCTTGTCTCTGCCTTCCGGATGCTGAGATTCAAGGTGGACTCCACCTTGCCTGGGAGTGGAAAAGTTTTTAAAGGTGAATTTTCCTATATCTTTAAACATTAAAATATTAAAATTCCAGTAGTCTCTTCCAGAGAATACGCTAGCTTTTCCAGCAGAATTTGTGGCCTGCCTTACCATCTGTGGAACACAAAACAGAGTAAACTGCCTGAGCATGCATCAATAAACTAGTGCATTCATGTAAAACATATCTAGGTGTTGGAAATATCATTATGAGACAGTTGGGCACAGTGGTCTCTGATCTCCCTTGGTTGTGCTTACCCAACAATTGGGCAATCCTTTACTGATGGGGTGTGCTGGTTTGAATGTAATTGGCCCCCATAGGCCCATAGGAAGAAACACTATTAAGTGTGGCTTTGTTGGAGGAAGTGTGTCACTGTGGGGACAGACTTTGAGGCCTCAGATGTTCAAGCTATGCTCGGTGTGACACAGTCTCTCCTTGCTGCCTGCAGAGCACGATGCAGAACTCTCAGCTCCTTCTCCAGCACCATGTCTGCCTGCACACTGCCGTGCTTCCTGCCACGATGATAATGAACTCTGAAACTATAAGCCAGCTCCAGTGAAATGTTTTGCTTTGTAAGAGGTGACGTGGTCCTGGTGTCTCTTCCCAGCAATAAAACCCAACTAAGACACGGGACCTTCTGGGAGTGAACAGGAGCAGGAGAGTCACCAATGAGGAAGGCATTTGTAGCTATTTTATATCCATGGCTGAATTCTCAGCATTGAAAAAATTTCCACGTAGCCCTTGTGATTAGATGTAAGATATAAATAAAGGACACAGGATCGAAACCTATGTCAATATTTAACCTTTGAATCCACCCAGGACCCCCAACGGAGAAGACAAATACTGCATCAACTGTATCAAGTGTATTAGCTGACAGCTTATAGATTTACTAATATTTAACCAGGGCTGCTTTCAGCTTCATCTGCAAGTCACTATTCAAGGTACAGCCAGTGTTCCTGCCTCTGCCCCACGGAGCATGCATTCTGCTAAGGGACCACACCCAAACCAGGACGGATGAAGGGAGAGTGTGTTAAGTCGTGTTTTAAGGTGGACAGCGGGGAAAATGAGGCCAAAGAAAGGCGTGTGGGTGGGAGGCTGTGCAGCTTTTATGAGGTCAAGGTTTTGAGAAGAAAGCGTGAGTGAAGAGCCAAGAGAAGTGAAGGGGTAGGTGCTGGTGACAGCGGAGCTGGCCTTGCAGAAGCAACAGCCTGCCAGGGAAGCTGAGCCATGACAGGAGCCGGACCAACGTGAGAGGAGAGACAACAGCCAGGCAGGCAGGAGAAGCAGAGCCAGGCATGCAGATCTGTGGACAGGATGAGGAGGATTTGGACTTATTGTGGGTGAGATAGAAGCCACTCAAGAGCTTTGAGAAGAGGCATGAGCCAATAGGTAACTATAAAATGCTGAGGCTCTCCACGGAAGATCTGCATAACCTTGGCTTCCTCAGCACCCTGTCGTGGGGGGAGGGAGGCCCCACCCCTCTCTGAGGATGTATATCGCTGTTGATAGGGAAGGGAGAGGCATCTCTGTCAGTGGTGGGTGTAACCCCTGGTCAGGTAGCTATGCTCCTGTAAACAAGCCCTCACTCAATACTCCTAAGCAGCTAATAAAAACGCATTGAGTTATGCACACATATACCAGGTGGGGGAGAGGTCATGAAATTTACCAGATGAGGAACCAGTTGAAAAGAAGGGAATTAGCCTGTGTGGGAGGGGAGCGAAGAGTATAGAGGGGGACTATGATCTAAATGCATTGTGTATATGCTTAGAATGTTATAATGAAACCCACTGTACTGCGTAATTAATAGATGCTAATTAAAACGAAACCTCCATGGCTTGCTGTAGTGTAGCAGTTGAGCAGCGTGTGGCTGGACGTACCAGAGAGGCTGACAAAGTGTCCCCCAAATTGATCCAGACAAGCGTGTGGTGGCTGGGTCAGCATGGAGACAGCTAGAAAGAACCAGATTCCACAGTTTTTGAAAGCAGGTCTTGACAGAATTGATGATGAACTAAGTAGGAAATGGATGACAGGAGGACGACAGGAGTTTCATCCTGAGCAGCTAGAAGGATGAAGAAGCTGTTTGAAAGGGGTAACAGTAGTTCAGTCTGGGGCGTAAAAAGTTAGAGATCTGATGGAGGCTTCAACTAGATTGTAGCAGAAAGATAAACCGAGTGACAGCTGCCACTGTTTAATTGGCTTCAAGTACTTCCTCTGTGCACAGTGGCCTGTCAGTGACATGATACCCCAGTGAGGGTTTTATTCTCTTTGGCTCCATTTTACAGGCGAGGAAGTGGAGTCACATCTGAATTAATCCACTCTCCTCGGACTGCAAGGCTGGCCCATGCTGTGAATGAAGCATCTGATTAGGAGCCCCTGGTCTCAGCCTTGGGGAAGAGCAGGGGCAGGGTTTGGCCTTTCATTTCCTTTATTCTTTGCTGCATGGATGTGTCTGAGAAGCGTCATCAAGGCAGCCCACTTCTGACTGGCTCAGGCATCGAAGGTCTGGCCCTGGGAGAAGAGCCATCCAGCACAGCACAGGACCTTCTCTCATTTCAGCTAAGCTCCTGGCCTAAGGACATTGGGCTGACAACCTGGGTAAAATAGACCATCCCGGATTCTGAAGCTGGTGAATGAATAGAGTGTATGGGACCAAATGGGAACAGTGTGTGAGCTGCAAGGGCTCGCCTTCCCCTGAGGCAGGGCTATTCCTAATTTATCTTTCAAAGGAAATATGGGTGAAGATCAGTATTGAAATCAGCATTTTTGATATGTGGATTTAATAAGTTTCATTTACAATTGAATAAACACAGATTTTTTTTTAAGTACATTAAAGTATAAAGAACAGCAGTACAAGGTGTCACCCCTTTAATAAGTGGAGTATTACCAGCATCCCGAAGGCCCGCGAGTCCCTGCGAGCCACAGCCTCCTCCATCATGCCCCTCCCTTAGCTGCTTCCCACCCCCCAAGCCCCGTGGTAACAACTGCATTACTCGTCTTTATACCTTCTCTGGGCAGCTTTACGACCCACATTCGTCAAGGAGAATGTGATTTAATTTAGCCTGGTTCTGAACTTTACAAAAATGGAATAATGCTTGAGTTAGTGTTTTGTGACTTTAACATAGTGTGTGTGAGACTCGCCCACACTCTTCCCTAGAGCGATCATGTCTTTTGTCTCTTGCTGCGCTTTCGGTTGCGATTATGGCACTGTACAGCAGGTCAGTCATCAGGCTACTGATGGGCATTTGGGTCCTCTCTACCATCAGCACTTAGCAAAGTGCTTCCACAATCATTCAGTATGCTTTTCCTTCCAGTTTTTATCTTTGCTTTGAGACACTGATTTCATATAAGTGGGCCTCAAATCCTTTATGTGGCCAAGGATGACACTGAACTTTTTAAAACACAATATTCTTATGAATTCTTTGAGAATTTAATCAATGAATTTTGGATATATTAACCCTCCTTCCGCTGACCCTCCCAGATCATCCTCACCTCTCTACTCACTCAATTTTGACCTTTCATCTCCTTCTCTTCCCCCTCTTAAAAACACACACACACACACACACACACACACACACACACACACACAATTGGGTCCAATTCAGGCCACCCAACTACTACTGGGAATGCTGTCAACCTACCTGGTGTTGACAACCACACCATGAAAGGAAACTAACTCCTCTTCCTCCTCTTTCTTCTCTTCCTCTTCTTCCTCCTCTTCCTCCTCTTCCTTCTCTTCCTCTTCCTCCTCCTCCTCCTCTTCTTCTTCCTCCTCTTCTTTCTCTTTCTCCTCCTCCTCCTCTTTCTCCTCTTCCTTCTCTTCCTCTTCCTCCTCCTCCTCTTCTTCTTCCTCCTCTTCTTTCTCTTTCTCCTCCTCCTCCTCTTTCTCCTCTTCCTCCTCTTCTTCCTCCTCCTCCTCCTCTTCCAAGTAGCTATGGAATGCCAGTAGTTTCTCTGCTGCTGGTGGGATTTCATCCCCAGCTCTTCCTTCCCTTTCATGCTAGGCCTTTGTCTGGACTGAGCTTGAACACACTGTCACAGTCTCTCTGAGTTCATATGTGTATTTGCTCTTTTGTGCTATGATTCATCGAAGGATGATACTCGAGACTCAAATAGTATGTAAATGCAGAGTGTTTATTCTGCAGAAGTCCAACATGCTGGAGTCTCCCATTACCAAGACAGACAACCAAGTGAGCTCACAGGCCTGATTTAAAGCACATTAAGGAATTCTGGGGTAGGTGGGCTTTGTCTTATACTCACTATCTCTAGTTATTCCAGAACCATTACCAGGCTGTGATGGCTGGAAACTGTTGCTGAGGAATCCGGGGTAGGTGGGCTTTGTCTTACACTATCTCTAAGGACATTGCTGGGGCAAGGGGGCTGGCTGGAAACTGCTGACCTATTGTCCTCGCTTCAGGCCAGGTGATGGGGCAGTTTCTGACTGGCTGCCTGAGGCCTGGGTTTTTAGGTTCTAATCTCCTGAACTGCCAATTTGAAGCCTGTTACAGAGTCGACTTGCCTCATCAGTACCCAGAAAACCTTTTCCTTGAAGTTATCCATTCATTTCCCCTCTGAAATCCCTGAGTCTTAGGGGTAGAAGTATGATAGGAGCATTCTGTTTAAGGGCTGAACATGCTGCTGTCTTATTCTCTGCAACTTAACTAGTTAGAGTTTCTGTGTGGCTTGCCCTCCACTGCAAGGGAAATGCTCTCTGAGAGTCGAGAGATTCACTGCTCTGAAGTTTTGGATCAGACTACATACATGGTGCCAGGCAGCAGGGTGGCTCAGGTGGTTGGGCGCTGAGCCAGGCATAGCCTGTGTGGGGACAGAGTGACATGATTCCTGCCCCTGGGACAGGGCTCTGTATGAGCCTCCACAAGTGTTGATGGCTACTGTGAGTGTAAGGCTTGTTTGTGTAATAATGTACATATTTTCTGGAATCAAGCTGTGCAGTGGAGGACTCTTTCCTTCTGAGAAATGACCTCCCTGACTCCATGATAGTTAGAAACGGCTGGAGTCCAGGAGTTGAGGGTGTGGCTATGTCTCTACAAAATGGTAAACACTAGGACCTTCATGAAGGCCCTTAAGGCTGTAGGAAAGAGCTCTAAATACGTGAGTTTGAAAATATATAATTTCTCAACTATGCAAAAAATAAGGATGCAATATAAATTATATGAGGGGCTTCACGAATCAAAGGAACACAGGCAGGCAGATTTCTCAGTTCAAGGTCAGCCTGGGACACAGTAAATCCAGGCCCAGGTGTGGTAGAAATAATAATTTCAGGGGAGGGTCCCACCCAACTAGTTTATGGTCTGTGCTTAATAAAAGCAAACAGATCTCTGAATTCTTTTGCAATGTTCAGAACATTTGTCTGCTTGCTGTCTCCTAAAAATCAAAGGGCTGGAGTCATGTGATGCTGATTCATAAGATAATCAAAAGGAAACCTGGAATAAATAACTGAATTGATACATAAATAAAAAACTGGGCTTTTGGTCTGCATGAGATGGGCTAGCAGAAAGCAATAGCAGTTCTTTAGAATTTTCTCTAGTGAGAGCAGAGCTGTCTAGAGCTCTCTGGACAGCAGAAACAGCTCTTCAAGAGTTTTTCTAACAGGGTTTCTGACGTTTTTGGAAGATCCAATAATTTTTTTATAGCAGCTCTTCTGACTTTGGTCAGAACCCATGAGCTATCCAGATAGCTTTTAGAATTTTTACTAGGAGAGAGAGTGTAAGGGTTCATGATTCACCAAAGAATGATACCCTGGACTCAAATAATATTTAAACGCAAAGAGTGTTTTATTCTGCAGAAGTCCAGCATGCTGGGGTCTTCCATTACCAGAATAGATAGACACCCAAGTGAGCTTGCAGGCCTGATTTAAAGCATATTAGGGGATTCCAGGGCTAGATGACCTCTATGTTAATCTGTTGGGTCCATCTCTACCGACATTCCATGGGGGGGGGAGGGGAGCTGGAAACTGTTGCTGAGGAGATCTGGAAACTGCTGCTGACCCATTGTCCTTGCCTCAGGCCAGGTGGTGGGGCAGATTCTGAGGCCTGTACTTACCTGGACCTGCCCAGTCCTGAACTGCCCATTTGAAACCTGTCATGGAGTCAGCCTAGCCTTCTCAAGAGCTGGCTCAACCAGAGAGTTTTTAGAATAGCAAGAAAATGCTATCTAGAGCAGAGCAGAACTATCTCTCTCTCTCTCTCTCTCTCTCTCTCTCTCTCTCTCTCTCTCTCACGGGGAGAGGGGGGAGCACAATCTGGAAAATCCATCTCAGCAGAACCTAGGCCGGCAGCTTGGACCCAGGATTTGACTTCTAGTTGTTTGTTTTCGAAGCTCCCAGACACCCCTTCCTCAGAACCCCTCTCCATGCTGAGTCTGGTCCTTGGCAGTTGGAGTGGCTGAGGTAGTAGGTGACTGACTTAAAATGTTTTTCATCTGAACATAGTGATCTTAGGTGTTGTGGATCACCACACTAGGTGTGGGTGGTGCTAGGGACTGAAGCTAGGGCTGCAAATGGCGGCTTCCTGCGTGTTAGACAAGTAGTCTACCAACCGAGCTGCATCCCCTGGGCCTCTGCTATCATTTTCAACCTGTTCGTAATCTACAGCCTGGCAAACTTATGCAAGTGGTTCTCTTGTATAAGAAAGTAAGAGGAGTGGCTGCATCATAAGATGTTTTCATCTCCAGACTGATGGGATAGCAGACACCAGCTGGGTTTATAGGCACGCACCACCCAGGGCAGCTGAGTCAGGGTTTCTGATGTGGTTTTAACTGGCATTTTCTAGATTAGAAACAAAGTTGAGTTTATCTTTTTCCTTTTTTGTGTGCAGTCAGTGTGTGTGTGTGTGTGTGTGTGTGTGTGTGTGTGTGTGTATGTTTTTTCCTAAAATGCTTACTTTAGTTATTTTAGTTTGTCTCTAATTTCCTTTGTTTCTCAAAGGTCTCTAGAACTTCCCCGTGAGTCCAATAGGTGGTAGATATTTCCTTCTACATTATACATGGTCTTTGTTCTATTTACTTCCTTTATTTTATGCTAAATGTATTCTGCACTTGGTTAAAAATCTAATCTTCTCTACTTCATAGTAATAAGTGCATCTGGCTGTTGTCTTCTGTATTTCTTGTATAGCTTTTTATACCCTCATGTTCCATTCACCTAGAGTTGCTTTCCTCTATACAAGATCAAGTACAAGTTTGATCTCATTTTTGTTTTGGTTTTTTGTTTTGGTTTTTTTCAAGACAGGGTTTCTCTGTATAGCCCTGGCTGTTCTGGAACTCACTCTGTAGACCAGGCTGGCCTCGAACTCAGAAATCCACCTGCCTCTGCCTCCCAAGTGCTGGGATTAAAGGCGGGCACCACCACTGCTCGGCTTGATCTCATTTTTGTACACATAAATACCCTGTTTTTTTAATGCTGTTTTGATTACACACTCCAAGTTTGATCTCTGGAAACCACAATGTCCAGCTGACTCTTGAAAGTTGTCCTCTGACCTCCCTCCACACACACACACACATACACACACACACACACACACACACACACACACACACACACACACACACACGAAAGCAAGGGGCCAGAGAGGTGACTCAGTGGTTTAAAATGTGCTAGATGCTCCCCCAGAGAACCTAGATCTGATTCCCAATACCCACATGGTGGCTCACAACCATCTGTAACTTGAGTTCTAGGGGATTCGACTCCATATATGCAAGCAACACACATATAAAATAAAATAAAATAAAATAAAATAAAAGTTAAAAAAATCCAGAAATCTCAAAAATCAGCAATAAACAGTTGAATTTAAAAATAGGCAAAAGATACAAGCAAATCTGCAAATAAGATACACATCTATAGAGATGGTAAATAATGATATGAAAAGATATTCAATATTATAAGCCATTGAGGAAATGCAAATTAAAAGTCCCTATCACTATTCAGTTTTTTAAAAAGACTATTAGCTGGGGGAATGCCCCAGTGGATAAAGCACTTGCTGTACACATGTGAAGACCTCAGTTTGAATCCCCAGAATCCACATAAACTTGGATGCCGTCTGCAATCCCAGTGCTCTCTGGTGAGATAGAGGTGGAGGCAGGAGAATACCTGGAGGCTCACACGTTAGGTAGCGTGTCTCCTTCAGCAGTAGATAAAAGACCCTCTCTCAATGTAGAAGGCAAAACCAGCAGCCAATAGTTGTCTTCTGACCTCCACACACGTCATGCATCTACCCATAATCCTACACATAAACGTGTGTGTGCACTCACACACACACACACACGGCTTTTTAAAAGACTAAAGAAGAACTGACAGTATTAAATGCTTAGAAATTAGATCATTCATGGGTTAGTAGTGGAATAATAAAATGCTACAATCACTTTAGAAAACGGCTTGATAATTTCATATATAAAACTAGACAATGCAGTTACCATGCCACCCCAACAATAACTGAAAATCTATTTACTCTGTGGAATGAAAGTTTCTTTTCATACAAACCCATTGCAAAGGTTCATAAGAGCTTTGTTATATACTCAGAACTGGAAATGGCTCAGCTGTCCTTTGATGGAAGGACTATTTGACATATTTGGGTGGTTATACTGTGGTATTTCCATGTCACAGCATATCAATCAGTCATCAATAACAAGGAATGGATTATTATCTACAACAACTCGGTTGCATCTCAGAGGCATTTGGTGGGGTAATGAAAGCCCCCTGGAGAGATGGCTCAGCAGTTGAGAGCACTGGCTGCTTGCTCTTCCAGAGGCCCTGAGTTCAATTCCCAGCAACCACATGGTAGCTCATAACCATCTGTAATGGGTTCTAATGTCCGCTTCTGCTGTGTTTGAAGAGAGCAACAATGTACTCATATAAATGAAATAAATAAATCTTTTATTAAAAAAAAAAAAAGTTACTCGCACGCCTTTAATCCCAGCACTTGGGAGGCAGAGGCAGGTGGATTTCTGAGTTCGAGGCCAGCCTGGTCTACAGAGTGAGTTCCAGGACAGCCAGGTTTACACAGAGAAACCCTGTCTCAAAAACAAACAAACAAACAAACAAAAAAGTTACATACTTTATGACTCTACCTACATGCCATTCTTGACAGAGCAAAACTGTGGAAATAAAAACCAAGTGAGTGGTTGCTAGGGGGTAAGGAACAGAATATGGAGGGGTCATGAGAATACTGAGGTGGCGTCATTAAGGGTGTGGCCACTAAAGGACACCATGGCAGATCTTTCTAGAAATGAAACTGATATTTTTACTGTGGCTGTAGAGATACCAGCGTTCACATTGCTCACACTGTAGAACTAAATACGCACATATGTAAGACTAGGGCAATCTGAATTTAGATCCACATGTATTTCTGTGTTGTGATATTCTACCAGAAGAGGTAGTTCAAGAAAGAGTGTGACTCTGTAGGGGCTGGAAATATGGCTCAGTGATTAGTTAAGAGGACTTACTACTCTACCAGAGGACTGGAGTTCAGGTCCCAGCACCAGCATCAGGTGGTTCATAAGCGACTCCAGCTCCAAAGCAGCTGCTGCCACCATCTTCTGGCCTCCATTGGAGCCTGCATGCACGCATGAGCACACACACACACAGGTAAATTAACTTCCTCTTCTGTTTAAAAAGTGACAGAAGGACTGAAGAGATGCTCCATGGTTAAAAGCACTGGCTAGTCTCTCTAAGAACCCAGGTTTGATTCCTGTCACCCACATGGAAGTCCCCAACTGCCTATAACTCCCAGTCCCAGGGGATCCGATGCCCTTTCTCGTCTGTGGGCACCAGACACACACAAGGTACACAGACATACATGTAGGCGTAACAATCCAATACATAAAAATAAATAAATACATTTTAAAGGAGAAGGGAGGGGTGGAGAGAGCAAGTGAGGGAGAGGAGAGAGGAAGGAAGGAAGGAAGGAAGGAAGGAAGGAAGGAAGGAAGGAAGGAAGGAAGGAAGGAAGGAAGGAAGGAAGGAAGGAAGGAGAGACTATAGGAAAAAAAAGTCTAACAAAACTCCTTAGGAAAACACTTAATGAAAGAGGTTGAGAAACACTGTATTCAGCCAACTTCCTATGAGGGGAGTTGAGTCCAGTTTCAGTGTGATGCAATGCTCCCTTCAGTAAACCATAAGAGCCTCGGAAATAAATGTTTGGGAGTCTTAAATCCATGGTCACAATTAAAGTTAGCCTATAATTCTAATTTTATTGGGTCTATATTGTCGAGTTTTAGAGTAAGGTAGCAAGTTGGTGAGAGGGCCTTCTTCCTGCACTCTGGAATCATTACTGGAAGATGGAAATTTCTTTTTTTCCCATTAAGGTTTAACCTTTTCAGCAAATATACCTAGCCAGAACCATTGCTTATGGAAATACTGTAAGTACCGATTCATTTCATTTCACACTTATTAGACAAATCAAGCTTTTAACTTTCTTCACGAATCGTGTTTTAAACGCTCTGAGACTCAGGACTTCTGCAATCTTACCTGTTTTCACATTGATTATGTACGAACGGTCATTATTTCCCCTCACTGACTTTTCGATATGGTATTGTACCATTTTGTGCTCTATGATGGTTGTTTGTTTGTTTGTTGTTGATTGATTGTTGGATTTGTTTTGTTCTGTTTCTTTGTTTCGAGGAGGTCCTATGTGGTACCTCAGACTCGCCTCAGATTTACTGTGTAGCTAAGGATGAACTTGACTTGGGATCGCCTTGCCCAGGCATGCTGGGATTATAGGTATGACCCACCGTGTTTTACATGGTGTGGGGAGCAAATCTAGAGCTCCGTGCATATACGGTAAGCGGATATCCTACCAGCTGAGCTCATCCCTAGCCCACTCACCTCATTTTTATTCTGAATGTTATTTGTGCTCTTGATAATTTTTTTTTATCACAATTAGTCTTCTCAAAGAATGTTACTTATATGTGTTTTTAAATTTTTTGGTAACGTGTGTGTGTGTGTGTGTGTGTGTGTGTGTGTGTGTGTGTGTGTGTGTGTGTGTTTGTGTGTGTGTGTGTTTCTGTCATTGGTTGGTTGATTTTGTTTTATTATGGCTGTTTTTAAAACAGCTTTCAGGTTTTGTCTTTATCGTGAGACATTCTACCTTTTCTGACAGTAATGTTTACTTCCTTTTAGTTATTTTGAAAACGGGTCTTCCTTTGTAGCTAGTGCTCGGCATGGTTTCCTCTTGCTTCTACCTTCTGGGGGCCAGAGCCATAGGTATGCTCTGTTGGGCCCAATTTTCTAATGTTTGGATTGCTCATTTGATCAATAACGTTTAGAAATATATTTCTATTTCTAAATTTTCCAAAGGATCTCTTATCACATTTAGAAAACCAGGTACTAGTTACCTAAGCAACTAGTTTATTTGAATACTCAATCACATTATGATCAGTATTCTGGTCTGTATACCAAATTTTTGACACTTCTAAAACTTGCTTCATGTTGCAACTTATGGCTACTTGCAGGTTCTAGGCATAGTTATAAAGCATACACATTCTCTGTTTTTTCCTTTGCTCAATGAAGGCATTCGTCCATGTCCTAGTTACCTTAAACCATCAACTTTACACAGCTAGAGTCACTTGAGGAGGGAGTCTCGAATGAGGACTTGCCTAGATCTATTGGCATAGAGAAACTGGCCTGTGGGCATGTCTGTGGAGGAGTCTCTTGACTGTTAATTGATGTAGGAGGGCCCAGCCTACTGTGGCAGTACTATTTGCTGGTCTTGTGGTGCTGGGCTGTATAAAGAGCTAGCTTGGGGTAAACCTGAGAGCCAAGCAGCCATCAGCATCCCTCCATAGTTTCTGCTTCACGTTCCTGCTTGACTTCATTTCCTGACTTTCCTTGGTGATGGCTTAGAAGCTGTCTGTATCAGCATACTGACATGTTCATTGGCTTCCCTTCCTATTGAGGAGGTGGTAAAGCTCTTTTGAAAGTGATGGATAGTTGTTCTTGGGGGCTTTTAAGATTCCCCTTTTGTCTTCAGTCTTACACAGTTGTGGACTCTCCTCTTAGTTACTCTGCTTGACATTCCTGAGGGTTTCTAATCTGAAAAAAAAGTTCACGGATTCTGGGAAATTCCCAGTCAGCAGTGGCTCCAATATTATTGCCTTCCTCCTAGTCTCCCTTATCCTTATGAATCCAGCTGTATAGGTGAGAACATGTTCCAGCTCACCGTGGGGGTTGCGTCTCTTCAATATCTTTCCCATTATCTCTTTGCCCCTTCATGCTGTCCAATCAAGTAAACTTTAGGGCTGGAGAGATGGCTCAGTGGTTAAGAGCACTGACTGGTCTTCCAGAGGTCCTGAGTTCAATTCCCAGCAACCACATGGTGACTCACAACCCTCTGTAATGGGATCTAATGCCCTCTTCTGGCATACAGGTGTACATGCAGATAGAGCACTCACAAACAAAATAAATAAATAAATCTTTAAAAAAAAAAGAAGAAAAAGAAAGAAATTAGCTATTTTTTTTATAACTACATTTTTCTTTCTTATATTTCCAACTTTTTATTTCCTTAAATATACTGCACCTAGTTGTGTTTCCTGCTTCCT
This sequence comes from Uromys caudimaculatus, assembly GCA_028551405.1. Taxonomy (NCBI): domain Eukaryota; kingdom Metazoa; phylum Chordata; class Mammalia; order Rodentia; family Muridae; genus Uromys; species Uromys caudimaculatus. Next base: position 94,281,113 of record CM052705.1, on the reverse strand, counting down.
AAACTACTGTCTGAATTCTTTTCAGGTCTGACTCTATTTCTCACTCTTTCCAATATTTTGCTTTTCTTATTCATGATACTGTGATTTGCTACGTACTTTATGGTTTGTTAGTATTATGTTTCTAGCATCCTCTTGGGACATTCTGCCTGAGATTCGGGCAGTTTCTTCCAGAAAGGGTTAGTATTTGCTTTTCCCCAAGTATATGAAGCTACCTGGGAATATTTCAACTGAAATCTGAAGGTTTTTCAGATCCACACAAACCCCTATGTGGAACCTTATATCAGAAGATTGTTCCCTGTCCTTTGGACCCAAATCTAAGGTAGACATTAGTCTTTGTATCTTCAGCTGAAGGTAAAGGTATTCTGGGGAATCTCTGTATGTGCATGTGATCTCTGTTAGGTTGTCCATCTTAGGTTGACTGTAGGTTCATTCTTCTCTCTCTTCTTCACATGAGCCATATAGACTCAGACTCAGCAGAGAGTCTCAGGGTTCAGCAGTCCTCAGGGTATGAAATTCAGCTTAGCTTTGTTTACATTTCTAGTTTTCAGATTTCACTTTACCTCTGGCAATTCTTTGCTTTCCTGATAGCTTTATGTTGAATATTAAATAATGTCAATACACTTTACCCAAGAGCTAATTTCCTTAGTAGTTCCAAGTACCTGATCCTAACCTAGGGAAAGACAGTCCTAGAACAAGCTTTTACAAGCTCATCTTCTTCGCTCTCTATTTTGCTATTTGTTCACAGGTCCTTTTTCCCTCTGTGTTTAGTTTTGACGGTCTCTGTTAAATACAGATTGTTAGGGAGTGGTTTGTGGTTCTTCTTGTGACATTACCCACAAGTACTGAGTGCCTACCTTGTACTAGGCAGCATTCTAGGAGGTGAGCAAAAGAGACAAAAGTCCTTACTCCCTAGTGATCTCAAATTCTAGCTGAAGCCAGCGATACAGCTGGCCACATAGTAATGACGCTAAGCATAGAGTAGAAGGAAGCTTTTCACTTGTGGAAAGGGTGGCTCACGGGTGACTTGCAGGAGGATAGTTTGAAAGAAAAGCACTGCGAACCCTCAGTGCAAAGATCTAGATGTCTCAGACATGCCCACAAGAACAAAGAACACAGATTCCCCATTGTTTTATTTTTATACTGTCACAAGGATTGCCATCTATTCCTTCTGAGGTCTCAACTTTCCCTTTCTGTCTCTTAGCCAAACTCTACCTTCTGTGCTTCAGCCAGGATAACAGGCTGTATGAACGTGCAGGTTTCTTAACCTCTGTGTGGGTCAGCCCCTATGGAGGAAACCACTACCTCCCTCCCAGTACCGTGGCATCAAACACTAAAACATTTGTAAACGACCTCTGAATGGACTCTCAGCAAATGATATTTGCATGTGTTCCTCATTCTCCACTCACCGCCCTTCTAGCATGGTACAATCCTGACGCAGCACTGTAGAGAACACTTGTGGTGGGCAGTTAACTAAGAATAAATGCGTTGAACTAAGAAATTGTATTTTTAAAAGGAAAAAAAAAAAAAACACTCTGCTTTTTTGAGAGACCTATGAGTGCTCTGAGCCTGTGCACTTATTTCCCCATAGAAGAGATTTTCTTTGTGTTCTCTGTGAGCCAGCTGCCCCACTAAGTCTCACTGTGTATGTGACTGTGCAGAACTTCCAGTTATTGTCAGACTTGGACTGAGCAGAGACATCTTGCGTGTGTGTGTGTGTGTGTGTGTGTGTGTGCGCACCTCTGTCTAAACCCTTAACCCAAAATGTGTTCTGCCTCTGTTTTGGCAATGCCGATTGGTACGTTTTCCTGAGTTTATTGATGTGCTATGAAAAATGTAGGGAATGCCTGGGTCAGAGTGAAACTTCTAGAATTCTGTAGCTTGGGTCTGAACGAAACTGAAGTTGAAATTTAGAAATAAAATTAGGCCCTGGAGTTACTTGTACTCTCTTTTTTTTTTTTTTAATTGGAGGGTCCTGACACCTAAATTTCAATCTCCTTTTGTGTGAATATGTGTGCAGTACATATACTTATGTATGCCTAAGTGTGAGGAAGCCACGGGTTAGCAGAACCATCCCTGGGTTTTGTGAGACTACAGGATCTCACTGGGATCCAGTGCTCTGATGGAGCAGCCTGGCTGGCTGGCAAGCCCCAGTGACGCCCACCTCTGCCTCCATAGTGCTGGTATTGCAAACACGTGAAACCCCACCTGTGTTATTATGTGGGTGCTCAGGACCAAACTCAGGACCCCATGCTTCGACAGCAAGGGCTTCACCCACTGTCCGAGTCCCTGTCCTACAGCTGTGAAGAGACACCAAGGCAACTCTTAAAAAAGAAAGCATTTGACTGGGCGCTTGCTGACAGGTTCAGAGTCAGTCTATGATCATCGTGGCAGGAAGTAACAGAGAGCTCACATTTCACCCACAAGTGCAGGCAGAGAGGGGGAGGGGGAGGGGGAAAGAGAGGGGGAAGGGGAGACTAGGGAGGGAGGGGGAGAGAGAGAGAGAGAGAGAGAGAGGGAGAGAGAGAGAGAGAGAGAGAGAGAGAGAGAGAGAGAGAGAGAGAGAGAGAGAGAGAGAGAGAGATTGGTCGATTCTGGGCCTGGCCTGGCCTTCTTAAACTTCAAAGCCCACTCTCGGGGACACACCTCCTCCAGCAAGGTCACACTCCAGCAAGGCCATCCCTCCTAATCCTTCCCAAACAGTTCCTTCTACTAACTAGGGACCAAGCATTCAAACATATGGGGACCATCCTCAGTCAAACCACCATAGCAACTGATCCATCTCTCCAGCCCCTTGGAATGTTTTTAATAGTGATGTTCCCCGAGGCCTCAGCCAATCCACATTCTCTGTCCTCATCCCAGGCATTTCCTTGCCTTTTATAGCAGCTGCCATTGCTCAGGACTCGAGTGATGGCTATAAACGTAAGCTAAAGACAACTATTTACCTTGTACCCTCTCGGATTTCCATCTGTCCTCAGCCCTTACACTGACCATGCCCTGCTGGACGTGCCCTTCCTTCGACTCTTTGAGAAGATGCCCTTTGCCGTCGGAGAGCAGTTGGACCACCCATTCTGAGGACACCAGCAGTCCTAGTGTTGCTCCTTCATACACAGACCTGCAGCTCATCAACACTGAGGAGCAGGCAAGCGGCAGGGCTTCCGGGACCGACTCCACTGGTAAGACGGAGTTCCGAGCCAGGGCACTGTGCACATCTCTTTTGGCACACCCAGGTCCCTTTCAGGTCCTCTTTTTTCCCTCCGGCCTGCTTTGTTTGCAGAATGAGAACATAGTGTGGTTGTCCAGTTTAAAAGCCAGCATCTTCAGCGGTCTGCAATTGTATTGGGCCGGGAGGTGACGGATAAGACTGCATGGTTACTTGGCCAAAGGTTCACACTGAGAAAGCATTTGATGGTGCATCTTCTTTTTTTTTTTCAATTTATTTATTTTTATTTTATGCACATTGGTATATTTTTGCCTGCACACATGTCTGTGTGAGGTTGTCAGATCTTGGAGTTACAGACAGCTGTGAGCTGCCATGTAGGTGCTGGGAATTGAACTCAGGACCTCTGGAAGAGCAGTCTTAACCGCTGAGCCATCTCTCCAGCCCCTTGATGGTGCATCTTAAAGTGTTGCTTTCTGACTGTTTAGTAGTACAGGTATTGTTTCGCTGTTAGTGTATTTTCTCCTCCAAGTGCTGCTGAGCTGAGTGTAATATATTCACAAGGCTGAATTGTTCATCTGACCACCCACACATCTTTCCTCCTCAGTAAGAGGAAGGTGGATTTCAAGAGAGAGTAAGTAATTGTTATGTGAAACAGAATAAGCCGCAGCCTCTAGACTGGTAACGATTGTGCAGCCAAATGCCTGTAGCCTCGTGCCTTCACTGAGCTGTGCACTGACTTGTAATGTCCCATGGTCTCATTTGTTAAACTTTGCAGTAGTCACTTGGATGGGATTCTGGCTTTCACTGCAGGTGGAAGACTGGTCTGCCAACAAGCACTGTATCGTGGGCTGTTTGCGATGGTATTGGAAAGACGTATGTTCTTGGTGTTTGTGCTCGTTGGCTAACGGATTCTTTTCCCCTGAAAATGATAGGACTCACTGCTAGTTGCTCTACGGGTGAAACTGTTCCCATAGACACCCCCATCGTGTCTACTGTATTTTGTGTTCCTTCTCAAAAATATTGTGAAGCTTGTCGCTCTGTCGTCTTTGATGTTTAGATAACACTCTCTCCCATGCAGAATGCTGTTAGATTCTGCAAACATTAAGAGTTAAAGGTTTTGCAGGCTTTGCTTTGGAATTTGATAGAACTGCCCTCCAGCATCGTTCACCAAGGAATCTAACTTTACCAGCCACAGTTCTTAAGAGCATTTTGTCTGCATCAACACTCCTTCGGTTTGCTTTAGTCTCTGGCTTTTGTGACTGTTAGGTGTCTACAACTCCATTTTCACTGTGGGACAGTCTCATGGATGGGAGGCAGCTGTAGCAGCTGGGACTCTTAGGGACAGAGGCTGGGCTTCCTCTTCACCGCTCAGAGCCTTCCACCTCCTTCCCAAGCCTTCACTGGGAGGAGGCACACACTCCTTGTACTGCGAGTGGATGCTCAGATCCCACAGTCATATGTTCAAATCCCGGGTCTGCCATACCAGCCACATGCCCTTCAGCAATCCTTATACCAGCTACACATATATATATGCACATAGACATATGTGTATGCATGTGCTCTTATCTTTCACGTTACTGTGACCAAAAATACCTGACAAGAAACAACTTAAGGATCGAGACCTTTATTAAGACTTGTGGTTTGAGAGAAGGCAGCCCATCCCAGGAGGCCAGGCATGGGAGCAGGTGGCCTCATGGTATCCAGAGCACATGACTGTGGCGGGACTCCTCACTACCTCACATCGCGGTAGACTAGGAAGCAGACAGACAGGAAGCAGGGCCTGGTAAATTCCAAGACCTCTCCCTAGTGATTCAGTTCCTCTAGTGACTATCTACAGTCCCCCAAACATTATCTGCTGGGGACCAAGGGAATAATCTCAAGGGGTTACGAGGAACGTTTTTAATATTCAAATAATGGGGGCTGGGGGGGAGAGGGTGTGTGTTTGTGGCACTAGAGATCAAACGGAGGCCATGTGCATGCCCGGCAAGTGTTCTGTCCCTAAGCTACACCAGGTACATACGGCTCCAGCCCAAGACCCTTGCTCTCTTTATGACTCAGTTTTATCATCTCACAAATAGACATAAAGATCAGTCTGTACCTTACCGAGTGTGACAATTTGTGTAGACGTTACACAATGCCTGACTTGAAAGATGTGATACTAGAGAAAAACTTTTTTCCTTGCCAAAGAGGTCTCATGGCCCTGGAGAAGTACACATTGGGCCCTTTACTGAAGAAAACATGAAGGGCACTTGGTTCTTGTTTGATGAATAGCTTCTGCTTTCTCATTAAGTGGAAGTTGCTTATGCAAATTCTTATCAGTTCAAGTGATTAAAATCAGAGTTGTAGCCTGAACTGGACCGTGGTGCTCATAGTAATTCTTATTATTACTGATAAGTTATTTCTCCACCAGCGAAATGAGCCAATTCAAGCCAGATTAGAGGAGATATATCTATCTATCTATCTATCTATCTATCTATCTATCTATCTATCCATCCATATATATATGGATTCCCAGGTTTATTGGGAAGCTGCACTCAAGTTCACTGGTCTCAAGGCCAGGGAAGTCATCTTGGGGAGGGAGACGGAGGGGAGGGAGAAGAGAAAGCGCCCGCGCAGATAGAGGTCAAGAACAGAGACCAAAATGTCTGGATTATATAAGAAAAAGCCTTGGGGGGGGGCTCAGCCCCTGGGCCAGAAAGTTCAGAGTAGAGGGTGGGGTTTGCCAAGTAGGGAGTGAGGGATGCTGGGAGAACCTGGAGGCCTGGTCCACTTCTGTTTGCTAAATATGCATCTCAGCTGCTTGTCCTGGGTCTGAAGCCCAACATTTAACTTATCAATTACTATATTTTTGCAGTGGAGATCGAACCCAGAGCCTTGCACACACTAGGCAACTGCTTTACCACTGACCCACATCTGCCTCCGAAGTTTATAATTATAATTTCTAACATCTTCCTCTTCTCAGTAACATTGTTACAGTTCATAATCACACACAAAAAAAATCTCCTTCTCGGTTGCTTTGTCAGGGTCCCAGGAGGAAGCAGGTGGTATACAAGGAAGGGCTCATTTGGAGAGAATTCAATGAAAGCACTGCTCAGTGAGGAGGCAACCGCTAGCATCCCAGGCAAGCTCCTGCCGTCTCCCTGGCTGAGCAGAGTGAGGACAGCAGCCAGGACAGGTGCTCCATCTGTTGTCCCTTTAGGGAAAGATGGATTGTGGCACTTGGGCACAGTCTGCCTGATAGTAGACTGCAGGGACCTGAGTCACAGTCCCCTCCCTGTCATCTGTGTAGGAGTTGTGCAGGGATTTGGCAGCCTCACAGGACAGTGTGATTTGCAATGTAATTGTGGAGGGAGGAATTCTGTGACCAGCCTACACTTTCTCCTCAGTTTCTTACCAACCACAGGGATAACTCGAGGAGGAACACAAACAAATCCGATGGAGTTGGTTGAGTATGGGGGTGGGGGATGGGGTGCTGGAGAGTAGATCCCCATTCCAGGGCAAATGACAGGAGAATTAGGGATAAGCACAGCCTCGGGAACACCCTGTTCTCTGTCATCCCTGTCCCCAAGGTCTCCTTTGCATAGATAAGAAAGGCACACCTGTCATCTTCACCAGGCAAAGGATGCCACTGCCCTTATCCAAGCATGTAAACAGCCAGAGGATGGAGGGACCTTGAGCCAGCCCCTTCCTTTGATCTCAGTTCTAAGAAGGAAGAAAGCACACATAAATGTTTGTAGAAGTCACAAGCTGCCTTAAGAGGTCGGATTAGACTCTGGTGTCTGCATACAGGAAAAGTGGAGGTTTTAGTGTGAGACCAGAACGCACGACTGTGGACAACCTGAGGAGTGTGGGACTCAAATGGCTGTTAATGGAGGCCATTACACCATCAGTTATCACCATCCTGATCCCTGTACGTCACTGACATTAGAGTCCAGCATTTCCCAACCTGGGTTCCATGTAGCAACGTTAGATAAGGCAGGATGCTGGGAGCACTTGGTTATGTCTTGTCATGCCAACTCTGCTGAATATCAATGTATATTAAAGACTTTGTATTAAAGACTTTGAGAAGTTCTGAAACATATGTATGCGATGCGCATGTATACATACGTGAACATATGTGTGTGCTTACACACACACACACACACACACACACACACACACACACACACACACAGACACCATTGAGTTATCCTCCCTGTCTGGTCAGGTGTCAACATTTGGCCACCCGAAACACATGAATTAGCAAGTTTTACTCGGAATTACATATCTGCACTAAAGTGCTGGGAGAAAAAGCAGAACTGGGAAAGAGCTATCTGACGGCCTTGCTGAGGTGAGTTACCTTTATGAAGCCTGCTTTGCTTTGTCTCTCGCACTGCCCACCCTCTTGGACTTCTTTTAAAGGGTTGTTGTTTTCAGTTCTAGACCCAGAGGGTATAAAAGAGCGTTTGCTCTACTCCCTCTGTATGTAAACCACCACGGACTTTAAAACAAATTTAGACCAGATGACCTGATTCATCTGCGTGTAGCTGAGTGCGGAGCGTTCTGTCAGAGCAGGAGGTCTCCTGACTTCTCGGCCTTTTGATTTTCTTCCTCAGAAACAAGTGTTTATGTCAGATAAAGAGTTGTGGACTGAAAAAAAAAAAAAAAAACCTGTGAGCCGGGCAGTGGTGGCGCACGCCTTTAATCCCAGCACTTGGGAGGCAAAGCAGGCGGATTTCTGAGTTCGAGGCCAGCCTGGTCTACAGAGTGAGTTCCAGGACAGCCAGGGCTACACAGAGAAACCTTCTCTGGAAAAGCCAAAAAAAAAAAAAGAGTTGTGGACTGAAGCTGGTGAAGTTTTCTGCTTGCTGTTTCTTCTCCTTCTTCTTGGCATGTGTGTGTGTGTTATGTATGCACTAATGTGTGTGTATGTGTTATGTATGCACTGTGTGTATGTGTGTGTGTGTGAGTTATATATGCATTAATGTGTGTGTATGTGTGTTATGTATGCACTAATGTGTGTGTTATGTATGCACTAATTAATGTGTGTATGTGTGTGTGTTATGTATGCATTAATGTGTGTATGTGTGTGTTATGTATGCACTGTGTGTGTTATGTATGCACTAGTGTGTGTATGTGTGTGCACGCGCACGTGCACTCGTGCACTCGTGTGTGTGCACGTGTGTGTACGTGCGCATGTGCTCGTGTGTGTGCACAACTTGTGGAATCTGACCCTTTCTTTGTGCCATGTAGCAATTGAACTATCGGGTTTGGCGGCAGCACTCTTAACCTGCTAAGCCATTTCTCCTACCTGATGACTATAATCTTCTGATAGCTCCCTTTCTCCTAGTGGAGGGATAACAGAGTAGTTTTTTTTTTTTTTTTAATCAAATTAAATGTTTTCTCATTCATGAAAAAAACACAAATTTAACCTGACTTCTGTTTTCTGAAGATAGCTATGTTCATTAGTTGTGCACTGTTTCAACGGACGTTAAGAAAATACCCTTCCCTCCAATAAATACCCCCCCCCCCCCAAGGCTGCTTTGTTTGAAACTCTTGAGTTTCTCAGAGCGTGGCTACTTACACACAGTTCTCATATTTACCAGTTGTGGAGAACAAAGAAGAACATTACATGCTATTTTCGCACAAAGAACGATTTTTTTTTTCTTGTCATTAAGGAGATTTTTACATACTTATAACTTAAGAATACTTCTATTTATAGAGGATCTGTTCTGTGCCAGGGAGGAACGTGCTGCACACTTTATACACCTATTAACCAGTCTTCACAGTTTTAAAAGGCCATGCTACTCAGAGGCAGATACCCACAGCCACACACTGGCAGGGGTCAGGGGACCCCTTTGGAGGAGCTAGGGGAGGATGCAAGGCCCTGCAGGGGATGGCAATCCCGCAGGAAGACCAAAGTGTCAACTAGCCTGGACCCCTGGGAGCTCCCAGAGACGGAGCCACCAACAAAGAGTGTACATTAGCTCGACTCTGGCACATATGTAGCAGAGGGCTGCTTTATCCTGCCTCAGCCAGAGAGGATGTGCCTAATCCTGCAGAGACTGGATGGGCCAGAGTGGGGGGGCATACTCAAGGGGGCCCTGCCCTCTCAGAGGCAAAGGGTAGGGGGAAGAGACTTTGTGAGGGGGGAAGGGCTGCGTTTGGGATGTTAATTAATTAATTAATTAGAGAGAGAGAGAGAGAGAGAGAGATACCATGTTACTGTCCTATGTCATGAATACAGGGGTTTGGTCGAGGTCTCACAACTAAAAGGGAAACACCACGATTTAGCCCCCCACCTCTCTCCCCTGCTCACCAGCCCTGCCTGGCATGCCGGGAAAGTCTGGTGTTAGGAATACAGTGAGCTGTGAGAAGGAACAATTAATGACAAAGCCCTCCCTAAGATTGGCACTGCTCCATCTGCGTCTCCCCAGAGCTGCATGTAAACCTCTCTCATGCAGTGAATTCGGTGGAGGGGAACGATTCAGGAGTCCCCAGCCAGACTGACGCCATCTTGGAAGAAAGAACTGTGTCTACTTCTCCAGCACCATGTCCGGCATTTTGAAATTCTGCAGTGGTGGAGTTTTGTTGAATAATTATTTTAATATAGGGCTGAAAGGCCCTCATTTGGAAGCTTATTTCCCAATTACATAGATTTGTCTTTGTTCACTGAAACTCAATTCCAGGACTAGGAAGAATTGAAAGGATGAATAGTTGGGAAAATTTTCTTTCCGTGTTTTCAACCATTGATGTGTTATCGTCTGTGGTGACGTGGTTCAATAAAAATACTGCCAACACACCTGCTCCATGTAATGGTTAAGGGGGAGACTTTTAGAGATAAGAGGTAAGAGAGAGAAAATATCCAGAGGCATCTGGAAAGTTCCAGAGCAGAGAAAGAAAGAAGTAGAATGAACATGGCCAGCAGACTGGGCATGGCCAAGGCTGTGTGTGAGAAGAGAGAAGTGGGGGTGGGGAGAGAATAGCAAGAGCAGAGAGAGAGAAGAGCTCTAGCTTAGGGAGAAAGGCAAGGGTCATAAGGATGATGAGGAGCTGGGAGGGAGGACGGCCAGGAGACGGGGAGGACGGGGAGGACGGGACCAGTCAGGTATAAAAAACAACTCCTTGTGACTAGGGACTGAAGGACCCTGGAAGCTACCATGGACCTTGATATGCTGATAGGTGCCACAGGTATATGGCAGTTGGGGAACCATATGTCCCTTCTGCTAGAGGTAAGAGGAAATTACTCTGATGAGGAACAGGGTCACAAGTTCCTGAGAAATGCTGGCTTTTAGCTAATTGCCAGACATCCTCCTATAGCCCAGGCTGGGCTCATGTCTGGATATTTGGACTGCCTTTTGAAGTTTGAGGAACTGGGATTTCTTTTGGACCCAAAATTGTCTAGTTTGCTTTTATTGTTCATTTAATTTTACTATAACCTTTTAATGAAAAAAATAATAATAAAAGGGTATGTGGGTGCAGGGAGTGTGTGATTTGAGGTTAGATATCTCCGAAATTGAATGTCCTACACATTCTTTGACCAATGCAGCCACATTTCTGCCCCAACCCCCTTTATTCACCTCAGAGTGTGAATGAAAGTTACTGTGAGAAAGCTTATCGCCATGTTATTACATTTGGTTCTCAGGTTCTCTGTGTGGGGCAAAAGCTAAGAGCAGGTACACTAAGATGTGGTATTTCAAATATTATCCAAATGGCATCTGGAACCTCTGAATAAAAAGTACCTGTGGTTCCCCAAAGACTTGTAAAAGTCCCTCCTAAAACTGCTCAGCTGCCGGTCCTCTTTGCTTAGCTGTGATTGCCTTCTGTGGTACTTGCTTGTGGTGTAAATGAAGACAGCAGTGGCCACAGTCATGCAGTAGTTAAGAAACAACTGCCCTCATGGATGGAGACCCCCTGTGTCCCAGCCCTCCAAGGAACTGCTTTAAGATGCTGTGTTTCCTCAATCCTAAGCTGGGAATCAGAAGTAGATATTGGAATTACTTAGCAACCAGACGGTTCATGAACTTGGATGATGGAACCGCGCATTGACCCTCAATCCAGGGAGGATGGTGAAATGACCATTTTCCTTGATAATGAATGTGACCAACAAACCAAAGTATCATTAACACTACTTCTCGAATAGTCGTCACCTGTGTAGTCACCGCCTATATTATTAGACTTCTTTCATCACTGTGACAGAAGACCCAGCAGAAGCCATTTGTAGAAGGATTTGTTTTGGCTCACAGTTTGAGAGTATAGTCCATCACGATGGAGAAGTGTGGGAGCAGGGGTGTGGCACCTGGTCACCCTGCATCTGTAGTCAGGGAGCAGAGAGAACCTAGTGTTCCTGCTCAGCCTGCTTTCTCCTTCATACTCAGTCTAGGACCCCAACCCGTAGATTGATGCTGCCCGCACTCAAGGTAAATTTTCTCATCTCACGTAACATAATCTATCAACTCTCTTATAGACACGCCCAGAGGCTTGTCTCTAAGGACCTCTCAAAATATCACGTGTCATTGATCCTTGGAAATGAGGATGGATAGGGGCCGTATTATGGGTTGTATTGATGCAATTAGTACATTACTAATGTTGTGTTCATGCTACTATATCAGAAGTTCTTGAAATCTGTTTTTAATGTTTAGTAAGAATTTCAGCATAAATAGTTTCCTTTTAAATTCTATATCCTTATTCTTTTTTTTAAAGATTTATTTATTTATTTTATATATGTGAGTACACTGTCACTCTCTTCAGACACACCAGAAGAGGGCATCAGATTGCATTGCATATGGTTGTGAGCCACAATGTGGTAGCTGGGAATTGAACTCAGAACCTCTGGAAGAGCAGTCAGTGCTCTTAACCACCAAACCATCTCTCCAGCCCTATATCCTTATTCTTAAAGTCTGTCTGTGGTGGATTGAATATGCTTGACCTAGGGAGTGGCGCTATTAAGAGGTGTGGCCTTGTTGGAGTAAGTCTGTCTTTGTGGGTGTGGGCTCTGAAACCCTCCTCCTAGCTGCCTGGAAACCAGTCTTCTCCTAGCATCCTTCAGATGAGGGTGTAGAACTCTCAGCTCCTCCCTCACCATGCCTGCCCGAATGCTGCCATGCTCCCACCTTGATGATAATGGACTCAACCTCTGAACCTGTGAGCAAGCCCCAATTAAATGTTGTCCTTTATAAGAGTTGCCTTGGTCCTGGTATCTGTTCACAGCAGTAAAACCCTAACTAAGACACAGTCCATTGTCCTGAAAAGGAGTCAGTGGGTCTTATTTACTTATTTATTTATTTGTTTGTTTGTTTGTTTAAAACAGAAGCTGTCCTGGAACTCACAATCTGTTTGCCCCTGCCTTCAGAATGATGGGATTAAAAGCATGCTCCACTATTCTTTGCCCTCAGTGGGTCTTACCAGACTGCCAACAGGTCTACGGCACAAAAAATAATAATTCTGAGTCCTGGTTTGTTGGCACCCTAATGCGTGCCCAGTGAAGGACAGGTGTGATTTCACACTAAATGATTCCATTATCTCACATATGGGGAGATGCACATGCCAGCCGCCAGACTAGGACCCGACTATGTAAGGATCAACAGCATAAACAATGTCTTTAGCCCGCAAACAGCTTACAGTCTCCTGGGAGCTGTGGATATATCTGAAAGTAAGTCAAAACTATAATGAGAGAGCTTCTGTGATAGGAAAGGCTAGGAGAATTACAAGGAAATAGCACAGGAGGCTGTCTCCAAAATGGTGGTATGAGAAGGTTCTCTAGAGAGCCATTTCAGGGCAGAACGGCTCACTGAGCTTGAAGAAAGACCTTAAAATTAAAGAACGCACAGTGAGTTCAGAGAACCCGGTTCCTCTGCTTGATTAACCGATAGTGTTCATCCAGAGTGGTGAGAGAGTCACCCAGCCAGTGCTTCTGTGGAGCACGCCGTCCTGAAGAGTGCTCATTGGCCTTTGGCCTCATGCTGCCAATGAGCCACTTAACAAGTGGCGAGGAGAAGTAAATTGATTTTTCATTTAAATTAATTTCAATTTAAAGAGCTACCTGTGAGTGGTGACTAGTAACAGGTTGGATCCTAGACTCAAGGTAGGGAGAGACAACATAGGGTTGAGAGCAAACTCATATTAAAGAGTTTGAAATAGCCAGGTGATGGCGACGCCTGCCTCTAATCTCAGTACTCAGGCAGCAGATCTCTTGAGCTTGAGGCCAGACTGGTCAACAGGGTGAAACTTCTAGGACAACCAGAGCTGCCCGAAGAAACCTGTCTTGAAAAACAAACAACAACAAAGTTGAAATAATATCTAAGAGAAGCATCCATTAAAGGTTTGAAACTGGAGAATGAATGGTGTGAGCAGGTGCAGAGAGTAGAGTGGATTGAATGGGAGAGAGAAGATTCCAGAAGCCACCAGGACAAGCTCCAGACAAGATACACAGCAGCCTGGACCAGGGGCTGGCCACAGGGGCTGGCCTGCGTTAGAGAAAACTACGGAGTCCAAAGTAGTTCAGGACAGGATTTCAAACAGGCTCCCCCATTATGTTTCAGAAACTTCCATTTCTGTGTCTGTTCTTGTTCTTAACCCTGAATAATCTCCCAAATACACACACGACAAACTCCTACTGATTAAGACAAAATAACCTGTGAAAAGCATGGTCCTATAGGTTGGGGTCTCTTTTACTCTTTAGCGTGTATGTGCATGTATGTGTTATGTGAAAAGGGCATGCTAGGTACAGCACATATGTCCAAGGTCAGACACAGCCACCTAGCTGGCCCCAGGGTGGGGCGCCATCAGCCACTCCAAGCAAGTTCTCTGTGTTTTGTTTCATCTCACGAGTGCCGTAGCTGTCCCTACCTTGGGCCATGGAGGGCTCTTTGCGTAGACATCATCTTCCTCTCATAGTCCAGAACTAAGGAGCTGTCCCACAGATGTTCTCAGGAGCCACTCCCTTTCTAGTCACTGCCAGCGTTATACTCCTGCCTCCAGCCTGAGGAGCTAAAGGGATGCTAACTTCAGAATACTTTGTTCCCAAGTATGGCAGTCAATAAAGAAAATCGAGAGTCATAGAAGTTAGTTCTCCTGGGGTGAGAGAGGTGACTCCGTGATGAGGAGCACGGGCTGCTCTTCTGGAGGACCTGAGTTCCCTTGTCAGCCCCCATACAGGAGGCTTATAATCATTTATAACTCCAGCACCAGGGGACCTGACGCCTTTCCCTGGCCTCCATGAGTGCCTGCACACGCATGCTATACACTCACAAAGACACATATACGCATGAATAAAAAATCTTTAGAAGTTAGTTCTTCTGGTTATAATTCTGAATTATTTTTGTTGGGTTTTTTTTTTTTTACTGTAAGATATGATTTTTGAATAATAGAACAAATATACCTGAGAAAGATAGCATCTGACATGTTAAGTAGTTTCTCAGATAATTACAACTTGCTTCATGAGTTACCATGGTTATTATGTCTCTTCACAGCAGTAGAAACCCTGACAGTCCCCAATTTGTGACGCCGTTTGGTGAAGCTTAGGGGGTGCAGCTTTGCTGGGGAAGTGTGCCGCTGGGGACACCTTTGAAGTTTAAGGCATTACAGAGCTGGAGAGATGGCTCAGCAGTTTAGAATATGTGACTGCTCTTTCAGAAGTCCTGAGTTCAACTCCCAGCAACCACATGGTGGCTCACAACCATCGGTAATGGTATCCAATGCCCTCTTCTGGTAAGCAAGAAGACAACACTCATATACATAAAATACATGAATAAGTCACTCCTTTTTTAAAAAGAAAGTTTAAAGCCTGGCCCCACTTTCGGTTCACTCTCTCTGCTTAGTGCCTGCTGTTATAGATATGAGCTGTCAGCTTCCAGCTTCTGCCACTGTGCCTCTGCCCTACCATGCTGGACTCATCCCTCCAGGACCATTGGCCATAATAAAATTTTCCTTCTATAAGTTCCCATGGTCATTGTGTTTTATCACAGCAATGGCAAAATAAATAACGTAATGGCCTAACATGCTTTGCCTCTAAATCTGGTCACATTGAACTAGGGACCACAAACAGCTTTATTTTAACCTAACCTACCCCTTTAAAGATCTTATCTCCAATTACAGCCCCATTTTGGAGTGACTTCAACATAGAAATCTGTGGGGATACAGTTTAACTCATAACACTATGTAAACACAACTTAGAAGCCCCCATCCATCCCTGTTGAAGAATAAATTAAAACTCTAAACCCACCCCATATAGTATTTCTACAGCCTTCATAAGTAGGGTCACTTGATATAGAAACTGGATCTGGGATCTGATACTTTGTACATAGCCTACTTCTCATAAATGTAGTAAGGAGAAAAGAGGTGTCTGGGCCTAATAAGCCCCTTGTCTTAGTTCAGATTTTATTGCTGTGAAGAGGTACAAGGCAATTCTTCTAAAGGAAAACATTTCATTGGGGCTGGCTTACAGATTCAGAGGTTTAGTCTGTTATCATCATGGCGGGAAGCATTAGTGCATGCAGACAGACATGGTGCCGGAGAAGAGCTGAGAGTCTACTTCTGGGTCTTCAGGCAGCAGAAGGAGATTGTGTGCCACACAGGGCGTAGCATGAGCATGTGATACCTAGAAGCCCACCCCACACATGACACAATTCCTCCAGCAAGGCCACACCTCCTAATAGTGTCACTGCCTATGGGCTTTTGGGGGGGGGCAATTACATTCAAACTATCACACCCCTCCAGTAACAATTCCACCTGTACCTACAGAATGGTTTGGTGGTTTTCTGTGGGAGCTAGTATATCATGCTGTGCTCACTGGCTTACGTGCCAATTTGAAACTAAGTTTCACAGGAGAAATGCAAAGTGACAGGAAGAGGCGATTGCTTCTCATCAAGTGAGCAGGTTAAGTAACTATGTCTACTGTCTAGATAAAGCTTAGGAAACAGAAAACATGTAGTTGTTGGCAGAGGAGAGACGAGGGCTTGTGTGCACTGGCGGTGAGAAGTCCTTTCTGGAGTATTCTATGGATCCACGCCAGGTTAGGTGCCGTGCCCTTTGTTAGTTTATCCCAAATAAAGAATGAGGCAGCCGGGCAGTGGTGGCGCACGCCTTTAATCCCAGCACTTGGGAGGCAGAGGCAGGTGGATTTCTGAGTTCGAGGCCAGCCTAGTCTACAGAGTGAGTTCCAGGACAGCAAGGGCCACACAGAGAAACCCTGTCTCAAAAAAACAAACAAACAAACAAAAAAAGAATGAGGCTTGTGTTTGGGGGTGCGGCATAAGCCAGCTTAATTATCTTAGGTTTTTGCAAAGATAGGGTATCATTATGTAGCTCTAGCTTTCCTGGAACTCACTACGTAGACCAGGCTAGTCTGGACCTCTCAGAGATCCACCTGTCTCTGCCTCCCAAGTGCTGAGATTAAGATTAAAGGAGTGTGCCTGGCAGGCAGCGCTGTTTATATTAACAAAAACAATCGCAGCCCAGATACCTATCAAGTATCAAATGAAATCAGCGAAGTGCTACGTAGGCGGAGCAGGTATCCCAGTTACATCGTTCATGGAAAAGGAAGGTTATTGTTCAGTATTGTTGAGCATGCTTGTAATTCTAGCACTGGGGTGTTTGAGGCAGGCGTTTGAAGACAGCCTGGGCTGTATAGCAGATTCAGGCCAGCTGGAGATAAATAAGCCCCTGTCTCAAACAAACAAGCAAGCAAACAAACAAAAACAGCAGGTGAATGGATAAAATGTGTCACCATTTTGCCAAGTTGGCCACTACATAGTTTTAGAATATGTTTATAAACATGTAGAAAAGTTTGATGGAATGAATCCAACACTGATAATGGTAACCTTGACTAAAGTATACTATAGGTTCCTATGGTATACTGTATTTGTTTCTATTGGATTGTGGGTTGATGTAGTTGTTTGGAGTTAGCCTCTTTGCTTTGGGAAAGCCAGTTTTGCAAGTCTATCCTGTGTAAAACCACGTGTCCATCCTTAACTCTTTTTCTGACATAAGACAAGTTGCTTACCTGGACAAACCAGGGCTTCACGCCAGCTCTGCCATTCCCTGCATATTGTTTAACCTCGGTGACCATTAGCTACCTCACGTAGAGAATGGAAGTCGTCATGGCATAAGATTGAGCTTGTAGATGAGAAGTCACTTCTCTAGTGATAACAATAGAATACACTTTAAGTTTTAATTTCATTTTTAGTGTATATGTATGTATTTATGTGCCCCACGTGTGTGTCCTGGTGACTTTGGAGGCCAGAAGAGGGTGTCAGATGCCCTGAAACTGGAGGTTCAGGTGGTTGTTAGATATCATATGAATACTGGGAATTAAATTTGGGTCTTCTACAGCCTGTGCCCTGAACCACGGAGCCATTGCTCCAGCCCCTATATATACACTTAAGAATTCTTCATATTCTAAAGCCAAGACTTGGTGAGTAGAACTTAAAAAAAAAAAAAAATTACCATAGTAGAAAAAAAGGCTACATTTATCTAGAAAAAAAGCCCCCTTTTTCGAAAGATTTTTTATTTGTTGTTTTGTTTTGTTTTGTTTTGTTTTTGAGATAGGGTTTCTCTGTGTAACAGTCCTGGCTGTCCTGGAACTCCCTCTGCAGGCCAGGCTGGCCTTGAACTCACAGAGACCTACCTGCCTCTACCTTCAGAGTACTGGGGTTAAAGGTGTGCACCACTACTGCCAGGCACATTATGGCATTCTCATATACCCGTGTCGTGTGTTCTGTCTTAGTTTTCCCTGTGCCCTCTGACCTCCCAAGCTCTCTCTTGCTCCTGTGCTCCCTCTTGCTGCTTGTCCTCATTGTGTTCCACATTGTGTCACACATATGGGCAGGGTTTTTTTGGTTTTTCGAGACAGGGTTTCTCTGTGTAGCCCTGGCTGTCTTGGAACTCACTCTAAACCAGGCTGGCCTCAAACTCAGAAATCCACCTGCCTCTGCCTCCCAAGTGCTGGGATTAAAGATGTGCGCCACCACTGCCCAGCTGGGCAGGGTTTTTTTTATTCTTTCAGTTCACATGACTGAAGAGAGGACTTATCTCACATGCATTGTGACCAAGCTTCTGACTGGCACCTGTACTACAGAACTGAGATCAGAAGCTCTCCTGAGAGAGCTGGGAGGGGGAGGAGACAGGTCCCCTCCACAGGATGAGGGGACTCAACACCTCAATTTGCACCTGAGGGTGTTGTCCACCTGAGTGTATCACTAGAGACTTACATCCATTCCGACACATCACTGTCCTTTGCCTCTCTCAGGTGCTGGGATGGAAGGGGCCTTTCCCACTTTGGTATGCTTAAATTCCTCCTTCCACAGAGTGTCTCTGCTGGGGAGGCTAGTTCATTTCTCTGTTCTTTCGAAACAACCAGTTAATCTTTACTTTCAACCCTTGGACTTGTTCTCCATCTTTAACCCATCTGTCCTGGTGACTAAGAAAGATTACATTTCTGGTGAAAACATTTGCCTTGCCTCCCAGTGACCTAATGACTCCCCCCCTCCCCCCGCCCTTAAGACAAGATGACGCTCACCTGTGGACCTCAGGCTTTACCATGTGACCTGCTTTGGGGCCACAGTAAAGGGTGTCCATCAAATGTCCCGTCAGGGCTGCCCTCCATGCCCGACACTCCTACACCCTGGCTTGACTTCTGTTCTGTCCCCTCCTGTGCAAATGCTCATGCCCACCTTCCAGATACTGTCTCATGTATGGCAGCTTCCAGAATCCTCTCTGTGGACAGCATAGCCCCTCTTCCAGGACTTGTGGACCCAAGGGTAGACCACAGTGCCAGTGTCACCTTTAGACTTTGGACTCTAGGAACTGTGAACATGTGGGTGGGACCCTGATACCAGCAAATAGGGCTTTCCCTGTGAGGACTCAATACAGTTCACAGTGCCATTAACGCGGGCTGGAGCCAGGGCTGAGCTTCAGAGTGCAGGGAGCTTCTCTGGCTGTTCAGGGTTTCCTGCATTCAGTGGTGGCTGGACGGTGGGGTCAGATGCTCTGCCAGTCGGAAGAACTCTTAGCCACTTCTTACTACTATAAAGTCTGAGGGTAGGGTGCAACTCTGTGCCCAAAGAGAAACTACATGTTTTCATGAGATATCTGTGACTTAGATAGTATTGAAATTTGTGTTATACATCTTCCTTGATTGAAGAGATTTTTTAAAAGAACTTCGACTATTGTCTTTCCCCAGCTTAAAGTGCATTCCGATGCGTTTTGACACATGAGCACCCATGAAGTCATCTTCATAATCAGGATAATGAGCACCTCCCCCCCCCAACACACACACAGTGGAGCCAACACCTGCTGTCATCCTTTGTGCTCTCTTTGTACCCAGGCCCCTCCCCAGATACCCGCTACTCTACTTGCTGTCACTATGAATTCATGGTATCTGAATCTTGTACAAACAAACTCATAAGATAGGCTCTCTAATGTGCCTGGTTCCTTCACATAACATAATTTTTATTTTGTTGTTGTTAAAGATTTGTTTGTTTTTATGTATATGATTCCCCAGAAGTGGGCATCGGATCCCATTACAGATGGTTGTGAGCCACCATGTGGGTGCTGGGAATTGAACTCAGGACCTCTGGAAGAACAGCCAGTTCTCTTAACCGCTGAGCCATCATCTCTCCAGCCCCAACATAATTCTTTTGATCACAATAAATGTTGTTCTAATCTTTTCTATTAGTGAGTAGTGTTCTGCCATTTGCTTTTAGTGTTTCATTATATTAAAGGATGAAAGCAAAGCTGAGACTTTTTAAACAAATTTCTGAGATTTTAATATAGTTATTTAATTTTCCCCCTTTTCTCCCCCCAAAGCCTCCCATGCAAAGTCTCCCCCACCCTGCTTGCTTTCAAATTCATAACGTATTTTTGTTATTGTTACATGTATACATACATGCACACATACATACATTCATACATACATTCATACATACATTCATACATACATTCATATATACATACATACATTCATAGATACATACATACATTCATACATACATACATACATTCATACATACATACATACATTCATACATACATACATACATACATTCATACATACATACATACATTCATACATACATTCATACATACTCCTAAATACATACATTCAACCTGCTCAGTCCATATAATGTTACTTGTATGTAGTATGTTTTCAGGCTGATCATTTAATATTGGATAACCGATGGCTGTGCTCTTCCCTGGTCTCAGGATTCCTTAGCTGCCTGCAGTTCTTTCCTCCGTACTCATTAGCACATCTATTGCTGTTTTCCTTGTACACAAGGACAAGTGTGTGATGCTTGAGGACCAAAGTCATTGCTCCTCGTTATTTTGCCTCTTAGTCTATGAAGGCTAAAAACAAAATCCTCACCACTGGTCAGGCTAAAATGAGCAGCCCTGACCGTCTGGAACATAACACAGTTACAAGAAAGGACTAAGCCGGGTGCGGTCATACACACCTTTAGTCCCAGCACTTGGGAGACAGAGGCAGGTGGATCTCTGTAAGTGTGAGTCCAGCCTGGTCTACATAGTAAGTTCTAGGCCAGCCAAGGCTATAGCGAGATCATGTCTATTAAAAAACAAAACACCCAACAAACAACAAGAACAATAGCAAAATGACTAGATTGGGCTGTGCTTTTTTGACTTTGAACTTCAAACTAGGTAGACTGTTAGTCAAGTGTTTGCTACCTGCTGCTAGCCTGGCCTCATATCCCAGGGCCTTGGAAATCCAAAAGAAATAAAATGGGTCATTCCAGGATCTTATCAGGATATTCAAGAGATCTACAGTGTCATTTGCTGGTGCATGTTGTGTACCAGGCTAACCCAGGGCAGCACAGCTCTCTGTCCCACCTGAGCTCATAAATCTTCCATGATTCCCTGTACCTAACCTTTGACCTCAGGCTTGAACCTGGCAGCTGTAATTTACTCTGGGGTTTAATGTTCCCTTGCCTCATTTTGTCATCTATAAAATGGGTTTGGGGGTGGTAACTATTGTTTAAATAAAACAAAGGACCTAATATTGCCAAGTAGACAGTCTATATTAAATTAAGGTTTGTTTACATGTTCAAACAATAAGATTTAAAAAAAACAAAAAAACAAAAAAAAGAATGTCACTGTGTAACTCAGGTTGGCCTGGAACTATGTAATCAAACTGTGTAACTCAGGCTGACCTCAAACTTCTGGCAATTCTCCTGTCTCGGCTTTCCAAGTGTTGGATTAACAGTCATGAACCACTATGCTCAGCTCCTTTCTTTCTTCACCCTCTCTTTCCCTTTCCGTATTTCCTGCCTGACTTTCAAATTTTCAGACTTAATAAAATGCCTATCAAAATTCCAAGTAGGCGAATAGAATGAATAGATAGTTTTCAAAAGAAGAAACACAAATGGCCAATAACTACATTGAAAAGTACCCAGCATTCCTAGCTTTAAAAGGAATGCAAATTAAAATTACTTTGACATGCAACTTTTCCCAGTCAGAATAGTTACCATTAGGAAATCTAACTAAACACCAGTGCTGAAGAGGATATGAGGAAATAGGAGCCTTGATTGACAACCAGTGGCAGTTCAAATTAATACGGCCATTGTGGACATCAGTTTGGAGGTTCCTCAAAATAATTAAAAGCCCTATCTCCTAGCTAGTCCCAGGCATGTGCCTGGGCAACCCCATACCTTACCCGTGCTCATCACTGCTATGTTCATAGAAGCAAGGAGATGGAACCAACCTAGATGTCCACCAGCAAATGAGTGGGTAAGGAAAATGGTACATACCTACATAAGACAGAATATTACTCATTTGTAAAGAAAAATGAAATGTATTGATCCACACTCAGGAAGAAAAAAAAAAAAACCCTCAGAGGCACATTCTCCCTCTCACGTGTGGCTCCTAGCCTGAAGCGTGTACACGCATGTCTGTAAACAGCTGCAAGTGTGCATGTAGCATGTAGAAAGAGACAAAGAAAGGGTGAGGCTAAGTGAGGAGGAAGGACAGAATGTAGGCAGAAGGTCATGGAAGCAGGAGGAGGATAGAAAGCTTCGGGTTTTCTAGTTTGAACTCACGGTGGATACATAAAAGACTGTAATTGATAGTCAATTACAAATCCTAAAGTGAGCCAGGCCATGGTGGCACAGGCCTTTGATCCCAGCACTCGGGAGGCAGAGGCAGGCGGATCTCTGTGAGTGGGGCTAGCCTGGTTTACAGAGTTCCAGGACAGCCGGGGCTACACAGAGAAACACTGTTTCAGAAAAGAAAAAGAAAGAAAGAAAAGAAAGGAAAGGAAAGGAAAGGAAAGGAAAGGAAAGGAAAGGAAAGGAAAGGAAAGGAAAGGAAAGGAAAGGGGAAAGGAAAGGGGAAAGGAAAGGGGAAAGGAAAGGGGAAAGGAAAGGGGAAAGGAAAGGGGAAAGGAAAGGGGAAAGGAAAGGAAAGGAAAAAGGAAAAAGGAAAAAGAGAAAACCCAAACAAACAAACAAACCTGAAGGGAGCTCCGGGGGTTCAGAACAGCCGTTCTAACCACACAGAAGTCACTGAGATATACCGAGTTGGGGACTGGGCAAGTGTGTACGTGAGGGCCTTCCTTGATCCAGATATGATGTTTTGCTTGTGAGTTAATTACAGCACAGTGACTTTATTAAATACAAAAATTAAGATTTATTTATACATATTTAAATTAATGTGGGGTTTTTTTTGGGGGGGTGGTTTTTTTTGTTTTTGCTTTGGTTTTTACAACAGTCCCATTCTTCTTTGTTTTTGCACTGACCCCTCCTCTAACTGCTACTGAACTTTTTTTTGTTTTGGTTTGGTTTTTCAAGACAGGGTTTCTCTGTGTAGCCCTGGCTATCCTGGAACTCACTCTGTAGACCAGGCTGGCCTCGAACTCAGAAATCCGCCTGTCTCTGCCTTCCCAAGTGCTGGGATTAAAGTCGTGCACCACCACTGCCTGACTGAACTTGGCTTCTTATTCCCCTTTAGTGTGGGTCCAAATACCACCCCTGATAAGGACCCATGGGATGTGTGCTTAGACTTATCAAGAGCTCCTATAAATGACAGACAGCATGATTTCATTCTCAGGATGCAACACTTGGCCTCTGAGAGCTGAGCTATGTGGGGATGCCAGGCTACCAAAACCCACATGTCCACCAGACACAGGCACCTGAAAGGTCTATGTTTTAACTGCATTCTGGCTCAGGAAATGGTATAATGGCCCAGGATTGTTGCTCAGTCCCCTGATTACTCCTCCATCAGATGCCAGTCACGCGGGTGCCACCTGGATGTTTCTCTGACTGGGCATAAATTGGGTATTCCTATGACTCCAACTTTGATTTTGATTAATTAGCTGTAACTGGTCACAAGACTTAGGGAAACGTTCTGTGATGTTGGCCAGTTTACTACAAAGGTTAAAAGTCAGATGGACGAGATGACAGAGAGCCAGAGTCCAGGTCCAGCTGGGTTCAGGCCCCAAAGAGGAAGTGTGGAGTCATCGAGGTGAAGAGACTGACTGAGGGTAAATCAGGATAGCTTGTGTGGTTACTGAAAAAAGGGCTCCACCTTTTCTACTCTGTTTGCATAGTAGCTTAGTCATAGGTAATGTTAAAGCAGGCTTAGTGATTCCAAGAAACATGATCTTTTCACAGATGGTTTTTAACACACTTTATCCCTATTTTTCAATGTCCAGAATGAAAGAGATTATTAATATTATTACAACAGTTTTCTTTGAAGCAAAGGTAGTAAGTTCAGCAAGCATCTAAGTCCCTATTATTTTCTAAGGTTCAGCAACCCCACAGGGTGCCCCTCCTGCATGCTCTGAGCCTTTGTGGTCAGGAGGTACCAGATACTGAGTCCTGAGAAACAAACCTATTAGAGCAGTTTTCATTCCTCAAGGGGCATGCTGCAATGTCTGTACCATGTAGCATAACCAGCATTGAGCTGTCCCCTAATGGTGTTCCTAGGTGGCTGAGTCTTACAATATGTGCCTGTTCTCATATACTCCCCAAGGGAAGGCCCTGATACCTTACTCTTAGTTCATTATGCTGTGCCATCCTAGTCCCTTCCATGTATGCTCCTGTAGAGCGAGATGAAAGCAGCCTAGCATCCTCCCAGAATCTGCCTCTCAAGGAGCATTCCAGATCTTGCCATCCATCCTGTTAGTCACGTACCTAGGGAGTCAATGGTGGGCACTATTCTATACTTACTAACTGAACGCTTGCCCACAACTGCCAAGGCCTCAGACTCTGGGTCTGGACCCACTGTTTCTCTCAATGGTGTGCTTTCCTCCTTGGGACCAGGTGTGAGTGTCTAAGAGTTCCTGGAACCATCTTTCAGTTAAGAAATCTTTAACTTCTCTATTCTTGGTGCAAACAGGGGCGGCACGAAGGGGATTCTTGGATTCTTGGGTAGGAGTAGGCACAGTTGTCACGCTATATGTCCCACAGTGGTGGGGATTTTTTCCTTAGAATTACTTTGTTTAGAGGGACTGCCGTTGTACACACTCACATCCCCTCCCGGAGCCCATACAAAATTTCCCAAAGGAAAAAAGCCTGAGGAGACTCCCATAGCACATAGTGAAAATTATGAAAGGTGAAAGCGACGGATGCTGGAGAACTGTGGCCCTCGATGTGCACATGAGGGGACTTTGTCAAGCTGTGGTGGCCGTCACACGGTCCACATCAATAGTGCAACATTCGTGGGAAGCAGCCCAGAGCTTTCATGCTCTCCTTGGGCACGCCCACTCCCAGAAATCTCTTCATATGAAATTATCCTTGGGGTATCTGTGGAGGCTTCATTAAGTAGGCCTGAGACTACATCAGTGGTTATTGACAATTGACCCAGGCTTCAGGCTTTACCTTCTCAGAGTTCTGGGAGATGGAGTTAAAAACTCCAACTCTGATCACATGGTTAGTTCTCCTGACAGCCAGCCCCCATCCTGAGGCTCTTCAGGAGTCTACCCAGAGTTGCCTCATTAAAATAAATGATTCTCTGGTCATTCAGAGGAATCCAAGGAATTTAGAAGGTCTGTATAAAGAAGTGGGTTCAAGTACCACATCATTAGAGCAAAACATTTTCCCAGCATCCTTCTCTACAAAGGTGCTCGGAGTCTGCCTGGGAAAACAGGCCAAAGACCATATCCATAAATGTATGCCGTAATAGCATACCTTCACATACATGCTAGTACCCCAAGGTAGGACCCACTTCTGTCACAGCCAGTCACAGCATCCCCATGGTATTGCCCACAGCACTGTGCATTCTTGTGTTCGTGTCTGCATCCTTGCTGTTTAGCGCTCTTTTGCTTTGTCTAGAAGGCTGTTCCTGGAGACCTTTACACAGACCACTCCTTGGCTGATTTCTTTGTTCCTTGGAAAGCCGTCCCAGACTGCTCCATTTAATCTGGGTTTTCTAGAAATACTTATTCTTGGCCTCATTTCTCCTCCACTGCACCTACTCATCCTTCAAATTGCTCTGTGTGTACCGGCGCTCTCTTATACACACCTACACACAGACAAACACAGATACATACAATTAGGAATAAATTGTTGAAGATATTATGAATTGTTTGAGGTCCATAGTTATAATCTGGCACTCTTTCCCTATAGGCTCCTCCTCTGTCTTCCTGGTAATGGTAGGGAGATGCACATTTTCCACTTGATTGCTAACTAGCAGATTGGTTGTATCCCTAGAATTTCTCTCCTTGAGGGGAGAAGAAGAAGCTGTTCTTCTGTTGTGTACAGACCCAGCTCGCTTGGCACATCTCCTTAGGTGGAAGCCGCAGAGTGGATGTGATGCATGGGACTTGGACAGTCTGAGAGGGTTGTGGTTAATGCTTGTCTGAGAACCAGGAAGACATGGAAGTAGAGGAAGACAATGAATGGTGTGCACAAGTTCTCTGAGACCTAGCACTCTCCCCAGTCTCCCCCCCAGCATATTAGAAGGGAATTTCAGCCACTATTCTAGAGTGTCAGAAACTTGATCAAGAGTCTCCTTTCAATCATTCAAGGCCAGAGAGCGGACTTGGCATATTATCTTCTTCCCCTGTCTTGAAAGGTTCATCATGTGTAGTGAGGCTTGAGTTGTGTTTAAGTAAATGAAGACAAGGAAAGATTATTTAAGAAAGGAAAGATGAACAGTCGTTCAAAAAATCTAATATCTTGCCGGACAGTGCTGGCGCATACCTTTAGTTCTAGCACTGAGGAGGCAAAGGTAGGCGGCGCGTTCGAGACCAGCCTGGACTACAGAGGTTAGGGTTTTTATGGCAGAGTACCTTGGCAGTCAAGGCAAGATATGCCACAAAGATCACACCATGCACGACAGAGACGGACAGACAGGGAGCAAGAGTGAGAGAACAAGAGAGCAGGCTGTGATGGTGCGGATCCTTTTTAAATGGTACACGTGTTGCGCTTAGCTGTGGCTTGTGATGGCAGAACTGTCGGTGCTGAGTCACTGATTGCAGGCTGGGGCTAACAATAGAGCGAGTTCCAGGTCAGCCACAGAGGGCTATGCAGAGAAACCTTGTCTCAAAAAAACAAAAAACAAACAAAATAAAACACCTAATATCTCACTTCTTTATAGATGCTTCAGAGACTCAGTACATCCAGCACAAAGGAGCTGGGTGCTGGATATGGCATATTGATGGGGCCCTGAGGTGGCTCAGGGATCTATAGATTTTCAGTGTGATGGTCCCCTCTGGTCCACCCGGCACACTGAAGCCTTGACTCACATTCTAACGAAGAATCCTATGAGATGCAGGTTCTGTGTCACGTCACCATGACTGATGAACGTCTTGGCTTTGGCACAGAAACACTGGGGAAGACACCTCCAACTACCCACTTCCAAGAAGACAGGAAGTTGTTCAGAACAGGTATTCAGAACAAAACCTCCTCTTCAGACATAAATCTGAATGTCACCTATAATGGCAGTGATTTCTCTGTCAGACTTGAATAACATAGAACTTCCTGACAAAGATGAAAATATCACTATAGAATCTGGTAGAAGTTAGAAAGCCATGTGCTGCCAGGAAGTCCCATGTAATAAGATATGAACTCACCACCAGGCGAATGAAGGGGTGACCTCCTAATGTTGCGAGTGCGGCCTGAGTTCTCACTCAGAGGTCCATGCTTATAAGACTTACTCTCTGGAAGCACGACATTCCAAGTTCACACAACATTGGTGTGAGCTAATCTTCATCTAACCAGCAACTGCCTGGCTTGAATACCGCCTGTTATGACCTCGTGAAACACACATCTATGAGATTTATGGGTTTATTTTATCTTCAAAATTAGAACAGGAAAAATAAAAATGGAATGAGGTTGTTGTGAACTTTATCACTTGTCTTGTTGATTTGGTAAAATAACTAGAAAAAGGAAGTTAAAGAAGAAGGGAAAAAGCCTTGAATCCCAGCACCCAGGAGGCAGAGGCAGGTGGATCTGAGTTCAAAGTCATCCAGGGCTACACAGAGAAACCCTGTACTGAAAGACCAAAAGGAAGAGGAGGAGATTGGGGGTGAGTGGAGAATGAGGAGGAGAAAGAAGCCACCACCACTGATGCCTTATTTTGACTCAGTTGAGGGTCTAGTTTATCCTGGTGGAGAAGTCTCACAGTCAGAAGCATGAGAGAGCTGGTCATTGTATCTATAGTCAAGAGAGCAATAAATGCTGGTATTCCATGTAAATTAACGTTTAACTGTCAGATGTAATTGTGGAGGCTTACTGCTGAATAAACTCACTCTTTCTAGTTCTTTCTGAACTCTGGCTGGCTGGTTCAACTCAGCTGTTACGGCTTAAAACTCCTCTCCAAGCTGACTGATTCAAACTGGCTTCATTGAGTTTCTCACTGAATTGCTCTGCTTGGAAAAGCTGCCTCTGAATTCCATGAACCGGACTGCCCTGCACTGACTGTACCGACTGTACGAACTGAACGGAACCAAACAGAACTAGCTACAGGAATCAACTGAACTCCACTGCATTCATTGCCTGAATTCAACTGAACTGACACAGGATTAGGACTGCTGAGAGAGGATAAGTAGACTAAACAAGAGAGGCGAGAGTAAAGATGTTAGCACAGTTGGGCATGGTTGCTCACTCCTGAGAGTCCACAATTCAAGAGGCCAGGCAGGAGAATTGCACATTTAAGGCAAGCCCTGCCTGTATATCAAGTTCCAAACCAGCCTTGGTTATATGGCGGGACTTTGGCTTTAAAAAGCAGAAAAAAGGAATCACATACACACACCTCAGCACAATGTGACACATGAGATCCGTGTCCACAGTTCTAAAGATGCATGGGACTAGAATCTGCAACTGGCAGGTACCCAACGTATTACTGTCAGTCCCAGAAGTCACTAAGAAAGGCTAGCATGTAGAGAAAATATCTCATGTCTGTGTGGATGTGGCCCCTGTCAATAATAAAATCAATGGCCTATAGGTTAGGCAGGAAATAAGAGGTAGGACATCCTGTAGGAAGAAAGGATTCTGAAATAGTGTGAGGCACACAAGATTTCACCCGGGGAAGATATGACAAGACAGACACATGGTCCCAAAGCACAGGTAACCAGCTGCATGACAAAATACAGATTAGAATAAATGGGATATTTTAGGTTATGAGCTAGTCAGAGAAGAACCTAGCTATATGGTCAAGGTATTTGTGAATATATTTTGAGTCTGAGTCTTATTTCTGGGAACATGGGGCTGGGGGGAAGAACCAGACCTAACTTTTATACTAGCAGTTTACAAACACACGCGCACACACACACACACACACACACACACACACACACACAACCATCCATGCCGGATACTTTTTATTCACTCATAGATGAGTATTTTAGTCCCCCTTAAGTGTTTCTTTTACCTGTGGTCTTAGTGGCTTCATTTCTATAGTACAGTGGTTCTCAACCTGTGGTGAAGACCCCTTTAGGGGTGGAATGACCCTCTCCAGGACTCAAATATCAGATATCCTGCATATCAGATATTTACATGATTTATAGCAAGAGCAAAATTACAGTTATGAAGTAGCAGCAAAAATAATTTTATGGTTGGGGGTCCCCACAATATGAGGAACTGTATTTAAATGGTTACAACATTAGGAAGGTTGAAAAACCAGATTTAGAGAAACCAATAGGAAATGATTAGTACCCAAGTGTGAGAAGTCTTACAGCCTTTTCTACTTCCCTCCTTGCCCCAAGTAATCATTAGGCAGCTATTATGACTCATTTTTCAGAGGAGCAGGGAAAAAAAAAATCTGTGTGTAAGACCACCTCATGTCGGGGTCCTGGTGAGCACTGGAGTCTGTGCTAACAGGAAGAAGCCCTGCTCTGAAAGAGCTACACTGGGGAGGCAGACCCAGTACTCCATCCGTCAAATGCTAACTAACTAATGTGCTACTGAGCCCTGGTTAGAATTCACTGTGTGTGAGGATGCAGTTGAAGATGGGTCTCCTTGAGCTATAGAACAGCCATGCTGTAAAACAAAAGCCTTTGGGGGCGGGGGACAGTGGTGGCGCACACCTTTAAAACCAGCACTCTGGAGGCAGCAGCAGCTGGGTCTGTGTGAGCAAGGCGAGCCTGGGCTACAAAGTGAGTTCCAGGGCTAAACAGAAAAACCCTGTCTTTAAACCCCGAGAGAGAGAGACAGACAGACAGACAGACTTTGTAATCTTGTGACCCCCTGACACACTTCACCAATCAGAGCCAAGGCTCATCTTGACTCTCTAACATCCCACTCCACGCAGAGTGTTCAGGGAACATGAACAACCATCATCATCATTTAGTGTTTTAAATATGCAGGCAGTGGCTCTGTAACAGGTGTCATGGCAGCACCCTTGCTTGCCATGTTCTCCTCTTCATTCTGGTGATGAATTCTCAGTGCTGAGGAGTGGCCAGCGCTTGCTGACCTTTTGCACATATGTCTTCATTAGGCCACAGATACTACCCTAGCTACAGTAAGGGCCGAGCGAAGGATGTTTTCAGATAGGACAGTCTTCCCACCACGCCTGAGTCCTGTTCATGTTTCCCCTTCCCCACCTGAAAGGAGGAAAACTGCCAACTGCACAAAGAGCATTCTCATCAGGACCTGTTTGTGCCAACAGGCCGTGCAGCTTCTGCCCACCCGCCTTACAGGTAAAGCAGCCTAGCCTGTTGGTACTTGTGCAGCTTTGAAGAGCCGGCCACGGACCTTGCTGATGTAAGGCAGATTCGAGCTGATTCATGTTCTCCCATCTGGGATTTCCACCCACACCCCACACCCCACACCCCACACCTCACACCCCACCCTATACTTTGGATCTGAATTCCCTGGCTGTCTTGTTTCCCAGAGCTGCTGTAGCAAATTAACACAAGCAAGGTGTCTTAACATAGTACAAATGTATTCTTTTACAGTTCTCAAGACCAGAAATCCAAATCCAACGTGGTTTTAGAGTATCAAGTGACTTCCGGCCATCCTTGGCACTCTTTGGCTTGTAGTAACATAACGCCAGTCTCTTCCTCCATTTTACACTGCCTTCTTGTTCATTGCGTTTCTGACAAGGAAAACACTGATTAGATTCAGGGGGCCAACATAAATCTATCGTGACTCATCTTGATTCACCTCTGTAAAGTCCCCATTTCCCATTAATGTTCTAGAGGGCTAAGCCATTATAGCCTGTTGTTTAAAGGACACAGTTTAGTCTACTGTAGAAGGTACGCTAGTCAGCTTTCTGTTACTATAGTGAAATACCCGAGATTATCCATTTATAAAGAGAAAATATTTACCTTGACTCAGTTTTAGAAGTTCTTGTTTGTATTAGTTACTTTTTATTGCTGTGATAAAACATCAGGACCAACTGCAAACTCAAGGAAGAAAATGTTTATTTTGGTTTATGTTTTGAGAGGGAGAATCCCTGCCAGGGAAACTATGGCAACAGGTGGCAGGAACAAGAAGCTGAGAAGTCACATCTCAGCCACACAAAGCAAGCAGAGAGAGAAAGAACTGGAAACAGGGAGGCCGTAAATTCTAAAAGTATGCCTTCAGGTGACATCCTTCCTTCAGAAAGAATCCATGCCTAAAAGTTCTATAACCTC
Source organism: Uromys caudimaculatus (assembly GCA_028551405.1). Classification (NCBI taxonomy): domain Eukaryota; kingdom Metazoa; phylum Chordata; class Mammalia; order Rodentia; family Muridae; genus Uromys; species Uromys caudimaculatus. Next base: position 94,249,947 of record CM052705.1, on the reverse strand, counting down.
CAAAACCAGCATCAATGGGGACCAAGTCTTCAAATGCCTGCGCCTCTTGAAGACATTTCTCAAACTTCCATATTCTCCATGATCAACTGTACATCCTAGTTGCAGGCCATGGCAGAGTAAAATCGCATACCTCATGGCTACGGATTAAAAGGAAAAAGAGAAGGGTAAGAATCCCACAGTTTTCTTCAAGTGGATTCAAGACCTTCTACTAAATCCCGCCCACTGAAGACCCCACTGCCTCCCAGTGCCCGCTAGGACTGAGCCTTCAACAGGGACACTGCTGACCCATAGCTCCAGCTTGGTCCTAACACACCTCATTTTTGAATTGTTAAAGGGATGTCTGTAAAAGTTTGTTTTACTTTTTTCTCCACTTTTATATGTGTTCGAAATTTTCCATAATCTAATGAGGGAAATTCATTTTGCAAATACTCTCTTGGAAAGTCATTCAAAGCAGGGCGTGGTGGCACATGCCTTTCCTCCTAGTGCTCAGGAGACAGAGACAGGCAGATCTCTAAATTCCAGGACAGCCTGATTTCCCAATGGTGACTCACTGGAGTGTAGGTAACAGGGTTCCATGTTTTCTTCAACACCAATGGACACTTAGTGTTTCTTCCTTGCCATTGAGTCAAGCAGCTGATGAGTGCGTTCCTATTTTTTTAATACTGCTTATTTCAATGAACAACTGTGTTACCTATTCCTGAGGCTGGCCTCTTTCCAGATAGTCAGTGACTGTTCAGTGTAATTGAGACTAAGAAACAACATACATGGGCTGCAGAGATGGCTCAGAGGTTAAGAGCACTGCCTGCTCTTCCAGAGGTCCTGAGTTCAATTCCCAGCAACCACATGGTGGCTCACAACCATCTGTAATGAGATCTGGTGCCCTCTTCTGTCCTGCAGACAGACATACATGCAGGTAGAATGCTGTATTAAATAATAAATAAGTCTTTAAAAAAAATAGAAAGAAAAGAAACAGCATACACTTGTTAGCCATGACCCCACTGGACATGAAGACTCCTCTAACTTAGATGAGATGACGTGGGAGGAGGGAACATATACTCAGACACCTACTGAGTTCCTGTGTCTTCCAGCCCTGCTGAAAGTTACAGCCTACTTATCAGGGTGGGCATCAAAGTGACAGTGAGAAGGGTAGTTTCTCTGTCCTTTTTTTTCAGTCTTAGTGTAAAACATATAGCATTCACTCAGTTGTGACCACGTTACAGGAATGTGAGTCACTGCTCTTCCTCCCTCGGTCTGACATCTGTCACTTTGTCTACGAGGCTTCCCTTGCTTGGGAAGGTGTGCAGAGAAACAGAGCAAGGCAAGAGCTTAAGGCTTGAGCCTCGGAGATGCTTCTGAGGTTGCAGTGGGAAGAACAAAACCCAGGGAGCTGATTTTGAAGGTCTCTGTTTTGTGTTTTTGGGAGCGGGAGTATCTGTTGAGAATATAAGAAGGTGTTGATTCATATTATTCCTGGACAGGTTTTCTAAGAATGAGTCAGTAAGAATGAGTCAAAAAAAGTCAGTTCCTCAACTGACCTTTGAAATTGTGATAGGTAAGCAGGGCGTGGTGCCGCACGCCTTTAATCCCAGCACTCGGGAAGCAGAGGCAGGGAGATCTCTGTGAGTTCAAGGCCAGCCTGGTCTACAGAGTGAGTTCCAGGGCAGCCAGGGCTACACCGAGAAACCCTGTCTTGAAAAACCAAAACAAAAAAAAAAAAAAAAAAGGAAAAGGGGGACAGTAAAGATTCTTAATAATAGTTAACTGCATTATTGCTCTGACTTGCATGTTAGCATCACGTTTCTGATACATTATGCTTGTATGCACACTCTGTGTTAGTCTCTTGTGTAATATACTCAGCTTAGAGTATATTACACAAGATGCATATTCAGTGTAGAATCGCTTCATCGCTCAGGTAGCATAAGAGAGTATATATGCTTAGAAAAGACTCATGCAACCTACTAAACATTATTTCTTTCAGTAGTAAAAGAGGGGCTGTCCAAACATGACATCTCTATCACCTCCTCCAAGTCTCTGGAAAGATCCAGAAGAGAGGTCAGAAAGAATGTAAGAGCCAGAGTTTGGCAAGGAACACTGTGAAATGGGGTTTTCTGGACATGACAAGGGTGGTGCACACACACACACACACACACACACACACACCCCATGCACCCACAGACTCACACAACAGTGCTTACCTGCACAAGACTGGGCCCGCCAACATTCCAGGGTGGATGGAAGGGGCAGGAGGCCCTACCCCTCCCTGAGCAGCTACAGAGTTAATGGTTGCTGGGGAAAGAGTCACCTTTCACAGTGGTGTAGCCACAGGTAAGTCACCCTTGCTAAGTAAATAACCCCTTACGTGCTCATGCATGTGTATTCAGTGGGGTGTGCACGCATGCACGTGCGCGCGCGCGCACACACACACACACACACACACACACACACACACACACACACACACACACATCAAAGCATGAAAGTAAGAGAGGAACTCATTGGGACTAAGAAAGGTTTGGTAGGAGGGAGATAATGGAGGATTACACAAGTAACTATAACGAAGTACAGTGTGTGTGTGTGTGTGTGTGTGTGTGTGTGTGTGTGTATGCATGTGTGTGTGTATGTGTGTGTGAAATTGTGAAAGAAAAACATTGAAATTTATTTTTCTTTGGTTTTTCGAGACAGGGTTTCTCTGTGTAGCTCTGGCTGTCCTATAACTCACTCTGTAGACCAGGCTGGCCTCGAACTCAGAAATCCACCTGCCTCTGCCTCCCGAGTGCTGGGATTAAAGGTGTGCGCCACCACTGCCCAGCCAAGATTCACTCTTGGTGAATGAGCCATCTCTCCAGCCTCCAAATGTAATAATAATAACAATAATAAAGTCAAACCAGATTTTATTGATCATGTCTAGAATTTATAGAAAGGCAAGCTGAGATCTTTGACCAGGACTTTTTAACAGTGTTTGTCCTGGTCATCAGGTCCACAGTCCTACTTGAAGAACAACATGTCAAGATCAGGGGCGTCCAGACTGTTTTCTTGGTTAACACAGCACCTTTAAGCATTCCCTGCACCCTTCCCACTTGCTAGCTGCACACCTCCATGGGGTTCTTTCTATAAAAAGTGCTGACCCCAGCCTCTGCTTCCCAGGGTTCTGGAGAAAAGGGCTGAGTCAATATGTAACAAGAACTTTAAAGGCACAGAACAGATGGTGAGTGCTCGGGGAGTGTTGGTGTGCACTACTGTGGCACCATTGGTACGTCTGTACTTTATGGTGGGGTAGGTCCTAGAGCAGTGGTCCTCAACCTCCTAACCCTGCAACTCTTTAATACAGTTCATGTTGTGGTGACACCCCCCCCCAAGTATAAGGTTATTTCGTTGCTACTTTATAACTGTAATTTTGCTACTGTTGTGAATCCTGGTGTAAATATCTGTTTTCTGATGTTCTTAGGTGACCCCTGTGAATGAGTCGTTCAGTCATCCAAGAGTCCATCCTGTCATGTTCCATCCTGTCTGTTCTCTCCCCCACCTCCACCTTCCTCCAAACCCCCAGTTCTACACATAAGCTTCAAGTGGAAGTTAAACCAAGACTGGTGTGGGAAGCCAACATAGCCATACTTTTAATTAACATACTTTTAATTTAAAAACAAAACAAAACAAAAAAAAACATGTATTTTAAAAAGTTATGGCTGTTTTGCTTGCATGTCTGTCTGTACACCACTCACATGCCTGGTGCCCTCGTAAGCCAGAAGAGTGTGTCTGATCCCCTGGAACCGGAATTACAGACAGTTGTGATTGACAGGTGGGCGGGGGGAACCTGTTAACCACTAAGCTATCTCTCTGGCCCCTAGAAGACAGTTTTACAGCGCAGTAACCCCAGGTTTTAGCCTCCTCCTTCCATTGCTCTGGGCCTGTGTATATGCCAGGCAGGTGCTCATCCACTGAGCATGCTCCCCAATCCTGACCTACCTTGATTTTTCTTGACTGTGATATGCTAATAACAGTTCAATATGCTGATATGGAAAATATTCTCCTATATCATTAAGTTTAAAAATGTGCCGAATAGCACACCAGGGGTATACTTTAGCCAGGGTGTGTTATTTTAAAAAGTGTATTCGTTGTGGCCAAGAAACCTAAGAAATTGCTAGTGGTGCTTTCCTCTGAGGAATGGGAGGTCACTTTTTATTTTACACTCTTAAACGTCACTTGAAAGTTTCCACAGTGGATTTTTTATATAAATTTAAAAATAAACTTTGAAGATGAAGAGAAAAATACAATAACTTGCTTCCATATTAGTGTTTGCTGAGTCTAAACCATCCCCTCGAGAAAAACCGAAGTCCTTTGAGAAAGGATAAACACTCAGACTCCAGGCTTGCAGATTCACAATATAATTTAGCTTTTTAAAGTTTTTTTTTTTTTTTTTTGGGGGGGGGGGGGTTGTTTCAAGACCAGATTTCTCTTTTTAGCCGGGAATGTACTTTGTAGACCAGGCTGGCCTCGAACTCACAGAGATCCATCTGCCTTTGCCTCCAAGTGCTGGTATTAAAAGCATGTGCTACCACTGCCTGGCACACTTCACGTTTTATAATTTGACTATCAATTACAGTTTAATGTAGCCATCAAGCATGAAGAAAAGAAAACCATGAGAGCGGAAACTAGGAAGAACAAAACTTCACCTGGCTGCTTTTTTACATTTTTGAAGATAATTTTTCAAGATTTATGTTCAGCTGTGTGTGTGTTCATGTGAATATATACCATATGTGAGCAAGGTGCTTTTGCAGGCCTGAAGGGATTGTTGAGTCCCCTTGAGCTGAAGCTATAGTGGCAGGGGTTCTGGGAACTAAAATCAGGTCCTCTGCCAGAGCAGCACTCACTCTTAACTGTTGAGTCATCTGTCCAGTCCTCCCTTCTCACCCCGATCTTTGGTTTTTTGTTTTAGTCTAGTTTGAGTTGAGTTGTTGCGTTTTTGGTCTCAGTTTGTAGCCCTGCCTCATCTGGAACTCGATATGTAGAACAGGCTGGTCTTGAGATTTGTCTGCCTCTGCTCGAATTACTCCACCCATCCAGTTTATGTCTTTATTGAGATAGGGTCTTACTAGGCAAGCATCAAATTGGTGGCCATCCCCCTGCCTTATGAGTCACCACACCTTACCTTAGCTTATGAAAAGCGTTGAGAAGCTACAATAAACTTTTTTTTTCCACTTTTGTCCGATAGACTTTATCTCATGAAATATCAGTTACGGAAAAGCTATACCATTTGAGAGAAGGTGTCTTGGTCTTAGGTAACGTGAAAGAGTGTTTGGTTTAATGTCGTGCAGACATTATATGCCTCGTAGTGTTCTGGGACAGTATGAGGCCTTGAATTCTGGCAAACCTGGGTCCAAAATCTGTGCTTTCTACTCAGCAGCTGGCTGAGCAGGAGCTTTTGGTGTGCCTATCTGGGAAGGAAGAAGCATACCTCCATCCTAAGAGCATCTTAGGGTTAAAGGAGAGAAGGATCTGGCAAGTGTAGAGTGCTGAGGCCGGTTCGCTAGAGTTCACCTTCATCTTCTTTGAGTCCCCAGGGCTGTTTTTGCTTCTGTACACCCACAAGGACCCTAACAGACAAGTCACAACACAGTCCTTCTATGTGGGAAAGACTTCCTTTCAGGATCCACGCTCCACCAGGCTACCAGGGAACTGTTACTCCTTACCATGCATCTCCCTTTATAGATTTCTGTCTCAATAATGTGCATCTTACACAAAATATAATCCATAGACTGTGGGAGACAGCTGAGCAACCCATTTCTCTAAAATCCATCCTACAGGTTATTCTAGAAGTATGTCTGACTCTCTCACTCCGGACTCTTCCAGCCTCTGCCCCAGGGTAACCATCCACTTTCTTGTTGATTCAGTGTTGATAACCGATCACAGCAGAAGCAAACGTTGGGGGTTCTGTCTAAGGTGTATACTTAAGCATCTTTCTTTAGAAGCAACCTTAGCCTTACATTCTTGCAATCTAATCCCCGGAGGGTTATTCGCCTCCTTTATGCACCTAGGCTCTAGAAGACTTAGCTCAGAGTTCCGGAAGTAATAACAAAAGAAATCAGAATGAGCTCCCAGGCAGTGGCTCAGAAGAATCTCCCAGTCCTCCAGGCCTCTCCCTCCTCCTGGGTGTGTCTGCCTGGGAAGGCCAGTGAGTAACCTGCACTTTCCCCCCCCTTCATCTTGGCCCTTCCCACCCAGACAGGAGGACTGAGAGGCAGACAGGCAGGCAGACTGCCGGAGTCCTGTCGAAGCATGCACCGAGCACACCTCTACCCGCACCCACCACCAGGACCCCTCACCACCACCTCCTTGAACCGGGAGGATCCAGAGCCGGGGCCGGGGTTCCCAGGGGCACTCTGCTCTCCGTGGTAAGAGCTACTTGCAACGGAATCTCTTCATGGACCTTGTTCACTGTCCTGTTGGCTTTCCTGGTCGGTTGTGTTGAGGTGGGAGAGTTTCTGAAAGGTGTTCTGTTTGGCGAGTTCTCAGTGGTCCTGAGACAAAGAAATGTCTTTCTCTGGAGCAGGCCATTAGAACTTGTAACCTGATAGCCTGGCTTACAGCAAAACTTAAGCCACGCATGACTTCTGATTGCTATAACTTACCCTTTTGGCCTTGGGGAGACCCTCCATGCCAAACTTCACCCTCACCTTCCCACTTCCCTTTACTTCACCCCCCACCCCCCATTATCAAATAACCAAATAGAGTTTGAGGGGGAAAAAAAGTGTTAAGGGCTTGTGGGCATTTGAATACATGAGCCCTACTGACTGACTAATGGCAGTGTACATCTGATTGCTATAGCTTTAAAATAAACCTGCATGACATTTTGGCTGAAAAGCAAAGAGAAAGTCCTATTTTAAAAGCTTTTACTGTGGAGAGGTGACAAGAGGTGGTGTGGGGGGGGGGGGCTTAAAAGATAAGTGAGTTTAATGAAATTTATGTGAGCCTGAAAGTATTAGATTAATTTGGCAGCATTCCAGGAAGAAAGAGGTCTGGTGTTTGATGTGGGCTTCCTGTGATATTTAAGGGAGAAAACGGAGATCTTTGTACAGTATGCCGAGGACTCTGAAAAAAGGGTCGCCAGGCAAATGGAGGAGGCTGGGAAACAGGTTTCTTGTGTGGAGCTCTGGCCAAGGGCTCCTCTCGCTCAATGCTGTGGGTGAGAATCATTCAGAGCAATCAAGTAGTGCATTGTTAGCCGTGCTTCAGATATTCTGAAAACAAGCCATAGAATGCACTGGCATTCGAAGGAATAAAACTGCTGCCTCTGGTTCCTGGTCCAGCCTCAACTAATACTTGGGAGAAGAAAATAAAAGAACAATGTGGTAAAGGTGAGATAAAGAGACCCGTGAGGTTAACTCGATCACACCAGCACCTCGTATTTGAGACTTGCTGTTCTCTCAACAGCCCTGAGGAATTATCTCCTGATTGCATTAGAGTGGGAAGCCGCTGAGCTGAGAGGCAAGCAGAACAGAAACTACTTAGATAGAAATTGCCCTAAACTGAGATGCCCTGCGTGATACGTGTGGATGTCTGGCACACGCCCAGGTGCCACTCCAGTGCATCAGTCTTTGGCATCTTGGTGCAGGCAGCCCTGGAATTCTGCACAAGAAGCTGCCTCTACCGAACATACCTGGGTTTTTGAACAGCTAAAAACAAAACAAGCAAACAAATGAGGCCAGGAGAGCACTTGAGCCTACAGTTGGTTTGTGAGAGTAGAGGGGGAGGGGAGATGGATGAAAGCCTCTTCATGCTGCTCCTCCCATCTGCAGGAAGTCCTGTGTGCCTCTGCTGAAGAGTTGGTAGCCTGTCTTCATTGTCATTGTCAGTGCTCCTGGGGTGATAATGCCAGATGTTTGCTTCCTTATCCACGTGGCATTCCCTTGGCTAATTAACGGCCTCCCAGTCAGCCAGCCCTTGTCTTCTGATCCAAGGATGGCACTTGTTTTGACGCCAAGTGGTTGAGAATCGGAAGTGAGAAACCCTGTGGTGGGGAGGTTTTACCTGGAAATTACAAGTTTAAATCCATGACTGTCCAATTATGACAGAGAGCAAATGGGTGAGTGCTGAGCCAACCCAGACAGTGCTTGGCACAGAGAGCCATTCTGGCTCTGTAAGCATTCACACACTGAGTACTTCGAATTATAGTAAAATTATATCATTCTCTCTGTCAAACCTGTCTCGCTCCCTTATCTGGAACTCTGGGACAGAATACATTTTGAAAGATGACTCCTCCCATTGGTGCCTTAATGACCCAGGCTTTTGTACTGAAACGAATGGGATGCAGTGCTTGCTTAATCTGGCTTTTCTGAGGCTTCTTCATGGTGAATTTCCCATCTCTTATTATCTTCTTGTGTTTTACACTCTCGGTGCTTGGTATTGACCCTAACCAGCAGGTTGGAAACTAGATTTACATTAATAAGTCAGAGTCGGGCTACTCACTCAAGGCAGCTTTGTTTTTGAGAAAGTTATATGATCTTCTTCCCACTTGAAGAATTCCCTCGAAGGAGTCTTCAGGCATTTCCTAGTAGAGCTGTCTCCTTTATTATGCTGTGTTCTGGTTTCTGGAATTCTTTCTTCTTCCACCCCATGCTGTCCAGACCTCACAAGTAGGTATTTAAAGCATTCCAGTGGCAATGGTGAGTGACAAGTCTCCAAAAGGTCATTGTGATTATTCTAAAACAAAACAAAACAGAAGCCCTGCCTTAGTTTGTGGGGATCCTCTGTAGTAACTGCTGCTAACCCTCAGCCGGGCTGCCTACGTGTCGGAACCTATATCAGGAAAAACAGTTTGCAGATACACTCCAGGTAGCTCTTGGTGGCAGTGGGGCAAGGATGAGTAAAGCAGAGGGAGAGTGTGAAGAAGCCAGCTAGCAGAGCCAGCAGCCCTCCGCTACAGTAGCATACCTATGAGCCTGTGGTCTACAGCAAGCTCCAGCTTCCTACTTCTGGTCTGTCTGCAGCTCCTACACGTTGTCTGTTTCAGGTAAAATATTCCCTCCTAAGCTGTGGTGCTCCTCATGCTAAGGTTCTCCAATGACATAGCTCTCATCAGCAATTCCACCTTTCATCTGTATTCACATCCCAAGCTAAGAAGAGACGATGGGGAGAGACAAGTTTGCCCTGACGGGATCCTCAGGTCCCTGTACAGTTTCAGGCACGACCAGATGGCTCTTGTTTGGTGTAAGGCTGAGATCATAAAGATTTTAAGGTGTGTGCATTCATATGCAACGCACAGGCAGAAGTGGAAAGAGGAATGAAGCCTTTGGGGGCCTGAGGGAGGGGTTGGTTTTCCGAGATCAGGTTTCTATGTATAGTCCTGGCTATCTTGGAACTTGAGATCATACTGGCCTTGAACTCACAGAGATCCGTCTGCCTCTGCTTCCGGAGGGCTGGGATTAAAGGAATGCACCACAACTGCCCAGCAAACAGAATATTTTATGCATATGACTATTTTGCCTGAATCAATTTATAACACATATATGCAGTGGCTTCAGAGACCAAAAGGTGTTGGATCCCCTGAAACTAGAGTAGCAGACAGTTATGAGCTCCATGTGGGTGCTCAGAACTGAACCCAGGTCTTCTGCAGGAGCAACAAGTGCTCTTAACCACTGAGCCATCTCCAACCCCAGGATGGACCTTGTATCTTTTCTAGATGAAAGTCAAAATGATGACCCTTGCTTGGGAATCACACCTCGCTAGGAGTGACATTTTTCTCCCATTCTGTGGAATAAATTGATTGCAATTAAAAAAAAAAAAAAAAGTAGGTCCAGTCATTTTCTGTGAATCCATTTCACTGCAGCATTGTTTTGTGACTCCTTTTTGCCAAGTGGTGCTGTTTGTTTTTCTCAGACTTCCAACCAGTCTAGATTTGGCTTCATTACTTGCTTTGGCCAGTAGAAATACAGACGTAAAAGTGTGTGTTCCTGAGTCCAGATCTAGGGAGACTTCATAGACGCGTGCTTATTCTCTTGGAATAGATGTTCCATGGATGGCTTACAGTAGCTCAGTGGAGCCCTCCCACCAGCTGATGGTGATTGTACTAGCCAGCTGTCTAGACACTTGAATGGCCCGCCACAGATCAGACAAACCTATTCCCCCCACAGACCCATGACCAATAACAGGGGCTTCTTGTTTTAAGCTAGAATTTAGATTGTTCTTGTTATGTAACTCACAGCTAACTGATACATTTCATCTACCTGGTCCTAGTTCCTGCACACAGTTTTGTGTCCACTAATGTCATAGAATTGATTTGGTCAGCACACGGAATTCTGTTTACATTGGTGTTGGGTGAGGCATCCTCGATTTGAATGTCACCATTACCATGATGGTTGTAACAATTATGGGCCTGTATCTTGTGTTAGGGTATTTCAACAGCTATTTGTTGATGGGGACTTAGAATCTGTAGATCACAAAACTCTGGTGACTGGCCAAGATTCAAAGCCGGTAACTGTGGTTTTGCCAGTCCACTGGGTTGTCATTACTGCAAATGCAATGATTCTAGTGTGTCCAGTACTTAAGCCAGCAACGTTTGGTGTCTCCGACTTTGTTACTGACTCTAATTTTAGCTGTAGAAATACACTATATTATTGTCTTCAGAGAAAGCACATTGGCCTTGATGCTAGATAGGGGGAAAAAAATCACAAGTCTGGATTGATAATTAAAATTGCGTAATATTTCCCCTTGTGCTCCATGGAGCTGAGAACATGGGAATGCACTCATGAGTCCTGGGCATTAAGGGAATAGGACTCTAGCTCTATGGTATAGTGGAGAAAGCTATCAGAGCTTTCTTATTTCTCTTACATGTTAAGGAAAAGCAAACACTATTTTAACTCTTACACCACAGGTGAACTCGTACTACTGTTTTGGATGTATCAGTTGTCACCACAAACAACTTCAGGCTAGGAATACCTTTAATCCCAGGACTGGGGTAGTCAGCTACCTGTGAGTTTGAGGCCAGTCTTGTCTACATAAGTTCCAGGGCCAATGTGCCTCATTTATTATGTCTGGGTAAAAAGTGACCAGTTTCTGTCTAGTGTGGTTCTTGGGGTCTTTTCCCAGAATCCAACTTAGATGCTGTAGTTAAGATGTTTGGATGGATGTCCTTTGCTGGGAGCTCATCTTCCCTTCTCTAAGGGTAACCTTAGCCTCCTGTTGAGGTAAGAAATCAGTGTTTTAGTGCCGGCTACATACTGAGACCCTTCTCCGAGCTGGCTACGAGATGATATCCTTGGCCTGAGTCGATAATCTTTGCCTGTGACATCCTGTGCCTCTTCGGTGTGCTTCATCGGATTACCTCACAGCCCAGCACAACTAAAATGCAAAGGATATCATCTCGTAGCCAGCTCGGAGCAGGGTCTCAATGTGTAGCTCTAGCTGGCACTGAACTCACAGAGATCTGCCTCTGCTCCCCCAAGGGTTGGCTCCACCCAACCTCTACCTTATTTTTTTTGAGACAAGGCCTCTGACGGAAATTAAAGCTCTTCTTTTGTTAGCCCAGTAAGCAGTTCCCCAATCCCTTCTCTTCTCAGCTCTTTTCCTTGGCAGTCTGAGTGCTGCTGTCTTGTTTCACCGATAGCTTATGGATAACATTACCTATTTACTGCATTTAGCCTCCTGAGAAACTATTTCCTATGTATGTGCTCTGTGGGAAATGAGGAAGTTGAGCAAGGAGGTGTGTCTGACAACATGAGATTTCCACTCGCAGTGTAAGGAAAGAAGTCTGGATTAGACATAGGTCGTTTCTAAGGTATATTTTCCAAAGGTGGTAGCTTGACCACAGAAATGAGCTGGGCTGTGGGAACTGTTTTAGAGGGCCAGGACACTGCTTCTTTGTACATTTTCTAAGTACTACCTGACATTTCTGTTGCCGGGTTTGAATGAGGGTCCATGACCTCATGTTCAGCAATTGTGTGACATCATTCTCTAACACAGTGACTGGTTCTCAACCTTCCTAATGCTGGGACCCTTTAATACAGTTCATGTAGTGGTGACCCCCCCAACCATAAAATTATTTTTTGTTGCTTCTTCATAACTGTAATTTTGCTACTGTTATAAATCAAAACCTTGATTTAATTAAATGACTTATTTAAACTAATTTATGGGAGGCATGAGAGCATTGGGGCAGAAATTTCTAGTGTTGTCATTTGTCAAATTAACACTGGCAAGTTATCGAACCATTGCCCTCACCCAGAACACACAGCGTCGACTGTTAGCTAATGAATACTCTGATTATCTTGCACAGACTGTTTTCTGGTGATGTCTTTGCTGATACTGCATGATGTGTTGTGCTTTTAGCAATAACTTAATATTCACCTCCTCCTCCATGCTTAATACCAAAGGCGGTGCCTGGCATGTTTTCCATGAAAACACAGGACCCACATAAGGATGTGTAAACCAATGGGCATCGGGTGGATGGCATGATTAGATGCATGAGGTAAGCGGGGTTCTTCCTAAGTATGTCTGGCCCTGAATGGGGGCAGGGAAGGGTTAATGTTCTCTCTGGGAGCTGGAGGGATTTGGATCTGGATCTCAGCAGAGCTGCCTGAATCACATTCTTCCTGCTACTATAGCAACAGGTTGAGAATTCTGCCAGCATTGTCCCTGCCTACTGGAAATGCTTGAGTGCTGTAACTTCATTGTCTGGGGGACAGCTGCTTTCTGTGAGATCCAACGAAGCAACTTCGCAGAAGCAAAACCTTTAATGCACATCTAGAGCTAAGAATCCTGGGCAGGCAGGGAGAAATCTTATTTTGATTGGAGGGACAATTTCGAGTCTTTTGTCCCCTGAGGAGGTGTAAGGTGGAGAAGGAGCAGAGGTTTAATCTGTAGTCAGTAAATAGCACATCAGAACATTTCCCTCCATTTCCTTAAACGAGGCGTTTCTTTTGAGAGATATCCATGGCCACATTTGGACACTTTATTCTTTTTGCTAACATAGAGAAACAGGCAAAGCTCCTGTAAAGTTTGGAGATGCCAGAATGGGCCAGGGTGTGGGTTGTTTTTCTGACTAATATGATGCCTGTGTTGTTTACTGACAAGAGCTAAGAAAGAATGAGAAATGGAGAGGTGTGTTTTTCCTGGATGGGGGTGTTACATGGGAACACTGGGGAGGAAGGTCAGTGAGTGGTGTAGACTGTAGGGGAGATTTCCCAAACATGCCCCATTTATTTCTCAGAGCTGCAGCCTGGGGTCTCTGTTGGGGATGAGGAAAGCTCTCGTCTTTGGAGCTAATTGAAGTTCTTTCTGGGGTAATGAATAAAATCTGTAAACCTTAATCAAAAAATTATGTATATTTGCAATTTGCCTTTATGTATGTCCATATACTACATGTGTGCCTTGTACCCATGGGGGCCAGAAGTAGGCATCAGATTCCCTTAGACTGGAGTTACAGATGATATGAGCTGGAAATAGAACCCAGGTCTTCTGGAAGAGCAGCAAAGTATGGACTTTAACAATCTTGGCTTAATTGATCTTATTACACCGTATGGTTATTATCATTCCTACAACCCAGTTTTTTACTTCAAGGCCTGGAGAGATGGCTTAGAGGTTAAGAGCACTGTCTGCTCTTCCAGAGGCCCTGAGTTCAATTCCCAGCAACCATATGGTGGCTCATAACCAACTATAATGAAATCTAGTGCTCTCTTCTGGCCTGCAGGCATACATGCAATTAGAATGCTTTATAATAAATAAATAAATAAATAAATAAATAAATAAATAAATAAATAAATAAATAAATTTTAAACAAGACAAAACTCAGCATGTTGAGCCTTTTTTAAGAGCCCTGGGTTTGGGGGATATTATTGCTTAGAATGCACTTGTCAGGTAAGGGAGGAGATTACTGGTAGATTGTGAAGCATGAGTAAGCAAGGCCTTGGGTTTAAGTCCCAGTACCTCTCTCCACAAAAATTTTAATTGAATTGTTTATATATATATATAGTATATATATATACTAAAGCCAAAACATACCATTTCAAAGCAGTCCAACTTTCTATATCTTTTGTAAGTGTTCCCGTCTCATCATTGCAGCCTTGAGTTCCCTGAGTCCCTAAGCTGCTGTCCTTGGCTATGTAATTATAAGGACTGTGGGCCCCAGGCCAGAACCCATGGCTTGTTCTAGCCAGTAGTGACTTTGGCAGTTGATGTGGAGATTTTAATTCCATCATATAAATAATGAGGGAAAGTGATTTCTAGGCTCCGAGGTGGTAGTGCACACCTTTAATCCCAGCATGTGGGAGGCAGAGCAGGCCAGTCTCAAGTTCCAGGACAGCAGATTGTAATGATTTCTTTTTTTTTTTTTTTAATTTAATGTGACTGGGGACTCTGGGAGGGCACCCATCAGATTTGCTCACTGTTGTGTATCTGTGTAGAACCACTCAGTGGAAATGAGGGAATTGCTGCGTGCACCTAGCATTATAGAAGAAAGGTCCATGGGAATCTATCAACCACTGCACTCAAGGGGCTGGGGATTTGCTTTCCTTGCCTTCTACTTCCTTTACCTCAGCCTCTGAATTCCCACCACTGATCTGGTCGTTAGACAGTCTTTCGTTTTCCTTGACTGGACTTAAAGGCCTTTGGGTCTGAATTTATGAAGTGTAGGGGGGCCTTGGGTGATCACACAGAGTATCAGAAGGGTAGGCAGAGGGGGAGGGAGGAGGTGGGAGGGAGGTGGTGAAAGGCAGGACTGAGCCTTGGTAATTACGTTCAGTAGGGTCCTTAACCAAGCAGAATTCTTAAGGGAAGTATTGAGTTTGCTATCAAAGGATGGCTCATATTTAAAATAAAACCAAAAAGTAGAGACAATCAGAAAAGTATTTCTGTTTTCCAAAGACTTGGCAGTTGTCTGTAACTCAGTGCAGCTATGGTAAATACAGAATAATGACTCATGAAGGCATAGCTAATCCTGCCCACTGCACTTGAAAACAAACCACAAAAACCCAAGGGACTATTTTGATTCTAAGCCCCAAGGTTGGTCTGGATGCCTGGAAGGAAGGGTGAGAAGCCTTAGATTTGAGGAGTGATGGCCTGTTATCCTCCAGGAAGAGGAAATACCTAGGGGCATTGCCTAAGCATCAGGTTTCAGTCAAAACTCTGAAGGGTCTAAGCTCTTAAAGCCTAGGCCTTTCCCATTTATCTTAAGAACAGGCCCAGATAAGAGTTAGGGTGGGTAAAACTGGTTGTTTCTCTTGTAGTCCTCTCTCTAAAGACTTAGTTGTCTGTATGGATGTTCCTGGTGTCATTTTTACCAACACCCACTGGCACAGAAATGTCCATAGCCTGCCGACCTTTACACCTCGGTCATACACCCACACTAAACAGGTTGTTTTAGCCAGGTTCTGAGCTCCTTCCCTGAGCCACTTCAGGAAGAGAAGAGTGACTAAAACAAACATATAATCTCCCTTCCTCATAGACAGGAAGAGATTTCAGCCAAGAACGGAAGTTATGCCCAGTGGCCTTTACACCTAGCTGCAGGCCACTACATATATGCACGTAGCTATTTATTTAGGTAGAGGCAGTGTGGTTTCATGTTGGCCTAAGACCAAGAAATAATTGAGTTGACAAGCTGCCAAGTCATAAGACATGTGTCTTCCAAGCAGTATGGCTGCTCCTTCCCTCACAGCAGCAAAATTAGTAAGCTAGGTCATGGTGCTCTCCTGGCTGATGCCCCTGGCTAATTCCAGAGGTCTGCTGTAAACCCTCTGGCTTTCCTGACCTATTGGCCTGTTTGTGGATTTATTCAGGAAAACATTTAGTAAAGCAAATCCATTTCTTTTCAAAGGGAAATCCTTTAACAGCTCAACAAACCACTTCCTAACTGTGCAGCTAGCAGCTGTGTCACTTAACTTCTGCACCTCGTCATGTTCATCATATGTCAAACTCATAACAACATCTCTGCCATAGAATTGTCAGGAGACGCAAATATCTAACAGCTTGTGTGTGAGTGTGTGTGTGTGTGTGTGTGTGTGTGTGTGTGTGTGTGTGTGTGTGTGTGTAATGGTATAATAACTGGCACACTGTCATAATTTTTTATTGTTGTTTGGTTTGGTTTTGGTTTTTAGGTTTTGGTTTTTTGAGACAGGATTTCTCCAACCCTGGCTGTGCTGGAACTCTTGTAGACCAGCCTGGTCTTGAATGCAGAGATGTATCTGCCTCTGCTTCCAGAGTGCTGGGATTAAAGGAGTGCCAGCTGTTAATTCTTTTGTTTGGTTTTGTTTTTTAAAAGATATTTCTAAGAGACAATCTTTTCTCTTTCGGCCATTTCCAATTGGAAACATTTCCTCCTATTTGACATTTTTTTGGGTATCGGGGCTGTATTGGAGCATAACAAAGGGGAAGGGGAAAGCTGAGCTGAGCAGAGGTGGCAAGGCAGGAATGTAGTGTTGGAAGCCCGAGCCCCATATTCCCGTTACCTTCCTCTTGCTACACAGCTTTTGTAGTTTGTAATACAACCTATTACAAAGAGTACGGATTCTTCTCCATCTTCCGGGTTGTGAATCTAGGTTCTGGGCTAACTTTCTCCCTTTCTCCAATTCCTCACATACTTGCTCTTTAGCTCAGATCCTAGTGCAAACCTGACATGTTGAACTAATGTGAGCACAGGTAAGGGAGGAATGCCGGTGAGAGTTGCCAAAGGACTTTATGCTAGAAGCAGTCAGGCAGTTACAGAAAGAACTGCTTGACACTCAGAGGAAATGGTTTTTAGAAAGTCAAAGATCAGATCCAGATGGACCTTTCAAAGGCATCTGACCTCGGAGGACTTTCAGGCTTGTGAAAAAGGGATGTGAATCACAGGACCTGGAAAGAGGACACGGGAGAGGAAACAGGAGCTTTCCTGTTGTCTCTGCCATGAAAGAGCTGACAGCACACTACAGATGGTCAGCAACCTTCTCCATCCCTCGTCCTCTAACCCACAAACGAGGAGCACTAATGCTGTGTTAGTCCAATGCTGAATCTAAAGCCCATGGCCCGAGGGCCTGGTATACAGTAGATCTTAACGTAATTAACTTATGCATAACTTCTGTAGGCCATTGAGACTCCTCCGTTCTGAGTCAATTAACTTCCCTACCGTTGCTGATGCTGCCACCTCTTATATGTTGGCCACAATGAGCTGGTAGAAGCTGCTCATGCCGACCCGTCTATCTGCAGCTCCACAGAGCCTTAGCTGTTCATGGGTTAGAATTAAATGAGTCATCGTAAGGGTCCATGGATACTGTGTCTGTCATTGCCACAGATGGCGAAAGACACATCAGGACAGTTGGCAGGTATGATGGTAGACAGTTGGCAGGTACGATGATGGGCAGGCGCTGTCTTTGTAGTGACTGCAGGATGGCGCCGTATATACATGCTAACATGAATTCACATTTTATCATTATTTGTTCATCTGTGCCTCATCAAAGCTGTGTGGAATTTTTAAAATGCTTTCTAAAAACAGTCTGTCTGTCTGTCTGGTGGCTTGCATGGTTGCATTTCATAACAACAAGAAGAATGAATATGAGTCTTAGAAATATGGATATGAATTCATCCTGTCTATACTCCAGGATCATCTGAACCATCTCCCTTACTTTAAAATGTAGGGGTTAGGGGTTACAGTATTAAATGGATTCTGTGGCCAAAGGGCAGGGCTTTAGGGACCAATGTACATAGTCACCTGGCCTATGCCTTGCCCATCATTAACAGAGCCATTGTTTTGAACCGTAAGGATGATGACCTGTGTGGAAGATGCTCAGATGACACCACCTTTGGCTTAGACTCTTTCTGTCTTTGGCACTTATGTCTAACTGTCCGTGGGAAAAACTCATGTCTGTTTTCAAAAGGGTCGCTAATGAGAAAATTAATAGTTCCTGTCTTTCCCACTGAGGGAGTCCCTCAGACGTTGTCCTTCTGCATACACAGAATGCGTGATTAGAATGCTATTATTCTTGATCTCCATTATGGTCCAGAGATTGACCTTGTAAGACTACTACTTAGTATAACTTCATCCTTCACCTCGCCAGTCCAAGAAACGGCCAGCTCTGAGAGCACACAACCGAGATCATCCACTAAGTAACTTTAAAAAAAAAAAAAATCTCTTAACTAAGTAATGCTCCAAATTATATAGATTTAAGAAAGAAAATAAAAGGCTACAGAGACAGCTCAGCAGTTAAGAGCACTGGCTACTCTTCCAGAAGACCTGGGTTCAAGTCCCAGTGCCTACGAGGTAGCTCACAAGTGTCTGTAACTCTAATTGCAGGGGATCCAACTCCTTCCGGCCTCCACAGGCACCGTATGTCCCTGACATACAGATATACATGTACGTAAGGCACCCACGCACATAAAAATGTAAAAGTAAACAAAAAGAAACCATAAAGAACTATTTGAAGAAACACTGTCCTTCAAAAATACAGTAAATGATCAAGATTCAGCAAAGTCTAAGACTGTAATTTAGATCTAATATTTGGTATTTCCTTCTTTGTTTAAAACCAATAATAATTACTGTAACAGGCAGGTAGATCAATGGAATAGAACTCAAGACCCAGAAATGAACCCACACACCTACGGTCACTTGATCTTTGACAAAGGAGCTAAAACCATCCAGTGGAAAAAAGACAGCATTTTCAACAAATGGTGATAGTTCAACTGTCGGTCTACATGTAGAAGAATGCGAATTGATCCATTCCTATCTCCCTGTACAAAGCTTAAGACCAAGTGGATCAAGGACCTCCACATAAAACCACATACACCGAATCTAATAGAAGAGAAAGTGGGGAAAAGTCTGGAACACATGGGCACAGGGGAAAAGTTCCTGAACCGAACACCAAAGGCTTATGCTCTAAGATTAAGAATCGACAAATGGGACCTCATAAAATTGCAAAGCTTCTGTAAGGCAAAGGACACTGTCAATAGGACAAAACAGCAACCAACAAATTGGGAAAAGATCTTTACCAAACCTATGTCCGATAGAGGGCTAATATCTAATATATACAAAGAACTCAAGAAGTTAGACTCCAGAGAACAAAATAACCCTATCAAAAAAAATGGGGAACAGAGCTAACCAGAGAATTCTCAACTGAGGAAACTCGAAGGGCTGAGAAGCACCTAAAGAAATGTTTAACATCCTTAGTTATCAGGGAAATGCAAATCAAAACACCAGATTCCACCTCACACCAGTCAGAATGGCTAAGATCAAAAATTCAGGTGACAGCAGATGCTGGCAAGGATGTGGAGAAAGAGGAAAACTCCTCCATTGTTGGTGGGATTGCAAGCTGGTACAACCACTCTAAAAATCAGTTTGGCGGACCCTCAGAAAAATGGACATAATTCTACCTGAGGACCCAGCTATACCATTCCTGGGCATATACCTAGAAGATGCTCCAACATATAATAAAGACACA
>CM052705.1:94127717-94230456 GCA_028551405.1 Uromys caudimaculatus | reverse complement strand
CTGAGGGAGTTTGCAGCCCCATGGAGGGAGCAACAGTATCAACTGGACTGACTCCCTGGTGCTCCTGGAGTTTGGACCACCAACCAAAGAATACACATCGAGGGACCCATGGTTCAGACCACGTATGTGGCAAAGGAGGGTCTTGTTGGCCATCAGGGGGAGGAGAGGCCCTTGGGCCTGAGGGTGTTAGTTGCCCCAGTATAGGGGATTGCCAGAGAGGGAAGATGGGAATGGGTGGGTGGGGGGAATACCCTCCTAGAGGTGGGGGTGGGGGGTGGGATAGAAGGTTTCTGAAGGGGAGACCTGGAAAGGAGAAAACATTTGAAATGTAAATAAATATAAAAAAAAAAAAAGATAATAATTTCTGTAACAACATCTCGATCTAAGCAGGAGCATGCACCAGACAGTGTGATTACTATTTCTCCTGAGAGCATTTGATTTTTCTAGTACTGGGAAGTAAATATGAGTTCTCTCATTTTACCAATAAAGACACTGAGACCCAAAGTTCCTATTTCCAGGACCATAAAGCAGGGCAAGCAAACCCCAGCGAGTGCTCGTACAGCTGGTTCTCCTATTGGGTCAGCCTGCTCTACCTGGCCAGTACTGTGCAGCAGCTAGCTGTCTGGAGTTTTGAAGACACGGCCCACTAAAGCTTACCAGGGAGAGAAAGGCACCCGTTCCTACTCTTCCCAGCAACCGCTCTGCATAGCCATATAGAACCACATTTTCTGGGCACTCTTCCTTGAAAATGTCTCTTTCTTCCACACACTCTTGTATTTTTCCTGGTCTAAAAAACTGCCCATCTTTTCTGGCTCCCTCTACAGGCCAGGAGATACTAGGCTCGGAGGCCATCGACACCAAGAGGCTCCCTGTGACCAAGCGCCCTACTGTTAGCACATGGGTGCTGCGGTTGTGCTTTATCGGCTCACGGTCTGATCTGGATTGCACAAATCCAGAGAAAATATCAGTCTTGATGGTGACTAACGATCATAATGGCGAAAACTTACAAATTTCTGTTTTGGAAGTCTTTTCTGAACCAATTTATATTCAGTAGACAAAACCCATTCTTCTTCCTTACAATAATAAAATCAAAGACATAATGGCTCTAGATATGCCATCCTATTTATCAACCTCACCGTGACATGCAATATTAATCCTTCCTGACACGTTAGGAGATTTAAGCCAAGCTTCACTGTCAGACACCAGCCAAAAGACTATCGGACCCAGACTCCTATTCTACACTGCAGTGCCCCTTTAAAAACAGACGTTTGCTTATTCCAATGGATTTGAAAAATCACACTCACTCAATGCCAGGAGGTGAAGCCTTGCCACCACTTGGGTGGGCTGAAGGCAACACTGGCGTTCCGAAAGCACTTCCGGAGAGGTGCCGTCAAGGGATGCCTCCTGTTCTACTCGCCTCTGCCCCTGTTTCCACCGTTCACCAGCCTGGGCGCCTTCAGAGGCACATCTTGTGCTATTTCGTCAGTGTCCCTGCTTAGTGTTCGCCCCAGAAGACTGGAGAGAATGCTCACTGAGATGAGTCCCCGACACCTTTCTAGTTACAGCGGTGTTGCTTAGCTGTGTGCCTCCCCGTGCCTGCTAGCTGGTATTTAGAGCTCCTTTAACACTACCTACTCACTGTTTGCCCTTCCATTTCACTAAAGCAGCGCTTGTTATGATAGCTCCAGCTGAAAGGATACTTCGTAGGATCCTCGGGCACAGTGTCAGAGCTGTCTCTGCTGGCGCTCATTAAAGGCTTAGTGCTCTGCCGTGCTTGTGCTGTACTGGAGACGCTCAGTGTTAGGTACACTTCCCCTTCCCTCTTTGCCCTAAAGGCTAGTGAGAGGAACATATTATTTCTCCTGGACATATCAGAAGCCTGTTTTTAAGACTCATCCTGCTGTAATCGTGGACAGAGGAGGACTGAATTCCTTGAAGGTGAACTTGCTGTTCATATAATGTCATTGTTCAGGCTGTGCTGGGTACCATTGTGGTTTGAGTGTAGAATGTCCCCTGTAGGTGTGTGCATTGGAGCTTGTCATCACCTGTTTGAGAAGGTTGTGGAACCATTAAGTGGGGGGAGCCATGCCGGAGGAGATGGGTCACTGGTGAGGCACAAACCCTCAGGTTTTATGACCCCGTCCTACTTCCTGTCAGCTTTCTGCTTCCTGACTCCCACAGCAATGATACCTGACCACCACACTCAGCCACCATGGTCATCTATATCACTGGTTCTCAAACTGTGGGTCACGACCCCTTTGGAGCTAGAATGGCCCTTCCACAGAGGTTGCATATCAGATACACTGTGACTCATAACAGTAGCAAAATTTCAGTTATGAAGTAGCAGCAAAAATAATGTTCCGGTTGGGGGCATCACAACGTTAGGAAGGCTGAGGACCACTGTTCCATATCCCTTCATAAACTGTAAGCCAGAACAAACCGTTCTTCCCTTAAATTGCGAGCTGTCAGATCCCAGCAACCAGGAATATGGCCAATACAGTCATGGTTAAGCACGGAGCTCATCACGGGAAGAAAGTGTGAGCTAAGGAAGCAGTAGGCCACTTAGGTTACACGAGACAAAAATAAATATTGGCCAACGAGAAATTTTAAAGGGAGAGTTGTGGAATAGCCAGTCTCAAAAAGAGGCAAGAGCCAGAGCAGCTCTGTTCCCCTGGCAGGAGCTTGTAGGTGGTTCCTTCTGAGCACCACCCTCTCGGTGAACGAACAGCATGCGTTTTTATTTTCAAGGGAGAAAATTTTTTCATGAGGCAATTCCCAGGCCAAGAGCTTTACAGTGGCCACGAGTCAGGCTTTTTAATAAAATCTCTTCCAAACAAATCTTAAATAAGACCCAGAAAGCACTAACCATAAAGGAAAATAATTCATAAATTACATCACATTTGAATTTAAAGTCTCTGTTAATTAAAAGCCATCCTATTAAGAAAATTAATAGCAAGCCACTATATAGGAAGGAATGTTGCCAATAAGCATGTCTAACAAACCACTCACATGCAGAAAATAAATAAACTTTTGTGAATCAGCAGGAACATAGCAAACAAGAAAGACCATATAAAGATAATGTCATGGCTGGCAAGATGGCTCACTAGGAAAAGGTGCTGTCATGTAAACTTGGTGATCAATCCCCAGACCCCACGAAAAAGTGGAAGGAGAGAAGCAACTCCACAGAATTGCCCTTTGACCTCCACATGCATGCTGTGGGGTGCCTGCCCCACAATCATATACTCTCATAATAATAAATATTTAAGAGGCATTTCGTAAACGAGGATAGCCAAATAACCAATAAAACACGCACCGAGGTGCTACGCAACCCTCACTGGTTATCAATGAAAGCCAAGTAAATCTACTCTAAAACAAACTGCATAGGTACCATCACAGTTAAAGTGAAAATGTCAAGCAGTATCAAGTGTTAGCAGAGATAGAGACCAGACCAACAGAGCACTTAGACACTGTGAGTGGAAGCCTAAGTTGACACAGTGACTTTGCATTCTGCATGACTGAACAGTCCTGTTTAGTACACTCAAATAATGCATCCTCGTGTACCAAAGTATGTACAAGAACATGCAGTGGGGCACTAGCTATGATTGACCAGAAGTAGAAACTATCAAATATCTATAAACATCCCAAGGGATAAACTGTCGCATTGATGCATTTGAATACGATACAGAAATGTTCATATGGCACACACAACAGCCCGAATGAATCTCGTGAACATAAATGAGTCTGTGAGCTACTGTATGATGTTAGTAGTCATGGTAGTGATTATGGGAAGGGGGAGTTGGTAGGAGGATTGGGGGGACAAAGTGAAGTCGCCTTGGGTGCTGGCTGTGTTCTGGCTTTGGATCCATTAATGGTTTCACAAAAATGCATCAAGCTTTAAACACAGACAGGATTTCTGTTCTTTTCCATGTGCTTGGTGTTTTAATGAAGTGTTTGCAAAAGAGAAGCTAGGCATGGTGCTAGGTCTGTAACCCCAGCACTTGGGAGGTAAGGCAGGATGATCTCTGTAAACTAGCCTGGGCTTGAGATGAGGTTAGAATTATCATCAATAGAGATGAGTCAATAACAAACAGTTGCCTCTAGAAGAAAACCCTGGGAAAATCCAGATTAATCATCTTAGTAAGAACAATATGAATTTGGAGCTTGAGAGATTGTTCGGCAGCTAACCATTTGCTGCTCTTGCAGAGGACTTGAGTTTGGTTGCCAGCACCCAAGTTTGGAGGCTCACAGCCACCTCTATCTCCAACTCTAATTAAAATGCCCTTAGCCTCCAAAGACACCTGCACTCACATGGTGCACAGAAACTCTCAAAGAGACACCATACACACACACACACACACACACACAGAGAGAGAGAGAGAGAGAGAGAATGAGAGAGAGAGACTAAATAATCTTTTTTAAAAAATAGAAAAATACAAATTCAATGCAAGGAGCAATTCCTGCAGGTTAAACTGCTCTGAATAAAACGATGGAATGCTTACAGAAGTAGGTTAGTGGGTCAGTGTTCACCCGTCAGGGCACCAACTGAAGGGAAGCGCAAGGACTCCTGTTTCTCATGGAGGTGCTGGGGATATGAATGCGTACAGTCCTGAGTTTCCCAGTGCACCTTTCTCTGTATGTTCTGCTTCAAGTCAATGAAGAG
Source organism: Uromys caudimaculatus (assembly GCA_028551405.1). Classification (NCBI taxonomy): domain Eukaryota; kingdom Metazoa; phylum Chordata; class Mammalia; order Rodentia; family Muridae; genus Uromys; species Uromys caudimaculatus. The sequence continues at coordinate 94,225,796 of CM052705.1, read as the reverse complement.
GATGGTTTAGAAACCCATGAGAAACGTTTTGCCCAAAGACGAGTTGCCTAAGCTATTTTTTTTTCTTCACCTGTAGACCAAGAACCCTCCCCTCATGGTCTTGAGGATGAGTTAAGTCAGAGCACCGTAGCCATTCGTGTTACCTCATCAGCTCACTGGGGACAGTGACAAACTGGGACAGATTTTTCCCGTGTTGAGATCTGAAGCCTCTCCTGGGGCTTCCCTGTGGCATGACCTCGTGTCATTGTGATGGACCTGTCACAGTGTGTTGGTTTTGGTGGCGCAGTAACTCAAGCACTGGGGCAAAGGGCACTTCTGCTTATCTGTACCAGAGTGTGAGGCTCGTCCCCACACCAGCACACCACTGGCTTCCTTTTCCTGTGTTTACTCACAGATGCACCTGCAAGTGAGCCCAGAGTCTGATCCAGTACATATTTGCTGGGTGCCAGGCAATACCTTAGATTCTAAGAATAATGGATAAAAAACAGCACCGTCAAATTGTTTATAGTCCGGAAGTGAAGTGTGTGTGTTTCTTCTGAAAGCTGCCGTGTTCTCTCCACAACCTCATATCACCTCACACTCGCATCTCATTTATGTCTCCTCCCAGAATAGCATTCCCTATGAGCAGGCTAAAAGCCATTCCACTCAGTATGTCTCCAACAGAGCCATCAGTCATAACCTGTATCTTCTTGTTCCCACTCACTCAGAGACATTGCTGGCAGTGCATGATTTTAATTATAATGGCAGAAAGAGGTATTTGTTAGATGTCCCTTCCATGCAGGGTACTAGCCAAGCACTGGCCCACATTGTCTCCGGCTGTTACTATTCCTACACGATATCAATTTATAAGTGGGGTTCTTTGGTTAAGTGGCACCAGCTTTCCTCACGCGTGGCCTGTTCATGGCACAGTATAAGGCCCCATTCTCTTCCATGTCTCCTGAACCTCACAGAGCTTTGTGAGGTATTTGCTCTGCTGATTCCGTCACGGAAACACCCATCTGCCATCAGTTTGTCAGCTTCACATATACAGAGCTATGCGGCTGGCAGAGGTTGGCACCGTGGTCATTAAACTATGTGGTTGGCAGAGATTTGGCACTGTGGCATTGGCACCGTGGGCATGTTCCTGGTTCTTGTTTGACTGGGAGGTCAGTAAAGAGCCAGGTGGGCCTTGCTTATGTATTCGGAGCTCATATTTTAGAAACACTTAAGTATTCAACAGTAGCTATGCCATCATAGGTGCACCACACAATGCTGCTGCTATCTATATTAAAATCTTAGGTGCACCCGCCCAAGCCTTCTGGTTTCCACAGGAAGATCCCTCCTGTATCGAGAAAGCTGTGCTATTTTGGTCCTACCTCACTAGGCTGGCTCCCTCTGAATGACTTCAAACCTACTGCTAGCTTCCGTTCTCGGCACGTGCAGACGGGCATCCCATGCTGGTTAAGATGAGTCTCGCTGTGAGCTGGGGCAAACACTTCTGAATGGATACTTAAGGGGACATCTGCTGCTCTTCCATGTCCTATTCTACTACTCTCCAACTTTCTCATAAACCACCCAGATTCAGACAGCCTCTGCTCAGTCCACAGGGTTGTGCCATAGGTTAGGGGTCAAGCCCTGTTCAGTTGAGCAGGGAATCTCAAAGCTGGCAGGTCACTGTTGATTTCCTGTTTGATACTCTCATAACGGTGAAGTGCAATGGGGTTTTCTCTAACTTCTCCTTGGCGAAGCATGCCAATGTCTACTGAGATGAAGGTGTCAGTCAGGACATAGCTCTGCTTGCAGGGCTACCAATCTCTAAGAGCAGGTTTGGAGTTCACAGTGACTTTCCCAGTGGTGACTCTCTAAGTCTGCCTTCCAGATTATGGGGTTTTAGCCACCTGCTGCCATGGGGGCTTCTGTGATCTCTCTCACACTGGTGGGCACCTCTCACACGGGACTTCGGGTGGTATGAGGAATGGAGACAGGCGTTAAGCTCTTATTTCCAGCTGCTGCACTTCCGATTTTGTAGACTAGGAACACATTCTCTAGAGAACCATAAATCCTTTATTGCTCATTTCCTCTTCCCCAAAGGGAAGTGCCTCTTCCTTGCTAGTAGTTCCAGAGGGTTTTGTCCATGGCTCTAATGTCCCCACCACAGGGCCAAAGTCACAGTTCTGTCCAAATAGCATTACTACTTTTTCCTTTTTAATGACATGTTCCTGGATAAATTGATCATTTTCTGCATATATTGAGATGGTCTCAATATTTAATATATATTGCAATGAACATCTTTTGTTTGTTTGTTTGTTTGTTTGTTTTTTGTTTTTCAAGACAGAGTTTCTCTGTGTAGCCATGGCTATTCTGGGACTCACTCTGTAGACCAGGCTAGACTCGAACTCAGAGATCCACTGCCTCTGCCTCCCCAGTTCTGGAATTAAAGGCGTACACCACCAGGTCCTGGCTTATCATCTTGTATTGATTGTTAAGGTTAGAAACATATCCTTAAGCTGAAAGATTATCAGCTTCCTGTCTGGATGTACACCTTTTCTCTCAGCACTAGGAGGCTAAGGAAGAGACTCCAGTTTAAATCTAGCCTGGGCTACATAATGAGACCTTGTTTCAAGGGGGCAGGAGGCACTGGAAACATGGTTCAGTGATTAAGAACATTGACTGCTACTCCAAGTTGCCCATAGCCCTAGTTCCAGGGGATCAGATACCCTCTTCTGGCTTCTGTGGGTACCAGGCGTGTGTGTGGTACACATACACACATGCAACCAAAACACTGCTGTACATAAAATAAATCTATAATTAAAAAGCAAAAAAAAAAAACCTGTTCTGTTTTTATATGAAATTTTATAAATAGTGTCCATTTGTCCCAGTTGGACCTCATATCAGTTTTGCAGTGTAGAAGTTATTATTCTCTGTAAAGGTAGAAGACTGAGACTCAGAAGTCAAGAGCGATGCCAGAAGTACGGTGTGTTGTGTTTATGAAAAGATAAGGAGAAGAGGGAATATGTTCTATGGGGGTGTGGTGAGGTAGGGGGAAGGGGTGCCTCAGCGGGCCCTGTCAGGGCATCCCTTCCCCCTGAGGGACCAGGCACACGATGGTATAGTATAGAATAGAGTTTATTCAGGGCATGGAGAGGGGAGTTAAAAGGGTAGTAGAGGCAGAGAAAGGCAGGGAGAGAGAGAGGTAGAGGAGTAGAGGCCGACCATGAACACATTGGGGGGGGGGGACAGAGGGGACAGAGCAGAGCAAGAAGACAAGAGATCAAGAGAGGGAGGAGGGGGCAAAAGCAGCCTCTTTTATAGTGGTCAGGCCCACCTGGCTGTTGCCAGGTAACTGTGGGGTGGAGTTTAGACAGAATGTTAACAGGGTGCACACCTGCAATCCCAGCACACGGCAGGTAGAGACAGGAGAATCGGGACTTCATAGCCTTACGATCAAGGAAGTTCAAGGCCACCTCAGAGTCTATTAGATCCTGTCTCTTACCTCCCTTCATCGTCCCCCATGAAAGAAAACAAGAAAGTTGTTTGAGGTTGGCCAGTCCTGGCAACACTAAGTTGTAGCCCCAACACTGTGTACACGAGGTTACATAGGCTAGCTGCAATGTCATTCTTTCTTGGCTCAGATCTTAGCTTCTCTCCTTGTGTGACTTTGATCCCTGAACCTTCATGCCTCAGTGTCCCCATCCCTGGACATGGTTATAATAGGGCCTACCCCGGGTAGGTGCCTCAGGGTTAAACAAAACCATCAGGGTTTCTCAGGGGACAGAATGCCTAGCGTGGAGGTGTCCAGCTAGACTTAGCTTGACTTCTGTCACATATGCAAAGGTGAGGTGACAGATACCACTGACTGCTCTGCTGCATGTTTAGCTGCAAAGGAGATTCGAGATGATCCCTAGCAAATGCCCAAGTATAGAGCACAAGGCTACTGTTCAAAGAGTAGAAGGCAGTAGTCACCATTTCACAGTGTGTCACAGCTGGGCAAGAAGCTTCAGATTTGAAAACAGCAGCCTGATAACATGTCCTCACCTTGTCTCCGTAGTGCCTGCCTTTCCGTGTCAGTGGGAATCAAATTTCCTTCATTAAACCAGCCCGCCGGCATCACTCATCCTTTACCCAGGAGCCTACTTTGTTATTTTTCCTATGTCCTGCATGATCCAACAGAGGAGGCCAAATACTGCACATACATGCCAGAATTGATATTTGAATGGTCTGCCCTCCACTGTCTTCAGTGAACCTGTACCAACAGCCTAATCAGACACCGCCAGGAACCTCTTTTTTCTATTCTGTCTTTGCATTGCTTGTTTTAAAATGTTGTCCCGTGAAAAATCCAATCCAGTATTTATTTCGTTTTGATATTTGAGACAGGATCTCTTGTAGTTCAGGTTAGCCTTGAACTTGGCCCATAGCTGAAGCTGGCCTTATAATGTTGCTTCTATTTCCTAAATGGTGAGATTATAAAAACATCACCACCATGCCTAGCAAGCATGCTCTAAACTACACTTGCGGAATACTTCCCACACATGTGGTTTTGGATGTTTGTATATGGAATGTACAGCTTGAATATAACACACTGCGGTTGTGACATTGTTCGTCACAAATGGCGGCGTGATTTGGGTGTTTTCCATTATCTGTATGTATGTCTGTGTATGTGTGTGCCTTCCAAATATTCTACACTTTGTTCCTTAAAAGCCAAGGAATTTAATATTTATATACTTATGGGGGAAAATGTTACTCATTTTAGAACTCGGTAACTTGGAGCATGTATACAACCACTGTGCTTTGAACTGAGATCGAGTGTGAATACACTGCTACTTTCAGTGTCCTGGAATCTTGAACCACTCTTAACTGAAGCAAAAGTACACTCACCCTGTGTTCCTAGGGACAGATGTTGAGTTAGTATTAGTCCAGAGTATGTTAAACTGGTGCTTTTAATGTTAGCAGTCGGCAGGTCAGGGTTAAGAGACATGAGCATGCTGTGTCCCAAGGCCTTGATGCAGGTGCTAAACTAAGCCAACACCGAAGGAGTTGAAGGCACTGGATATGGGGACACAGATGCCTGGGTCAGCAAGAGCATTGCCTGTAACCTCTGAGCTGTTTACAGTTGGAATGGAAACCAAGCATTTAATGAAGACAATCTAGCCATGTAGCTATTACGCCGGGGGCCAACCTTCTGCCATGTATGTGAGCCAAAGAGACTGTAGGCTTTGGAATGCTCAGGCCGAGGCCCAGGCCTTGGTGCAATACCAGGAGGATCCCCTAATCCAAGTAGCAGCCTCATAACACTGTGACGGAAGCTGCAGTCAGGGACGGTGGGCGGGAGGAGCAGGGTCCTGGAAACACCTCTTTGGGCTCAGTACAGGAAAGTGGGAGTAACTCCAAAGAGGAGGAGGAGGAGGAGGAGGAGGAAGAAAATTTATTTCTGACAGTTCTGGAGCCATGAAGTCCAAAACGCAGGTGCCAGCATGTTTGGCATGTGGTGGGGATGCTAGTCTCTACCTCCAGCGTAGCACCCTGAGCTCTTTGGGACTCACAAGCAGAGGGCAAAAGGGCTGAGTGGTTTCCCAAAACCCTTCTGTAAGAGCCCTGTGTTGTATTTGAGAGGCAAGGTCATGTGACTGATTCACATCATGAGGCTGACCTCATAAAACTGTCATGCTGGGTCTTAGATTCCAACGTTGCGTGTCGGTGGACTGCATGCATCCAAACCATTAAGGAACGGGCACAGGTATGTCAAGTAGCACCTGTTGGTTCATGTTGTGTAAGATCCATGAATGTGCTCTTGCATTTCCTGCTCTCCTCTGACTTCACTTCCTTCCCCAGAATATTCATGGTCTCTAAGAAACTCAAAAACGCCATAGTACCTTTGATTCATTACATAACACAGCCTATTATCACAGATCCATAGCTGTAGACAAGTTTAATATACTTTTAAAATAAATCCTTATTTCTTATTACTTTAAATTACTATTTTTTTTTTTCCAGATAAGCCTGCTTTCTAAATTTTCTGCTTTTCTGTTATGATGCTATAACTGCCCACCTGGGTCTGACTCATCGAACAAAAATGAGAGGGAACTCGGCTTGTAACCTGAAACTACTTTACATCCAAATAGCGACCAGGAGCTTAGCCAGGCAGTGTGGCAGTGCGTGATCACTGTGAATGAAGAAAAGCAAGTCCATGCATGTTGTTTCATTTACTTCCACGTGGACTAGAGCAGAGATGGAAACTGTCCCGTGCCCTGGTGATACCAAGAGCTCTTAGCAGAGCTGAGACCAGACACAGATCCTCTGTTCTATGACTTTACTAAAGGCCCTACAATGCTAAATGTCTCTCACCAAGATCTTCCCCCAAGAATTCACAGACTCTTCAAAGGAAAAAAAAAAAAGATACCTGTTAGCATTCTGTCTAAACTCCACCCCACAGTTACCTGGCAACAGCCAGGTGGGCCTGACCCACTATAAAAGGGGCTGCTTGCCCCTCCTCTCTCTCACCTCTCTTGATCTCTTGCCCTCTTACTCCCCTTCTCTCCCCATTCCCTTCCCTCCTCTCTCTCCACGTGCTCATGGCCAACCTCTACTTCTCTACTCCTCCCTCTCTCTGCCTTTCTCTGCCTCTACTACCCTCTTAACTCCCCTCCCCATGCCCTGAATAAACTATTCTATACTATACCATCCTGTGGCTGGTCCCTCAGGGGGAAGGGATGCCTCAGCATGGGCCTGCTGAGACACCCCTTCCCCCACACCTCACCATACCCCCATAGAACATATCTCCCTTCTCTTTATCTTTTTATAAACACATGAATACCAAATACTTACATAATGTTTACCATATATATGGTATTTTCATACAGCGAGAGTGCGCGCACACACACACAACACACACTCTACATGCAATCCTCTCTCTCCACTTTGCATTGGAGAGAGCTAAGGCCCTCCTGTGTTTAAAAACAGAGCCAGGAAATGAATGAGCAGGCAGGACATCGTCCCAGCCACTTGACAAACATCAGCTTGGGTTCACCCAGGCCAAAGGTGTTGGTTTCTTTTCCCAGAAAGAATCTCTGGTACAGTAACAAAACTCGGGTGTGTCTTTTGTATTGCTCAATCAACAATAGAACTTTTCTATCGCCTAGTGGAAAGTGTGAGCCCCAGTATTTTGAAGCTGAAAGGGTTTTGCCCAGTAGCCAGACAAGTCTGAAGGCTTGTAACAAGAATGCCTATCTATCCATAGACCCACCAAGAATCTTCTCATCTATCTATGTGACTTTGCTGCTAAGGAGCTTGCATGACAAGGAACAGAAGCCAACTCAGTTAAGCAAAAAACAATTTGTTCTAAGGACATAGTGATGTGTAGCATACGCAGAAAAGCTGGACACTCAGGCTTAAGGAAATGTCAACTTAGCTTTGTCACAGAATACCCCCAAATCTAGTGGCTCGAAGCTGTCATTTGTTTACCTCGCGCTGCTGTAAATCAGCATTCTAGACAGGTCTTGAGCATCCCATTGTGTGAGAAATTCAGCTGGTCCCCTTGGGGACTTGCTCATGGAGTCTGTAGTCAGTTGTCTAGCTGTCCATTCTCTTCCATCCCCTGCAAGGTCACTCACACAATGGGTCTCAGGGTCTCAAGTGCTGGAAAAACATTAAATGTGCCCCAAAACATAAATAAACCCAAATGTATAAGCATTTTCCACTTTCTGCCTATAGAACATAATTCCAGTTCTTAATGAGAGTATATCACCGTACTCATAGTCAGGTAGACCCAGATATAGATAGAGATGGAAAGAATCCCTGACCCTTTTTGGTGTCTGCAGTGAGAACTTTGGTTTCTTTAAAAAACAAAACCACAGAAATAGCAATGCACTTTCATTTTAATCCCGGGTGTGGGCTATGGGGCTGCTTTAGATTGTCCACAGCAGCTGACTGTGGTCTGCCTCATGCAAGGGGGTGATTTTATGCTAGAGCCCCGGAAGGTGTGGTGGGTTGTTGGTTGGTTGCTATTGGTCGTGGTTTGTTAAGTAGTCATGTGTGAAGAAGAAACAAGAGTATTGGATCAGCCAGTCTTAATGAGCAGAGAGAGAAATTGACAGGAAGCCTGTGCCCATCATTTGAAGAAGGATTGTCTTGATACACGGTCTGTTAATTAAGCACTGAGTGGTACATTTATACATTTGCTTCCTGCTTTCAGGAAATTTCCGGCCAGGGATCTTTACCAGCATGACAGCATCCTCACTCCTGGGCAGAACTTAGGACAGACAGAAAGATTCACGTGTAGCCTGCGATGCGAATCATGCAGTTGACTGATCTCACTGTACTTTATAAAGTTAGATGCTCCTAGGTTCATTCGAGTAACTTTTTTGCCCTTACACCTTCACACATTTGGGGTTACTTAAGATGAACTTTTGCCCAGAGACTTCTTTATGAAGAGATGTCAGCCTTTGTTTGATTGTCATCCTTCTCCCAAATTGGACAAAGCCCCTAAGTTTATGTTAACATAACTCTTGTCACTCTCACTCAAATGGTGAAAGTTAATCAGATTTTACAGAACAAGCACTAAGGAAATAATGACTAACGAAAATTTAAAGCAAGATGACTTTTAATTTCATTGGGGAGGCAGTTTTCTCTTTTTTTAAAGATTTATTTATGTATATACATGTTTTGCCTGCACAGATGTATATGTCCCACACAAGTGCAGGACCTGCAGCCAGGAGACGGGATTAGAACCCCCGGAGCTGGAATTACATATGATTATGAGCTGCCACGTGGCTGGTAGGAACTGAACTTTTAACTGCTAAGCCATCTCTTTAGCCCCTGGGCAGTTTTCTTCAACCCACCAAACCACAATCTTCTCAGCAAAATGAAGGCATTACGTTTTGCTATCTCTAAGAAATCTCTGCCCCTCTTTTCACACCACTGACTGCTCTATGGCTACTTCAGGGCCTAATGCTTATCAGAGGTGGGTTGAGGATACTCTCTTACATAAGTATGGTTGACTTTCATGTTGAGAAACCTGCAGCAGAGACTCTTGGCTCATGTCTCTCCCAGCAATTCAGTGGGCATCTTGCAAACAGATTTTCTACATAATGGCAGAAATTACATTAATGAATTAGGTTAACAACTGGGGGGTGGCAAGATGTCTACTGTGTTCCAAATATAGAGACTGTTAATTCCCCACTGTCTCTACAGGCCTTCAGCTTGGTCACCAGTGGGTCACTTAATCTTGTATAATCTTAACCTTGAAAGAATTCACTGCTTCCCTAGACATGGTGTGAGTAAAGATATTAGAAACCTTTTGGACCTTAGCAGTCCTCCTGTACTTTATCAGATCAGGAAGCAATCTTTAAATGTGACCCTGGTTTAGCAGTCATTCAAATCATACCGTACCAAAGCAATTTTGAGGTAGCTAGTGGGAGAGTAATTAAACCAAATGCTGCCTTTTTTTAATAAATGGAATTGTGGGTAATAGTTAGATTCCTATCCAAGAATATATTAGCTTTTGCCTGTTTTAGACTGGGGAAAAAACCTAACTCTGGCTTGTTCAACACAGACGGTAGCAAAGCTGTGTCCTCTCTGTAAGGTTCACAGCCTGACTGCCACCCCCATCTTGCCTTAGGAGCACCGGCATTGCAGACACATGCTACTGAGTAACCTTGGGCTCTCAGAATTTGAACTCAAGTCCCTACACTTGTGTGGCAGATACACAAGTTTTTATGTAAGCATTATCACACTGTTGTTTTGAGGTTGGTTTTTTGTTGTTGTTGTTGTTGTTGTTGTTGTTGTTATTTCTCAATCTTGCTTTTAGTCCATGAGACATTTGCCTTCAAAGAGTTATGAAATACCACACCCTACCGAATGCTTTCAGACACATAGTTACTTTTTAAATGAAAACTAATTCTTCTGTTAGTAATGGAAGAGCAGCCACTGATTGTTCTGCTCTTGGCCTGTCAGGTAGGAATTAATATTTTCTTAAATCCGTGGATGGAAAACTGAGACACACACATTAAAGATGTGCCCGAAGTTAAATAGCTTAGTAAGATCCTGACACATAATTAAAACACAAATTCAATTCAGATTGTAGGGTCTTGATTTTCCCTCAACAGCCAGTGATGGTTCCTTCCTTTCGTGTGAATAAACTTGCATTAAACATTGTTTCAAGGGTGACGTGACATTCCATTTTAAGGGTCCTGCAGTTCACAGAATGTTTTTCTGTTGTTGAAATGTTTATTATTTATAGTTTTTCAGTCATCTAAACATTGCCATGATAAACATCCCCTCTGTACATTGTGACAAACTTGTCTTGTTATTCTCTCAGATGAATTCATGTAAGAGTTCTTTTTTTTTTTTTTTTTTTTTTTTTTTGGTTTTTCAAGACAGGGTTTCTCTGTGTAGCCCTGGCTGTCCTGGAACTCACTCTGTAGACCAGGCTGGCCTCAAACTCAGAAATTCACCTGCCTCTGCCTCCCGAGTGCTGGGATTAAAGGCCTGCGCCACCACTGCCCGGTCATGTAAGAGTTCTTGAGTCACTCAAAAAAAAAATTTTGTGTGTGTGTGTGTGTGTGTGTGTGTGTGTGTGTGTGTGTGTGCCTGCGCATTGAGGAGTGGTAGAGTGTCTGGCATGAACGAGACCCTGAGTTCAGCTCTCGGCACTAAAATAAAGAAATTGCACATGGAGTCTAATGCTTCAGTTCCTAACGTCTAGAACTTTAAATAACTTGGTGGGGGTTTTTTTTTGTTTTTGTTTTTTTGTTGTTGTTGTTGTTTGTTTGTTTTTTTGAGACAGGGTTTCTCTGTGTAGCCCTGGCTGTCCTGGAGCTCACTCTGTAGACCAGGCTGGCCTCGAACTCAGAAATCCGCCTGCCTCTGCCTCCCAGATGCTGGGATTAAAAGCGTGCGCCACCACTGCCCGGCAGTAACTTGGTTTTGAAGAGGAATTTATTATAAGAAATAATCTTCAATTGAGACAAAAGCCCTTTCTTCCCCCGCCCCCTCTTTTTATTTTAACTTTTGTCTCAGGAGATGAAGAGAACTATTTTGGGGACAAGGTTTCCAACAGAAGGGAATCTCTTGGCAAGAGTATATAAACAGTTTTGGCAGAATGCCACCCTCCAAAGGGACAGGACTCAGCTTGTCTTCCGCCAGTGAGTAGGGTTAAGCTCAAGGCAGAAGGGATGTCCCTGGCACAGCAATGGCCAGCAAGGGAGCAGCCACACTGCAACTCCTGTGAGTCGGGAGACAACTTCAAAGAAGTTACTGTCTCTTACAGGAAGCTACAGTGCCCCTCTATCCTTCATCAGAAACAGTCATGATTAACAGATGTATAGGGTAAGCTTAGGTTGTTCCTCCCCTGACTCCCTCTCTCCCCAGTAAATAAACCAATTCTGTGTCTACAAAAGCGCATCTGAAGGCCACGCACATTTCTGCAGTGTACACAGACAGGGCTCATTGTATTCTGGGGCAGCTCTGGCTAGGCGTGTAGGCATGCCATGGTTACCTTGCCTTTTCAAAATGGGAAGTAAGCATGTGTCCCTATGTTCCATTCATCTTTTATTTTGTTATATGTATTTATAGTATGAGTTCTAAGATTTGAACCCAGATATTTGAGTTTGCAAGGCAAGCCTGTTACTGAGACCTTCCTCAGCCTCAAAAATGCTGCCCCCCCCCCCCCCGAGACAGGACCTTTCCTTGTAGTCCTGGCTGGCTGATTCTATATACGCCAGCAAAACTCAAACATCAGTCACTCCTCCTTCCTCAGCCTCCTAGTGCTGGACTTACAGGTATATGCCACCAAGCCTAGCTTTCAAAATGACCCTTTCAATTAAGGAAATTGCGATCAGTTTGAATAAATTTCTTGGAAGAATGGATAGCAAGTCAGCCATCCCTTCCACGTGTAATTATGTGTGCAGTTGTGTGCAGCATTGCTGGTTCAATGTGTTTGGATGTGGTATGCATGAAGGATTAGTGAGACAGTCATAAAACACAAGTGTCTGTTTCAAGTTGATCCCAAATGACTGGCATCACACCATGCACGCACACACACACACACACACACACACACCTCTACCTCTACCTAGAAAAACAGAGCTACACGATATCAAAGCTTTTTCTCTCATTCAGGCAGTAAGCCGATGAGTATTTGCTAAAAGCCTGTGGCCTACCTCCCTTCCCACAACTTCTTCATGCATGTAGGGGCTTATACGCTACACAAGTTTGGATCATTCTCTTATTAAAACCCAAATCCTTTCTTTCCTGTAAGGCTCTGTTGGGTAAGAATTTTATTTGTAATGACCTCTTAGATTATAAAGTACATAAACCCAAGATGGAAATTTTAGAGAAAAAATAGAGATTGTATCACGAGCTTTTCCTCATATTACTACAAACTTGTAAACATTGTGACGGCTAGGTATTATTCCACTAGGTGCTTAAGTAAACTTACGTCACCAGTTCACTGCGCTAAAGGCAGTGGGGCCTGGATGAATGGAGCCTAAAATTGAGGCCAACTAAAGTCTCACGTAATAGCCAACTTTACTTAGAGCATCAGACAATTTCTACTCTGAGGGTTAAGAAAGGTCACATGAGTAAAGTTCTCACGAGTTCAAGCTGTGTATAATCACAAGGACAAGATACATGCAGCAAAAATATGTTTTTCCATAGATGCAGATGAATACCAACAGCTGAAGTAAACTCCTCCTATCAGCTACACCTGGGAGGAACACACCTACACTCCCAAGAACAATTCCATGCTCTGGGGAAACTGAGGTCATAAGACTCTCGTCTTGTCTTCTTGGAGTTTTTTCACCGAACACTCAGAATTTCCCTCCACGACTCTATTCTTGTACCATGTCCCGACAGTCACCAAAGTGTTCGTGTGTATGAATTTATCACATGCACATTAAGGGTGCTCACATTTTGTCCACATTTAGGCCTTAATATTTTAAGGACTCATCATAGGAGTATTTTTAAGAATATAGTTATTCTTTAAAGAGTCCATTTATAGCATTTCACATAGGAGAGCCATTTCAATGTTTATAAATAAGGACACACACCTCATAGAGCTACATGCAGAGCAGTTGCCTGTTTCAGGTATTAGTGCATTTGCTTTGACAAAGCTATTGTGTTCTTGTTTGTTTGTTTGTTTGTTTTTCGAGACTGGGTTTCTCTGTGTAGCCCTGGCTGTCCTGGAACTCACTCTGTAGACCAGCCTGGCCTCGAACTCAGAAATCCACCTGCCTCTGCCTCCCGAGTGCTGGGATTAAAGGCGTGTGCCACCACTGCCCGGCAGCCATTGTGTTCTTACTACCTTTAATGTGGTGGCCCCTCCAGCATGCCACTTGCAAAATCATGAGACTTGTACACAAATGGGGAACTTTATGCACTCGAGACATGTAATACGCTGCTTGGGAATTCACTGGGTTCTAGATAAAACTCTAGAAACCTTTGCTTCCCCAGTTTCAATTTCCCATAACTCTAAGGTCCTCTAGGGCAGCTCCTCATGTCTTTTCCTTTTTCTTTCAGACAATTCTTCCTCCCTCCAGGAAGATGAAGAAGTAGAAATGGAGACCATCAGTTGGTGGGCAGGCAGTCCAGCCATGAATGGGCACCCTGCCGTTCCATCAGGGACCACAGCTCGATTCCCCAGCTGGGTCACTTTTGAAGACAATGAAGTCGGCTGCCCTTTGCCACCAGTCCCCTCTCCAAAGAAGCCAAATACCCCATCCGCTGCAGCTGCCATCCCAGATGTACCTTTCAACTCAACTGGGTCATTTAAGAGGGACCGTCCCAAGAGCACATTGATGAACAAAGTCCCAAAGCTGGACATTTCCTCCTTAGACCGTCCACCTTCTGTAATGGAGGCCCCGCCCTGGAGGGCCACCAATCCTTTCCTGAATGAAACTCTGCAGGACGTTCAGCCCTCGCCTATCAACCCGTTTAGTGCTTTCTTTGAAGAGCAGGCACGGCGGTCCCAAAACCGTTCCATTTCCAGTACCACGGGCAAAAGCCAAAGAGATTCTCTGATTGTCATCTACCAGGATGCCATCAGCTTTGACGATTCAGGCAAAAGCCAGCCCCACCCTGACGCTATCGAGAAGCTCAAGCAACTCCGAATTGATGACCCTGATCCCGTTGGCAGTACAGCCCTGCCGGATGACGACCCCACGGCCTCGGTTGAACTAGATGCTCCCTCACCTGCCTCAGCGCTCTCTCAGCCCAGGGACGGATGGCCAATGATGCTCAGAATCCCCGAGAAGAAAAACATCATGTCCTCTAGGCACTGGGGACCAATCTACATCAAACTGACAGACAGCGGTTACCTGCAGCTGTATTATGAGCAAGGCCTAGAAAAGCCATTCCGGGAATTCAAGCTGGAGATCTGCCACGAGGTGTCGGAACCCCGCCTCCAAAACTATGACGAGAACGGGAGGATCCACAGCTTGAGGATAGACCGGGTCACTTACAAGGAGAAGAAGAAGTACCAGCCCAAACCTGCTGTGGCCCACGCAGCGGAACGGGAACAGGTAATTAAACTGGGCACCACCAACTACGACGACTTCCTGAGCTTCATCCATGCGGTTCAGGACCGTCTCATGGATTTACCAGTGCTGTCAATGGACCTGAGCACGGTTGGCTTAAACTACCTCGAAGAGGAGATTACGGTGGACGTCAGAGATGAGTTCTCTGGCACAGTAAGCAAAGGAGACAACCAGATCCTGCAGCACCATGTCTTGACACGGATCCACATACTGAGTTTCCTCTCTGGGCTCGCCGAGTGCCGCTTGGGCCTCAATGACATCCTTATTAAAGGGAATGAAATCGTCTCCCGGCAGGACATCATGCCCACCACCACCACAAAGTGGATCAAGCTCCACGAGTGCCGTTTCCACGGGTGCGTGGACGAGGAGGTGTTTAACAGTTCCCGGGTTATTCTGTTCAACCCTTTGGATGCATGCCGGTTTGAGCTAATGAGGTTTAAGACAGTATTTGCTGAGAAGACCTTGCCCTTCACACTCAGGACGGCAGCGAGCATTAACGGGGCAGAAGTGGAGGTGCAGAGCTGGCTGAGAATGTCTCCCGGCTTCTCTTCTAACCGTGACCCTCTGACTCAGGTTCCCTGTGAGAACGTAATGGTCCGCTACCCAGTGCCCAGTGAGTGGGTGAAAAACTTCCGCAGGGAAAGCGTTCTAGGGGAAAAGTCTTTGAAAGCCAAAGTGAACCGGGGGGCAAGTTTTGGCTCTGCTGGTGTCTCTGGCTCTGAGCCTGTCATGAGAGTAACTCTGGGAACGGCCAAGTATGAGCACGCCTTCAACTCTATTGTGTGGAGGATAAACCGGCTGCCAGACAAGAACTCAGGTAGGCAGGGATTCTCATCTCTGGATACAACCACTGAGATTGCTTAAGAGGTAGAGACACCCTCCTATAGCCTAATAGGCCTATGTGTAGTGCTTATGTGTATGGTGGAAGTGGTGGTCATGGGGGGGGGGGGAGACTAGAAAAGTCCGTGTATAGTAATAACCATGACCTAGTATACATCTCCCGTTCCCGCCCTTACCATTCTCATCTCCTATAAAGTATAGTTGTTAGACTACACAGCTGAGCAGCTAAATAGCTGTCCAGAGCAGCTTCTGAATAACGTGTGTCTGTGTGTCTGTGTGTGTGTGTGTGTGTGTGTGTGTGTGTGTCTGTGTCTGTGTGTCTGTGTGTGTGTGTGTGTGTGTGTGTCTGTGTGTGTATGCACGCACGCATATGTGTAGAGGCTGGAGACTATCATCAGCTGGCCACCCTGTTTGGGAGAAAGAGTCTCTCACCGGCCTGGAACTCAGTTTGCCAGTTTTGGCTCGATTGGCTACCCAGTGAGCCCGAGTGATCCACCTGTCTTTGTTCCCCTCCTGGCGGTTTGTATGCTTTGTTATTTTAATTATTTTACTGTTTTTTTTGTATGGGCTTTTGGGCTGCGTGTATGCCTGTGCACCATGTGCATGCATTGCCTGCAACAGCCAGAAGAAGGTTTCAGATCCCATGGAACTGAAATTGCAGAGGCCTGTGACTCACCATTTGGCGGTAGGAGTAAAACCCAGGTTCTTTTTTACCTGACATCACATCCAGGTCCCTGTGTAAGCATCTTACTTGTTGAACCATCAACAAGTTCTGTTGACATTCTGTTCTTCTAGAACTCATTGAAGTATTAGCACTAGAAGCAATTATCAGTATTAGTGCTAGAAGTAATTCATCCCCAGGTCCCAGAACATGTAGGTTCTGAAGAGGAATCTTTCTGACCCTCCCCTTAAAGAAGATGAAAGAGCCAGTGTATATCCAGTCATATGCACAGGATGTGTAAGAGTCGAGCCTTCTGCAACCAGCCACTGTGGGTCATATCTCAGACTCAGAATTTGGTTTTGGGACTCATGATGGAAAAGAGACTAAACAGCCAGGATATCAAGGTCCAAAGGGCTGAAGTTCCAGCAGACAGAAAGTAAAGAAAGGAATGTTTGATTTAAACAAACAATCTTCCCAGCCTAGCTGTCCTGCTCACAGCCAGAGGCTGTGCTACTGTGTCCGGGGGAGTTCAGAAGGGAGTTACTAGCAAGACTTCTTGACTGACAAAACAAGGCAGCAGTAATAGCTTTATTTCTGGAGTATGTCGAAGTGACCTCAGTGGCCCGCAAAAAGCCTGTGATCCCACAAGTCCTTAAACCACTTCTCTTGTCTGCAATAAACCATGCCCATCTGTTAAGGAAAGTGGATTTGCTAGTCAGAGAAAAAGGAGAAAAAAAAAAAAAAAAAACCTCTGGCTTCAAACTGCCCCAGCCTTCTTACACTACCTCTGCTAAAGTATTACTGTATGTTCAGGGTGTTCTGCTACAAGTGTGTATGGGTTGCATTATCATATCTTAAATGGAATTTGATGAGATAGCAAGAGACCAAGAGGTTTAATCAACTCCTGAGGCTGCCTGGAGAATAGGCAAACACCCGGCCTTCTGTGTCAGACACTGGGTGTGGTAATGCAAGCTGAAGAGACAATCAGACCTCTGTGCTGGAGGCTGGGGCGGCCACCCTCTGCTTCTACACTAGTTTTACTCTTCTGCCCTGTGCTGGCTTACTCCTTTCTCCCGTGCTCAGCCCCCGGTTCTCCTGGTGCTTAGGTACTTGCTGCCTCAGCCATTGAGGCCCATCTCACTTGACAGTGGAAATGAGAAGCCCTGAAATCTCCTGTTGCACAAAAGTCCTGGAGAAGAAAGACCTGTGAAAGGACTGGGCTTTCAAGCTGGGACCTTAGATGAGAGGCTAAGATCTGACAGACGACATTACTCACCTGAAGTCACAAAAGCACATACAAGGGTCTCTTCTTAATACCACAGGTCCTCTTTATAGATGAAGCCAAATAGATACACGCCTCAAATAATCTGCACCCTGGAAACATAGATTTGTAGTTTCCCAGTATGTGCAAATAATCTCAAAGTGACTTAAAATACTCAAAAGTACCGTGTGGAGGATTTTAGTTATATGCAACATGGGCTGACCTTAAATTCGGTGTGAGTAGAGGTCTTCAGGAGGTCACTGAACTGAGGAAAGGCTGAACATCAGACATCAGACAAGACTGCTCCGAAACAGTGCTATTCACAGGAACTAATGGTGGTCCTCGGCACAGCCATGGAGACAATTTTTTTGTCATCATTTTTGGTCCTTGGGCAACTTGGCTCAAGTTGACAAGTGACCAAAGCAATCAAGATGGCAGATAGTACCGGAGAGGATTATTAACCTAAAGGAGAGAGAGAAGAAAGGATTGCTACCAGAAGAAACAGACCGTGGACAAAAGGCAGGGAGACAGCAAACAGATATTCAGCAAATATTTCTTTAATGCTTCCCAGCACAGAATGCTCAGGTGCCTGAGGCCAAGTGACAGGCTGCTTGTGAATTACACTCATTATTAGTATACTAGAATCTTTGTGTGGGGATTGAGACAGGCTTTCTCTGTGCAGCCCTGCTTGTCCTGAAATTCTGTAAACCATGCTGGCCTCAAACTCTGAGATCCCCCTGTCTCTGCCTCTCAAGTGCTGGGATTAAAGACATGTCAGCTGTTAATTTCTTGCTGGGATTAAAGGACACCACTGCCTGGGCACGTCAATCTGAATGTTAATGCTAAATTTCATCAAGAAGGACCTGTTAACATATAGTTGTGCTTATTTTTATAACCATGAATTGAACTATTCGAGTTTTAAAATGGTTTTGCCCCCCGCTGTCCGCTGTCCACCACACTTACACCATAGCCGAAGTTAGGAATCTAGGACAAGATTTAGCTTTCAGGGTTTCTATGAGTACACTCTGAGGCAATCAGAGACAGAAGTCACCTTCTAAAAAGAGAAATCATTTCTCAATATTCCAGAAATGTCAAAGAAAGCTTATTAGAAAAAAACAAATGCTCCAAGTCCCTATCTGAGTGAAGAGGCCTTACACACAGTAGTAAACAGATCCCATAGCAGCGTACCAAGTATGTAGGACCTAGTTTGGAGTCAGTGAGATCTGAATTTTATTCTCCACACTGCTGCTTAATGGTGGTGTGACCTCACACAATTGACTTAATCCTGTCAGAGAAATCTAATTTTTCTCATTTATGAGATAGGGTTATTAGTACCTAGCTCATTCAGAACGAAGTTGGGTAAAGCACAGTTTTAGTAGCGATGACAAATGACAGCTCTGTAATTAGTCTGTGGCACCCAAAATAATAGAATGAACAGATGTGTTTTCAGATATTATCAACTATTATATACATATACATATATATATATATGTATATATATATATATATATATATATATATAAGTATATATATGTATATAATAGTTTCGGTTCCTTTCCTGAAAGCCAATGCAAATTTTTCAGTTAAATATCCTAGCCTTACTCTTTAGAAATAACCATTAAATTATGCTACATCTGTGAAAAACAAATACCTCACTCTGGAGTGATTTCCTTGGAGAGAGGGCGTGTGTCTCCTGATTCTCTGAGATTGAAAAATCCTGCCCAGAGCAATAAAGGAAATTGAAATTGTTGACTCAGAGAGGCAGGGAAGAGTTATACCATCAGTCAGAGCCACGTCACAGTTTATCTATAGTCGTCTGCCACTTCTCATCTCCACACTGTTGTCCTGCAACCTGGTCTCCCATGTTTGGGGACCATGACATTATGACTCAGACAAAGGGGTACCAGTCCACGGCCCCAGCTCTAACACTTTTCGCTATGACCTGTGGCAGCTTGCTTTACTCCCAGAACCCTTGGCCACCTTTTGTGTTCGTGCTGTGTCCACACAGCCCTTGGACCTAAACAATCGGTCATAAAAGCCTGTTTCTCACACTGTGGATTTTTTTTTTCCATTTGTTTTTTGTTTGCTTTCGTTTTTACAAATGATGTTTAATCACCTTGGTATTTCTTTTTATTTATCTACTATTTTATGTGCATTGGCGTTTTGCCTGCATGTTTGTCTGTGTGAAGGTGCGGCTCCCCTGGAACTGGAGTTACAGTAATTGTGAGCTGCCATGTGGGTGCTGAGAACTGAAACTAGGTCCCCTGGAAGAACAGCCATTGCTCTTAACCACTGAGCCATCTCTCCAGCCTCCACAGACTGTGGGTTTTATGCTGGTATTCCAGGCTGCAGTTATCAAGAGGCACTGGATGAAAGAGTCTGAGGCCCATGGAGCCTGGTGTCACCTAGGGAAGGTCATCACTACAGCCTCAGCAAGGGCCAGGCGCAGAGCCTGCAACCTCCACTGTTATCAGCATGGCCTTTCAGCCTCTTTTCTCTTTTCATTTCTTCAAAAAAGAACTTAACCTCTGGACGCTTTCTTTCTGCTACAGCTTCTGGCCACCCACACTGTTTCTTTTGCCACCTTGAACTTGGATCTGACCGGGAAGTGCCTTCCAGATTTGCCAATTATGTAAACGTGGAGTTCAGCATGCCCACGACTTCTGCCTCCAAAGCAGCTGTGAGATCCATCTCTGTGGAGGACCAGCCTGATGTCAGGAAGTGGGTCAATTATTCTGCACACTACAGCTACAAGGTAGCCTTGGGAGGGCTTCTGGCTGACGTCCCAAAGTCCATCTGTTGACCCCACCCCTCCCCCTTATCCCTTCCAGCAAATGCTTCTTATATCAAGGCACTTTACATTCATAGCTGTGGATGAATCTGCTCTAACTTTAATGAAATAATCCCCCGTGGGTAAGAGAGAGGCTAGGCAAAAAAAAAAAAAAAAAAAAAATTAAGGGGCCGATGAGAATGTAATACCTGACATCATGAATAATAACAAAAAGAACAGTGGGACCAAGCGGTACTTGTTCCCCATCTGTGACAAGATTCCTGTTTTGGTGTGATCTTGGAAATGGGGGGAGAGTACTGGGAACATGATAAGCTGAAGCAAATATTTCATCTACAGTAGTTGTGTATCAGGACACAGCAGAGGCACTGGGCAGTAAGAATGCAAACTTAAAAGCCAAACCCTTTCACAGTGATAATGGGATGGAGACTGTGGGGTGTCTGCAGTCAAAGCTGGAGAGCTGTTTTTTTCTGGAGGAGACAGGGGGTGTTTGAACACAGGGTCTCCCTCTGTAGCTCAATCTGGCTTCCAGTTCTGTTTTCCTACCTCCAAGTGCTCAGATTATAGGTAGATCACCGTAAAACAAGGGCTTACAATGCATGAAAATGACAGTGCCCTGCAGAGGTAGACGTTTGGTAGATCGAGTTCCAAAGAAGGAAGAGAAAGGCATTGGCAAAAGATTTCGCAAAGTTGTTTGATCATTCCCTACACATATGATTCTCACAGATTTATATAATTTATTATTCCTTTAAATATTTTCTTAGTTGTATCATCTAAAACTGTTTAACAACCACCAACAAGAACGAATGCCCCATCTTGTGGCCAGGGAAAAACTAGCAGTTCGTCACAACCATGGACTGTATGTAAGCTATCTTCAATTGCCCTTCCAAATGGAGAAGCTTAACATTCCGTGCCGTGCTGAGAAGCAGCCTGAGTTATGGGATTCCTAAGTGCAAAGGAGTCCCTTCCTAACTTAGCAGAGGCTTTAGTCAGGGCGTGTTACTCTTTAAAAGGATTTTATTTATTTAATGTATGTAAGATATTTTGTCTGCATGTATGTCTCTGTATCACATGCATGTAATGCCTGAGGAGACCCTAGGACTGGAGTCACAGACAGTGGTAAGCCCACTGGAATTGAACCCAGGTCCTCCAGAAGAGCAGCCAATGAGTGCTCTTAACCACTGAGCCATCTCTCCAGTCCAAGGCATGTTACTTTCAAAGAGCAACTTTTTCTTTCTTTCTTTTTTTTTTTTTTAAAGATTTATTTATTTTATGTATATGAGTACACTGTAGCTGTCTTCAGACACACCAGAAGAGGGCATCGGATCCCATTACAGATGGTTGTGAGCCACCATGTGGTTGCTGGGAATTGAACTCAGGACCTCTGGAAGAGCAGTCAGTGCTCTTAACCACTGAGCCATTTCTCCAGCCCAAAGAGCAGCTTCTTGATAGTATTTTGCAGGAGATGGAACAGAACAATAGATGGTCCAATACTTAGAGACTTAGCGCTTAGAGACTTTTTTAAAAAATGGAATAATTGGAGGGTCTTAAGTGGTCAAGGACAAAGGGATTTAGTCAGTCTACAAACATCGTCAGTTGCCTACTGGAGTCTCACACCATTAGATAAAATCAACTAGATCTTGCTCTTATCCCTTGAACCTATGGAACAGTGGAGGCAGGGATGTATTCAGAGGAAACTCAGTCTCCTTCCTGAGTGGGCAGCAAAAGTAGCATTTGAGCAACTCTACAAGACAAAGAATGAATAAGAATTTTTCAGATGGACAATGAAGAAGAGGGAATGCTACACCTCCATGGCGATCCTGGAATACTCAGGACTAGGGGCTCCACTGTGGCGGCTACCGAGAACATCCACAAAATTCCAGGCAGTTCCAAGGGGCCTCCGGAGGCTCATTGGTTCCTTTATCATGTGCTTCTCCTCTCCCTTCCTCTTAGTCCTGATATTTTCTCCATCTTTTATTTTGGCAGGTGGAAATTGAACAAAAAAAGAGTCTGAAGCCAGGCTTTGAGGGAGAGGACTTGGAAAACCCAAAGGAATGTGGGGTACAGTGACCGTGGCTCCCCTCAAGGATCTGAGGGACGCCTGACTCACAACCGGGTGTCTTCCTGAGTAACTCAAGTTTAAGTCAACACCTGCTGTGGCTGCTCCAGGTTGGCGGCAGTCTACCTCTGTTTCCTGTGTGCTGTTACCTGTGCGTCACAGGAAATCCTGAGGGGGCTGCTTTCAGTAGGCTCCTTGACACCGAGCATACCTGAAGCACGTGGCGCACCTGGCTTCTGGAGTTTACTATATATTGAGCCTCTTTGCCTCTTTTCTGCTTATACCATGGCACTGGTATGTGGTTTGTGGTGACAATTTGAAACCCGAAAAGATCCTCCAGCATCAGTGTCGGCACAATTTGCCCCCGTTACACACATGTCACCTGTAAGTTTCTGGAAAAAGTAGCCTTGACAGTTTATTAAGAATACACGCCTTTAATCCCAGCACTCGGGAGGCAGAGGCAGGTGGATTTCTGAGTTCGAGGCCAGCCTGGTCTACAGAGTGAGTTCCAGGACAGCCAGGGCTACACAGAGAAACCCTGTCTCGAAAAACCAAAAAAAAAAAAAAAAAAAAAGAATCCATCCCTGTTGCTCCCTCTATACAAGATTCCAAGAAATTCCAAAGCCATTTCTTTGGGCCTACTTTTCGAGCTATCTCCATTTTTAAACGTCGGCATTCTGCAGCAGAGGTTTTCCCAGTTTTTCCCTTCCGGTTCTGGATTATTCACGATCAAAATACTCTCTCAACTTCTCCCCCTTCCATTTGCTATCCTAAATCAGGGTGCATGATGGGAAAGGCTCTATCCGATATTTTCAAATTTAGGTTTTGGAGTTCAAGTCTACAAACGGACTGGATTGAATTCACAGTCTATTGGAAAAAAACAAAACAGAACTTATTTTTCTTCCCTTGAAGGAAAAGTGGCATTAAATGTAAGCTTATATTCAGTTCAGAAGAATTTCGATCATAAAATATGCCAGATTCTCGCTGGTCACTTTTAATTCTTGAAATATAGGCCTGGGTATAATTCCATGTGTGTAGAAGAGAGGCTTGGAAGTTTTTTTTATACCTCATACACAATGACTGTTACACCTCTCTTCCCTCAAAATTTAGAGGAAATTTAAGCTGAAAAGATCATTGTAAAAGCTGAGTTCGAATGGGCTTTACCCCAAATTCCAAGGTTGGTAGTTACAGGATTGTGAAAGTTCAAAAGGCACCAGGCAGTGATGGCACACACCATTAATCCCAGCTCTTGGAAGGCAGAGGCAAGTGGATCTCTGAGTTCAAGGTCAGCCCAGTCTACAGAGTGAATGCTAGGACACCCAGGGCTGCAGAGAGAAATCCTGGCTCAAAAAAACCAAACCAATCCAAACCAAAAAGGCAGAAGGCTCCATCATAGGGCTGGGGAAAGCCATTCCCCCAGTGTCAAGAATGTGAAATCCTGATTCCAAGTCTCAGGCCAGCCTCCTTTTCCCTCACCCCGCCCCTTGCTTCTTTGTGCTCTGGTAATTTCCCTCATGAAGAAGAAAGTGAGGGGACAGAATGCACATTTTATCCGACTTGGGGAATATATGGAAATAAGTAGAAAATACCTGCAGTTTTGGACTAAGTGATTCAAGCTTTTTTTTTCAGCTCATTTTTAGTGAGCTATGTACTGAACTAGAAATCACTGCTGTCAGCCGGGCAGTGGTGGCACATGCCTTTAATCCCAGCACTTGGGAGGCAGACACAGGCAGATTTCTGAGTTTGAGGCCAGCCTGGTCTACAGAGTGAGTTCCAGGACAGCCAGGGCTACACAGAGAAACCCTGTCTCAAAAAACCAAAAAAAAAAAATCACTGCAGTCAGTGTGTTGAACCATGTGTTTAACTCTCTAAGCATTAGATTAAAATAAAAAGGACAAGCTGCACAAGCCTAGATGAGAGGACCTGTATTTTGAGTTTGTAAAATGCAACCCTTTTAGCACAGAGGTGCGTGTGCATGTGCGTGTGGATGAGAACTAGGGAGACTTGATATAGCAGTCCATACAGAAAGGTTTTCTTGAGGAGTTCGGTTTTGATCCAGGAATAGCTAGATCACGGCTATTCACAAAGCTAATGCCTTCCATCTGCAGTGGTAGGTCTTTAACAGCTGTGCACGATGCCTTGGCCAGCACACGCCTGAATGGAGGGTTCCATTCAAGTATAGCTACTGTATCCTAGCGGAGACATTAATAAGTTGACCGTATGCACAGGCAGGTGACCAGGGTTGTAAAGATCCTGGTTATATGAGGAACAGGGAGGGGGGCAGCTCTCCTGCAGAACAGAGGGCACAGCCAGGAGGGGAGTGCAGGGAAGTTAGAAAATGAAGTCATAGCCAATAACCAACTCAAGGTTTCCGCTGAGCTATAAAAAGGAAGAGGAGTTAGCTTTGTTTTGTATAACTTCAAAGGCAAAAAGAAATAGGGACAGAAGAGAACTTTATAGATGGCAGATGTTTGCTCGAGGTAAGAATCTTCTAGGGAAGAAGTGTTCTAACAAAGAAAGAGTCAAATAAGATTTCCTGCTGGAGCAAGTGCCCAAAGGTTAACACAGCCACGTCCCCAGGTGCAATGCAAGGGACTGTCACGTTGGAGTGGGTGAGACAGCAGGACAGCTCTTCTTCCGTCTAGACAGGAATGAGGCCGTCTAGCTCCGCTATGGTTTTTGTGCTGTTGGAAGGCAGTGGAGTTCTCCAGAAGAACTTTGTCAAAGAAGTCCGTGTCCTTTCCACTGTTGGGTTAAAGTTCTTGAGAGTCCTCAGATGACCAACGGGCTGGGGAGTTGGCAGGAATGGGTGAAGGTCATCCCTGGCTTACCCTGTCTCAGGGGCCCCACCTGGGCTGCTAACATGCACAGCACCTGTCTGTCTTTCCCTCCCGCCCCCTTGGTTAGTTCTTCCTGCCTTGGTGCTTCACCTGGACTGTTTGGATCTTGGGGTTTGTTTCACCTTAATCAAAAGATGAAACAAAAAGATGCAATGATCATTCTAATATATCAGACAAGAGGTCTGGTCATGTAGCTCAGTGGTAGAGAACTTGCCTAGCGTGCACAAGGTCCTGGGTTCAACCCCCAGTGCCCCAGAAACAAGAACAGAAAGGAGTGGCAGGCATATAGAGGCCAGATCCCTGCAGTCCCTCTTGCAGACATAGTACTGCTGACTCCTTAGGAAGGCAGCCCCTTCTTCCTTACTCTCTGGACTATCTTTTTGACTTGCTTCCTCATCTGCCCAAGACTTCTCCACATTTACTGGGAGGGCTTATCCTCACGAGTGTTCCTTAGTTTGAAAGACTTCTTATTTGAAGTGAGACTAATTTAGAAACATAGTTGGGAATCAGTTTATGTCCCCAGAAGCTCTGTTCCTGAGCAATGTGATAGTGATGACCACCAAGAATCTAGTTTATTCATTGGGATTCAAATACCTATAGCAAGTGTGAGCCACAGCAGGGCTCAGCCACTTTAAATATTTCTACATCAAACAGACTCATTAAATAAGCGGAAGTTATTGACACTCTGACTCTGAGACTACTTACCCTCTGCTTACAGCTAGCAAGCCGCATTTATTTTCTGGAGGACTTAAATAATGATTTTGCTCTGCTTTGATTCCTGCCTCCAGTGTCATCCAAGTGTCAGGATGGTGGCACTTAATGTGTTGCTGAGTCTGACCTACAGTGTCACTTACTCATATCAAGAAACACTTCTGCTCTACACTCAGAGGTGCGGGGGCGCAGGTGCTGATTCAGTTTTACTGCTGCCAATCAAACAGACCTGTGAGCCTCTGCCTCGCCCGTGACAGTGACTCACACCTGATGGGGTGTGCAGCCAGTCCTGCTGAGTCGGGTCTTTGTTCTCCCAACTGTAACCACGGACCAAGGCTATTGTGCATGTCCTCACCGGGAATGGGAGTCTGAGACAGGAAGGCTGGGGCTCACAGGTGAAATCATGATTTTGAAGCTGATTTATATTTTTATCATCAGTTTAAGGATAGAAAAACAAGAGAATGAGCTGACTTTTTTTTTTCCTTAAGTCTTGGGAATTAATTGCTATGAGTAGGAAGCACCACCATCCAACATACTTTTATAAATTTTTCTGGTAAAAAGGTGGTAAATTTATCTCTTCTAAGAATGGTTAGTTAAATTAGTCCTAGAATGTCTGAAGTTGAGACTGTGATAAGATTAGAATGTGATAGAGAATCCAGTCAAAATTAACAATTAAATAAAAATATACCATCTAGTAAATGAATCTTGTGTTAACACTTAACTACCACTACCACGACAGCATTTTATATAAAATTGGTCAGTATATTGTCTCTATGGTTCTGATGGGTGTTTTCTAAACATGAACAGTGTGGCTTTGCCAATTCACTACAAATCACCACATTTTAATTATGCTCTTTGGAAATGCGATTTGCTTTAGATATTCTCATTCATAATTGTGTGCTAAAGGGATTCAGAGTGAAGGAGATACAGGAGGGCGAATCTTAAGGGTAAGAACAAATGCACGTGTTAGTAATATCCCCATGGCCGCCTAAGCAAGAGCATAAAAGTTCTATATTTCTTCTAGTGTGCCTTAGCCAATTTGCTAATGAAAGTCCAGTCCTGTACTTTAGGAGTTGAAAGGGAGATGGGGGGGCATACATACATCAAATTGCAATTCCAAGCCTTAAAGGTAGAAAGTTCCAGTAATACTGTGTTCTGCAGAGCCTGGAAAGATGCCAATAAAAACTGGCCAGAATGAAAAGCTACTAAACAACAGACTAAAGAAAATAATTTCAGTATGAAAAGATTTGGGAAACACCCAGCATTGGCCACCGACGTTTAGCCGGAACTGGAGGCTGCCTCTTAAAGGAAAAGGCTGTAGGAAAGGATGGGGCATAGCAGGGAGGGATAGCAGAGGTCTTCCGCTCTGCCAGGATTGTGTGAAGTGCTCTGTTTAAGGTACAGTTAGCAGCCAGCTTCCCCGCAGGGACAAGAAGCCACTCTAAGATGCTGAAGAGAGATGTAAGAAGTCGTGCTGTGACAGCTTTATGAAGGAAGAAGTTGGCTCTTCTGTGACTGTTTAAAGGATGCAAGCATGGAGCCAGTTACTATGCTAACTGACCTGTTATCTCAGTTTCCAGAGATAAGAGAGAGAGCACCAGCCGGGCGGTGGTGGCGCACGCCTTTAATCCCAGCACTTGGGAGGCAGAGGCAGGCGGATTTCTGAGTTCGAGGCCAGCCTGGTCTACAGAGTGAGTTCCAGGACAGCCAGGGCTAAACAGAGAAACCTTGTCTAGAAAAGCCAAAAAAAAAAAAAAAAAAAAAGAGAGCGAGCGAGCACTGGACTTTTGTTTCCTTGGGTTGTTTGTTCGTTTTCCCCAGCAATGGTTTTGTGGGTTGTTCACAAAATACCCTTTCATGCCACATTTCGTTGATATTTCGTGTCAGCACGATTCTTATGATTCTTATGCTTAAGAACCAAGAGGCTTAAAGTAGGAAAGTTGAGGAGACCAGCTAGTTTATCTTTCTCCTGCTCTGCCCCCCATCCCCTCCCTCTCCCCACTGCCCAGATGATGGAAATGCACCAAAGCCCCCAATCCTAGGTTCTGCTGCTGACTTCAGAATACCAGTTGAATATGAAGGTCAAAGGGCCATCTCCCAAGTGGATACTGAGGTGTGAATGCCAGTGAAAACATGAGTAGGTCCAACCCTCCAAGTTAAAGATGTTAGGATGTAGGACACTGGAATGGTCTGGGATCTATAAAAGACTACAGGAGGGAGAGAAAACAGAAACTAATCTGGAGCCATCTGCAATGATAGCAAAGCCAAATGAGAGAAAGGGCCAGTCACTGTACATAAAAACGTACTTCATTTTTTTTCTTAACAGCTTCTCTGTGTGGTGTGTTTGAAAATGCTTTCAGTTTCTTCTGGGGGGTTATACTTACTCAGATAGAATGGATCAGTTCTAACTAGGCATGGATGGAATTCCAGCATCCTCTCCTGGTTCGTTCCCATGTTCTGCCTCAGACGAAACCCCAGTTCTCACTGTGGACACTAGTCACACTGTGGCTAAAGCCTTAAGCGCCACCATTGCTCATGTCCATGTGCTTATAGGCACCCTCGACAGCACCAGTTCTGTGAACAGAGATGGACCCTTAGCTCCCAACATCAGCCTGTTGGATTTAAGGGTTTTCAAGAATGGGGCAGGTGCATGAGTGTCACGAATCCCTCTCCCCTTCAGCCAGCATTCGTTTATCTTGTGGTTACTTGCCAACAGAAACTGGACAACCCTTTGCCATATTCAGAAGGTTAATCGTGATCAGTGTTTGTCCCTCCTCACCCTCCATTTTTGTAAGGTCCATATGAATTTCAGTGTGTCGGTGGTCGAACCCAAGATCCAGTGAATGCCTTGACTGATCTGAGGCTTGTATTTCCTGTCATTTGTCATTCATCCTCACTCAGTGTAACTTCTTGCACTATTGAGGCTCGTTTTATGTAAAACCAGTTAACTTTTAAAAGAATGTGCCTATGTAATAAAGTCTACACACTGGCTATTTCTGTAGAGGTGATGTTTTATTTTAGGTGTTTTGCTGAATAATCTGTAATAACTTTTTTGAGCTATTTTCATAGCTCATAGGAAGTATTAATAAAAAATTTAAGCAAAGTGACATTGCAGTGTTTAATGAATATAGCATGATAAAGAATATGTTTGTCTGGCATGGCAGTGTATGTCTTTAATAAAAATAAATAAAAATTTTTAAAAAAGAGTAGATGTTTACTAATGAGGTCTATTACCCGGGCAATATTGTTTTGGGTCATAAGCTGACAAGTAATTTGTTTAAATTATTCTAGATAAACTTATATAATTTAAGTCAGTTCTAAATACATTAATTGCATTCCATTTTTTTGTCCTAAATGCTACAAGAAAATACATGTAATATGTAGAGTCCTCACAGCTTTCTTGGAGGCAAGTATGCAGAGGAGTCCATAAATGATGGGTTTGTACACAATTCCTGTTCTATTGTCAGTGCTCAGCCAGTAATTAATTGATGAATACTAATTGCTAGTGTCAACCCATTTGGAAAAAATCAGCGTAGAACTATGGGAAAGATTAAATGCCAAGAAGATGATGTCAAGGTTTGGTTTGAGTTTGTTTTGTTTGTTCAAGTAAACAAAATATAAATAGACAGCATTGTGCTTGGGTTAGTTCACATGGACCAAGGAAGGACATTTTATCACAAAACACAAGCATGTACTGTGGAAGAGCTCAGACTAGTTCAGTGACTCCCGCTGTCAAGAGATGTCTGTCCTGAACAATACACAGAGTTCCATCATCTATTCTGTAATAAATTGGAGCTAGGAAGTGGTGTCGAAAGAGTTAATAGCTAAGTAGGAGCATAACGTTTTCTTAAGTTGGGGATTCTGGAAAGTATTTCTTTTCCACTATTCTCCCCTCCCATTAATAAGTTTGGAGACATAACTGTAGGCTCCACATTGCTACAGCTTTAGCCTGTAGATCCTCCTTTTCCTAACTTCCCAGGATAAACGTAGCTGAGGCAGCATGCTTGCCACTGTTCTGCAGAATTTGGGTAGGGAAATTGAAGATGAGAAAAAGTGATGAAGGTTAAAATGTCTTCGATGTCATTGCTCAGTTACTCTAGAATTAACTCAGCCTCTTGGGTCACCTCCAAGTACCTTCCTCTATGTTGGGGCAGCTTGATTCTCCAAACACAGCATTAAGGGTGAGAGAGAGGACTCAATAGTTGAGCGCTTGCTGCTCTTTCAATGGATATGAGTTCAGTTCATAGGCACACATCAAAACATCCTGTGACTGGGCAGTGGTGGTGCATGCCTTTAATCCCAGCACTTGGAAGGCAGAGGCAGGTGGATTTCTGAGTTCGAGGCCAGCCTGGTCTACAGAGTGAGTTCCAGGACAGCCAGATTTACACAGAGAAACCCTGTCTCAAAACAAAACAAAACAAAAACAAAAAAACATCCTGTGACTCCAGCTCCAGGGGGACCAATACTCTTTGGCCTCTGTGGGTATCTGCATCACACACATACCACATATAGACATATATAGTGAGAGTTTTGGTTTCTTTAAAAACCCAGTTATGATATGTGTACTGGCTAGTTTTGTGTGTCAACTTGGCACAAGCTGAAGTTATCACAGAGAAAGGAGTTTCAGTTGAGAAAATTCCATCCATGAGATCCAGTTGTAAGGCATTTTCTCAATTAGTGATCAAGGGGGAGGGCCCCTTGTGAGTAGTACCATCTGTGGGCTGGTAGTCTTGGGTTCTACAAGAAAGCAAGAAGCAAGCCAGTAAGTGACATCCCTCCATGGCCTCTGCATCAGCTCCTGCTTCCTGACCTGCTTGAGTTCCAGTCCTGACTTCCTTTCATGATGAACAGCAGCATGGAAGTGTAAGCTCAATAAACCCTTTCCTCCCCAACTTGCATCTTGGTCATGATGTTTGTGCAGGAATAGAAACCCTGACTAAGACACTATGTGAATATCTTTTTGTTTTAATCCCAGGTATGGGATAAGGGGCTGCTTCACAGCAGGTAATTATGATTTACCTGGTGCACTAGCAGGTATGTGATCTTTGCCAGCTGCTGATAGTTTAATTCTGGGGACTCTGGAGAGGTTATAAATGGGAGAGCTCCAAGAGGGCCTGCCTGTGGCAGCAGCTGCTATCCTTGCTGCTGCTGGTTTGTCCTACAGCTGTTTGCTATTGCTGGTTTGCTGGATACTCTAATGACCAAGATTGTACTTAGTCCAAGAAACAAGGCATACCTAATCAGCAGGAAGTAGTCTAAAGAGGTCTATGCCATCATTCCCCTCCAACCTCCTTTCTCTCCTACCTAGTGTTGGGGAATTGTTAGGGAATTGGAACAGAGGTAGAGGTCAACAGACATATATACACATTTATGTTGTTATTTTGTTTTTCCACATGGGGTTTCTCTGTATAGCAGAGCCCTGGCTGTCCTGGAACTCACTTTGTAGACCAGGCTGCCCTCCACAGAGCCCTGCCTGCCTCTGCCTCCTGAGTGTGAAGATTTAAGACATTTACCACCATACACGGCCACTTTTTTTTTTATCTTTAAAAAACATAATATTAAACCATGTATAGTGAATGTCTTTAATCCCATAATCCCAGTGTTAGTAGTGACTTCAAGGACAGCAAGAGCTACATAGTGAGACCCTGTCTCAAAACAATGACAACAATAAAAACCCACAATATTTTCAAACAATTATGTACTGACTACAGTGTGGTTCAAGCACCACCAGTACAAGGGTTTGTGGTGTGTTCTCTCTCACTTATGTAAGTAGTCACCTTTCTCTGATTCCAAGTTGGTGAACATAATAGACTTTACCAAAAGTTAGGAACTGATGATATGGTGGCATGAATGAGAATGACCCACATAGGCTCATTTGTTTGAATGCTTGTTTCTGCAGTAAGTGGAACTGCTTGGGAAGGACTAAGAGTTGTTGTAGCCTTGTTGGAGGAGGTGTATTACTGGAAGTGAGCTTTAAGGTTTAAAAAAACCCACATCATTCCCAGTTAGCTCCCTCATTCTCTGACTTGTGGTTATTGTCTCAACATATAAGCTCTCAGCTACTGCTCCAGAGCCAGGCCTGCTGTCATACTCCCCACCACGACTGCCACAGACTCACCCGTGGAACTATACGCAAGCCCTCAATTAAATGCTTTCTTTTATAGGTTGCCTTGGTCATGGTGTCTCTTCACAGTAATAGAAAAGGAACTAAAACAGATAGTGAGGAGCTATAGCACAAAAACACTCTGCTCCTATAGGTCATTGACCATACCCTACAGAGGGAATTCCCAATGAAACACTTTCTCCTTCAGCTCTAACCTGAGCAAACCTACTCAAGACCCCAAGTCACTCTGTCAATGAAGACTAAAAACTTAACATCCTGTCCCAGTGGGGATTGTATGCTTTTTTTTTTTTTTTTTTTTTTTTTTTTTGTAGTTTTCAAGACAGGGTTTCACTGTGTAGCTCCCTGGTTGTCCTCAAACTCTGAGATTCACCTGCCTCTGCCTCCCGAGTGCTGGGATTAAAGTCGTGTGTCATGCTTCCCTGCTGTAATTGTATTCTTAAGTAAATACGCTCAAAACTCATATAAATGCTCAAGAAGGAAGCCAAGGAGCAGATAGAGGAAAAATTTAATGACAGTTGCACGAAGACCCTCCATTCACTCTTTAATTTCTCCCTTGTGGATACCAAGAGTAAGATCATGAACAGTGGGAGGAAGTGATTAAAAAGAGTCACACACCTTTCCCCTGGGATCTACTGAAATGAATAGACCATTCCAGACTTGACAGCATCTTTTGCTTGCCTCACAGACACATCAGCAAACAGGATGACCAACCGGAGAAACTGAATGAAAGTAACAGGACTTCACGTCCTACCTCACTCTAAGATACAAAGTAGGATCCGTCCCACTCTGTCTCATCCTGCCCTGTCCCCAGTGAAGGATCTTTCCAAACCAAAACAAGTCAATCCTGCATTGCCAAAAGATACAAAGTTACTCAAAGGTTACAGATAAAATTATCAGGAGACATTGAAGTCAAATGCCTGAGAGATGGCTCAACAGGCAAACTGATTTCTGTGCAACTCTGGTGGCCTCGGTGCTGGAGTCCGTAGCCAGCGTCCTCATGAAAGAGATGTGCTGTTTCCATCTGAATTTACAGCCCCAGCAGTGCTACAGGATGGGAGGCCACCATGACAAGTAAAACTACCCAGGAGAAAAGCAGCAGAAATAATGAGAGAGACCCTGCCCCAAAAACAAAGTGAGAAAGAGTACTGACGGCTGAGTGCTGTCCTCTGACTTCCATATGTGCTCTGAAGCATGTACACACATGCATATGCGCACTCGAGCATGCGCACCTGCATGCTCCCTCAAACACACACATACAAATATCATTTTATAAATTAGAGCTCCAATAATGGCACAGTTAACCTAGTTTCCTAATACAGTGTCCCCTAAAGTCCTGCCTCAAAGAAGAAAGAGAAGATATTGGGCAGGCAATCCTAGATGGTGGTTACAAAATTTCAAGTACTTCTTTCTGATAACAAGTATTTTTTGTGGACCCCTGAGAGATGTTACAGGATATTTGAGCCTGTTTCTAGTGTGGGTGTGGCTCATGCCCTTACCATATACCTTTAATCCCTATGGCTGGAATTCAGACAGCTCCTTAGCACGCACGCACGTTTAATCCCAAACAATGAAGGTGAAGTTAGTTTGTAGAAGGAAGCACCCATGTTTGAAAGTGATGTCTGAGTGGCAGGAAAAATGACGAATCAGAGAAAGATCTGGCAGAAAGGGATACGCCCAACTCTCACCAGAAGAGAGAGGGAAGGGAAGCTACTCAAGGGAGAGACAGTACCGGAGGAAGAGAGTAAGTTGTAAGTTGACCCTGGCAACAACATCCAGCATCGTTATCATTAAAGTGATTTTTTAAAACCTTTCTTCTCCATTGCTTCTCCTAACAAACTACAACGTGCATGTTTCCCACTGCAAACCTTTATCAGGTTCACTTAGCATTTCATCATTACAGTCTTTTGCTAACCCAGTGCACTTCTCTCCATATCGATAAGAAATATATAATGCAGGAGGGATTAGAAGGCTCCAGGAGGGCCAATTGGCAATTAATGGTTACCTAGAGGAGGGAGAGCCTCTTTCTTTGAGTGGTGTCGTTATTTCTTAGTTGCCCATGTTCCAGTAAATAACGCGCACGTGCGCGCACACCCACCCACACACATTCATGCAAGAAACCATAATTGAAATCAGTGGGGGACACACACACACGCACACGCACACGGACACGCAC
Source organism: Uromys caudimaculatus (assembly GCA_028551405.1). NCBI lineage: Eukaryota > Metazoa > Chordata > Mammalia > Rodentia > Muridae > Uromys > Uromys caudimaculatus. Next base: position 94,191,832 of record CM052705.1, on the reverse strand, counting down.
ACACACGCACAGATACACACAAAGACAGAAGTAGGAGGGGAACACGTTGGAAAGAAGAAAGGGGTCAATAGGAGAGCGATAACAGAGGGTAATGATTGTATAGGTAATCAGAATAAATTATAAATATATGTATGAGATTGCTAAAGAATAAAGTATCTCTAAGCCCATGTAGTGCCTAGCACTCTACTGTGCTTACTTACCTACAATACGTACTTCATACACCCCTATGAATCATAGACTGTTGATGCCCTTATTTTACAGATTAGATTAAAAAACAAAAAACAAAAAAACAAAAAACAGAGCCACAGAGAGGTTCATTGGTTTTTCCAAGAGTAGTAAGCACAGAGAATCAACTAACCTGGGCTCCCAGGGGCTCCCAGAGACTAAACCTGCAACCAGGGAGCCTGCATGGGTCTGAGCTAGACCCTCTGCATATGTTACAGTTACATAGCTCGATCTTCTTGGGGGACTCCTAACAGTGGGGGCAGGGGCAGGCTCTGACTCTTTTGCCTGCATTTGGGATGCTTTCCTCATACTGGGTTACCTTGTTCAGCTTGAATATGAAGGGAGGTGTCTAGTCTTACTGGAACTTGATATGCCATGTTTGGTTGATAGCCATGGGAGGCCTGCCCTTTTCTGAAGAGAAAGGGGGAGGAGGGCAGGATGGGCGGGGCAGACTAGGAGGAGAGGAGGGAGGGGAAACTGTTGTGAGGGATGTAAATAGCAACAACAATAATGATAATAATAATTAATAAAAGAAAAAAAAAGTAAAAAGTGATAGAACTTGCCTGATGAAGCTGAGTGCCTGTCTGTGTTAGTCTGCCCCCTGCAGGACAGCCATGAGTGAGCCGCCCCATTCTCAGTGACAATAACCACTAGGATTTTTTGTTTGTTTTTGTTTTGTTTTTTGAGACAGGGTTTCTCTGTGTAACCCTGGCTGTCCTGGAACTCACTCCGTAGACCAGGCTGGCCTCGAACTCAGAAATTCACCTGCCTCTGCCTCCCAAGTGCTGGGATTAAAGGCATGCGCCACCACTACCTGGCCAGATTATGGTTTCTCTTCCCCTCCCCCAACTCCTCCCAGATCCTCCTCACTTCCCTACCCACCCAAAACTCCTCCTTCTTTCTCTCACTCTTAGAATACAGTCATCTAAGTAAATAATAATAATAAATAATAATAATAATAAACCAGAGTAGGACAAAACAAACAGAAGAAAAAGAACCAATGAAAAAGCCCAAGAATCACATAATGCTGAAGAGACAAACATGTTTTCACCCACAGAAACCCCATGAAAACATAAAACCAGAAACCATACTCAGAGGATCTGTAAGGCTAAAACAAAACAAAATGCCAGGCAGTGGTGGCGCATACCTTTAATCCCAGCACTTGGGAGGCAGAGGCAGGCAGATTTCTGAGTTCGAGGCCAGCCTGGTCTACAGAGTGAGTTCCAGGACATCCAGGGCTACACAGAGAAACCCTGTCTCGAAAAACCCAAAAAAAAAAAAAAAAAAAAAAAGTCACTAGCTCATTGGTTCCCAACCCTCCTAATGATAAGATCCTTTAATACAGCTGTGGTGACCAAAAAACAACAACAAAAAAAAAACGAAACAAAACAAAACAAAAAACCCAGGAAGCCCTGGCAAAGCACTGTAAGATAAAGCATGCTGTGAAGTGTGGTTTGTATATCCAATTAGACTCCATTAGATAAAACTAATTTTTCCAATTGCAAGCGGTTAGCAATTGGAGATTGCTTCTTGGCTGTGTATGTGAGCTTGTGCCTGCTTTCCCTCTCAGCACTGGCCCAGACCTGTGCAGGACCTGTGCATGCTGTCACGGTCCTGTTGTGTCTAGAGGTAACCTTTTCCTGGGACTGGAGGTTTCCTTTGGTGACAAGAGATATCCAGTTGGGGTTCTGTCTCCCCCTTATTTGGTGATTCCACTTAGATCACCTTTATGTGTGTATGCATTTCAGGAAGCGTCTACTGTTTTAGCTTTCTATGTGACCCTTCTCCCCTCTGTTTCCTCCCTCACCTCCTCCCCCACTTCCTGTGTGATCCTTCCATTCCAGTTCCACCCACCCCTTCTCCATCCAGAACTATCTATTGTATTTCCCCATCCCAGGCAGATCCAACCATCCCCTCTAGCCACTGACTATACCTAACCTCTGTGGTTACATGCATTGTAGCCTGCTTATCAAAGACTTCATAGCTAACACGCACATATAAGCAAATACACACCATATTTGTGTGTGGGGGGGGTTTTAAAAAGATTTATTTATTTATTATATTTAAGTACACTGTAGCTGTCTTCAGATGCTTTTTTCTTCTTCCCTCTCCCCGGCCCTGCTCACTCCAGCCTCATATTTGTGTTTTGGGGTCTGGGATGGAAAAAAACATCCTGAGGCTCCATTCATTTCCCTGTGAATTTCATGATTTCATTTTTTAACATCTATATAATATTCCATGTTGTAAAGGTACCACATTTTCGCCAGGCAGTGGTGGCACACGCCTTTAATCCCAGCACTTGGGAGGCAGAGGCAGGTGGATTTCTGAGTTCGAGGCCAGCCTGGTCTACAGAGTGAGTTCCAGGACAGCCAGAGCTACACAGAGAAACCCTGTCTCGAAAAAACAAAAAACAAAAACAAAAAAAAAAAAGGTACCACATTTTCTTATGCACTCATTTGTTGACAGAACTAGTCTGTTTCTAGTTTCTGATATTATGAATAGAGCAGCAATAAACACGGCTGAGCAAGTGTCTCTGTAGTAGGATATAGGGCCTTTGCGTATCTGCCCAGGAGGGACAGAGCCGGATATCGACATAGCTCTAATCCCAGCTTCCTGAAGAACCACCACACTGATTTCTGTAGTGGTTGTACAAGTTTTCACTCCCATTGTAATGGATGAGTGTTCCTCTGATTCCACATCCTCGACAGCATGAGCTGTCATTTGTTTTATTGATCTTGGCCATTCTGACTAGTATAAGATGAAATCTCAAAGTAGTTGGACTTGCATTTCCCTATGACTAAGGATGGTGAACATTTCTTAGTCATTTGTGTTTCCTCTTTTGAGAATATTATTTAAATCTGAACCCCATTTTAAAATTGTGTCATTTGTTTTCTCCGTGTTCGTTTTTTTAAAAATTCTTTATGTATTTTAGACGTCAGCCCTCTATTGGATATGCAATTGGAAAAAAAGTCATTTCCCATTCTGTGGCCTGCTTCTTTGTCTGAATGATGTTCTTTGTAATATATACAAAGATTTTAAGTTTCAGGAGGTCTTACTAATTAATTTTTGTTCTTAGTGCCTAGGCTATAAGTATTCTGATCAGAAAGTCTTTTTCTGTGCCAGTGAGTTCAAGACTACTCCCACTTTCTCTTCTCTCAGGTTCAGTATATCTGACCTTATGTTGACGTTATGATCCCCTCGGGGTAGAGTTCGTGCAGGGTGATATATATGGGTCTATTTGCTTTCTTCTGCGTGCAGCTGTCCAGTTTTATCAGCACCATTTGTTGAAGATGTTGTCTTTTTTCCAGTGTGTATTTCTGGCTGTCTTAGTTAGGGTTTTACTGCTGTGAGCAGACACCTTGACCAAGGCAACTCTTTTTTTTTTTTTTTTTATGTTTTTTTTTTTTTTTCGAGACAGGGTTTCTCTGTGTAGCCCTGGCTGTCCTGGAACTCACTCTGTAGACCAGGCTGGCCTCGAACTCAGAAATCCGCCAAGGCAACTCTTACAAGGACAACACTTAATTGGGGCTGGCTTACAGGTTCAGAGGTTCAGTCCATTACCATCAAGGCAGGAGCATGGCAGCATTCAGGCAGGCATGATGTAGGAAGACCTAAGAGTTCTACCCCTTGTTCTGAAGGCAAACTGGAGAAGACTGGCTTCTAAGCAGCTAGGACAAGGGTCTTAAAGCCCACACCCACAATGACTCTCCTCCTCCAACAAGGACACACCTCCAAATAGTGCCACTCCCTAGGTCAAGCATATTCTACCTACCACACTGACACCCTCAGGTATACAACCACATCATCTGCAAATAAAGATAATTGGACTTGAAGCCGCACGCCTTTAATCCCAGCACTTGAGAGGCAGAGGCAGGTGGATTTCTGAGTACTAGGCCAGCCTGGTCTACAGAGTGAGTTCCAGGACAACCAGGGCTACACAGAGAAACCCTTCTTGAAAAACAACAACAACAAAAAGATAATTGGACTTCTTCTTTTCCTGTATGTTTATTTTGTTTTTTAAAGGAGGTCTCACTATGTAGCTATTTCTGTCCTAGAACTCACTATGTAGGCCAGGATGGCTTCAAATTCACAGAGATCCACCTGCCTCTGCCTCTTGGGTGCTGGCTCTGGCCTTGTCTTGTTGGGTGGGTTTTCCCTTCCTTGGTTTCTGTTGCCCTCTCTGTATCTTCGGAGGATGTGACGGCTGTGGGTGGCCTGGTAGGGACCGAGTGCTTCAGAGTCCTTGCCAGGTGTGGCCACCAGCAATTCTGGATTTGTTTGCAAGTATTGGGAGCCAATACAAAGGAATGGGGATGGGCTAGAAGTGGGGGTGGGGTGGCTAGGGTCTCCAGAAGAGGGGAAATCTGAGTCAGCCCTGAGGATCTGTGGCACCCCCAGGGAATGAAGGAAGAGAGGAAAGAAGACAGGTCCTTGTTTGTGGTCTGCTACAAGGCTGAGGATGAGGCTGGGGACTTGGAATTGGAGGAAGAGAAGGAGTGTGAAGAACACCTACCTGATTGCCACAGCCAGCTGGTTTTCAGGGACAGAGAGTCTTGTGTGTGGGTGGCTGAGACAAGCTTCTTGTTGTTGGTTTGGTTTGGATTTGGTTTTTCAAGACAGGGCTTCCCTATGCAGCCCTGACTGTCCTGGAATTCACTTTGTAGAGGCTGGTCTCGAACTCTCAGAAATCTGCCTCCCCCTATGTCCCTAGTGCTGAGATTAAAGGGGTGTACCACCACTGCCCCCATTGAGAAGTATTTTTAAGCATCCCTGTGTTCTAAGGACACAAAGGAAGCAAACACCATTCCAGAAGCCCTGGTTCACATCACAGACTTTATAGCAGCCGGAAAAGCAAGAGCTGCAGAGTTGCGCGCCTCCGTTGAATGACAAAAGGGGATCTTTCTGAGAAAAAGTCCCATCCCCAGAATGCTGGGAGCCAGGCTTTGCCCCACTTCCTCAGAAGAGCTTTCTCCTGCTGAATGAAAACTACCCAAATTATGACCATTGGGAATCTAGAGGAGGAGGGGAGAGAGAGAGAGAGAAAGAGGAGGGGGAGGGGGTCCGCCGGGCTCTGAAGCAACTTCAGTTTCCAAATTTTTTTTTTTTTTCCCTAGGATGGAAAGATACTATCAGATGTTTGGAATTCATGACAAATCTACATAGAATAGTAACTGAATGTCTTAATAGTTAGGTTTATTTACTTCATTTTGTTGCTCGAATGCATATATGTGTATCACATTCATATCTGGTGTCTATGGAGGTCAGAAGAAGTCATCAGATCCCCTGAAACTGGAGTTGGGGATGGTTGTGAACCACAATAAATCAAACCCGGGTCACCTTCCAGAGCACTAAGTGCTTTCAACCTCTGAACCATATCTCCAGCCACAGGACTGTAGTTTCATCTCAGTATAAAGAAAGGTCGGGAAAACACGCTGTAGGAAACATCAAAGTGTATCAGAATGAAGAATAGCAGAAAATGCAAAACAAAGCCAGCAAAGAGGGACCCCTGAAGGCTCATAAAGTGAACTCATCGGGCTGGAGGGATGGCTCAGCAGTTAGGATCACTGGCTGTTCTTCCAGAGGTCCTGAGTTCAATTCCCAGCAACCACATGGTGGCTCACAACCATTTGTAATGGGATTCGATGCCTCCTTCTGGTGTGTCTGAAGAGAGCGACTGATATGTTTATAAAAAGATAAAGAGAAGGGAGATATGTTCTATGGGGGTGTGGTGAGGTGTGGGGGAAGGGGTGTCTCAGCGGGCCCATGCCGAGGCATCCCTTCCCCCTGAGGGACCAGCCACATGACTGTATAGTATAGAATGGAGTTTATTCAGGGCATGGGAAGGGGAGTCAAGAGGGTAGTAGAGGCAGAGAAAGGGAGAGAGAGAGAGAGAGAGAGAGAGAGAGAGAGAGAGAGAGAGAGAACAGAGAATAGAGAAGTAGAGGCCAGCCATGAGCACATGGGAAGAGAGGAGGGAAAGAAATGGGGTGAGGGGACAGAGCAGGAGCAAGAAGGTAAGAGACCAAGAGAGCAAGAGGGCAAGAGAGGGAGGAAGGGGTAAGCAGCCTTTTTTATAGTGGGCTGTTGCCGGGCAACTATGGGGAAGAGCATACCTGACTGTTGCCAGGTAACTGTAGGGTGGAGTTTAGACAGAATGATAACAGTGACTGTGTACTCACATACATAAAATAAATAAATGAATCTGTAATGAAATACTATAACCAAAGCAAATTGGGGAGGAAAGGGTTTAGTTGGCTTACACTTCCACATTGTAGTCCATCACTGAAGGAAGTCAGGACAGGAACTCAAGCACAGCAAGAGCTGATACAGAGGTCATGGAGGGGGTGCTGCTGATTGTCTTGCTCCTCGTGACTTGTTCAGCCTACCTTCTTATACAGCCCAAGACTACCAGCCCAGGATGGATAGCACTACCTACAATAGGCTGATTCCACCCCCATCAATCACTAATTAAGAAAATGCCCTGCAGCCAGGCAGTGGTGGCGCACGCCTTTAATCCCAGCACTTGGGAGGCAGAGGCAGGTGGATTTCGGAGTTCGAGGCCAGCCTGGTCTACAGAGTGAGTTCCAGGACAGCCAGGGCTACACAGAGAAACCCTGTCTCGAAAAAAAAAAACCAAAAAAAAAAAAAAAAAAAAAGAAAGAAAAAAAAAAAAGAAAAAAAATGCCCTGCAGCTGGATCTCATGGAGGCATTTTTAAAACTGAGGTTTCCTCCTTTTAGATAACTCTAGGCAGCTTATGTCAAGTTGACCTAAAACTAGACTACACAAAGTTATTGATGTTTCGGGTTAAGTGTTACTCAGAAATAGTTTACTGATATAAGATTTAAGGAATCAAATGATGTCATGTTAGTATAAAAATGCTCAGTTTCCTGGGTGAAATGGATGAAGTTTGGCAATAATACTTGATAGTTATGAAGATTAACTCCATGACAGTGAATTAATGACTGCAGTCTGCTCCCCGATTCCTAAGTGCATTTTATTTTACTGTGATTTCCTGGTATATTTAAGTAAGTGGCATATGTTTGCTTACCTCTTTGATCTGAATCGGGTCACATCCTCTAGAGGATGCCACAAGTGATGGGTTGGGAGTTTGGTAGGGCTCAGCAAGGCTGGCTCTCGGATTTGTAGCATCTGGTACCTCAGCTGGCAGGTCAGAGTCTGACGCCTGTGATCATGTGTTCATGAGTAGCAGTGGCTTCCTCTGGTGGCCAAGACTCTTGCTGGGCTGTCAATTGGAGCAGCTGTAGGTGGCCTATTCCTGTGCCTGGGTAGCTCTAGCCATGGCAGCAGGATTCCAAAGGCCAGTGTCAGAGTGAGCACAGAGGATGGAACTTTCAATGGTATTGTCTTGAAGTCACATAGTAGCACTTTATCTATTCACCAGGCTGGAGCTGTCACGAACCACGCAGACTGGAGGACCAGTAAACAGATGCCACCATTTGATGTAATGTAGGGGTTCTGGAAGAGCAGAGCACTGAAATAGTGCTGTTTATTGCATGTGTTTTGGGGAAATATAGTTTACCATTTGCATCTGGTGTTCTACTGAAATAAACAGATTTTCTCTAAATCCATGATTTATGCTTAATCCTGCCTATGTTATTTATATCGTGGTGGCCTCCAGATTTAGTGGACTAGAGTTTACTTGCTCACTTCACTCTGATGTATACTGTTTGAAGTGCCTTTTCTTTTGTACGTGTGTGTGTGTGTGTGTGTGTGTGTTCTTTTTTGTTTTTTTTGTTTTTTTTTTTGGTTTTTCGAGACAGGCTTTCTCTGTGTAGCCCTGGCTGTCCTGAAACTCACTCTGTAGACCAGGCTGGCCTCGAACTCAGAAATCTACCTGCCTCTGCCTCCCAAGTGCTGGGGTTAAAGGCGTGCGCCACCGCTGCCCGGCTCTGTGTGTTCTTTTTTGAACTAGCTTAAAACAGTCTTTTTCTAGCTCTTTCCTTTGACTATAATAGATCGTCTGGTTTCTTCCTTGAGTCTCTAAAACCCATACCCCAGCACCATACAGAACTTGCCTCGTTATTGGTTTTTTTTTTTTTGAGTTTTATTTATTATTTTTATCCTGTGTATGAGTGTTTTGCCTGTGTGTCTGTGCATACATGCACACATACATGCACAGACCTAGGAGGGCAAGAAGAAGCCAGGGCTCTGTGTGGCAAATGGTATTTCTGTGGGAAGGCAGAAGCACAAGAATGGGGCTAGAAACGCATAAGGCTTCTTGATACCTCTGCTAAAAAGTATACCAGTACTAGAGGTCAAATCAAATCATGTGACCAGACCTAAATCAAAGAGGTAAGAAGACCTGCTTCAGCTACCTAGTGAGCCACAGATCATAGGCAAAGAATGTGCACACACGAAAGAGTAGAGTCAGCAGCTTAATCTGTCACGCATCCTTCATAAACATCAGGTCAGTATTGTTATTCCAATTTTGTCCTTTGTGTTGGTAAACCAAAGTTCAGCATCTTTAGAAACCGAAGCTTCCTGAACTTTTGGAAGAGTCTGATGAATGACACCATTCTTGGGACTTTCCACAACTGTGATCACTGAAAACTACCTAAGAAACCAAACCAAACTTTAAGAAAACATTTCTTCCTCCTCCTCCTCCTCCTCCTCCTCCTCCTCCTCCTCCTCCTCCCCCTCCTCCTCCTCCTTTTTTCTAGATGATAACTGACTACCAGCATGCTGGATCACCCACTTTTCCTATCTGATTCCTGACCTTGCTCTAACTGGCTCTCAGGAGCATTATACTGATCATAATGTAAACTATACAGGTAAATTGCCACGTGCTCTTTGAAGTCACCAAGAAGTCAGCTCTGGCAGTGGAGTTGTTCTTCCATCCTCATTTCAGATCCAGGCATGCTTGTCACAATTGCCCTCCCAAAGTCCCTGTCCTGGGGCAGACTGGCCACTCAAGTCAGAACAGGGAGAAAAGAAAGCAACTGACAGATAAGGGTGTTAAAAACACTGGGGCCTTGAGAAGAGCTAGAATGTAAACCATTTCTAACAGACCATTTTTATTTATTTATTTATTTTTTTTTTGGTTTTTCGAGACAGGGTTTCTCTGCGTAGCTCTGGCTGTCCTGGAGCTCACTCTGTAGACCAGGCTGGCCTAGAACTCAGAAATCCACCTGCCTCTGCCTCCCAAGTGCTGGGATTAAAGGCGTGCGCCACCACTGCCCAGCTGACGTTACCATTCTTTATCCCTTGGTATAATAATGCCTGCCCAGGGTCTAAATGCCAGGCGCTCATCTGTGGAGAGACAGCTCAATTGGGAACTGTAGCTTACCACTTCAACTTCTTGATTGACTTCTATTGGGTGTTATCGATCCCCAATGATATGTTTATAAAAAGATAAAGATATATATGTTCTATGGGTGTATGTGGTGAGGTGTGGAGAAATGGGGTGCCTCAGCGGGACCATGCTGAAGCATACCTTCCCCCTTAGGGACCAGCCACAAACAGTATAGTATAGAATAGAGTTTATTCAGGACATGGGGAGGGGAGCTAAGAGGGTAGTAGAGGCAGAGAGAGGGAGAGAGTAGAGAAGTAGAGGGAGAGAGTAGAGAAGTAGAAGCCGGCCATAAGCACATAGAGAGAGAGGGGGAAGCCGGGCAGTGATGGCGCACGCCTTTAATCCCAGCACTTGGGAGGCAGAGGCAGGTGGATTTCTGAGTTCGAGGCCAGCCTGGTCAGCAGAGGGATTTCAAGGTCAGCCAGGGCTACACAGAGAAACTCTGTCTCAGAAAGAAAAAAAAAAAGAGAGAGAGAGAGAGAGAGGGAGGAAGCAAGGGAGCAAGAGAACAAGAGAGGAAGCAAGAGCAAGAGAGACAAGAGAGAAAGGAAGGGGCAAGCAGCCCCTTTTATAGTGGTCAGGTCCACCTGGCTGTTGCCAGGTAACTGTGGGGTGGAGTTTAGACAGAACGCTAACACCCAATATTATGCTGTTATCTCTGTCATCAATCCCCAATATTACCTCTGTGGTATGTAGTCCTAGAGTCCTTTGGGTAGATTCCCAGGAGAGGTACAGGTTGAGTCATGTAATAATTCCATGTTAGGCTTCATTGTTGTCTTTGTTGATGTTCTGAGGCACCTCCACACAAATGTCTCTAGTAGGTGCACCAACCCCCATTCCCACCAGCAGTAGATTTGCCAACAGCCTCACCTGCACCTCTAACTTGGATCTCCTTGAGAGCTAAGGTCATCGAACATGTTCACAAATGCTTATTGATCATTTTGTTTCTTCTTGTGGAAATCATCTGTCTATTAATACGATGGTTTGAATGACAATGACTTGCATAGGCTCAGTGAGTGGCACTGTTTGAGACAAGTGGAATAAGGACTTGTTGGAGGAAGTATGCCACTGAGGGTGAGCTTTGGGGCTTTAAATGCTCAAGCCAGACCCAAGGTCTCTCTCTTCTTCTGCTGTCTTCCAATCCAGATGCAGAACTCGTGGCTCCTTCTCCAGCACCATGTCTGCCCGCACAATGCCATGCTTCCTGCCATGACAATAATGTATGAAACCTCTGAACCGGAGCAGCCCCAACTAAATGTTTTCCTTTATAAGAGTTGGGGGTGGGGGGATGGAGAGATGGCTCAGAGATTAAGAGCACTGATTGTTCTTCCAGAGGTCCTGAGTTCAATTCCCAGCAACCACATGGTGGCTCACAACCATCTGTAATAAGATCTGATGCTCTCTTCTGGTGTGTCTGAAGACAGCTACAGTGTACTCACATAAAATAAATAAATAAATAAATCTTTAAAAAAGAGTTGCCATGGTCATGGTGTCTCTTCATAGCAACAAAACACTAAGACAATTAAACTCATTAAAACACTTGCTAATTGGATGACTTGAGTTTCTTTTGGTGTTTATGTTTTGAGTTCTTCATATATTCCAGATATAATCCTATCAGAGATACAGCAAAGATTGGTTTGGGTTTGCTTTTTTGTTTTTTTCTGTCCTGTAAAATGTCTCTTCAGGGACTGGAGAGATGGCTCAGCGGTTAAGAGCACTTACTGCTCTTCCAGAGGTCCTGAGTTCAATTCCCAGCAACCACATGGTGGCTCATAACTATCTGTAATGGGTTCCAATGCCCACTTCTGGTGTGTCTGAAGACAGCTACAGTGCAATCATATAAATAAAATAAATGAATCAAAAAAAAATTACTTAAAAAAAAAATGTCTCTTCAGCCGGGCAGTGGTGGTGCATGCCTTTAATCCCAGCACTTGGGAGGCAGAGGCAGGTGGATTTCTGAGTTCGAGGCCAGCCTGGTCTACAGAGGGAGTTCCAGGACAGCCAGGGCACAGAGAAGCCCTGTCTCGAAAAACTAAAAAAAAAAAAAAAAAGTCTCTTCAGTCTAAGTAGTTGTTTCTGTTTCATTTGAGGTTGAGATATTTTTTGTTGTTTTGTTTTTCACTGTTGGTGTTTTATTTTTTAACTTAATTTTTTCATATAATACTTTTTTTTTTTTTTTTTTGAGACAGGGTTTCTCCTGGACTTGCTTATGTAGACCAGGCTGGCATTGAACTCTCAGACATACCCCCACCTCTTTTCCACCCGACTTTATGTTCTTTCCCTCTCTCTTTTTAAAAAGCCACACAAGGGATAAAAAAAATCAAATGAAAAAAACAAAATAACCCAGTAAGACAAAACATGCCAAGACAAAACACAGTGAGGCAAAAAACTTACCAAAGGTAAAATGTGGAGTTTGCTTTGTGTCTTTGGCATGGTGCCTGCACTGGAGTGTGGTTGGTATATCCAGTGACACTCAATTGTAGAAAACTGATTTTCCAGGGTAGAGAGATGGCTCAAGGGTTGGGAGCACTGAGTGCTCTTCCGAAGGACCCAGGTTCAATTCCCAGCAACCACATGGCAGCTCCCAACTGTCTGTAACTCCAAGATCTGACACCCTCACACAGACATCCATGCTTGAAAAACATCAATGCACATAAAAAGAAAGAAACAGAGGGAGAGAGAGAGAGACAGAGACAGAGACAGAGACAGAAACACTGATTTTCTGTTTGCTATCTGGTATCAATTTCAGATAGCTTCTCCATTAGCAGAACCCGTGTCCACTGCCCTGTCAGGCCCGGACCTATGCAGATTGAGTGCATGCTGTCACAGGCTCTGTAGGTTCATATGAGCACCAGTCCTATTGTGTCTGGAAACAAAACTGTTGCCTCAGAGTGGAGTTCAGAACTCTTTTGGTCACCAGTCCTTTTTAAAACATTTTTGTTGTTGTTGTTGTTGCTACACTTTGCAGTGGTGGGTCTAACAGGGTCCCAGACTTACTAGACCTCTATACCTTAGCACAGCTGACTCCATGATGGAAGTGCCATTCAGGCTGCAAAACTCAGCATGTAGACAACACCACCTGCCAAGACGAAAACAAAGACCAAATCCATCAAAGTCCACAATTCTGGGAAAGCCTCTTAATGTACTAACCTTGCTTTTTTACCTTCTGTAGTTCTGACTAACTGTTCTTGTTAACTGAAGTATGTCAAGCCAAAACAGTTTGTGTGTGTGTGTGTGTGTGTGTGTGTGTGTGTTTATAAGCTCACCATGAGACAGGCTCGAAGCTACACCGGGAACCCAGAACACCCATAGTAGTATCCAACTGGCCAATAAAAGCTTCCTATTGGCTTAAAACCATGCCCTAGCAGACATGCCTGGTGACTACCTCACAACACTGGTGGGGAAAGCAATATGCCATGACATGCATGTGGAAGATGACAACTTGTAGAAGTCAGTTCTCTCCTCCCATCCCGTGGGGTCCAGGATCAAACAAAGACTGTCAGCCTTGAGTGGGCACCTTTACAATTGAGCCGCTTTGCTTTGCTCACTCACCGTCCTCTTTTTTTAAAAGATTATTTTATTTTATTTTTATGTGAATGAGTATTTTTGCCTACATGTAGAATAGATGTGCACCATTTCTATGCAGTGCCCACAGAAGCCAGAGGAAGACACCGGATCCCCTAGAACTGGAATCATAGATGGGGGCCACCGTGTGGGTACTGGGAACCAAACTCTGGTCATCTGCAGGAGTAATGAGTGCTCTCAACCACTAAACCATCTCTGATGTCAAACTCCTGCAGAAGTTAATTATTTCCTTGACATCCTTGATTGTCATGTTGTTTTTTTTTTTACTTCCAGCACTCACTCTTGACTGACACACACACACACACACACACACACACACACACACACAATTTTTTGAGACAGGATCTCACTATATACCCAAATTGACCTATAGTTTGATATCACTTGGCTCAGCCTCCGGAGAGCTAGGGTTGCTGGTGCGAACTATCATGCCTGGGGTAAGTACTGTCTTTGATCTGATCCAAGCAGGACTCTCGGACCCCCCCTCCCCCCAATCTTTTGAAAGATCTTCTTTTAAATTATCCTTTATTTGTTTACAACTCACAATGCAATGAGACGGCTATTTTATTTCCCATCAGTCTGGGAGAATAAAGCTTCCCACCCATTCCCCTGAAGCTAAATAGTTCATGATCATTAGTGAGGTCAGACAAGTGTCTTCTTCCAGTAGAAGATTGACTCATGAGTTGCTGATCTCACACCTCATTGGAGGACAAGGGGAAGTACACAAATAGCCTCTCAAAGTGGGTGTGGTGGTGGTACATACCTGTAACCCCGATGCTCGGGCATTCTAATTTGAAAATGTCTCCTGAAAGAAATTTGTATATTGAAATTAAATCACCACACGATGGTGATGGCCTAAATCTTTAATCCTAGCAGTTCTGAGACAGAAGCAGGTGGCCAGCCTGGTCTACAGAGACTTCCAGGCCAGCCAAGGCTTCACAAAGAGACCCTGTCTCAGTCAGGGTTTCTATTCCTGCACAAACATCATGACCAAGATGCAAGTTGGGGAGGAAAGGGTTTATTCAGCTTACACTTCCATGCTGCTGTTCATCACTAAAGGAAGTCAGGACTGGAACTCAAGCAAGGCAGGAAGCAGGAGCTGATGCAGAGGCCATGGAGGGATGCTGCTTATTGGCTTACTTGCTCTAGCTTGCTCTAGCTTTCTCAGCCTGCTTTCTTATAGAACCCAAGACTACCAGCCCACAGATGGTACCACTCACAAGGGGCCCTCCCCCCCTTGATCATTAATTGAGAAAATGCCTTACAGCTGGATCTCATGGAGGCATTTTCTCAACTGAAACTCCTTTCTCTGTGATAACTTCAGCTTGTGCCAAGTTGACACACAAAACTAGCCAGTACAGACCCTATCTTGAAAAACAGCAGCATGAGCAGCAGCAGCAGCAACAACAACAACAACGACAACAAAGAAATAAATCCCATCACCATGGTAACTATGTTGTAAACTACTGCTTTGGGGGTGTTTGCATATTTGTAAAGACAGCAATCTGTCTTTACAACAGGACTTAATAGACAGAATGAATTTTTTTCATTTTTAATTTATTCTCTGAGAATATTATGGGTGCAGATAATGTATTTGATCTTATCCTCCCCTAGTCCCCACCCCCAACTCCTCCCAGACATCCCACTAACAAGTCCTTTTTAAAACTCCACTAAATCCAATTAGTGCTGCCCATATAGCTACAAGTTTGAGGTCAACCCGTGGGGGATGGGTCACCTACCAGAAGCCACATCCTTGGGGGGGAAAATGCCTCTCCCAGCAGCAACCGCTAATAGACCCTCCGCTCCGTGTAGGAGTGTACTCTGTCCCCGCCCTTCACCACCCACGATAGAAAGAAGACTGGTTTGACCTTGCAGGTGTTGCTGTAGCCACATCTACTGTGTGCGCGGGTAATGGTGCTGTCACATCCAGAAAACAGTGATTTTTTCCCCCAGCGGTTCTCCCTGACTCTGGCTCTTACAGACTTTTCCCTATCTCTTCCAAAATGTTCCCTAAGCCTCATGGGGCTGGAGTGGGTCCAGTACAAGTTCACTTATGGCTGAGCACACCCCAGTTGAGACTCTGCATTAACCACAGCCCGCAACAAAACCACAAAAGACGCCCTCTGCTGAGAACCGAGAGCTTCCTTATCCATGGCTACGAGGACGAATGTTGGAGCCCAGCCCGTTGACCTGCATTTAATAATCACTGGAACCGGAATGGACTCCTGCAAGCTGTCCTGTAAACGCCACAGGCACGCCCCCCTCCCAAGAGTAAATCACTGTATATTTATTTTTTGTCTTAAGTTTAAAAGGTTAAGTATTTAGAAAATAGTACAATGCTATGCCCGGTTAGCAAAATCACAGTACTCAGTTCTCCTCTAATGCTTTTGTTCCCAGCCAAGGGTAGGAATCTGGTTGTTAACACTAGGCTTACATTCCCTCTTATGGATCCAGCTCTAAATCCAATCATAAAGTGCTCAGTTACCCACATAATATAATTTTTGTACCAGTAGAAGTATCTTTCCAGTCTGGTCATTATTTTAGCTATTAGGATTAACAGTTGGGTAAGCCTATTGATTTTTCTACTTCAGTGACCTACACAGCGTCTTCTAGTACTCCAAAAGCTAGCCAGAGGGAGGAGGTTTCCTGGTCAGTCCCAGCCTGATTCCTCCACGTCCTGTGTCCAAAGTGAGGGCGTCTTCAGTATCATGTCCTGACAGTCAGCCGAGCCCAATGGCAGTAGCCTGTATTGTTTTGAGCGACTCTGGGACTCTCTGACCAACAGAGTTTGCCTCTTTAAGTACTATCTGTTTCTTGTACAAGAAGAGAACACAGCTTCTCTTCTGGAGAATGAGGTAACAAAGGTACCAGACTGGGCTCTCACCAGATGCTGAACCTTGCTAGCTATCAGCACTGTAAGCTATAAATTTATATTCTTTTAAAAACATTTGTTTTATGTCTAAGAGTGTTTTACCTGTATCTATGTATGTGTGCCACATGCATGCCTGGTGCCCACAGAAGTCAGAAGAAATCAGTATTGGATCCCCTGGAACTGGAATTACAGATGGATGTAAGCCACTATCTTAGATACTATTCTATTGCTATGAAGAGACACCATGACCAAGGCAACTCTTATAAAAGAAAGCATTTAACTTGGAGGCTTGCTTACAAGTTCAAAAGGCTATCATCATAACAGGGGGCGTGACGGTAGTGGGGAAGGCCTACCCATGTCTGGATGCCAGAGAAGTAGCTGAGTGCTTTGCATACTGATCCATAGGCAACAGAGAAAGGCAGATAGACACTAGGCCTGGTGTGGGCTTTTGAAATCTCAAAGCCTACCTCCAGCCACATACCTCCTCCAAGGCCCCACTTCCTAATCCTTCCCAAACAGGTTTTTAACTGAGAACTGAGCATGCAAATATATGGGGTGGGGTGAGGATGTAATTCTCATTCTGACTACCACAGCTGTCATGTGTGTTCTGGAAATCAAACCAGCGTCTTCTGTAAGAGCAACAAGTGCTCTTACCACGAAGCTCTCTCTCCAACTCCACAAACACATATTCTTCATAAGTGATCCAGCTGGCAAATAATACCACAAACAGACTAAAATGACTAGTTCAAACTCTAGTCGTCCTATTATTAAAAAGAGATCTAAATGTTTGAAGACAATTCGCTACCCATACCACATTCATTAAGCCCAAATGCCCACCTGCTCCGTCTTTCCCCAGACAGCTGAAAACAGCGAGAGGCATGCAGAGAGGAAGACTATTACGTTCAGCACAATGACCGTCTGCACGGCGAGCCTAGTTGGACTTTGTCTTTTCTTAGATCTCCAACCATCCCTTCCTACTCTTTACAATGGATTTTCAGACTGTAACTATCTGTTTGCTCTTTAGAACAAAAGAAAACTTCCAAAGCTACCTAGTCTCAACATCAAGTCTGTTTTTCTGCTTCTTCTCCTTTTATAGTACGTAGACGATCTGACCAACAGGACAGGCGTGAGTAGTACAGGTAAATTAATACCTCCTTTTATGCACGAGCCCATCTTCAGGCAGTGCCATTGGCAGGCTATGGCTACGAACTCTGGAGCACAGTGAAAGCTTGCAACTTCAAGGGGAGGACTTAGATGGCAAATGGCTGTTAATTTTGGTCACTTTCAGGTCTTGGTACACTAATAGTCACCTCACTGCCACTTACCCCTTTGGCAGACTGCCAGGCACTCATTCCAGAAACGGCTTTCATGTAGCTGGTGGGAGCCACCGTGGGTACAAAGGACACTGCCATCTAAGTATTTGGGTCTGTGGTCCAGGCACTGATGGCAGTTTCAACAGACTGTATTTTTAGAATAGTCTTAGGCTCTCAGAGATTTTCCATAGACTCTTTGCCTCCCTCCATACAAGCGACAGCACAGCGAGCATCGTGTTCCATAATGAAAGGCTGAAAGCTTTTCCTTTCAGATGAGGAACAAGGCAGAGCTGCGGCTTTCACTATTCTTGCCCATGATATTGCTGCAAGTTTTACTAGAAGCAATCAGGAAAGGAAAAGAAATAACAGACACCCCAATTGGGGAAAGTATTAGTGAAGTGGCCTCTTTCCAGATGGTATGATCATGTGTATGCAAAACCCTAAAGAGTCTACACAGATTTGTCAAAATTAAAAAAATCAAATTTAACTCTGAAGAGACAACTCAGAGGTTAAAAGGGCATATTCTTCTCCGAAGCCCTGAGTTCAGTTCTCAGTGCCCACAATAGGGGGCTCATAGCCACTAGCTCCAGAGGTATCAGACATCTCTGAGCTTGGCAGGCACCTGTAAACACATGCACATAACCCCCACATGTATAACACAACCCACGTACACACACACACACACACACACACACACACACACACACACACACACACAATTAAAAATAAATCTTAAAAACAATTACTAAAGTCAACATTGAATCAGCACACAAAAAGTAGTTAGAATTTCGTCCCAACATTCAATAATCAGAAAAGGAAACTGGCAGAGAAATTCCATGTACAATAGCAACAAAATAATAAGATGCTAAGGAATTAATTTAGACAACGAGGTTAAAATAAAGAATTGGCTGCTCTTCCCAGGACAGAGGTTTGGTTGATTCCCAGAATCCACATAGAAACACAACCATCTATAACTCCACCTTCAAGGGAGTGGGGATCCAACGCCCTTTACCAGCCTCCACTGGCACCATGGATGCAAATGATTCTCAGGCAAAACACATATACACATAAAATAAATATCTCAAAGTAGTTCACAATAAAGCAAGCACCTAACTATCTAAAAGTCTTAGAAAAAAACTACAGAACAAAACCTTTGTAGTTAGATTTAGTGATGATTTCTTATGTATGTCCCCAAAGGTAGAAGCAGCAAAAGAAAAAGAAAAAATACAAATTGGTCTTAATGGAAAATAATAGAATATGATCTTAGGATGCCTGGGAACACAAAGTTCAATTCCTAGCACCCTTCACCCCCTCCCCCTCCCCAACAAAGTGTGTGGAGAAGACACGAGCCATTAGAAAATTAAACAGAGTAAAGTGGCGACCCATATAATGGGAAACAAATTTGTAAGTCATGCATTTGACAGGGCTTTAATATCCACGACATGGAGAGAACTCTTAAATTTCTACAAAACAACTCAGTTCAGAAAGGAGCAAAAGACTGACATAGAGACTTTCCCAATAATGCCGATGGCCAATAACAGATGGAAAATGGCTAACATAAGTAGACATTAGGGAGATAAAGACTGAAAACACAATGTGTCATCACTTTATAGCCATTAGGTGCTTGAAAAAGATCCAGAAAATAACTGTTGGTAGAGAGGTAGAGAATTTAGAATATGTGTGGAGGGTCAACGGGTCCATAAAATAATATGGATTACTATGGAGAATACTGTGGCATTTTCTCATAAAATTAAAAGTGTAATTACTATGTGATCTATCAATTAATTCCACTTCTGGACCTATACTCAGAATAATTGAAGGCAGAGTTTCAAACTGCTACCGATATATTAATTATTTGTGACAGAACATGAAAGCAAACCAATGTCCTTTGTCAGATAAATGAACAAACAAAAGGGTGAAAATACATATGGTGGATTATTATACAGCCTTAAAAAAGAATAGTCTTGTGACACATGACAACATAAATGAAACGCCAGGGAAAGATGCTGAGAGAACTAAGCCAGATTCCGAAGGCTGAGTGTGGCATGGTTTTTCTTTTTTTCTTTTTCTTTTTTGGAACGGTTTTCCTTATACAAGGAGATTAGTCAAAATCATGGGGACAGAAGGTAGAATCATGGTTGATAGGGACAAGAGAGTGGGATTCTTTGTTTATCAGGCGTAAGCTTTTCAGATTTGGAAAGTACAAAGAGTCCCGGGGTAGCTGTCGGTATTGACTGCACAGCAATATAAATGTGTCTTGCATGACTAAACTCTACGCTTAAGAGGACACGGCAGTATGTTTCACGTTACGTGTGCTTTACTATAACATAAAGGGAGGACTCATTTGATCCAACGTCCCTACCCCAAGCAAATGCAACCGCATCTGAGGACTCACAGTCAAGCTTTTCCAAATCATCTCCATCTTCACTTCCTCCGAATTCACTGCAGCTCATCATCCGTTTCTACGATCACAATAAGGTACGCCTTCCAACGGGAGTTCTGTTTTTTGTTTTTTGTTTTTTGAGACAGGGTTTCTCTGTGTAGCCCTGGCTGTCCTGGAACTCACTCTGTAGACCAGGCTGGCCTCGAACTCAGAAATGCGCTTGCCTCTGCCTCCCGAGTGCTGGGATTAAAGGCATTCGCCACCACCGCCCGGCTCCAACGGGACAGTTCTAAGGTCCCGTCTGTCAATCATTCCGTGTGCTTCTCAACAGCGCTTGACACATTTCAAGTTTTTCTTCCTGACACACATCCCTTTCGTTGCGGTCTGACCACGTCCCCCAGCCCTCCTCCTGACTGACCTGCTCCTCCATAGTTCCTTTCCTTTCTTTTCCATTGGAAGGAGATTTTTCTCTTCTAGGTGTCATAGTCTACATTTGAGAAAGCCTCTACTGTCTCCCCACAGCCCTTCCACTCACCACATCAACCTTTTGCTTGATAATGAAGATAGTCTAAAGATGCTCTTCCGCCCTCTCTTTGACTGTTAGACAATTGAGAGACCGTGGTCCACAAGGAATTGGAATTTCTCCAGGAGTCTCCTGCTGGGAGAAAGAAAAGACCAGAGCCCTGATAGCAGCCAGAGAAGCCTGTCCCTAGGGAAAGGGACGTCACACAGTTCTGACAACTGTCACACCCCTCATTGGAGAGACTGGAGCTGAAACAATAATGGATGAAGTAGTACCACTTGCTGAAGGGGAACGCTTACTCACACCTTCTGTTTCCTGCTCACCTGGTCAGCTGCTACCTTCCCTAACCCAAGGAGCGGGCCCCCCTTTTCATGCAACTTGATTTAGGCCAAGTCAGGATCTGAGACTTCAGTGCTGAAGAGAATCTCAGGACTGGTTGATGTAGTGAAGCCGACTTAGAAACTGATTTAAAGATATTTTACTTCAGGCACACTAGGGTTAAGAGAAAGAGATGTGTTCATAGGAAAGTAAGGTACATCCCAGTGGGGCTATGCACTTCCCAGGTGACACTAGGGGGATGGGTTCCACAAAGGGAGAGGAAGCCATTCATTTCCTTGGCATTAGCACGGTAGTTCTGAGGCGACTCTAAAGGTCACTAAGAACTCTTCCCTCCCACCTCTCTCACTTCCATGAACAAAATTATGATCTTACAAGGTAAAACCGAAAGCCACTAGGATTGTACAAGGAGTTAGTACATGTTCCTTAGAAATAGGTTTTCTGGTGAGGTTCCTAGAAATTGCAAGTTTCTACCTGGGAGGAGAAAGGGTCTTTAACAGGTGGTAAACGTTGTGCTGGGGCTCTTGGCTCACTGAGTGGCAAAGGCTTTAGCCAGATTCCAGAGTGAGGGGGAGTCCTTTCCCTGTTTGAGCTTCCCACATGCCCTCTGGCTTTCAGTGCTACTTCAGTAATGGGAACTGCTCTTAGAATTTCTTCAGGAAATCCCACGCTGCAGGTACGGAGAGGCCTAAACCCGGTCTCCCAGGAAGACTCTGACCTGGTTCTGAGGACTTATCGCGCGCGGCTAAATCCATGGGTGCGCATCTCCTGGAGTCTGCTTCCTCTTTGCTGTGAATTCTAACACTGCTGCAAGGCAGAGAGAAGCTGAGAATTCTACTTCCTCAGTTCTAGACAGAACTGTAAATAAATCTGGTCCTTTCACCAACCAGTTCCCATTTTTCCTGGTTTTCAGTAGACTGAGCAATGTACCTGAAATTCTGAGTCCATCATGGCTTAAATACACAGAATTTTCAAAATGGTCCCCACTTTTAGGCCTTTCACCTAAGAGGGGGGGGGGGGTCGGGGCTAGAATTTTGAGACAAAGTCTGACTTTATAGCTCTAGCTGTTGTGGAATTTGTTATATAGTTTAGGCTGGGGTCCAATTTACAAGAATTTAGCCGCCTCTGCCTCCCAAGTGCTGGGATTAAAGGTGTATGCCAGCATACCCAGCAAGAACTTTACCGGGCACTTGGGAGGCAGAGGCAGGTGGATTTCTGAGTTCAAGGCCAGCCTGGTCTACAGAGTGAGTTCCAGGACAGCCAGGGCTACACAGAGAAACACTGTCTCGAAAAAAACAAACAAAAAAAAAGAACGGTTTTTTTAATTGTGTGCATGTTTATTCTTTGTCCATGGAGGGTAGGATAGGGTGTTAGGTTCTCTGGAAGTGCAGTTAGGGTTGTAAGCTGCCAATGTGGGTATTAGAAACTGAACTCTGGTCCATGGGAAGAGCAGCAGGCATGCTTAACTGCTGAGCTATCTCTTCAGTTCCACACCTGAAAATTTTAATCTTTTCCCAGGCCTATAGGCATATAAAATAGGGATATAAGGCTGGGCTTATAGCTCAGGAGGTAGAGTGCTCTGCATAACATGTGCAAAGCCTCTGGGTTTACATGTCAGCATAACATGAACTGGCCTAGCAGCACACACCTAATCCGAGCAATCTGGAGGTGGAGGCAGGTGAATCAGAAGTTTATCCTCTCCTCAGTTATACGGTGAAGTCTAGGGCAGCCTTGAGCTGAGGTGTTTCAAGCAGCGTTGCTTGACTATGCATGAAATAACAGTGTGCATAGTGCAGATACAAAGTACACACTGTGTGCTCAGAACCAAGCCTGCAGTAAAATCACAAGCTGCAACACGCTGGAGTGCTACCAGAGACACCCAGAGTACTAACCTAATTGAATTTTAATTAATTTTGGGGCATTACGCATTCTGAATCTTTTTATTTTTTGCCAAATGTTTCATGATACCTAGCTTCACTTATGCAACCTCAAACAGGTTTACAACCCACAGCTTAAGGTGCTGGGGCCTAGAACAGAGACTGATGCTCAATAAACATTTGTTGAACAAAAAAATCAGACACAGTGCCTGAAATCCTAGCACTCTGAAGAGGCAGAGGCAAAAGGATTAAGATTCAAAGTTACCTTTGGCTACATAGTGAGTTCAAAGCCAGCCTGGGACCCATGACATCTGTCTCCAAATTTTATATTTTGTTTTATTGAATGAATATGAAAATAATTTAATGATAAATTATATAGACATTATATAGACATAAAATATATTCATAAGATGTATTTTAAAACAGGAACACATACCAAGTTTAGAAAAGGGTTTATTTCCAGGTATTTTTGAAGTAGGGGCAGCAGTTTGTCTTTGGAAGAAAGAAAGACAAACGCAAGATTAAAAATACTGTGAGTACATTCACCTTAATTTTCCTTTGAATACATTATGTCTAAGCAAAATATACAACAATTATGCCAAATACCATCACTTTCCAAATGTTTAAAACTAAGATCACGGGAGTTGGAGAGAAAGAAGGGAGGGAAAGTGAAAGTCAGCGGAAGGAAAGGAAAGGGAAACGGATTTAGACCTGAGTGACTGACTGGCAGAAATTAGGGAGAATTTAGAAACAAATATGTGCGGAATTCTACACTTTGAAAATGAAGCCATTGTTATCAACACATTTCGCCAAGGAGACTAGAAACAGGAAATGTTTTCAGACTTTATGCTTTCAGGGCCTCAAGTTTTTTTCTGGGTTCAGGCATATTTTGCCATCCTGTGGCCACTGACAGTACTGAATATCATTTACCTCACAACTGTAATACAATATACCTGAAGTCTGGGGTGGGTGGGAACACCATCATTTTAATCTAACAGTTGTTGAGAAGAGTAGAAATACACTTTACACTTGAAAACTGAGCCAATGGTATCTTGCCTAGAGATTGATAGAAAAGATCTAGTTTGTTTTTGGGTTTTTTTGGTGTTTTTGAGACAGGGTTTCTCTGTGTAGCCCTGGCTGTCCTGGAACTCACTCTGTAGACCAGGCTGGCCTCGAACTCAGAAATCCGCCTGCCTCTGCCTCCCAAGTGCTGGGATTAAGCAATTGTGTTCTGACTCTCATTTTACAAGTGGAAAAATGCACATGCTTGTAAGATAGGATATGTGTGTCTCACTGATAGGCGGGGTTACAGCCATGTCCTAATTTCTCAGTGTTTGTTCTACTTCAACACTCAATAAGATCTCGGCAAAGACAATGGAGAATTCATCCTTTAGTAGTCTATGCTGTCAATATTGATGTTCCTGATGTTTACTGAAGATCCACTTTGTGCCAAGTACTATCCCAGGGTTTGGGGGAGGTATCTTTTAATTATTGTACAACTCTCTAAAGTAATATCACTGAATGCCATTTCATAGAAGAAGTAATTTACCCATAGGGAGGACAATACTTGAATCCTTTGACTCTGGAGCACACGCTCCTGGGAACTTGCTCATTAGGTCTTGGTTTTCAAGAAAACATTTGAATGGCACCTTTGTTTTTTGTTGAGGTTTTTTGTTTTTTGTTTTTGCTTTTTGTGTATGTGTGTGTTTTGTTTTGTTTTGTTTCTGCTATAGAAGGGCCAGTCTTAATATTTATGCAGATATATTACTCTTTTATTTTTAAAATTTAATTTAATTTAATTTTAATTTTAATTAATGTCTTACTGTGTAGTCCTGGCTGTCTTGGAACCCGCCGGTGTCGAATTTGAAAAGATCCTTGTGTCTCTGCCTCCGGAGTGCTCTGGTGATGCTTTCTTTTAGACTGGATCTACGATAATAACCTTTTTGCCTTTGTTTTTAAACTCCTCATCCCCTTTACTTAAAACTGTAACTTTAACAGGAAAGCAAATTTTGGAGAACAGTCACCTATATGTGCTGGCTAATAATTGTCACTTGACTGGGTTCGGAGTCACCTTGCAAATATACTCCGTGTGTGTCTTTGGCGGAGTTCCCAGCTAGGTTTAACTGGGGGAACATATACCCTCATAGTGTGGGTGACCCTACCCGTAGGTGAGATCTACACTGAATGAAAGTTTAAAAGGAGGAGGCCAGGTGAGTGCTGACATTCACTTCTGTGCTACCGTGCTCACAGTGGGACCGATCACCTCCTGCTCCTTCTACCAAGCATTTTCCACAGGGACAGGCTGCGACCCTCAAACTGTAGCCAGAATAAGCACTTTGTCTTAGTCAACGTTTTATTGCTGTGAAGAGACATCATGACCACAGCAACTTTTATAAAGGAAAGCATTCAATTGGATCTTGATTACAGTCCATTGTCATCACTGGGAGCATGGTGGCATGCAGACAGACACCGAGCTGGAGAAGGAGTGGCAAGTTCTACATCCGGATGTGCAGGCTGGCAGCAGGAAGAGAGAGCCACGGGGCCTGATTTGGGCATTTAAAACCTCAGAGCCCACCCCTAATTTCACACTTCTTCCAACCAGGTCACACCTCCTAAGCATTTAAACCTCTGAACCTATGGGGGTCATTCTTATTCAAACCACCTTCTTTCCTTAAGCTACACTTCTTAGGGATCTTTGCCAATGAGAAAAATAACTGATACATCCTATTTCCAGCATTAGAGAAGCCTGACCATCCCTAATGTAAAAATCTGAAGACTCTCAGGGCCGGAGGGTAAACATCTATAATCCTAGGACTCATAAGTCCGACATAGGAGACTTCTGAATAGTATACGGGTCTGGGCATGCTGTAAGACTATGTTTCATACCATCAAGACCATGTCTATATATTAATTAGTTAAGTAATTAATTAAAATGGAAATGACCCAAATTAAAAGCCTTTTGAGTATGGATGCTGATGGGAGAAATCTCTATGCCCGAAGGACCGCCCTCAACGTGTAGGCACACTAGAAATACTGCATGGAATTAACTTCAGGCTGTGAGAACAGGTATGTATGAAACATAAGTGAATTTTGTATTTAGACTTCGGTCCTATCCTTAAGATGGTTCATTCTATAAGTCTAGAAAAATCCAAAATACTTCTGGCCCCAAGTATCTTGGATAAGAGTTACCCAAGCTGTAATAATTAGTAATTTTTCTAAGATATAGTCTGTGTATTATACATTTCATTTTCTTACTATGATGTACTTTTATTAAAAATTTGAATAGGAGCTGGGCAGTGGTGGTGCACACCTTTAATCCCAGCACTCAGGGGGCAGAGGTAGGAAGATAGATCTCTGAGTTTGAGAACAGCCTGGTCTACAGAGAGAGTTTCAGGACAGCCAGGGCTATACAGAGAACTTTTCTTGAGAAACAAAAACAAACAAAACAAAACCAAGCTGAGTATGTAGCCTGGGCATGGGAATGCCTGTGTGTGGGCTTAATATTTGGAAGGCAGAGGCAGAATGACCAAGCATTCCAAACCAGCTTTGGCTAAGTAGTGGGAAAAAAAGTTTAAGATAATT
The DNA here is from genome assembly GCA_028551405.1 of Uromys caudimaculatus. NCBI lineage: Eukaryota > Metazoa > Chordata > Mammalia > Rodentia > Muridae > Uromys > Uromys caudimaculatus. The sequence continues at coordinate 94,165,821 of CM052705.1, read as the reverse complement.
CACTGAAACCCATTATATCCTGAATTTGCTTTTAACAATGTTCAAGAATGGTCAGACTTCATTTATTCCTAATCATGGTTCTGCTTTTGTATTGTTTTCAAAACAAATTCAGAGCTCACACCAATTCATTCTCAAATCCTGGCTGTATCGTTCTACCTTCTACCTTTCCTCTCCTGTTTGCTCTCTTTGAAATTTGTACTTATTATTATTTATGTGTAGGGGTGTGTCTTAGGGTTTTACTGTTTCGTGCAGACACCATGACCAAGGCCACTCTTTTTTTTTTTTTTTTTCGAGACAGGGTTTCTCCGCGTAGCCCTGGCTGTCCTGGAACTCACTCTGAGACCAGGCTGGCCTCGAACTCAGAAATCCGCCTGCCTCTGCCTCCCAAGTGCTGGGATTAAAGACGTGCGCCACCACTGCCCGGCTCAAGGCCACTCTTACAAGACAACATTTAATTGGGGCTGGCTTACAGGTTCAGAGATTCAGTCCATTATCATCAAGGCAGGAACATGACAGCATCCAGGCAGGCATGGTGCAGGCAGAGCCGAGAGTTCTACATCTTCATCTGAAGGCTGCTAGTGCAAGATTCAATTCCAGGCAGCTATGACTAAGGTATTATAGCCCACACCCACTGTTGACACACCTATTTCAACAAGGCCACACCTCCTAATAGTGCCACTCCCTGACCCAAGCATATACAAACTATCACAGGGTGTGTGTGTGTGTGTGTGTGTGTGTGTGTGTGTGTGTGTGTGTGTGTGTGTGACCACGGGGGCCAGAAGTAGTGCATGTAAACTGTAACATGCTCCCTGGAGCTGAAGTTACAGGTGGTTGTGAGATGTCTAACATGGGTTCAGGGATCTGAACTTGGGTCCTCTGGAAGAGCAGCAGCTGCTCTTAACTGCTCAACCATTTCTCCAGTCCTGTTGTGTGTCTCTTTTAAGGACACACTTTTTGTTAGACTGAAGTCCTGCCTAGGTAACATGACAATTCAACCTAACTGGTGCTCTTATAAAATGGGAAATTAGGAATCATAGACAGAGGGAATGGTTTGTAGAAATGGAGGCATTGGCGAAGCAGCTCACATTAGCAAAGTCAGCACTCACAAAGTGGAGGCAGGAGGATTTCTGTGAGTTCAAGGACAGTTTGGGCTACAAAGTGAGTACAAACGATTTACAAATTAAGGAACACTAAGGAAATGATGGTGGGCTCCTGATACTGAGACTAGGCAAGGAAGAGATATTATTTGCATTCTATAAAGACACATATGGAGAACAGGCTCACATCATTATTGATGCCGAGAGATCCAGTGACCAGATATCTGCACACTGAAGACCTATGAGATTCCAATGGCTTGGAAAAAATCTCAGGAGCCAGTGGTATAAGCCCAGGTCTAACTCTGTAGGACTGAGACCTAGAGTAAGGGGCGGAAATTTAAAGGCATCATGTTCTTAAGTTCCCAGGTCTGTCTCAACACCCTGAAAACCAGAACTGCTGAAATTCTAGGAAGACAGATGCTTCAGCTAAAAACCACAGAAGCAAATTCACCTCCATTCTTTCTTTTTGTTCCTCTCGGGCCATTGACAGATAGGATAAGAATTCACATTCATGACTGTAATCTTCAGTATGTAGTTTACTTATGTAAATGCTAATCACTACTGAAAATACTTGTATTAATGACTTTCAAATATTTGTGACTAAAACACCCGAGGGAACAGTTTAAAGCCGAGGGAATATTTATTTTAATTTATAGTTTCAGACTCTGCTGGGAGGGAGGGTAAGGCAGAGCAGACTGGCTCACATCACAGTGGGAAAGCAGAGGAAACAGAATTACACAAAGGGCCTAGGGCAAGAACTAACCCCCAAGGGAAGGCCTCTAGTGACCCATTTTCTAAGTAGGCCCCATTTCCTACTTTCCACCAACCCCCAACAATACAGTGCCATTATATTATTACTTTATTAAGAGAATAATCTGTTCATTAGACCAGTGTCTCAAGAATCCAATCACACCGGGCAGTGGTGACACACACCTTTAATCCCAGCACTTGGGAGGCAGAGGCAGGTGGATTTCGGAGTTCGAGGCCAGCCTGGTCTACAGAGTGAGTTCCAGGACAGCCAGGGCTACACAGAGAAACCCTGTCTCGAAAAACCAAAAAAAAAAAAAAAAAAAAAAAAAAAAAAGAATCCAATCACTTACTAAACGCCATCCGTTGGCAGCCAAGCAGCCAATGCCTATCCAAACCACAATACACATTTACAGACACACTCATAAATAATATTTTATTACTGATCTGAACATTCATTAGCACAGGCAAATTAACACAAGGCAGTTAACTGTTACAGGATTCTATCCAGTATCTGTGACTATATGGACCTGCTTAAGTAGTTTAAATGCTAGTTTCCAGAGCCATGGAAAAATACTTGTTTAAACTACTTAATGAGTGGTACTTTGTTAAAATAGGATTTAAATTCTTCTTTTTGGTTATCTGTAGGAAAAGGTATTCCACATTTGGTTTAGATGAGTACTACTTTTTTTTTTTTTTTTTTTTTTTGAGATAAGGTTTCATGTAACTCAGGCTGGATATGAACTTATGGCCAATGATGAGCTTTTGCTACATTTGCTACTGCCTCAGTTGTTGAGATTACAGGCTCACAGCACTATGACCAGTTTTAGGCAGTGCTGGGGATAGAACCCAGAGCTTCATGTGTACTATGTAATCTACTGAGTTACATGCTGGATCCCTAAAGAAATACTTCTCTTGTACCATTTATGGAGTTGTTGTAGGGTACCCACCAGAGGAGACTACTCAGACACAGGTTTAAACCAATAAAGTCTTTATTAGCCGGCTGGCAAGGAGTGGGTGTTTGGGATTCCACTGTAGCCCCGAGCCTTTCTCAGGGTGAGCTTTTAAGCTCAAAAACCATATCTTGGTTTGTCATACTTCAGTTAACAAGAACAGTTAGCTAAAAGTGGAACTACACAACCCAAAAAGCAAGGTTAGTACATTAAAGATTTTCCTATGGACTTTGATGGACTAGGTCTTTGTTTTGGCTGGTGGTGTTGTGGTTGCAATGGTACTTTCATCGTGGAGTCAGTTGTGCCTGTTACAGCATCAGTACGATCTCCAAGTAATTGATTCCTCTTAATGAAAAATAGTTCAAGATCATAATCCAGGAACAAGTGTTACTCTAAGTTACTGGATTGGTCAGTTTTGCAGCTCTTCGAGATACATATTTTATAAAATAGAGGTTTTGTTCTTGTTTTAAGGAAGGCTTTTCCTGCTGTGGCTTATAATTAGAAAACAGAAACTTCTCAAAGGCACTGGCCCTAAAATAGCACACACAATCTAGGTACTACGTGTACTCATTGCCGCTAGGTTGATTTCACCCAGCCCACTGTAGTTCTTAAGACTCAGTACTAGAGAATTTTGTTTCTGCTCTGTATTTTCTTAAATATGTATTTCTTCTCTCTCATCCTGGCAAGAAATTTGCATTTCAATCTGTAGACTAGGTAAGGATCATTTTAACCATTTGGGTGTCATCATGGAGGTCTTGGTCTCTAGAATATACAGGGTTTTTTTTATTGTTTTTCTGGTTGAGGTAGGATCTCTCTAAGTACTTCTGGCTGTCCTAGAACTAATAGAGATCCTTTTGCCTCTGCCTGAGATCAAAGGTATGTCTACCATCCCTGGATTATACAGATTTTTTTTTTCTCTGTGTGGCCCTGGCTGTCCTGGAACTCACTCTGTAGACCAGGCTGGCCTCGAACTCAGAAATCCACCTGCCTCTGCCTCCCAAGTGCTGGGATTAAAGGTGTGCATCACCACTGCCTGGCTTATACAGATATTTTTATCTGCTGATATAAAAGACTTAGAAGTTACAAAAAAGATACTTATTACAAAAAAAAAAAGGCACTAGCTACATACATTAAAAATATAAACTCAAAATTGGAAATCCAGTATGTTTCATACAAAGAGCTATTAAAATTAGAAGTCATTCAAACATTACAAGAGAGGAGGGTCTCTTAAAAATAATATGGTGCAGTTTTGCTTGAGTGTTTCCCAGTCTTGTCTTGGAAGTTAAACATTAAGTTCCAGAATTGTGATGCAAAGTCAGAACACATCTGAAGCTGGCTGACACACATTCACTCTGACTGAAGGGGCACTACAGCTAATTGAAGAAGTAGAAAAAATACACTGTAATGGAGTCCATGGTGGGCACTGGAGAGGGGAAGAGTTCTGGGAGAAAACATTGTCTTAGGCATTGTTGCAATCTAGACTGTATAGACATGGAAAGAGCCCCCAGTAGTCTGATCGTGTTGCCTTTCTCTAAAAGTTCATTTTCATTTCTGTATATGCATGTGTGTATATCCCTGCACATGTGTGTGCAGGTATTTCATGAGCTGGAGCCATGCTGGTTGTGTCTCCTGATGTGATGAACTCAGGAAGAGCAGCAAGCACTTTTAACTGCTGAGTCATCTCAAGGAATCCTTAAAAAAAAAAAAAAAAAAAAATCCAATTAACATTCATTTCACAAATTAGACCTAACAACATGGATTTAATCAATTCCTTCTGAAGATTAATTCTGTAGAGAAGGAAGTTTATAGATTCTCTTCCAAGTTCTGTCTTCAGTGATGGCAAAACACCTGATCATTTAGTTAGGAATACCAAGTAGCAGAAGAAAAACTAGGTGCAAAATGTTCCCAGTATGTATGCCCATAGAGTCTTAAAATAGCAGAGTGAGATCCACTGGGAATGGGGCTCCCCGTTTTTCACGATAATTGTAACCTAAATATTAAAAAAAAGAAAAAATGTTGATTGGATCACAATTTCAAATACTTATGTCCTGTGAATTATTTTCTAGTGCTCCAGACCAGACACACCTGTTCAGGGAACTGCTGAGCCACTATTTAGTGGCTCAGATGTAGTGTGGCACATGCCTTTAATCCCAGCACTCAGAGGGCAGTGAGAGGTGGATCTCTGTGAGTTCAAGGCCAGCTAGGTCTATAGGGTTTCTATGCAGTCTTGAAGCTTGTGGACCCTGTCTCAAACAAACAAAAAAGAGAGAAAAGAAAAAGAGAAGTTAAAGAAGAGACTGGAGCTAATGGTGAAGAAATTCTAGAGTCAAGTGTGGTGGCGTGCCTTTAATCCCAGCACTGGAAAGGCAGAGGTAGGCAGATCTCTGAGTTACAAGAACGCCAGGGATACACAGAGAAACCCTGTGCTGAAAGAAAAATCTCTCAAGAGATGGTATTATGACCAGCTTCTCAGTATCATGCCCTCCCACCCCCGTTTTCTCTATCACTTTCCCTGAGGTCATAGCAGTCTGTAGTCTTTTCTTGCTCTACGTTTTTGATATTCCATATATCTGGCTTCACTGGCATAGAATGACATTATTTCATTGGCTTTGCTTTTTGAATACAAAATTCACACGTCCATATTACATTTTATTTGTCCCCAAATTCCTAGGACTAGGAATAGTGGCAGTGGTAAACTGTGCCAACCGAACAGAAGTCTGTTCGGTGAAATACTGATACAAAGGCAGGATTTGCTTGACGTCACAGGTCAAACTCCAATAAATTGCACTCCAAGATGCCGACAAACTCTGCCTGATCTCTTGTGACAAGTTGGTGAGTCAAGGGTATGGGTTTCAGATGTGGTTAGTTACTGTGTGCTGGCCAATGTGCAAATCACAGCACTTTGGTTAACATTAAAAAAACAAAAGCAGTAATGTATGTCAGGGAGTCCACAATCTAGTAGTTGTTTCCGAATTCATTTTCTTTTTTCGTCATTTCTACCACCCTAAGAAGTCATTTAAGGTATTTGAGTTGGTAGAGGCTGAATCTTTAGGGTATTTTAGCCAAACCACTTTATAGTCTAATCCTGTAGAGACAAACAGCTGAAAACACCCATAGGCAGTTCCTGATTCTGTAAAGTAGATACAGCGAGCACCAAGTTTCCTCTCTTTCCCTTAAACACAACTTCACGAGGTCTATCCTCTACAAGAGGCGCGAACTTCCTCCTCGTCCGACCTAAGCTCACGAATCAAAAGATGACTCCGCATTTAAAACTGTCCCAAGCCCCAGCGCGCGGGAGGCGGAAGCCGCACCACGTGACCTGCCATCCCTCCGCAGCCTCCCCAGCTACTCCACTTCTCGGCTCCACCGGAGAGGCAGCGCGTCCACCCGACGCAGTGCTAGGTACCCTTGAACTCTGGGCTCACAAAATAAACTCAGCCTCCTCCAGTGACGCCTCCTAGCCAACCCCGTCAACCAGGCAGGACCACCACCGCGGAACGCTTCCGCCAGGGTGCAGACCACGTGATCACGCGAGACTTGGAAAAGGCGGGGGCGCGCCTTCTTTACTCCAGGCCCGCGGCCCCGCCCCCCCAGCGCCAACCAGGGCCTGGCGACGCCCCGGCGCGCGTGCGCACGCGGTTCTCGCGGTGTCTCGCGCTCGGCCCCGCCCCCCGCTGCCCCCGCCCTTTCCGCCCCTCCCTCCCTCCGCCCTGTCTCTCGGCGGCAGCGACGGCGGCGGCTCGCGCAGCTTCTTGGCTCGCTATATAAAGGGGAGAAGCAGGCGGACCGGACGGCTGGAGCTGCAGCCGGTGGCGGCAGCGGTGGCGCGGGGAGCGGTGACCGGTGTTGGTTTCCCTCCTCGGCGCCGAGTGGGGAGCGGGTGACGCCCCCTAGCCCCCTAAGGGGTCGTGGCTTATTTTTTTTTTTTCCATTTTTTTTCTTTAGGCGATTCTCGAGGTTTTTAGCTGCGGGAGGAGTGCCCCCCTCCTCCTAGTCTCCCGCCTTTTACTCCTTCTGGATCGGTTTTGTTGAGAAATTTTTGCCCCACTCTTGCGGGTGACTTGGGTCACCCACCGGGTCTCAGGTTTTTTTTTTTTTTTTTTTCTTTTTCTTTATATCTCGTTCCCTCTTGTTTGTGTTGTGTGTGGAAATGGCGAACTCGGCAAACACAAACACCGTGGTAAGGACGTGGTGCGGTGGCCGGCGGGGGCTGCGAAGGTTCCGGCGGCAGGCAACGGCCGGGACGGGCGGGGGCGGGCCCGGGCGAGGCGGCGCTTCCCGACCCGGTCCCCTCCGCCCTCCACCGCCGCTGCCCGCCGCGGGCCTGGACGGGGGGGGGGGCGCCGCGGGCTGGCGGGCGGAGGGCGGCGGGGCCGGGAGCGCCGCGGGGCGGGCCACGCAGGCCGTTGGGCCCTGGCTGCCAACCCCGGGGCGCGGACAGGCGAGCGGCGGTCCCACGCGGGGCCCGGATCCTGCCTGCCAGCTCCCCGAGCGGCTGCGGGTCGAGCCCCGCGTTTGGGGAGTCGCTCGGACGCCGCCAAGGCCGGGCGTGCCTTCGGGGGCTCTCTGAAGGTGGTGCTTTGGGAAGCCTCCATTGGGGCCGATTTTACTAATCCACCGAAAGGAAAAAAAAAAAAAAGACAAGAAAAAAAAATGAAGGTTGGAAAGCACTTATCTCGGTTCCTCCCCAGTGGGTAAAATGGCGAAGGGGAAGCAAAACCCCCGCGGTATCTTCGACTAGCAAAAGCACCAGAACAAACAAAGCCTACAGTGAGTGGCCCAAGAGTCCCCGCTTTCGCCTTGAAGTTTGCCTACTTCTTCCCGCTGCTCCCTTTTTTGGTTCCTTGCGATCACGTAGGTTTGCAAAAAGCAGTCACATAAAAATAACCTTTTAAAGAGTCACCAACGCAATGTGATCACTAGGCCACCCCAACTATTTTTATTATTATTATTATGAAAATAAAACACAATTTTTGTTTTGTTTTTTTGTTTGTTTGTTTTTTTGCCCGGTCCCAAACGCCGCAGAGCAGCCTGCGGCCGCCCGACACTATACCGTTGGCGACTCGGGTCGATCCATCATGGCTGCGGCCGCTTACCCTGCTTTTCAGTGCCTGCGCCTTGTGGTCCTCCTCCCTTTGGCTGCCCTGTTTATATAGAGCCATTGCCGCTCTCTAATATAGACTCTGCCAGGATGGGAAGGTGCTTTTCAGGCCTACGTCACCGCTTCTCCATTTAAACACCAGATCCGGCTTTAAATAGTGAGAGCTGCTGAGCGCGGGGCTGGGAGGTGCGTGCTCCCGAGGCGAGAGGCGCGGCCGTGCGGAGCTCAATTTATTTCTAGGTTCCCTTCACGCCGAAATTTCGCTCCGGAGCCGGGAGGCTGTTGTCACGAACCCGAGTGTGTTTTGCTGTGGCAGCTAGAGGAGTGTACTGCCTTTGTTTGTAGTGGGAAGTAGGCCAGAATTGCAGCCTCGTTCTTTTTCCCTTCCCTTTATTTATAGAGTTTAATTTTAAATCGTTTTAGATCAGATAGGATGGTTTTTTTTCCCTTGGAAGAGATATGCCAACGTTCTCGGCTTTAAAAAAAAAATGCGTTGTACATTAAATGTTTCCCAAAGAGGACTTGAGTTTGGTAGTGCTTTCTTAATACCCAAGGCAGGAATCTTTTCAAAGAAATAGTGACTGAAGCTTCCCTGTGAGATCTGTGCTCATAATCTATTGGTTAGTGTGTAAGTGAAGAGATACAGCCTAAACCGAGTTTTAATAGCTGGGCAGAGGTGGTGCATGCCTTTAATCCCAGCACTTGAGAGGTAGAGGCAGGTGGATTTCTGAGTTCGAGGCCAGCCTGGTCTACAGAGTGAGTTCCAGGACAGCCAGGGCTACACAGAGAAACCCTGTCTCGAAAAAACCAAAAAAAAATAAATAAATAAATAAAAAAAATTAAAAAAACAAAACAAAACATTAAGAGGTGGTTTTAATTTTACCAGCGACTAGCATCGTATCCAGTATAAAAATCCACCCAGGTTAACCTAATATTGTGCCAAAAACTTAGCACCTTCTAAAAGGAACCTTCCAGTTAATCCCTTGATAATGCTACCTGCAGTCTCTAATGTGCCAGTTTCAAAGTTTGGAGTACTGTGTTTTAAAAGGACAAATCTAAACGACCTTGTATGCAATAAAGACCAAAGCCAGCTCCAGTGAAGTCTAGAATTTAAGCACTTTCCTTTTCCTTCAACAATAGTGCTTCTGAATAGGTTAAGATGTAGGCCAGTTGCTGAATGATTAAATAGTAGCAAAAGAATGAAATTTGGTGCTTCAGTGTTGGAATTTCTAAGGAAAAGGTTTTAGGGTAACTGATTTCAGAAAGATTAAAACATCTGGTTTGCTGGAAATTTATCCTACCAATTTAAAATGACATGGCCAATGTAGAGCTTAGTGGTGCAGCTTGAAGGGACAGACCAGGGCAGGGAAGGAAGCCGAGGTCACTTTTGTATGATCAAATGCTGATGAGACTGCTGGGGATGACCAGAGGATGACCAGTGAACAAAGAGTTCCCCACATGTAAGAACTGGAAAGGCTGTGACATGGGACAGGCATTAAATCAAGCATGGAGAGTAGGAACCAGGCGTAACCATAAACCATTATTAATCATGATGTTAGACATTTTGGTCACAGTCAAGGAAATTAGAACTGGAATTTGTGTGGACTGTGTGCATAAAGAACTTTGGTGTATGAACTACATTACCCAGCCTTATACTTTTATAAAATATGTCGCTGTCAAATTTAATAAGGACAAAATATATGTTTTGTTTTGTTTTGAAGACAGAGTGTCTATGTAGATCAGGCTGGCCTGGAACTCTGATATCCTCCTGTCTCTGTCTCCAGAGTGCTAAGCCTGCTTAGGATTGCAGTATCTTTAAAGTCACAATTTAAAATAAATTTTAGATAGTTGGCCAAATGGCTTGTATTTAAGGATTAGATATTTTATTTAATTAAGGATTTCTTAAAGCCTGTTAAAATTTTGAAATCAGTCTTTTATTGAATCTTATTTTTCCTTTAAAGCCTAAATTGTATAGATCTGTGATTGAAGATGTTATTAACGATGTACGAGACATTTTTCTGGATGATGGAGTGGATGAACAGGTCCTGATGGAACTAAAAACTGTGAGTTTGTCTCTTTTTAAAAGAAGATTTCAGTACAAGGAACTCTTCTATAGGATGAATGTTTGACTTTAAGGAGAGACCGTAGAGTGTAGAGAAAGGTGTTGGTTTAAACCTCAACTGTGCCATCTATTACGCTTCACCTTCCCTCGCTGTAAGATAGGAATTGGTAGTTCAGACTCTCGGGGTGGTGGCTCTCAGGATCAAGTGTGGTAAGTAGAGAGAATACCGATCAAAATGCCTAATGATGGCTTCACTTGTTCACATGTGACATTTTATGGTCCAGTTGCTTGACATGTCAGCAATAGTATTTAATTTTTTTGTATTCTTACTATATTTCTATTCTAAAATTTGTTTATGTTAGAGGGATTGAACAAATGTTTGATAAAAGAATGTAGGTACTAGAGTAAAATCATTTACGTATAATAAATGCTCCTTTTATGTATTAAACACTGAGAGCTAGTTTTTCCTCTTAGGTTTATGTAGAAATACTTAGATTTTTAAAATGGCATTTGTGTGGGCACTAGAGAGATGGCTCAGTGCTTAAGAGCTCTGGCTGTTCTTCCAGAGGAACTGGGATCGGTTCACAGCGCCCACACGGTGGCTCACAATAGTTTGTGAGTACAGTCCCAGGAGATGTCCTCTTTTGGCCTCCACAGGCATCAGTCAGCACACAAGTGGTGCACAGACATTCATGTAGGTAAACACCTGTACACATACAGCCTCTGCTTCCTGGTGGTAGAATGCGGTGAAAGAGTAGGGGATTTTTATACTCATTGGACTAAGTACACAATTTGAAAATTCCATAGTTTATTATTCTTTCATTTAAAAGTTGCCTGTTGTATGGTTGGGGAAATGACTCATCAAGTAAGAATGCTTGTTCTAAAATTAAGAGGACCTAGCCGGGCAGTGGTGGCGCACGCCTTTAATCCCAGCACTTGGGAGGCAGAGGCAGGTGGATTTCTGAGTTCGAGAGCAGCCTGGTCTACAGAGTGAGTTCCAGGATAGCCAGGGCTACACAGAGAAGCCCTGTCTCTAAAAACCAAAAAAAAAAAAAAAAAAGAGGACCCGAGTTCACCTCTCCTGCACCACATAAAAGGCAGGTATGACCACATGTGCCTGTCACCCCAGTGCTGGGGCAATGGAAACTGTGGGTCCTAGGAGCTTATTGACCGGTCTGAAACTCCAGGTTTTAGTGAGAGACCAGTCTCCAAGCAAGAGTGGAGAGTGATAGAGGAAGACATTTAACATCTTCTGAAGGCTCCACATACATGCATACAAAAATTGTCCACCGAGAAAAGTCACTAGCTCAGTTCAGCAACTGAAATGCACAGTGCTTACCACACCTTCTTTAGATTCTGTCCGTGTGCAGCAGAGTTCCTTTAGGTATATCTACTGTGCTGATGGCTATTCTAAAGGTATGTATGCTCTGCAGCATAGTGAAATGTGCGAACATTCAAAAGAGCTGCACACTTTATTTTTAATGATTGTTGGAAGATCCACATTCTAACACAACAGTATGCAGGTCGAGATTATATATTGCTGAGCTTTTAATATCTTAAAATATCACTTGCTCTCTCAATTGTGTAACAGTTTGAGAAATTTTTCTTTCTATCCTTGAACCAAAACCAGAGAGATGCATGGGCAGATGGGAGTCCAGCTTCTTTAAGTTTTATCAGCTTTTTTTTCCCCAGTTCTGGAAAAATTGGCGTCATTTATGCAAACCTAGACTTCATTTTAAAATCTTAACACTAAAAGTATCTCAATTTTTTGAAGTCCTCAGTAATTTTTGGAAAGAGATAAATGGAACAGAAACTGATTTTCTAAAGTTGCCCTTTGACCTGTGCTTTGGCATGTGCACAACCCCCAATCATTCATACTCAAAGTAATAAGAAAATTAAAGAGAGATAAATAGGTCTGAGGTCAGAAGACATTGTAACTGTTGGTTTAGAAATTGGGAGCAGCTTCTTTAGAGCTGTGCTCAGGTCATCACAGCTAATAAGTAGTTAGGGAACACTAGCTGTGGTCTTCTCCATTCAGATGTAGAAGCTAGGATTTAGCACTCATTTTAAGTAAAGCCTGAGCTTTATTTATTTCATTTATATGAGTACATTGTCTTTGTCTTCAGACACCAGAAGAGGGCATCGGACCCCATTACACATGGTTGTGAGCCACCATGTGGTTGCTGGGAATTGAACTCAGGACCTCTGGAAGAGCAGCCAGTGCTCTTAACCACTGAGCCATCTCTCCAACCCAAGTCTGAGCTTTAGTGTGGTGATGAAATATTAAGCACCTTTGGACAATAAGATCTCTTCAATAAGAGATTGCCAATGTAAGATAGGGGAAAACAAGTAAGTTTCAGTGAAATCATAACACCTACCTGGAGAGAAATACAGATGTTGTTAATGCTCAAGGGCAGGAGTGTCAGAGTGCCTCTTATGAAGCAGGAGTAGGAAGAGCGTGCACGCGGGGACAGCACAGAGTGTCTGCGTCATGTGAAGAGTAAGGAAATAAGCTTAGCTCCTACAGGGGGAGAAATGGAGCGCTTAAAGATAAAAGCCGTAGAATGCCTCCTTAGAAACAGGGTTTGGAGCAACATGAAACAACATAAAGTATGTAATTATATGAAGAGTAAATAAGCCGGCAGTGGTGGCACACGCCTTTAATCCCAGCACTCTGGAGGCAGAGGCAGGCGGATTTCTGAGTTTGAGGCCAGCTTGGTCTACAGAGTGAGTTCCAGGACAACCAGGGCTACACAGAGAAACCCTGTCTCAAAAAATTAAAAAATAAAAGAAAGAAAAGAGTAAATAGAGAACCTTACCTTGCTCCTTCATGTACTGGGGAATGTTTTACACTTTGCTGCACTCAGTAGTTGTCTTTTCTGTGACATTATGTAAAAGATATAATTTCTAGAGGTATAGAAATGAGCCCTAAAAACTTTAATTGATTATGGTTTGGGTCGATCTGGGGTCTTTATTATTTTCTGTTGCTTTGTAGGTTGACAGTTTGGAGAATTCTGTCTTCTGACTGGTTCTTGTAGCTGTTAAACATTTTAGTCAAAGAAATTAATTGTCTTGAAAAGAATCAAGTGTCTTCATTTGCATGTTTCTTACATTTGAAAATAACTCATTCAACATTTAATCTTCAGTTTCTACCATAATACTTGGCCTGTGTGGCTGGCATTCAGTTAAATATTTAGCTGAACTGCTTAATAACGTGGCTCCTGAATCTTACCAATGCTATTTTGTTGTTGTTAAGTGGGGCAGACTCTTATACACACCTTGGGTTGCACTAAGAGTTAAAGCTGCTAGACCAGAAGGAACTTAGTTCTCTGCACTAAATTTCTTCCGGACCTCATTAGAGTTTTCAGAATGTGTCCTAGATTTAAGTTAGACACTGGCCTTGTCCAAGGCCTTCTGCAGTCGTGGAAGTGCTCTGTGTCTGCCATCTGCTGCATAACCACGTGGCTATCAAGCATTTGGGATGTGACTAGAAGAGCTGAGGAATACATTTTTGTTAATTTTACTTTATTTAAATTTAAATCACTACATGTGTCTAGTGATTATTATCACATTGAGCTATTCAGATTTTCTTGCTAACAAGGTTAGCATCCATTGTGTGTTTTGTGATTTATAATGGGCTTTGTGAGTTAGCTCTGAGCCTTCTCCTTTTTTTTTTTTTTTTTTTTTGGTTTTTGTTTTTCGAGACAGGGTTTCTCTGTGTAGCCCTGGCTGTCCTGGAACTCACTCTGTAGACCAGGCTGGCCTCGAACTCAGAAATCCACCTGCCTCTGCCTCCCAAGTGCTGGGATTAAAGGCATGCGCCACCACTGCCCGGCTTGCCCTTCTCCTTTTTAACTGTTTCACAGATTATCAAGGTTGCTAAGGCTGTCAGATACAGTGGTAAATTTGATGATGAACTGAGATGCATGGTGAGAATGCATATAATTTAAAGATTAACTAGATACCAGAGGAAATGTCATTTAAAAATAAAACAGACCCAGCCCAGTTACTTAGATCAATTCATGACGTGATTAAGAGCTCACTTAACAGCGTGTGTAAACTGTGGGAGCTGGGGGAAGGCATAAATACAGTATTTAAATGGAGTGTGTTTTGACAAGAGACAGGATGGGAAGGACACTTTAGAAACCCTCTGCAATTAAGGAAGGGAAGGCAGGAGAGTTGGCATAGTGTGAGGGCTATGTGCTGAGGCTGTCTCAGAAAACCAAAAACCAAAACAGTAAACTGAAAATAAAAGATAAACCAACCTGTCAGACCTACCTGTATCTAAATAGCAAGCACAACTCAATATATAACCCATGTGATTCCGAACCCCCATTTTCATGCTCCCCCCCCAAGACCCCCTTCTATTGCCCTCCATCAGATGGGGGGGAAGCCTTGCACAAGCCAGGCCAGTGCTGTGCCAGTGAGCCACATCTTTAACCCTTTGTGTCTGTGCTGATAAAATAGATTCCTCAGTTAGAGATGAGTCTGAAAACTCAGGTTATATGCCTCTAGTTTAGTCCCTTACTTTGGTGCATTTGACATGTTGGACTGATTGGTTAATAGCTGCATATAGAATGTTAGCAAATAACTGACTTCTGCAGTTGCACCCTTTAGTTGTGTTCAGAAATGTTTTTATTGCTAATCTCCCTAAGGAAGTAGTAGCAAAATCACCACAAGTTGAGAACCACTTTTCTAAATATACCTTAATTATACAGAGATACTTGATACACTGATATAAATACCTTAAACTATAAATTGAATAATTGCTTGCTTTCTGTCCTTTGACAGGAACATTTAGCTAGTAGGCAGTGGAAACGTGAGAGAGAGCCTAGGTGTGCCATGATATAAAAGACCTACATTCACATTTCTGCCATCTTTTAGTTAGGTGCCCTTGTCAAAGGATGGTCAGAATCGACTTTTGACTCAAGCTGTGAAGCGCCCATTCTCTAGCAGTGTATTGGGCTAGAAGTTTTCAATGATTCTCCTGTTTCTACAAAGTACCCAGCTTCTGCATAAAGTGTGCAAGTAATTTTATTTCAGAGCTTCCAAAGATGGTAGGGAGCCCGGCTTCCTCAAACAGCAAATGAAACAGAAAGTAGATGAAGGAACTGGGTAAGTGAGAGGCAAGGAGGAGTGGGCGAGGTAAGGGCGGTCCCAGCGTTCGGTGCTCAGGGTCACTGTTGTTACACTTCTGCCTCGTAATCATCCCAGCTTTTGCCTTCTGTTATTTGTTGATCTTGGATAATAACTTGTATAACTTCTTGTTCTTCAGGTTCGTTTTCTCTAAAGGAGGTGGTGGTCATCTCTACATATGTACTTACCTCTATAGAATTAACTAAAATTTAGTTATTAGACTATCTCAGTAACACGTACAGTTTATACCTCAGTCTTTTTGGGAACAGAAGCTGAATTTTTGTCATGTCAATTTTAGATACCTAGGCAAAAATTGCTGAAGTGTGAGTATGCCAGAATTAATAGTTTACTTGTGGTAAAGGGAATAAATAAAATGAAAAGAGCTCTTCCAATTTTCTAAGTAAAGACATACTTAACAATTCAGTATTCTTAATTCAGTATTACTATTGCCAGAACAGTGTAACATTATTTTAACAGCTAATATTTAGAACCTAGAACTTTTTGATAAAGTTAAAATTGTGGAGAAGTGAAATTGAAGAGCTGGAGAAATGGTTGAGCAGTTAAGCTCTTACAGAGGACCTGTATTCAGTTCTCAATATCCACTTGGAGGCTCACAACCATCCATAACTCCATTTCCAGGGAATCTAATGCCTTCTGACTTCTGTGGGGATTAGACATACATATACCCTGGCAAAGCAGTTGCATGCATGAACCTTTTTTAAAAAGTGAAAGTAAAATATAAACATTGAGTGAATAAATCATACTTTACTTGATGGTATAAGCTTGGTGCTTATAAGTTATATGGTATTATTTTTGTATTTGTTAAGATACTAGAACATTTATGATTGCTAAGTTCTGATTCTTGACTAGCCCAACCCCTGCAGAGCTTTTGGCAGTATGTGGGACCATGTTCATGTTTCAAGACTAGCCAACACCTTTGTCATTTAGTAGGCAAGGACTAGGAATGTTGCCTTTCCTGTGGGACCATCCCATGATACAGACATGCTCTGCCTAAAATGCCAGTATTATCTTCTACAGAAGACAGAATTCTAATAAACATTAGTTCATCTTTACAATCTCTCTTTAAATTTAATACTAAATGACTGGTCAAGTCCTAGTTATCTGTTAAGTCCCGAGTAAGATAATGTCTTCAATGAAGGAATTCATTCAAAAGTAGAGCTATCTCTAATAGCTCAGGGAGTAACTCCCCTAAGAAAAGAAGATAGAAAAACCCAACTACAACAAACCAGGGTCTCACTTTGGAGCCCTGGCTGGCCTTGAAAACAGATGTACCTGCCTCTGCCTCTATCTCCCAAATGCTTCAGATTAAAGACGTGCGTCAGCATGCCCAGCCTAAGTGACTGCTT
This sequence comes from Uromys caudimaculatus, assembly GCA_028551405.1. Taxonomy (NCBI): domain Eukaryota; kingdom Metazoa; phylum Chordata; class Mammalia; order Rodentia; family Muridae; genus Uromys; species Uromys caudimaculatus. The sequence continues at coordinate 94,149,358 of CM052705.1, read as the reverse complement.
CTCTTGGGGCTGTGGAACTGATTGCTCTTCCTGAGGTCCTGAGTTCAATTCCCAGCAACCACATGGTGGCTCACAACCATCTGTAATGGGATCTGATGCCCCCTTCTGGTGTGCATGAAGAGAGCAATGGTGTACTCATACATAAAATAAATAATCTTTAAAAAATTTTTTTAAAAAAGTGTACTAGTTTCCCCTTATTTACAGTCTTTCTTTAAAAAAAAAATATGTGTGTGGGTGTTTTGCTTGTGTGTATGTCTTCACCATGTTTTTGCTTGGTGCTTGTGGAGGCCAGTGGATGGCATTGGACTTCTTAGAACTGGGATTACAGACTATCGAGAGCTATCACGTGTGCGCTGGTAATTGAACCTGGGACCTCTGAAAGAGCAGCAAGTGCTTTAACTACTAAGTCTTCTCTCCAGATCTCTGATCTTAATTTTTGATGTTTTGGTTACCTTGGTCAGCTTTGTTAGAAAAATATTAAGTGAAATAAATCCAGAAATAAGCAATTGGTGAGTTGTAAGTTGTGTGCATTCTGACCAGATTGATGAAATCTCTCCCCAGCCAGTTGTATAGTGTCCAGTTTGTGGGTCATTTCCCTGTCCAGCTTACCCATTCAGCATATGCAATTCATCCATTAATCATTTAATGTCCACCTAGTTGCCAGAATGTTTGTGCAGTGTCATAGTGTGTATGTTCAGATAACTGTGTACTTCACCTAAATCTTATCACATAGACATTGTATTTCATATCCCCACGAGAAGCTGCAAACATTCAGTAAGGTACTTTGAGAAAGAGACCACAATCACATAGCTTTTTATCACAAAATATCCTTATAGCTGTTCTCTTTTATTGCACTGTATATAATTTGCAAATTAAACTTTTATCATGGGTATGTATGTATGTAGGGAAAAATCATATTTGAGACAAGTATGGTTTTAGACTTCCAGTTGGGATGTGGGCTATTTTCACATATATAAGGCTGACTATATTATAGGTTATATACATATGTATCATATAATCTATGGATTATGCAGATTAATATAATTAATATCTATAATATAGTCTACAAATTACTACAGTTAAGTAGATGTGTTTGTAAACTTCAGAAAGTTAATCTGTTAACAGTGCAGAAAACAATGTTTCTTAAGCTTTTATGTATACTGTACAACCCAATAAAAACATACAGAAATTATTTCCTATGTTACATTTTAGTTTTAGTTTGATATTATTCATAAAAAAAAAATTCAACATTGACCTTTTTTTCCTCTGAGACGGGGTTTCTCTGTGTAACAGAGCCCTGGCTGTCCTCGACTTACTTTATAGACCAGGCTGGCCTCAAACTCACAGATCTGCCTGCCTCTGTCTCCTGAGTACTGGGATTAAAGGTGTGCACAACCACACCTGGCTCAACATTGACTTTTTTTGACCCACTAATAGGTTCAAGTCCTCTATTTGAAAAGCATTGGTTTAGACTTTAATACAACTATACTTACTTTTGCAAACATCACAAAATAACCTGGGTAGTTCATTATAATGGCTTGTGGCTCACTTCTTACTTAACCTGCTGATAGACTAAGTGTGGGGGTCCCACCTCAGAATTAGCTCTCCTCCTCTTGTGTGACTGCCAGCTCCTCCTCTCCTTTCTTTCACTTTCTTTATTTTCTTGTGGCTCTGGATTTGTCATTCTCATTTCATGCTAACTGGGCAAGCGCTCTTACTACTGAAATACACTGTAAACCTTTTCAGTTCTGAATTTTGATTGCTAGGTCCTTGCCAGGAGGAAGTAGGGGAGCAGAACATGTACTCAGCCGCACATTACATGGCTGCCAGTATTTCTATCATAGAGGCATCATTGGAATGATGGGCTCACAACCAACTGATGGTAATAAAAATAAAACATTGAATTGAGGAAAATGCAGAGGGGCTAGAGAGATGGCTCAGTCATCTGAGCACAGAACATAGAGTTCTGTGCCTAGAACCTACAGCCAGCTCATAGCTGCCTGTAACTCCAGTTCCAGGGGATTCTACATCCTCTTCTGGTTAATGAGGGCAGCCACAAGCATGTGATATGTATTCACACACACACAAATTATAAGATAAATCTTTTTTGATAAAAAAAAACCTGTGATAGGTTGGGAATTGGATACTGTTAGAAAATGTACTTTTAAGAACTAGTTTGGATCTTCTTCATCACCTCCTCAATTAGAAAATTATGCTGTAAACCTCTTTCCCCTCTTGAGGCAGAATCCCTGGAACTTGCTATGTAGACCAGGCTGGCCTTGAACTCACAGAAATCCACACACCTCTGCTTCCCAAGTGCTGTGATTAAAGGTGTGTGCCACTATGCCTGGTTTTTAAAAAAAAAAAAAAAAGTTTCTTAAATACTGACAGTTCTTTTTACTTCATATTTGGATTTTTTTTTTAAGAAAAAATGGGCTGAGCAGTGGTGGCGCACGCCTTTAATCCCAGCACTTGGGGGGCAGAGGCAGGCGGATTTCTGAGTTCGAGGCCAGTCTGGTCTACAGAGTTGAGTTCCAGGACAACCAGGGCTACACAGAGAAACCCTGTCTCAAAAAAAAAAAGAAAAGAAAAGAAAAGAAAAAAGTATTTTGTCTGCGTGTTTGCACATAGATGTGTATGTCCACCGTGTGCATGTGTAGGTTAGGTGATAATTTGTGGGAGTTGGTTCTCTCTCTTTCCCTCCCCCTCCCCCCTCTCTCTCCCTCTCCTCTCTCTGTCTCTGTCTGTCTGTCTCTTCAGAGATCAGCCAGATAAAATTTGGACTCTTAGAAAGTACTGCTTTGTTGCTCTAGGAAGTTGTTTTTAGTGTGGGGTTTGTAAAAGCCTCTGTTATTGGCTGGAAGTTTAAAAATAATCTAAATGAAGTTTCCTTTAATTTTAGATGAGGAAAATGTGTAAGAATGTTACATGATTGAGTCACATTAGTACACAAACCAGGATTAACTGGTTTTCCAGCCTCTGATGTAATGCTGCTACATAATTAAAGCCACTACTGGATTAGTAATAACAGCTAGCATTCAGTGATCACTGACTTTAAACTCTGATAACCATGAATAGAGGTTAGTACTTTTTTAAGTATAGATTTCAGGCATTTACGTATTGGGCTTGCTAGGGAAGTAGTTCTACTATGAACCTGACTTTTACTTCATTCTTCAGAACACTACTGGAAAGACATTGGGATTGTTGTAGGAGGTAGTCATAAATCTAGGTCATGTAAGGTGAGGGGTTTTTGCTTTGTTTTGAATCTGTGTATAACAAGAGGAGCCTCTGAAAGGATCCCGAAGAAACCTCTGAGTTAGCGATAACTCAAGAGCAGGTCCTGGACTTAAACAGAATGCTTACACAGGTGCCCGAGTGTAAAACTGACCAGATTGTTTTCTTTGCATTTTCATTTCCTCTCTTTTAGGTGGCTCTCCCTCCTCTCTCCTCCCATTATAGAACTTACCCTGTGGTGAAATGAAAAAATACAGATTGGGTATCCCTAATCTGAAAGGTATCACCAACCCAGGAATGTTTTCTTTTTGCATTTTTTCAGACTTTGAAATACTTGCATATAATAAGCAGTGAAGTTCTCTTATGCTTTACATACACCTTTTATACATTGCTAGGAATTAATTTCATACAATATTTTAATGGTTTTGTGCATAAAATAAAATTTCATCAGGTAGAATTTTCCTGTGGTGACATCTTGTCAGGAGTCAAAAAGGTACAGATTTTAGAACATTGCAGATTTTGAGTTTTTAAGTTAGATATGTTAGATATAAGTTAGATAGTTTTTCAGCCTATAGAAGTGACTAAACAGAAAATGATTGTCAATCTTTCATATTGGGTGAAAGAACATTTGAAGAGGTGTAGGGGATTGGGATGACCATTTCAGCCTCACTTTCTTTAATTTACAAGGTTAGACAAATAGAAAGGAAGTTGGCCTATCTTAATTTAGAGTGCCTTTATTTCTTGTTATTCTCATTGAGGACAGATGGATGAATATTTCTCCTGTTGACTCCTATTGAAGAGATAGAAAATTTTTATTGAGTTCCATAGAAGCAATTTAATGATTTTGAAGTAAAAAGATAAGCTGTGATTGTTCAGGGATTGACTCTGGGAACTCTGTTAAATGATACCTGTTAACTGAGGAGTTACTCTAGAAAATTTCTTGGAATATAAAAAAATTTTCTTCAGTATAATAAACATGAGATCTGATTAAGGTTTATTTTCCTTATATAAAACTTGGGTAAGAATTAAAGGCTAATTTTTTCTGTGGTTGTATTATTTCTTAAAATGGAAGAAATTTACAAACACCTAATAAGTTACTGTTTTGCCCATGTGTCCAGAGTTTTCTTTAAGTCACTGAGAAGTCTTTACTGTTCTTTGTCTTAGTTGTGGGAGAATAAACTAATGCAGTCTAGGGCAGTAGATGGATTTCATTCCGAAGAACAGCAGCTTTTGTTGCAAGTTCAGCAGCAGCATCAACCCCAGCAGCAGCAGCATCACCACCACCACCACCACCAGCAAGCGCAACCTCAGCAAACGGTACCTCAGCAAGCACAGACCCAACAGGTTCTTATTCCTGCATCACAGCAAGGTGAGAAGGCTAGAGTTCTTTCCCTATTGTGGCTTACAAATTACACTTGTCTTTTGAAAGTATTCCTTTGACTTTTGAGTTTGATGGATCTATCATCTTTTTTAAAACAGATGCTGTGATCAGATCTATACCGATTGTTCCTTTTCTTCTTCTCTATTGGCTGGTAGAGTGCTTGCCTAGCATACGTGAAGCCCTGGGCTCAATCCCCACCACTGTATAAACTGGGCATTGTGGAGCATGTCTGTAATCCTAGCATTTAGGAAGAGGCAGGATCAGATATTTAAGGTCATCTTTAGTTCGTTATATAGTGAGTGAGTTGGAAGCCAACCTGGGCTACTTGAGATCTTGCCTCAAAAACAGCAAAAGAAAATAACAAAGGGAGAAGTTATGAAGAGCATCCCTGGGAGGGGAGCTATAATATGTGAATGAGCTGAGCTAGGGACCCAGGAGAGAGACGTAAAGTCCCAAGAGCATAAAGGCAGGAGGAGTTCCTGTATCCCTGTGGGAAGATAGGTAGTAGAGACAGATTTCCAGAAGGTTATGGGCCAGCTAACCTGTTATAGATGCCAGAAACACTGCAAAGAAACCTTGTGCCACATAGGTTGGAGGCAAGGACTCATACCCTACCCTTTGTATATACTGTGTAAGAAAAAAGAAAATGGGGATCCCCACCTATACAGACTTATTTATGAAGGGATTTATTGTTTAATATAAGGTAGTTTTGTTTATGAAACATGTTCTGTCAAAGACATGTTTGTTTTGTTTTGTTCATGCATCTTCAATGCTGGAGAAATTTTGTAACTTTGGTAGTCTGAAAATTTAGTTCAACTTACATTTAATGCTTGATTTAAAGAAAGAAAAAACCCTCATTTATAGACTCTGTCATAGTTTACAATATTCAAATCATAGGTCCTGTTGTATTAACCTTTATTGGGGTGTTGCAGAATAGCTGTTAGTTCAGTTTCTCAGTTGAAGGGAATTTGGGCCCTGGAAAGATTAAGAATCTTGCCACACCTTTAAATCCAGCACTCAGGAGGCAGAGGCAGGCAGATCTCTGATTTCAAGACCAGCCTGGTCTACAGAGTAAGTTCCAGGACAGCCGGGGCTACACAGAGAAAACTTGTCTCAAAAACCCCAAAACAAAAAAGGATCTCGATCCATCATACATAGTTTTTTTTTTTAATATAACAAAAATCTATTGCGTTACAAAATTTTATGAATATTGTAGTTCGATGAACTTGACTGGGAAGGCAGCTTCAGGTGAATGAAAGCTTACTTTAAGATGGCAACTGTTCGGTGACTTGTTGGCTTCGTCTGAGAGAGTGTGTGAAATGCACAGTGAATACTTACATGTAGCAGAAAGCCTATATGATTTGATTACTGTTTACAGCTAATAGATTTTGAGTATTTTTTTTAAGGATTCCTTTACTTAACTTAGTGTGTGTGGAGGAGTGGTGGGCCATGGTATCCATGTGGCAGTCAGAGGACAACTTGCAAGAGTCCTACCATGTGGGCTCCTAAGGATGGCACTCAGGCTTTTAGTCTTGGTGGTAAGTGCCTTTGCCCACTGAGCCGTCTCACCAGCCCATCATACCTGCCTTTCACCTTTGATGACTGTTCCTCCTATTGCCTATAGGCATGGCCCTAGGATTTTAGGTCATCATAAATTAAAATTGATTTTTTTCACTCAGAGAATATCAAGATATTGGGATTATCTGTGTATTCTCTGAAATTTGCGGAGTCAAACAATTCTGTTTTTTAACTAACATTGCCATTGTTTCTTGTGTGTGTGATATTTGTGTGCACACATGCAGATGTAGGTGCTCATGTACCATGGTGCGTGCATGGAAGTCAGAAGACAACTTCCGGTGTTGATCCTTGCTTTCCACTTTGTTTGAGACAGGATCTCTGTTGTCTTCCCCTATATACACTCGGCTAGCTGTCCTCAAGCTTAGAGCTCTCCTGTCTCTGACTCATCTCCCTGGTAGCTCGCCATCTACTACAGAGAGCAGGGTTAGAGTGCTCATGCTGTGTCGCTGGCTTTTCTGTGTGTTCTGGAGATTGAACTCGGGTCCTCCTGCTGGTATAGCAAGCATTTTTACCCATTGATTTGTGTTCTTCAAATAGTTCATTAAAATGCCATGATTGTGTGCTAGGAAAGGCTGTGGTAGGGTCTGGTTGTTTGTTGTTTTAGACGCTGCCTTACTGTGTATAGACCAGGCTGGCCGTGAACTCGGAGATCTATCTGCCTCTGTTTCCTGAGTGTTGGAGTTAAAGGCATGCACTGCAATGCCTGGCTAAGGTATTGTTGTTTTATTAATGCTTTTCAATATGAAATAAATAATATTCTAGCTGTTGATTTTCATAGAATTTTTTTTAAAAGTCTAAAATAGCAAATAGTTTGAGAGTATTTTAAAGTAGGAAATGCAACAAAAGCATGAAAAGGGTAAAAAAGGTTTTGGCATTTTACAACATTCCTGCAGCTCTGAAGGACCCTTGTTTGTAAATGGACCTTTTCTTTTTTTCTTTTTGTAGCTACAGCACCACAAGTTATTGTTCCTGATTCTAAGTTGATACAACATATGAATGCATCAAGTATTACGGTAAGACTTGAACGTGGCACTTAAATTGGCTTATTTATTTAATCTAAAATTGCAGTTATTCTTATGTGTCTTATTTAACAACTTGAGGATTATGGAAGATTTGAGCAAAATAGCTGTTAATGACAAATCAAATGGTTTAATCTTAGACATTAAAGTTTATAAAACTATGTAATTTTCTTCTTAAAGAAATACCAAGATACTCTTTGTGGGGGTTTATAGCTGTAAGGAGCCAGGCAAACATATACCACACTGGTGCTTCTGTGTCAGGAGGTCAGTTAAATGTAAGCACAGCAATGCTAAGGTTATAAACTTGTTGAAAATGAACTGTTTTGGACAATTGAAGACAGCCATTTCTTAGTTTTATTAGTTACTTAAGAATTGCATGCAATGTATTTTAATCATATTCACCCCGCCCCAACTCTTCCCAGATGCACCTCTTCTTTTTCTACCCATCTACCAAAGCGTGTACCTTCTGTTTCTTTACACCAGTAAATCTGGTGTGCTGACCATCTACATTTGAGTGTGTGGTCACCTACTGAAGCATTCAAGGAAGCTATTTCCTTTTTGTGTTTTGCATTGTTTTTTTGTTTTGTTTTGTTTTGTTTTTTTGAGACAGGGTTTCAGACCAGGCTAGCCTCAGACTTACAGAGATCTGCCTGCCAACTCTTAGGATTAAAGGCATGTGCCAGCACGTCCAGCTCAAGGAAGCTACTGCTGAAGTCATATGTTAAGAGAATTTTTGTTGTGACTTAAGCATAATACATAGTTTGCTTTATTGTAATCTTTAAATTTATACCTTAAGAGGTATTTTATGCAGCTGAGTTATAGTAGAATTTTGTTATATTTCAGGTGGACAGGCACACTGAATATCACACATTCTTAAACTTCTCACACTTAAGGCTTGTAATCTCTCATCAGATACATCAAGAGTGTTTAATTGTGAACTGAAAGAAGTCCTTCAGGCTCTTGGAATTTGTGGCCAGATCTTTAATGTTGAAAAGAAACATGAAAACACAGTCTGACCACTTATTTGGTACTTTACCATGAATGACTTATTTTCTTAAAATGTGTAGACTATAAATATTGTAAAGCAGCATCTTAGTTTTGGCATTTCATTTTTAAAATCAACCAAAATTATTACTCTTATATTTTTGGTTGTGAGCCTAGCCTTTAACGGCTGAGCCATCTCTCCAGCCCCAAAATTATTACTAAGGAGCAAAAATCATTTCTGAAATTGTCTCTTGGTCTGTATAAGTATTGCTAGCAATAAGTTTTGGTTTTTCAATGAAAATATTTTTACATACACTTTGACTTTCTGAATGGTAACTGTGAACCATTTAAGTTTATAGCTGTGATGCATAAGCATCTAAGAAGCAGGGTCACCTGTTAGTCACATGACTTCCTCCTGTGCACTACCAGTCTTGAAACTTCATATACTAGCAACTCCAGTTTTTATTTTTATTTATTTGTATTGTTTAAAAATATTCTTTTTTTCCTATGTGTATGACTGCTTGCCTGCATGTGTGTTTGTATATCACATGCCTTCCTGGTGCCTGTAGAGCACAAAAGAGGGTGTCAAATTCTCTGGACTTGGAGTTGGAAATGGTTGTGAGCTGCCATGTGGGTGCTGGGAATAAATAGAATCTGAATTTTCTGCAAGGGAAATAAATGCTCTTAACCACCGAGCCATCTCTCCTGCTGCTGAATGCACAAAAGTAATTTTCATTGCTCTCTCATTAGTTTCTCTAAAGTCTATATACTTATTTCCTGAAACTCAATTGGAATGTTGGTTTCCTAAAAATTTATAAATTAAACAATAATTAGTGGTTGTGTGTCTTAAGGAATATCTAAACTTATTGGAATAAAAGCTACGTAAATGAAGTTACAGTGAGACGCATAGAAATATTTAAAGGTACTAAATTAAGCTATCAGAGTGATAGAAACCTTTTGGGGCAAGCAAGAAGAAAAAAAAATCTTGGAAAGAACTAAATGGAGTGATTGCAGTCAAAACTCAGTCTCACTGGAGCTGTCCTAGGGCACTGTGTAATCCCTTCCCTCAGGAGGCAAAGACAGGAGGATTACCGGTTGAGGGCAGCCTGGACTAGGGTGGGACCCTGTCCTAAAGAAAAAAAAAACAAAAAGACCAAGAATGTTTGTTTGTACACACCTGTGATCCCTGTACTTGGGAAGCAAAGGCAGGAGAATGACTTCAGTGAATTCCAGGCAAGAGAGGATTACATACAAGATCTACTTTAAGAAAAAGGGGGGCTGGAGAGATGGCTCAGCCGTTAAAGGCTAGGCTCACAACCAAAAATATAAGAAAAAGGGAAAAAATCTACAGGGCACTAAAATACGAAATTATATTCAGGATATATGTATAAATGTATGTATGAAAAATAAATTTCGTTCATAGATCTTTGGGTTCACACATCTAGGACATGTGCGTGCGTGCATGTGTGCGTGCGTGCGTGCGTGCGTGCGTGCGTGTGTGCGTGTGTGCGTGCGTGTGTGCGTGCGTGCGTGCACACGTGCGTGCACACGTGCGTGCATGTACTCACGCACTCACACGCTCACATGTCCACACTTGCTTGGGCACATTATGTGTTTATACAATTATTTTTTAATTTAGGAAAAATATCTGAAGTTGAGGTAGTTGTGACTCCAAGGTTTGGTCTAAGGAATACTTAACCTGTTGCCCATGTTACCTGGATTATTGTGTCAACGTGTTCCTGTTCCTTTTAGATAATGTGACATCTTAGGATCACCAGTCACAGAAACCAGAGAATTCTGAGATAATTCTTTGTGGAGACCTGTTGATTCTGCTAGTAATGTAGAAAACCAAGAAGCAAGGATGATTTGACTTTGGCCTTAAGTGATGAACATGAAGTTGGGTGTAAGCAACCAAAAACTGGTTCTCAGATATGATCTAGCAATAATGGAGTGGGTTCTCATAAGGTTCAATGGTTCACGGCTGTTAGAGCATATAAAAACATGCAGACCAGGCTCAGACTGTGAGCTTGCATCTGGAACAAAAGAAGCTTCCCTAGGAGGTTACTTAGAATAAATTCTCTAAGGGCACTAAGCAATTAGACTCCTCCTTTCTTGAAATACTTCAGTATGTTATTTAGGCTGTATTGTCTTTCTTATGCCACATGGAACTTAATCCTGTCGCTAGAATGCTATTTTAGTAAATTCCTCCCTGTACTGGTAAAATGCACTGCAAGTAAACTACAATCTTGCTAAGTTTATACACAGTTGTGACTTTTATTCCTTTGTGTTTTTTTATTCCAGAGTGCTGCTGCTACAGCTGCTACCTTGGCACTCCCTGCAGGTGTGACTCCTGTTCAACAGATACTAACAAATTCAGGTAACTAGAAACATGGGGAGCAGTTTTAAATATTATTCAGAAGTTAACATCAAGTAACTCTTAATATATATTATTGTCCCTGAAGAAGGAAGACAATACTGACACTTGTTTTAGCTTTTGGTTTAGGTTGTTTAAATAATTTAAGAGCTATAGAGAACTGTAATCTTTCTTGAGGATACAGTTGAGGAAATGGAAATTGTAGCCAGGTTTGGTAGCATATAATCCCAGCAGTTTGGAGTTGGATGCAGGGGATCAGGTCAATGTCATTCTTAGTTTCATAGTAAGTTTGAGGCCAGCTGAGACTCTGCTTCAATGGTTATGTAATGAGCTTTTTTTTTTTTTTTTTTTTTTTTAAACTAAGCATCTCTCTTGCCAAATGAGTTAAAGGAGATATTTGTGATGGCCACGTTGAACATTTCACAGGGCCTGAAGAACTTACACATTGTATTCTTTTAGACATAGAGTCTCTGCATTAATAATATATTTTTCATCATATCTTTTGGAAAACTTATGTAGACTGTTACTTGGGCTAATATCTGTCATCTTATTTTTGTTTGTTAATTTCTAAATTTGAGGAACCCATTAGGGCTTCGTCTTGCTGCATGTTTTTGCTCACTCTTAAGGATTCTGTTATATATAAAGGAACGAGGGTATTGTTACATTATTTGGTCATAATTTTGGCATTCTAATTGGCTCAGCAAATTTTCATTGCATGCTGAAAATTTTAAGCAAAAGCTTGTGCTTTAGTTTAAGATATAAATGAGATGTTACACCTTTGTGTCTTTAAAGTTTAAAAACAACCATTGAAATATCTGATCCTGTTTATTGCACTTCCTTGACTATTACCATGTGACCAAAAGTAATTAAGGCTATTTTATTTCAGTTTTAAATTTTGTATGTATGGGTATTTTGCCTGCTTTTATGTTTGTGCACCACATGCTTGTACTTCCTTGGGATGCCAGAAGAGGCCATTGGATTCCCTAGGACTAGAGTTAGAAATACCTGTGAGCTCCCCTTTGAGTGATGAGAATGGAACCCTAGTTCCTGGAAGAGCAGCCAGTGCTTGTAATCACTGAACTTCCCTCTGGACATAGAGGGAAGTTGGGAACAGTAACGGTTATAGTTTTAACATGTGTAGTTGATATCCCTTAGTAAAATGCTTAGTCTTTTAACTTAGTAATTTCTAGGCTCTTTGGCTTGAAAGCAGTATAAATTTCTTTGTGTAGTAATTGTTGCTGAAATAGCAACTTGGTCTATATTCTTTTTTGTCTTAGGCCAGCTGCTTCAGGTGGTCAGAGCAGCCAACGGTGCCCAGTATATCTTCCAGCCTCAGCAGTCAGTTGTTCTACAACAACAAGTTATACCACAGATGCAGCCCGGTGGGGTACAGGCGCCTGTTATCCAGCAGGTAAAGCAGTCTACCTGCCGGCCCCGTCTATCCACATGCTTCAGCTTCTGCCTCTGCTGCTGCTGCACTTGCGCGACTCTCGGGTGCTTCCCCACTCTTTCCCCCAGACAAGTTAGTATGTGCACAGCAGTCAAAAGCAACCTTACTCCAAGGTTATATGCATTCAAGCCTAATGCCCATTTCTCATGTTTAAAACTGAATTCTTATTAGTTTGGTTTTGGATGTTTGATCCCTCTAACCAGTTTCTAATAGTGGTTTTGTTTGCCCTAGGTCCTAGCTCCACTTCCTGGAGGGATTTCACCACAGACAGGTGTCATCATCCAGCCACAGCAAATCTTATTTACAGGAAATAAGACTCAGGTCATTCCTACAACTGTGGCAGCACCCACACCAGCACAAGCACAGATACCTGCAGCTGGACAACAGCAGCCACAGGCCCAGCCTGCTCAACAGCAAGCTCCATTGGTTCTGCAAGTTGATGGAACGGGGGATACATCTTCTGAGGAAGATGAAGATGAAGAAGAAGACTATGATGACGATGAGGAGGAAGATAAAGAGAAAGATGGAGCTGAAGATGGGCAAGTGGAAGAAGTAAGTTTCTGTAAAAGCCTTGAAAAGAAAAGGCACTCATCATTCACTATTATATCTGGTGCTAAGCAGACAAATTAGATGCTATTTTTTTCAGAGGCAAAGAGAGGTGGATGCTTGCACTTAATTAGCTTTTTCCTTGTACTGTCCAGTACCCAAACCTAGGGAGTGGTACTGTACACTTGGGGGGTGTGAGTCTTCCTAAGTCAGTTAACGTTTTCATCACAGTGCATTGTAGGCATGCTCAGGGCTTAGGTGACCCCTCGTAGATATGCCCCGAGTAAGGTTTGTCTCCTAGGAAATACAATGCAGGTCCTGTTGATATTAACAGTAACTGTTATAGGCTCATTTTTAAAGGTATGTGTATCAAATGGAAATTATATTAATAGAGATAGTGAGGATAGTGCAAATCAGATTCACTTAGTTATCCTTAATGTGGTTTACACATAATGTATTGGTAAAACAGATATATGTAATTGATTTTCTCTGTTAGTGATTAATAAGGCATGACAGATGGGGAGAGAGGAAACTGGAGAAAAGCTGAATGTGACAGCTCAAGCCAGAGCCATCTTTGGCCTTTTTTGTCATATTCCATACCAGGTCCTCAGTAATCGATCCTCATACCTTTTTCTTGACATCTGTAAACATGTTCCCATTTTCTCTATTCCTATGTCCAAGATGACATAGTAACCTACCATAATTTTTATGATTAACCACTTTGGCATAAAATGGAATCATTTTCTTTTAAACCTTAATACAAAATTTTTTCATTTTGCTTAGTTATATTTATTTATTATTATTTTGGTTTTTTGGAGACAGTTTCACACTGTAGCCCAGGCTACAGGTCTGGAACTCCTTATATTGTCCGCGAGCTTGTGACGATCCTGGTTCAGCCTCCCAAGTATTGGGATTATAAGTGTAAGCCATTGTTTGGGCCTAAACATCTTTTTTTCCTAAATATTGTTTAGCTAAAAATAATTTATTAAATATTTGACAAATCAAAATGAATAAAAATATTTTAAAATATGACTATCCAGGCATCCACTAATTGAGTGAAATTTTTTCTGTTACTTAAGTGTTTTTCTTTGTACATTTTGGTGTTTCTTCCCCAGTTACATCTTCTTTCTTCTGCTTTCAAAGCATTTGTGCCAGACTTTATCACTAACTTCTCTTTGTATTGCAGTACATTTGTTCATATTTTCAAAGATAATACTAGAGGTTTTCTTGTCCATGTATAGCATAAATGCAATATTTTTAATGTAGATTGTGTTAATTTTTCTTAAAATGATGTCATCTAGGTTACATAGTTTTTAACTGTTGATTGAACTGTAATTTGATTATCCTCTTTTGGATTCATTGAGCATTTGGGTGGCTTGTGTTCTGGGAACTCTTTAGTATTATACATGAACATGGACTTGGCAACTTACTGTACTGAGTCTATCCTGCCATTTTGTCTGTCATTTCTGGATGTCAATATGTTGTCAATTCCTGATAGTGGCAGACGGTTGAATTTTTTCCAGTCTGAAAAATGGTGTCTTGGTTTGATTTTAGTTTGAACTTCCTTGAATACTTGGGAGCTTCAGCTGCTTTTCCTGGATTGGCCCCTGTATTTTTACTATGCTGAAATGGCTGGTTTGCATTATTTCCAACCCTTTCCCAAGCTTTAGTCCTTCCTTAAATGACATTTATATTGTATTTCTCCAGCTTTCTTGTGTTAGACACGGATAGAATTTTTAATAGTCATCGTTGAGCCGGCCTGATGTTTTTGTAATAATGCCTTTGTTGATTCTTTTTTTTTTATGTAGGGGATTTTTTTTTTTTTTTTTTTTTGGTTTTTTGAGACAGGGTTTCTCTGTGTAGCCCTGGCTGTCCTGGAACTCACTCTGTAGACCAGGCTGGCCTCGAACTCAGAAGTCTACCTGTCTCTGCCTCCCAAATGCTGGGATTAAAGGCGTGTGCCACCACTGCCCGGCGAGGATTTTTTTATAATGGTCTATTATTAAGTATATTTGTTGTTAGTGGTGGTGGTTTTTTTTTTTTTTTTCTTCCTTTTCTTGTAGATGTCTTTTGGGACTAAGTGAGCCTCAAGTGCTTTGTTTTTTAATTTTTTGAAATTATAAGGAAATGTATTTTATTAAATGCCTTCCTGCAACCATTAGTCACAGTATCCCATTCATAGACTGTTATTTATGAATTTTATTGAGTGATCCAAAATTGCAAACCAGTCTTGAGTTCTCAATATGACACAGCTTGGTCATTATGTATTATCCTCTCCCTAACTGCTAGGCTCACATTGACAGAAGTTTTATATCAGCGTATATGAATGCTTTTGTAATTTCTTTTCTCAAATTCCTCTCACCAGTCCTCATGTTGATGATATCCTTATGAAATAATTTGTACTTTTTTTAAAATTATATAATCTGTTTTGTGATTTTTTTTTTTTTTTTTAAATTGTTGTTTTTGAGACAGGGTCTTGTTAAGTAGCCCTGGCTGGCCTAGAACTTAATGCCTCTTGTGTTCTAGGATCAAAGCTGTGCACCACTGTCCATGCCTGGCTAAATTAGGGGTGGGGTGGAGTGTGTTTTGTTTTTGTTTTTGTTTTTGTTGTTGTTTGTTGTTTTGAGGCAGGGTCTTACTCTGTAGCTCTGGCTGTCCTGGAACTTGGTATGTAGATCACACTGGCCTGTACCTCCGCCTCCTGGGTCATGTGATTAAAGGCGTGTGACACCGTGGACAGCCTCTGGCTATTTACTGCTTCTTACTGTACTCTGTCATTGAACTACCTATCCCTCAGCCTGAGAGCATCTACGAAGGTCTTAGTCTTACAACTTTAAGCAATTCAGTTCTGCCAGCAACCTGAATGAGCTTAGAAAAGACCCAAAGGTTCAGCTGACAATATGTCTTGTGATAACATACATTTTAACCTGTGAGACTGAGCAGAGAAACTTTCTACGTTGTGCTTACACTTTTGACCCTCAGAAACTGTAATAGCAGATGTGATTTTCTTTTCTTAAGCATTTTTAGTCATTAGAAATGGAAATCTAAACCACAGTTGGGGGTCATCATACCTACTAGGAAAACTATAGTTAAATAAAACATTACGTCTATGGTTGTTTTGTCTGCATGTATTTCCATCTATCACATGCATTCATTGCCTACAGAGGCCAGAAGAGAGGATGTCAGATCCCTGGAATTGAAGTTTAAATGGTTGTGAGCTGCCATGTGGGTGCTGGAATTGAACCCAGGCCCTCTGGAAAAGCAGCCATATTAATTGCTCAGCCCTTTCTCTAACCCACAATGGTGTAATTTTAAGAGAGTTTATAAGATGGTGAGGATTTGGAACCCTCATGTGTCTCTGACGTGAATATGAAGTGGTACAGCTCCCGTGGAAAACTGTGTAGTGGTAGTTTTTCAGAGTTAAGTAGAGAATTGGCCATGTGCTGCTAAGTTTCACTTGCAATGCATATAGGAAAGAATTGAAACTGGGAGTTCAGACAAAACCATGTACATGAATGCTCACAGTGAGTGATACTCTTGTCACTATCCAAGCATCCTGACTGTCAGTAACTAGTGAATGGCAGAGAAAATGTGGCATATCTATACAACAGACTAGATTTGGCTGTAAGAGTCGTGAAGTACTGTGCATGCTGCTACATGAGTGTACATTGAACACCCAAAAGCACAGCACAAACACCCACAAATTGTATTGCTTTATTTATGTATATAGAATAGGCAAATTCACGAAGTCAGAAAGCAGATTGGTGGTTGCCAGGAGACAAGGGGATAGAGAGTGGGTGCTTATGGCTAAGGTTGGTGGAGTGCTCTGGAGCTGTGGAGATAGGAATTGTACGCTCTAAGCGGTTTTATCTTGTTATTCACTTGATATAGACATTTCTGTTCAAAGAGCATATGTCATACACCCCTATGTGTGAGTGGCATACAACGAGGCTTTACCATCCTTGATTATTTTCCTTTCTACCTCTGTTTTATCTTGTCTTCCCTCTTCATTTAAATCTGAGTTCAAGCTTTTGTCTCAGACCACAAATGAAGCTTAACCTTAATTTATCCCCTTCTTTGGTTTTACTTTTGGCCCTGAGATATTTCATCCTCTACGTTTAAGGTAATTTAAATCTTAATTATTTTTTCCACCATGTCATCATATTGACAAACAGAACTGATCGGCATTTAGAATCTTAGTCTTTAGTACAGTCCTCAGGCCACACTGCAAACCCATTGCATTCTTGCTTGCTTCCTCAATGTCTTTTTTTTTTTTTTTTTTTTTTTTCTTTTAAACTGTTGCTGGTATATAATATCATGACCTCATGAAGCCTTCATATCTTTTCAGATTTATTTCTAGGCATCTGAAACACGAGAATTTATCTTGTGCAGTTACTAATGAATAAAGAAAAAATTTAAAATTTTGTGCTTGACTGTTTGCCTACATGTATGTTTGTTTACTATCTTAGTGCCTGGTACCAGGGAGGGCTGAAGAAGGCATCTGGTGTCCTGAGATTGGAGTTAGAAATGGTTGTGAACTGCCGTTGTGGGTGCTGGGCATTGAATCCAGGTCTTCTACATGAGCAGACAATGCTTTTTAATGAGCTCCAAAGGAAATAAATGTTAACCCCCTTTGAGTCTTACGAGCTCTATAGCTTAGCTTTTCTTAATTTCTTGCTGAAATAACATTGGCAAACCTTAAAGCATTCACAGTGTATCCAGATACACACCTGACATCCTTCTCAGAGACCATCAAGGCCAGGGTACTTCTGTCACTAAATGTTACAGAAAACTTTATAGCAATACATGAGATCTGTGTAATACGTCTCCTCTGATTTGCAGGAGCCCCTCAACAGTGAAGACGATGTAAGTGACGAGGAAGGGCAGGAACTCTTTGACACAGAAAATGTTGTTGTATGCCAGTACGATAAGGTAAGGACTTGACGTTCAGTATGAGAGTTGTGTTTATTGTAATCTCTAAACCATCTTTTCAGCCTTACTGAAACACTTAGGCAGATGATGACTGCCCGTACTTCTGTTTTTCTTTTACTTCTGAGACCAGGCTTTACTTAGAAACTCAGGATGGCCAGGAAGTCCACGTGTAGCAAGCTAGCTAGTCTAGGATGGCTGTGTATTCAGCGTCCTCTTGCTTCAGTCTGGGCTTACAGGTGCGTGCTACCATGTCTGGCTTGCCGCCTTTACTTTTTATAGCCAGCGTGAAAGGATGCATTGTGATTATTTCACAGTTGTTTGAGTAGAATGAATAGTACCTGATTCCTTAGCATTTCCTTTGGAAAGAAAGTAATGGATAAATAATGGTGAGAGATGGTCATTTTTCTATTCATATGACGTTATCTTGTAACAGCCGCCCTGCCTTCCAATGACAGAACTAAGGCAATAATTTTGTCTTGAGGCTGAAAAGACCTAATTAATGAGTTTTATGAGATTTCTTAAAATTTTACATATTTTGCTATTCAAGGAAGTTTTAAACCAGGACGTCTGGGAATTGATTATTGAGTTTTGTGGGTTATTTTTCCCTCTTTAGTTTTTTGGTTTTTTTTCTCCCCCCACTTTTAAGTGCTTTGCCTTCATGTATGTATGTGCACATTTCTGCCTGGTGAGAGGAGGTTTTTCCAGATGCCCTAGAACTGGAGTTACAGAAGGTTGTGAGCCACCATGCAGATGCTGGGAACCAAACCCTGGTCATCTGGAAGAGCAGCCAGGGCTCTTAACAGCTGAACTATTTCTCTTAACTGTCTGGTTATTGCAGTTATTTTTCTGCAGTTATTTTATGGTTATTATATTTTTAGGTCTTAAACAGTGTTCTTTTATAAAATATTTTGTTAATAGCTATCAGTGCAGTGATTCTCAACCTTCCTAATGCTGCGACCCTTTAATACAGCTCCTCATGTTGTGGTGACCCCAGTCCCCCACCACCATAAATTTATTTTTGTTGCTGCTTCACTGCAGCTTTGCTATTGTTCCGGGTCTTGATGTAAACATGTGTTTTCTAATGGTCTTACGCGATCCTGTGAAAAGGCCAGGCAGCCCCCAAAGGTTGAGAACTGCTGCGTTAGTGTTCTTGTTGGCATTTTTATAGTTACAGCATTCAGTGATAAGTGCTTACCAGTCATAAAATTGATCGTAAATTCACATATTATTGATTTTTCTTTGTACTCATGTGATTCTTTTCTTAAACACATGTTAAATGAGTAACATTAAGTACTAAGACTCAGTGACTAGAGTTTGGGTATGAACGTGTAGTATTTGCACCCTGCATGAAGTTCCCTTCAGATTAAAGGGATCTTACTGTCTTCTTGTTGAAATGGGTATGATAAGTAGCTGTGCCTAACCAAATGGATCTGTAGGGGACTGCCAATGCAGTGCTTCTTCCTTAATTAAATACCAATAACCTAATGTCGGTTACATGATTGATCTGGTTTTGTGCATTATGACTTCAGATGAATGGTTTTAATAACCTCTATCACAGACTCTACAGCAGATGGAATTTTTTATTAGCTGTAGAAAGAGTCTGAGGTTAAAATAGGAGTTAGTCTGAAGAGACCTACTTGCAGCCAAATACCCAAAACACAGTTTCATGATGGCAGTTACCAGTCAAGAGCTTGACTAAAGAATAGTCCTTGAAGTATTTTCTTGTTTTAAGAGAATAGTGTATTCTCCTTTGATAAGCTATTTTCAATTTTTACATGTTACTAAAGTTGGTTCATCTTGCTCTTAGATGCATTCATGTTTTAAATTAATAAAATGAGAGTATAGCTTAGTGAAAAACAATTTTAAAGAGTTCTATTTAAAAAATTAGAAAGACCGAAAGAATAGAATGAGTGCTTCGGTAAGTTATAAATGGTGAAGTAGCCTGGGTTATTTAAAATGAGAAATGAATGTGGTTTGAGCCAATTTGATTTTTTAGGAGTTTTGTTTTGGAGCCTAAGCTTTGTATTTCAACAGTGAGTTAATTTTAAGAAAAACACAGAAGGAATAATGAAGTTGTTGCCTGACAAGTCATGGCTTAGTTTAAATGCTAATAGAATGACAAGTTTCAGGTAATTAAAGGACTGTTGGAGCAATGGTGAGAACAGTATAGTGTGAGGTCTCAGCGCTGTTAGAAGTAATTTTACTTGAATACATTTTCAATGGACATTAAAGACATTTCTGTTGGCATTTTGTATATTTATGAAGGGCTTAGGCTACTAAAGGAATGCC
Organism: Uromys caudimaculatus; assembly: GCA_028551405.1. Taxonomy (NCBI): domain Eukaryota; kingdom Metazoa; phylum Chordata; class Mammalia; order Rodentia; family Muridae; genus Uromys; species Uromys caudimaculatus. The sequence continues at coordinate 94,129,571 of CM052705.1, read as the reverse complement.
TTTAAATTTGTACTTTGTACTTCTGTGCAAATACAAATATTACTCAATATGACTTCAGTTTTGAGTTTCTGGACTTCTTTCTGAAAGTGAGTCTGTTCTTCCTTTATTCTGACATGTATTCTCTGTTTTATTTTAATGAGAAAAGTTTTGAGTCTAGAGCAAGAACAGTCAGTGATTTCCAAATGCACAAAACACCATTTACATCAAAAGGTAATGCTAGTAAGTGAAATCAGTAAGTGAAAGAGGAAACAGGTTTCAGGGCAGGTTAAAGTCTAGACAAATTTCTAATTATAATCAGATAGACATTGAGCAGCCGTGTGTCATAAATATGTCAGAGGGTGTCCGTACGAAGAGGACAGGCATAGGGTTTTAGGATTGAGATCTCAGAAACGTGCATCCAGTGAGCATTTTTATGTGTAGTAGTATGTGAAAGGTCCATGTTAGGTTTTGAGAGCACTGTTACTTAAGAGTTTATTTTAGTAAAAGAAATAAGGCCACAATTGTATTGTTTGCAGATAACTCATAACTATTTTATTTGAATACAAATTACTGAGAGCTATTAACAAATTATTTTAAAAAATTAAATCTATATAGTGTTTTTTGCTAAACATTAAGAAAATTTCAAATTTCTTTCTTCAAATTTTAATTTTCAAATATAGTAATTATATAAGACAAGGCTTGTGGTTTTGTTGTGTTTTCCTGTTACATCTTTTGCATTCTTAATTTTTGTTTAGATACACAGAAGTAAAAACAAATGGAAATTCCATCTCAAGGACGGCATTATGAATCTTAATGGAAGAGATTATATATTCTCCAAAGCCATTGGAGATGCAGAGTGGTGAAGAGTTGCTTCTTTCCTTTTATAAATAAGACAAAGAAACTTAAAAAAAGTTAAAATGGACGGTTTGAAACTTGGGACATATATCAGCCAAAACTTCACTTCTGCATGTCAGAAAAGCGCAGTAGAAGCAAAGCTACTGGAACAAAGCTAGACCTTGACCACAGTAGACACTACTTCAGACTGGCAAGCCATGGAACTGTAGCACCTGGGGTTGCTGGGTGGGGGGAGGGGCTTGTGTAGGAGAACTGTCCGTTTTAACTACAGGAGCCTGCCACTGGCAATTAGCATGTAAAGCTTTGTCTACGTTCGTTTCTCCAAGTTGGGCTCAGTCAGAAGATACTTGTTGGAATGACCTGAAGAAATTACCCTTTTGATAGATTGAACTGAAACTGCTTATTGTATGTGGTTATATTTGGTAAAGATTGCGTGCGAGCTTTTTACAGAAGGGCAAGAATTATGGTGTTGAATTTTAATTCACTTGTATAAGAAAATTTAAAACTCATAATAGGTCTTAAAAACATTTTTACTTGTTACTCTCCCTCAGTGGTACATACCTCTTGCTGCCCTGCTGTATGAACATCTACTTGAGATTTCAAGAAAAGGATCAGTGGTCACAGTTCGGAGACAAAGCTGACCCAGGAATAGATGCTTGATTTAATTAGGTTTTCATGCTTGTTAAATGTAGCTTAAAGACTTGGGTCTTACCTGTGTTGACTAGAATTAAAGTGACAGCTTAATTTCCTTACAGAAAAACTGCCCAGTCCCATACTATAAGAGGAAACCCCAAATTGGCTCCTCAGGAATATGTTTTTATTTCACCAAGGTACCACCGAGCTGCAATTGTATAGTTACATGTGATATGTGAAGGTTTTTCTCGCTGGACTACAGTGTGTGCTCACCTGTGCATTAGTCTTTATGTAAACCCTGGGATGACATTCTGTACATTGATCTAAGAAGCATAAGGGCAAGTAATGAGGACTGGATTTTTATTAAACAATTTAGTAATTATAAAA
>CM052705.1:94106575-94127217 GCA_028551405.1 Uromys caudimaculatus | reverse complement strand
TGAAATTTGCAGGCAAATGGATGGAACTTGAAAATATCATCCTGAGCGAGGTAACTCAGTCACAAAAGAAGGAACATGGTATGTACTCACTGATAAGCAGATATTAGCCCAAAAGTTCAGAATGCCCAAGTTTCACTTAACAGTAACCGCTGGACTGAGAGTGAGGTCCCAGATGGAGGAGTTGGAGAAAGGACTGAAGGAGTTGAGGGAGTTCGCAGCCCCATGGAGGGAGCAATAGCACCAATGGGCCTGACCCCCCCCCCATCATCCTGAAGTTTGGACCACCAACCAAAGAATACACATCTATGGACCCATGGTTTGGACCACATATGAGGCAGAGGACGACCTCAATGGCCATCAGGGAGAGAGGAAAGGCCCTCTGGCCTGAGGGCGTTAGAGGCCCCAGTAAAGGGGAATGTCAAGGTGGGAATATGGGGATGGGTGGGCGGGTGGGTGGGAGGTGGAATACCCCCATAGAGGTAGAGATGGGGAGGGGATAGGGAGCTTCCAAAGAGGAGACCCAGAAAAGGGGAAACATTGGAAATGTAAATAAAGTATCAAAAATAAAAATAAATAAATAAATAAATAAATAAATAAATAAATAAATAAATAAATAAATAAATAGAACAAGTTGTTCTACTATCGTTTTAACTCCAGAATCCTGGATCTGCATCAATAAGCTTTTAATCAGCCCAGTTAAGGGGGTGTGACTTCAAGTGAAGTGAATTTATGTGCTCTGAATTCCTTTTCTTTTTTTCTTTAATAATAAAGATCACACTGTTCTAAGGAACTCATAAATAAAAATACCACACAGCTAAATTAAGGTAACCACTCAAACAATGAATCTCCCAGTATTAAGGCAACATTGGACTTCATGGTCAAATACTTAGAGGTTGAGAAGGGGTTAAAAATCTACCTCTTTCATTTACCTAGCATCTATTTAACAAAAATTTGTAGTCCTTTTACAAGTTTGACCTGCGGGCGTTTTGATTAAGCATGTTACATATATTTTTCAAGTACTGCCAAAAGAAACAGTCCAATGAAAGCCTAGGTAGAAAAAAGGAGGAAGAGGAAGAAGAAGAAAAGGAAGGGGAGGAAGAGGAGGAGAAGAAAAGAGTGAAGAAATAAAGGTCATAGAGAAATAACTTAACTATATTAATCTATTATTTATATGTAAGGTAATAAATAACTAATATGTGATTTCCAATATTCAAGTGACAAAACCAGACTCAGAGGAAGACAATTAATGTCTTCATTGTCCTTTTGCAAAGTGGGTGGGGACACTGGGCATACGTTTTCTACGCAGGATTCTGTTCAAGTTATCACTATACAAAGAGGGGAAGTCAAAAAATGGAAGAATCATACTGGAATATTTGAAGATGCTTTCTTATTTATGAGGAGTCCCAGAAAGGAAAGTTGGAGGATGCCTTACCTTCATTTTCCAGATCCAACAAAGATGGCTTATGGTTCTGAGAACGGATTCTATCAGTTACCACCATACTGCCATAGACCTGGCCTTCTCATGAACATACTCTAGGGACACACTATGTGCCTTTTTAGTGAGCAAATGAAGTATGAAGTTGAACAAAGTATATCACTCTACTGCCGTTCCAGAGATGGGGTATAAGGATTCATTGTCTACATCTGAATCACATTCCAGTTCTTATGTCACGGGAGGAGAAATCATGGTGGTGTCGTTGATTGCTTGTGTTGAAGGTCACTATGCTTCTGATACGGTGTTCTTGAAATTAAGGTGAGTAATTTAAAAAGACCAACGATGAGAACTCTAACTGTGAGACTGTCATTTCCTTAGGAAACTCATCGAAACTCACCTGAAGACCATTCCCAGTCTTGCGTTTTCGAGTCTGCCCAATATTTCCAGGATGTAAGTAATTATTTTAACATACAGAGAACTTTACACTAATAATGTACTTCTATCTCAATGTGTTCTGTCAAGAAAAGCAATTGGTACTGTCCTTGCCTAAGTCAATGACATCTGCATTTTTAAGTATTTGAAATTTTTATTTATATAGTACTTAACTGCTTAGTTACATCTTGTCCTTCTGATCCTTATAAGACCCATTAAATCTAATGCAAATTTAAATTTGTGTGGTCATGCCAAGCTCACTGTTTTTGTGTATTTTAGCATGTCGTAGGATGTGCTGAGAATCCCCAGACAGTTATGCGTCTCTTCCTTACCTAGATTTTTATGGATTCACTTTCACCAGTAATACAGTGCAAACACTGACATTTCGTCACAAATGGAGCCAAATCATTTCAGATTTCCCTCGATTAAAAACCAGTTTAAAACAATTCTAAGTCTTAAAAATGGAAATGCAGTATGCAGATAGATGAAAAGAGGCACTTGCCCATTAGACTAATGACCATTCCCTGTGCGTGGATTCAAACCCATTAGTGATTGACTCTGAGTCACCAGTGATGTGTTGGTGTTCCATTAAGGAAAGAAATGAAAACACGTCCTCCTCAGCACCATTTCACCAAGAGCAAGTCCAGATTTCAATTCTCTACTTCATGATCCCTGTGTCTTCTAGCCTCTGCATGTCTGTTGTTTGAGTCTGTATCTGTGACTGTTTGGAGGCTATCTTGTGAGTCTGTCTGTTGGTCTGTCGGTTGGTCTGTCTGTCTGTCTGTCTCTCCCCTCCCACAAAGTGCTTTGCTCTGCATTTATTAAACAGCGTAGAAATCATCACCCAGGAAAGACATGGATACTTTACAGAAATCTTTACCAGAGTTTGGCAAGGCTCAATCACTAACGAGCTAATCTCAGCTGACCCAGACAACAAACCGTTCTTCAAAAATCATTATTTATCACCAATATGTATAAATGGGTGCTTTTAACTTTTATAGTAGGTTTTAGGATGTTGCTTTCAATTTCTGTATTTGATACTTTCAGCAAATGATACACATGTTATCCTGGGTTGAGGCACGGAAGAGTACATAATTTAAGTTATAACAAGCCCTGAGGCTAGTGAAACCAGAACTTCAGTTCAGTGAGGTGGGCAGAATGAACATCACCTCTGAGAATTCAGTAGGGAATGTGGGGCAAAGGCCATGAGATAAACATAGGGAAGTAAGGTCTCGGCCTTTGGCATGAATCTTGCTCCACTTCCATCCATGACAAATTCTATAAGGTCCCCAGACAGTAAACTGATCCTATGAAATGCGTTCTGAGATGGTGTTTGGATCAAAACAATTTGCATATTGTTGCTTAGCCACAAAGGACAAATGGATGAGAAACTTGATAACTCAGAGGCTGTTTGTTTTCTTTTTTTTCTTTTTTTTTTTTTGGTTTTTTTTTTTTTTTTTTTTTTTTTTTTGGTTTTTTGAGACAGGGTTTCTCTGTGTAGCCGTGGCGGTCCTGGAACTCACTCTGTAGACCAGGCTGGCCTCGAACTCAGAAATCCACCTGCCTCTGCCTCCCAAGTGCTGGGATTAAAGGCGTGTGCCACCACTGCCCGGCTCCAGGCTGTTTGTTTATAGAATAAATACTTCCAAACAAACAGCATAGAGCACCAGAATAGTAGCACACAATCCTGCCAGAAAGGATACCCAGAGTCTAACCATTACGCTCCTCTTATGAAGAATGTCATTCAGTTATAATCACCAAGGAAACTTTTGAAAAATGTAAGTGCTTGGCCCTTATAACTGTGAATCAATGATCCTAGGATGGGTCTTGAACATGGATGTGTCCAGGTTATTCAGTTCTATGCTCAAGGCTGGCAGTCTCTGGATGGGCTTTATAAATCATTTCTTTTCCCACATGGCATAGATGAGGACCACTGAATCTGTGTGTATTGTTCTCATTACAAGAGAGACTCTGATAAAACCACCTGAAACAGGATCATTTACATACAGATTCACAACTGCCCCTGTAAAGGGGCTTCTCTCTTCTTCCTTCTTTTAGTACCTAAAACTTTTATTTGTATGGTATTTTCCTTAATAATTTCAAGACAAATCCTGACTTTTCTGTTTCGTTCAAAATCAAGATGATAGGTCTTAAGAGAGAACAGGGTCTGCATGGCTTAAATGCACCAGTGATTAACTCGGAGTTACAGTAATGCATTGTGTCACATTAAAGAAAGAAGTAAGAGCACGTCCCCTTGGAGCTATGTACCTAAGAGTCCAGATTTGAAGTGTCTGCTTTGTTCTCCTGTGTTTTCTGTCCTCTGTATGTCTGCTATATGAGTCTTAATCAGTGTCTCCCTGAGCACTGTCTGCACTATCTGGTCAATTGTCTCTGTCCCTGTCCCTATCCCTGTCCCCTGTCCCTATCCCTGTCCCCATGTCCCTCTGTCTCCCCATACCCCCTGCTCCTTATTCCTGCCCCTCTCCCTTTCCCTGCCCGTCCCTATTCCTGCCCCCATCCCTATCCCCCTGTCCCTGTCCCCCCCCCTGTGTGTATGTGTATGTGTATGTGTGTGTGTGTGTGTGTGTGTGTGTTTGTCAATTGTGAGTCTTATTCCTCACAAAAGGCTTCCCTCTGTCTTTATTGAAAGCACAGAAAGCATCACATGAGAAAGGAATAGGATACTACAGAAGTCTGTAACAGAGTTTTACAAGGTATTACAGCCCTGGCTCCAACAGACCCAAACTGACCCAGATAACAAGCATTGTTTATCAACCAATACTCATAAATAGATGCTTTCAACCTTTATGGTAGATTTTAGAAAGTTGCTTTTAACTTCTGTATTTGCTGCTCTCAACAAATGATACACGTGCGCTGTTCAGGGACAGGGGCATGGAAGAGTACATAATTACAGCCAAACATTAGCTTAGGTTGTAAAAACTGATTACATGGGAAATCCAGGGCAAATGGAGGTTGGCTGTTACATTGTTCTCTTAAAAGCAATAAACAAACAGGCTGAGTACACAGAAGGCTAGCAGCCTTAGTGACTTTGTCTGTGAAGTCCTGCCAAAGGCCCAGTGTCTTAGAATGTAAGAGATGTTTTCAGAATATTTCACCATCACGACAGTCAATATCTCTGGAATGCTCCACTAGGGGAATGTGATTTTTCTCTTCAGCTTTTTGGAAATTACGTTTTATTCCTATGCTTTCTTCTCACTATTAAACATGCTTCTTGTTCACGCTAATGGTCTTTTCTGATGCATTCTGGGTTTGCTATTTTGAGTAATACTCATATATTTGTTTATGTGTTCACTGAGCATGGATTTCCTGAATTGGCTTAATGCAAAGAACTATAACAGGCATGCATAATTCAATGGTCCAAAGCAGACACAACACTCCACAGTAAATAACTGACAGTCTAATGACATGGTGTAAATCAAATGCAAACCAAATAGTTAGAAAGGTGCACTGTGATTATCCATAAAAGAATCATTCATGATGCTTTGAAGATGAACCATGGGAATTTTAACCTTTTCAGGAAGCTGGTAGAAAATTCCTGAAGAAAGTGACATTTGAGACCTGTAGAGGAATAGAACATAAAGTATTGGGGAATTTTAGGCACACTGGGGTCCGAAAAAAAATATAGTTAAAAATATACACACGGTTTGTGTATGGTCCATTATTTGAAAAGGCCCCAATAAAGAAGCTATACAAAAAAAAAAAATAGTATGTTTTAAAGCCATGAGTGGTGACACACATATAAATCCCAGAACTCTGGAAATGGAAATAGATAGATATTTGGAGATAGCAAGACAGTCAGCCTAGTCTACTTAGCTGTCCCAGGCCAATGATAGAGTTTGTCTGTAAAATCAATGTGAATGGCATCTGAGTTATGACAGTTGAAGTTTCCTCTAGCCTACATGAACACACACACACACACACACACACACACACATTCACCTGCATACACATGAACACACACAAACATGTACATAAAAAGTAGTATGCTTTTATCACAGATGCTTACACAACAATGCTAATTGTAGCACTTTGCACACTACTGAAATTATGAAGCCAATCTAGGTATCCATCAACAGGAATGGATAAGAAAATATGGCTTAGAGACACACTGGAAAGAATGTTAAGGCAACTGGAGACCATCCTATTAACTGACTTAAGGCAGTCTCAGAGAGACACATACTGCAAGTATTCTCTCAGATGTGAGCTCTAACTTTATAGACCCATAACGTCATGTGTATGCAGATGGCCTGAGACTAGAAGTAATGCTGTTGAGGAGAACAGAGAGGACTTTCGGGAAATGGGTGGAGCAGAAGAGGGAGCAAGGGAATACGGGGCAGGGGCAGATGCTTAAAGCACATTACATAATGGTGTTATCATTGTATGAACCAGTACGGTGAAGTGAAAGAGAGCATTTGGAGTTCATTGCTAACTTCCTTCTTTATCTTATTTTTTTATAATGTCCAGCTATTTATCTATAGATGCAACTCTGCAGCGGCTGGAACCACGTTCTTTCTACAATTTGAGTAAAATGACTCACATGTAAGTACAAGAAAATGTACAAAATAGACCCAAATGACAGCCACCATTTAAAATATTTTTACTTTTTTTTTTTTTTTTTTTTTTTTTTTGCAGTGAGGGGTGTGCCATGATATGCATGTGTAGGTCAGAAGACAACATGTGGAAGTCAGTTCTTTCTTTTCACTGAATGGGCTTGGGGACTGAACTCAGGTCAACAGACTTGATAGCAAGTGCCCTCAGAGGCTGAGCCACCACAGCAGACCCACGAAGACATGTTTTTAAGGATTTGTCAGGGTTAGACTCAAAGTAAAGGAACTGCTAAAGGGAATGATTGGGAAAAGAAAATTTATCCCCATCTGGCCATACATTCTGTACAGAAGAAAGTGAAGGCAGCAGAGGAGGAAGATATAAAGAGATCTGGACTATACACAACACAAACTGTGGGATTTAAAGCACAGGCAGCCCATGTTCTGCACAACAGCCTGGCATCCTAAAGATATGCAGACTAAAACTTGGTAAAAAACAAAACAAACAAACAAAAACCCAATTCAGCTATCAATGAGAAAAGTTTGAATACTTTGTGACATTAGAAATCTTTGTCAAAACATAAAATTTTCTCCCACTGTTACATACATTTCAGGAAAGGATAGATACTAAATCTAATATTGACTGAATGCATGATTTTAAGCATCAAAGTATTTACAATTACAGCATAGTTTAGGTTTATAAAACTGTATTGAGAAGTTTAAACTGCAACTGCCTGTTTTTTGCCTTTGTGGCATGAGTTAGACAAGCATCTTTCCAATGTCCTGGCAAATTATGGGTCTGGATGCCAGTATTCAAGCCTCTTTCTGTTGATGCAATAAACGATCTGCAAGAATTTCTTTTGTTTTTGAGGGGGTTGGTACAGGTTGGGAGGTTTTTGATGATTTGGTTTGGTTTGGTTTGGTTTGATTTGGTTTGGTTTGGTTTGGTTTGGTTTGGTTTGGTTTGGTTTGGTTTGGTTTGGTTTAGGATTCTGCAACCAAGTCTCATCGTGTAGCTCAAGCTAGCTCACGGCAATCCTCCTGCCTCATTCTCCTTTTTTTTTTTTTTTGGTTTTTCGAGACAGGGTTTCTCTGTGTAGCCCTGGCTGTCCTGGAACTCACTCTATAGACCAGGCTGGCCTTGAACTCAGAAATCTGCCTGCCTCTGCCTCCCAAGTGCTGGGATTAAAGGCGTGCACCACCACTGCCCGGCTGCCTCATTCTTCTTAATGTTGAGATTACAGGCATAAGACATCATGCCTTGTTTTGAGGTAGGGCATTGAATGGGGCATTGAAATAGGGTCTCACTGTGTAATCCAAGCTGGTCAAAAATTCACTATGTACTACAGGCTGGCCTTGAACATGTGTCTCCTATGCTAGGATTACAGCTACACACCACCACTACAACAGGCCCTGCACCTTCATCTTTATCCACCAATTCACTGTTTCAGTTAACTAACGTCATACCAATCGGTTACTCAGAAGCTCATAAGCAACATCGTATTCTTTATTGTTTGTGAGTTAACAATTGTGACAATTATCAGTGACTGGAACAGTGATGTGATTGACCACCTACTATATAATCTGTTATCTATCCAATGATGTGTATGACAAATACCTAGCAGTAAAACTTGCACTTTATTCTGTTATTCGGCTAACATTCTGTAACTGCATTTGAAACTGTTAATAAAGCTAGTTATTTAGCCAGGTCACAATAACTGATCGCCATCCATGTAAGCACAGTGCAAACCAAGGAATGCCTCTATACACAGAATTAAAATACATGATATCAAAAAAAAGAATGGAGAGGTTATGAATAATATAATATCAAAAGGTTCTAGAGTATTGAGATTATCTGAGCGGTTGTCTTAGTTGCTTCTCTGTTGCTGTGATAGCCATAACAACTAACCAAAAACAACTCAGAGGAGAATAGCATTTATTTGACTTACTGGCTACAGTCCATCCGTGAGGGAGGCTGAGGCAGGAACCTGGAGGCAGGAACAGAAACCACAGGAGAACACTACTTAACAGCTCACTCACCATGGCTTCCTTACCCAGCCCAGGCCCACCTGCCTAGGGAAGACACTCTTCACAGGACCTGAGCCCTCCAATTAAGAAAATGCCCCCAAAGATGCCCACAGGCAAACCCGATAGAGGCAACTCCTCAACTGAGATTCCTTCTTCCCAAATATGGCTAGATTTGTGTTAAGTTAACAAAAACTAGCCAGGACAATGCTAAAACTTAATATCAGACTTTTATAAATCCCGAATCAAGTTCTAATCCATGGGAAAGCGACTCAAATAGTTGTAGAAGAATGGGTAACTAACAAACTAATAGTTGAGAGGGATGAAAGAATTAACTGATGGATGTTTAAAAATGCAAGAAATGAAATGAATTAATTGCCTGACCAAATAGTAAATTCAACCCCAAATAATCATTGCATTACACGTAAAGTGATAATAATAAAAGTACCGACTCAATTCTAATTAAAATACAAAGATTTCCATGCTGAACAATCTCTAAAAATCTACTTGTTTATTGCTTGCAAGAGGCCTATTGAAGTTCAGTCTGGATGGGTTGAGAGTTGGTCTATGGGACTGAATGACTCAGGTGAGAACAAAGAACAAGGAAATCGCCTGCTAGGGAGATGTTGAGTAACACAGGCTCTGAGACTTCAACTCCTGTCTTGTTCCTCGGTGCCCACCTTAGGGCTTCTCTCCTCTGCTGCTTTCCCATACTGAAGTACCTGAGGATGCGTGTCTAACAAAGTGCCTTGAGCAAGAGGAGGGGAGGGGAGGGGAGGGGAGGGGAGGGGAGGTCGGTCTAGCTGAAAGGAGGAAGTTGAGATAAACCACAAATGTCCACGTGCTACTGTTGACACAACAATGTGTGTTCTAAAACTGGGTTGTAATGATGGCCAATTCAGTAAATTTACTAAAAATTAATGAACCATGTGCCTACAATGTGTGAATTTTGTGGAATGCAAATTATCCTTGAACAAAGTTTCTTTAACAAAGATCAGATTCTAAGCTTTCCAATGAATAGCATGGATGACTAGACACAGTGCCCTTAGTGGCCAAGTCTCAGAGGCCATCTATGGAAAGAAAGACTACAGGCCTCAGGGGGTTCTTTCCACATAAGTATAGGAAGTGCTGTGAATGTCTTCTAGCCAATCTATGCATGCTAAATATTTTTAACTTAACCAGTTCCAGCCCATGTCTAACGGTTGTCTAGTAAACTGCATGTGACTAATGTTAACTGCGTATTTTGATCAGCGAATGTATGAACCCAATAATGTAAGTTATAAATGCATGTGATATCACAACACATACACCGAAGTCTTCAGTTATTGGCATCACGAAATAAACCCAAGTCAGCCATTTAGGCTTACTCTGTCCCTTGTACCTGAAGTTGCAATTAACAAACTCTTGGCTCTTTCTGCAATGCTGTCATCTGTCAGGATTCACTAACCTTTCATTCCAGTGCTTGTTTGTCGTAGCAACATTACTGGTTTCTGTTAATATACACACACATCTGTCCTCTGTCCCTAGCTGCTCGCCAGACCACTGGAGGGGTTTTCCTTTCTACCAAAATCTAAAAAGAAAGAGGGGAAGAGAAGAAAGAAACAAAAGGAGCAAATAAAACTTTGAGACTTCAGTTCAGAGAAAGGGAGTCCATAAATTCAAATGGACTGAGAACAAGCCAGTGATTGCAAAAGGGGCATTCGTGTCTGGGGGGAGCTAGGGATCTGTAGTTAATGACGTACAGTCCCTGTCCTACCACGTAAATACATCATAAGCTCTTGTGAGCTTTTGTTAATCATGGTTTCTCTTTAGTGAAAACCGGAAGCAATGTGTTTTGCTGACAGAGCTCTTGTCACTCTTACAGAGAAATCCGGAACACCAGAAGCTTAACTTACATAGACCCTGATGCCTTGACAGAGCTCCCCTTGCTCAAGTTCCTGTAAGTACTGACTCTTCTTTATCATCGTGTGTGTGTGTGTGTGTGTGTGTGTGTGTGTGTGTGTTGTGTGCCTGTGTGTCTGTGTCTGTGCGTGTATATGTGTGTGCTTTAGACTTGTGATGCTGTTATCTATCAAGAATCTCCCTAAGATGATATTGTGACTTCTCATCCTGCCCCACTGGGCAAAGTACCATATGAAATGGCTTATATGCTTAAAGCCTATTCCAAAATGTCAGCACATAGTTCTGGGACCAGAGACCTTCTCCAAGAGACATAAGGAAAAAAACAATAAAATATATATTATAGTCTTTAAGTATGGACAAAACAAACTCCTGAGAACCAGTTAGTCAATTTTGTTTGGGAATAATACATATATTTATATTATTTATATTGTTTACATCATATTTATTTGTATTTGTATTATTTTGTTTGTTTATCTTTATTTATGTTTATATTTATATTATTTATTTTTATTTGTTGACAAAACAGTATTAGAAATTTCAAAGAGCAAAGCCTTGAAGCAGAATGGATACACTTCTGCTCTGCTTTAGTAATGACTTGAGCTGGCCATCAGCTCCGTGAGAGCAGAGGACACTTTGATTCTGTTCCATCCTTACCGCTTAGCACACACTAGGTACTACAGAAAAAATACCTCGGATGGCTGTGTGTATCTGACCCAAGGTCCTCTGTATATCAGATGCAAGAACCTTCTCTCCAGCACAAATACAATTTTAAAAATTAGAAGAAAAAAACAAAAACAAAAAAGCAGTATAATTAAGATAAAAACCAACCTTAATCCCTGTGCCTAGAAATAATCACAATTACCATTTATTGCACTTCTACTGAAGCTTTTAAAATAAAAGTATATATTTTGTGAGGCAAATCTTTAAGGATGGATACATGATATTCATGAAGAGCAGGGGCAATAGTAGAAGGGGCAGGCAGAGGGACAGGGCACCATGATAAAGACAGAAGCATGGAACCACATGGCGCTTTAGGGAAAACTATAACAGCCCCATGTTGAAAGGGTGGGAGCGGGGGATGCCAAGAGTAACAGCATGCATGATTGAAAGGTATCTTGTGGGAGAAGGCAGTCAACCCTTTTATGGACTTGCTTCAACTCAGCAGATGGTCAATCAGGTAATTAGAGGAGACGTCAAAGAAGAAAGGGACTCATGTAGTGGTTTTGGGAAAGTAGGTCATGATACGAGTCTCACTAACCATACGTTTCTAGCCTCCACTCACTTCTTTGGCCTTTTGCCCCTGCTCTTTCTCATGAACCCCCAGCCACAACTGAACTATTACCATGTCTCATATACACCCACAGGATGTTGCTTCTGGATTATCCCATTTACTCATTTTGAGTTCTCTGGCTCCTGCTGCCTCTTCAGTCCAATGGCTTCCTCTTTAGAAGGACTCAAGGAGTGAATTTGGTTTTGAACATGTATTAGTGAAACATGGGGGGGGGTGTGCTAGAAGAATTGGGTAGGGTCTAAGTCTGTCCCCCTCCAAGTCAGGCCTTCCAAACTTGCTCTGTTCCCACTAGCTATGTTCTTGTAGCTGAGAAATGTATTACAGGGATTAAATCCTGGAGGTATTAGGAGCATCTAAACGTTTTGTGTTCATGTTATAGTTTGAACATCTTTGAGTCTTGACATATTTTTCCATTGATGACATGAATTTTGAAAGGAGAAGCTATTGTCTTTCAAATTTTCCTTCCTTTCTGGACATATTCTTTAAATGCCTCTGCTGTATACTCACGGGTCACAAGACATTCTTAGCAAAATGATAATGCAATATGAAGCAGATTTTGGGGGGATGTGGAGGGGACAGGGTCTCTCTACACAACCCTAGCTGATAGCCCTAGCTGTCCTAGAACTCACCATGTAGATCAGACTAACTTCAAACTCATCGAGATTCTCCTGCCTCTGCCTCCAGGGTACTGTAGTGATGGCATGGGCCACCATGCCACAATGTAGAGTTTAAAACAGGAAATCTGACTTAGAGTTGGTAGTCATATGTTCTTCCTCCATTGGCCTTTTGCAGCCCATCCCCCAACACGCACATACAATGTTTTCCAATTAAAACAGGAAAATCTTTCTCCTTTGCTTCCTTCTGCTTCCTCCTCCTTCCCTGTCACTTCCTCTTCTATTTCTAGAACTCTTAGTTCATATGATTCACAGAGACTTCTAAGCAGCACATAGACACCACAAGTATTGACTGGATTAAGCTATTATGTTTTGAAGGACTACCACTCTATTCTGGTGTTAGCACTTGCCACAGTCGCGCCATATTGAATGGAGGGCTTGGGACTCATACTTCCAGCCATTCCAGTACACTTCCTAGGTGTTGATTTTTCTTACCTAAAATTTTTGTTTCTTCTTCTTTTTCAATGTAGTGGTATTTTCAATACTGGATTAAGAATATTCCCTGACTTGACCAAAATTTATTCCACGGATGTATTCTTTATACTGTAAGTATGCTCAACATGCAGTATTTGGTATATTTTGTTTACCCCTGACAGGAATTTGGGTGCAGTCATGGGAACTAGTAGAAGCCAAGAAAAGCAAACAATTCCAAGAAAGAGCAGGGAGCAGGATTGTGCTGAAGGACGAGTGACGGATGAGTAAAGGGTGGGCACAGTTTACTAACTGTGAGTCACTGGCTATTCTGACAGAAACAGTTCTTATGGGACGATGGGAACAGAAAGCTGGGTTGAAATTGGTTTGTGCTGGCTAGTTTGTATGTCAACTTGACACAAGCGAAAGTCATCTGAGAGAAGGGAACCTCAATTTTAAAAAATCTCTCCATAAAATCAGATTTTAGGCAGGCCTACAAGGCATTTTCTTAATTGGTGATTGATGTGGGAGGGCCCAGCCCACTGTGGGTGGTGCCATCCCTGAACTGGTGGTCCCTGGTTCTATAAGAAAGCAAGCTGAGCAAGCCAGGGGAATCAAGCCAGTAAGCAGCATCCCTCCATGGCCTCAGCTCAGCTCTTGCCTCCGGGTCTTTGTTCCGACTGAGTTCTTGTCTTGACTTCTTTTGATGGTGAACTGTGAGGTAGAAGTGCAAGCTGAATAAACCCTTTCCTCCCCAAGTTTCTTTGGTCATGGAGTTTCATGACAGCCATAGTAACCCTATCTAAGACAGGGTTCAAGAAAGAATTGGGGAAAGGGGAATTAGAGAGAGGGAAGAAAGCCAATTCTTTTGAGTTTTCCTAACTTCATTTCTGTTGTCAAAAGACAACACTGGGGAGAAGGTAGAGAAATGGCTCAGAGGTTAAGAGCACTTGCTGCTCTTGAAGAGGACCCAGGTGCGATTCTCAGCACCTACATGGCAGCTCACAATGGTTTCTAACTCTAGTCCCAGGGGATCCTATTCCCTTTTCTGACCTCCATGGGCACAAGGCACTGGGGAGGAAGAGATGGTTGATTTAGCTACAGTTCCAAGTTACAGGCCATCATTTCAGGGTAGTCAACGCAGCAGGTCACATCGCATCCACAGTCAAGAGCCAAGAGACAATAGACACATCCTTGCTTGCTTACAGCTCAGTAAGCTTCCTCCACTCTTACGTGACTTAGAGTTCAGTCCCTGAAATGGTGCCACCCATATCCAGGGAGGGTCTTCCCACCTCAATTAATCAGGACAGTTCCTAGCCTATTTTATTTCACATTTTACACAAAATGTTTAATTTATTTAGTGTATTGTGTCTTTATGTGGAGGTCAGAAGACAACACTCAGGAGTAGATTCTCAGAGTCAAACTCAGGTTGTCAGACCTGACAGCAAACACCTTTACCCACAGAAGTGACTCGAGGCTCTGCCACCTGCATTTAATTTTTAAATAGGAAAAATGATCAAGTGATTTCCTAGGGGAATGACTGAACAGGGGAGGGGACTGCTGGTAACAAGGAGAGCTTATTTTTCATATTTTCTGATAGCTTTCCACACTTCCTGCTCCACTCAACCACCTTGTAAGGCATAAAGGGAAGTTATTGGTTTTTCTTTTCAACAAACAGTGAAGCAAAGAACCAGAAAGTTCATAGGAGTGTGTGATCTGAGCTGCACAGAGCAGTCCACAGCTGTGCTTTGGATTGACTCTGATGCTTTTTTCCAAAAGCATCCATCAGACCAGTTCGCTTACCTAATCATACAAATGAAAAAGTATGGAAACTGAAGAATTGCAAAGGTTGAGTTTACACTGCAGAATCAGCAAAGTGCAGAATGATTAGCTGCAAGTTCTCTCTCTCTCTCTCTTTTTTTAAGACAGGCTTTCTCTGTGTAGCCCTGGCTGTCCTGGAGCTTGCTGTATAGATCAGACTGGTCTCAAACTCAGAGATCCACCTGCCTCTGCCTCCCTAGTGCTTGGATCAAAAGCACCACCACTACCTAACATGCTGCAAACTCTTAATATTTTTTTCCTAGGGGGAAAAACATGACCATGTCTCTTTGCTACAGATAAGCTCAGACTAAACATAAGTAGTCCTCTGGGAGCACCTGGCTGGCAGTGTTTTGCAAATAGAGAACATTCTAATGCTACTCATGAAATGAAATCCATCCATCCCTTTTCCCTGACCCTTCTATTGACATAGAAAATTCTAGTTGCTATGGACAGAGTGTTACAGCTTCAGAAGTCTCTCAGCTCCATCTGCTCCGAGATGAGGAGTAAGGCAGAAACCTCAGCTCACCGTGGAACTTGTTTGCTTGATTGGATGCTCTACTCTGAATGTGTATCTATCTAGAACAGCTCTTACCACCTCGTGGGATTAGAATCACCAGTGATCAGAATCAGATCGAAGAAACATCTAAAACTGAGACGTGCTGTGATTGGTCCTCGAAGTGCATATGTGCAACAAGAACCCATTTCCAGCCTTCTTCTTCTCTCAACAGTTTTCTTCGCTTTCTCTTGCAGCGAAATCACAGACAACCCTTACATGACTTCAGTCCCTGAAAACGCATTCCAGGGACTGTGCAATGAAACCTTGACCCTGTGAGTATCCAGTTTCACTCTTGCCAGTACCTGAATTTTATCTGAGGCTACTGTCATGATTTTCTTCCCTCCCCCACCCCTTGCTAAAAATGTGTCTGAGTTTGGAAGGATGCTGCCTCCTGATGTATACTCTGAATCTGGAAGGGTTTCATAGAATTGAATGTTGCCTTGTGCTGTGATATTCTATTGATCACAAACAAGATGAGATAATAAGAGCCACATGTTCTATTATGATGGGGGTTGGTGAATTTGTTCCCAGGGCCAGATTGGCTGTCCAAGTTGCACCACCTCATAACAACTGCCACTGCAAAGCACCAGAAGTCAAACACATACATAAGTCACTGGGCAAGTCTGCATCATCATTAAGTCTCTTTATGGAAAGAGAGTGCGGATCAGATGTGGTCTGGAGGCTTTGTGGCACAGCATCCTATATCCACATATCCCAAATCTACAGGGCAGTGGTTCTCAACC
The DNA here is from genome assembly GCA_028551405.1 of Uromys caudimaculatus. Taxonomy (NCBI): domain Eukaryota; kingdom Metazoa; phylum Chordata; class Mammalia; order Rodentia; family Muridae; genus Uromys; species Uromys caudimaculatus. Next base: position 94,111,362 of record CM052705.1, on the reverse strand, counting down.
TGTGGGTTGCAACCCCTTTAGGGGTCAAGTGACCCTTTCACTGGGGTTGCATATCAGATACCCTGCATATCATATTTACACTACAATTCATAACGTTATCAAAACGACAGTAATGAAGTAGCAACAAAAATAATGTTATGGTTGGGGGTCACCACAACATGAGGAACTGTATTAAAGGGTCTCAGTGTTAGGAAGGTTGAGAACCGCTGCTATAGATGAAGACCTTCCACAGAGCAAATGTGGCTTTCACAGAGTCCCTGAACACAGAGCAGTATCACTAAGGGCTTTTCATATTCTACAAGCACACTTTCACTCTGAGATCACAAACTACGACAGCTCCTATAACTGCTTGTTCAATAGAAAAGAGTGGTGTTGCTCAGAGTTCATGACCTGCTCTTTGGATGTTCAAAAGTAGATACCGGGGGATGGGCATGTAGCTCTGTAAGTATAGTCCTTGCCTGGCGTGCATGAAGCCTTGGTTTCCATCCCCGTTACCCTATAAATAGGACACGGTAGCACATGCCTGTGACCCCAGCACTGGAGAGGTAGAAGCAGCAGGTTCTGAGGTTCAAGATCATCCTTGGCTTTATGACAAGTTCCAGACCCAGTTTCAAAACACAGAAAGCAATCAAAGTGGACACTAAGTCAGGAGAGTCATAAGATATTCTAATGGAGAAGATCTAATGGGAATATAAAAGATAAGCTAACTCTTCAAGCTGACAGAAATCTCTCCTCTCATTGTGAGAGCCACAAAATAGAATTAGGGCCACCTCCGCAGACCCCTTCTCTTTATTTTCCATAGCACCACCCCCACTCACGGCTACTGGGCTTTGGTTTTGTTTACCTATATGGTCACCAGAGTTCTTTACCTCTGGCCACAGTACAGCCTAGAGTTCTTTGCTGGATACAAATCCGATTGACTTACTCCCAGGCAAATTGACCCAAACCTCCACTCAGTTTTTCCCAGGGACCTCCTTTCCAAGCCACTGCTTATGTACCCATTTGGGTCATGTGACCTACCATAGCTGTTCTCCCCCAGTGGAGCAGGTCAAAATAAGTCTCCCCCCCCCCCAACATAGCTGGAGCTCATGGGAAAAGACAAGAGGCTGCAACTCAGCCACCTTTCCTTTTAGCAAGAGAGTGAGCTCTTAGCCAGCTCAGTCCCTAACTGAGGCCATACATGTCCCCTGAGAAGGTTTGCATTGCATTGAGTAGCATTCTTCCCAAATACGTGCCTCCATTCTCAGCTTCCTTGAGAAGGTTAGCATCCCCTTTTAGTACCTTTGCCTTTTCCCTTTCCGCCTCCTCAGGGATCGATGGAGGGGTCCTGGCTGTCAAGGTGAGAATGGCATGAGTTTGTCAATTATCTTTCCAGCTGATTTTTTAATTATACTCTTATAAAAGCCCTTTCTTCCTTGAAGATTAATGAAGTTCAAAATAGTAAATGTCCAAGGAAAATGCCTAAACAGCAGAGTTCATGCCTGTGCCCCCACTTCTATTTTTCTCTGCCTTTTACACCTTTTAAGACCTACTTGTCCATGAAGTTTTTAGTTTCTAAAATAGAAATCCAACCAAGAACATTTGTGTGTGTATGTGTGTGTGTGTGTGTGTGTGTGTATTTGTACTCGTTAGTGTAAGTGTACGCATGTGTGCATGCAGGTTTGTGTATGTACGTGTGGGGGCTTACAGATAGACATTATTTTTTTCTCAATTACTCCCCATTTGTATTTTTTGGGACAGGGTCTTGGGCTGCACCCGAGGCATATTGATTTGGCTAGACTGGTGGCTCAGTGAGCTTCAAGTATCCACCCGTGTCCACGCCATGCCCAGGACATGAGTTCCAGGCACATGCTACTCTGCTTGTCTTTTTCCGTGGGTTTTAGGGATCCAAAGTCAGGTCATCATGTTCACGTGGCCGGCATTTACTATCTGACCCATCTCTCCAGCCCATCAAGGACAAAGGTGGAGGAAATACAAATGTGTATAATTGTTTTACATATTTGTAAAAGAGCTGCAGTTCAGTTACCCATTAGCATGCATCTCTGTCTGTGTCTGAGTCCCTGGGAAACTGATTGCAATCCATATCCATACTTCTTTAGGAACTAGAACTAAACACAGGCATTTTAAAGACAAAACAAAATATACACAAACAACAACAAAACCAACAGATTATTCCTCAGTTTCTTACAATTATCTAGAATAAACTCAAATTCTAGAATTCTCCTTCAATGTGGCCTTCTTTTAAGCATTCATCATTATTAGCTATCGTGTCTTGGTCTCCCTAGAAACTTGTACTGAAGTATTAGCATCGTTATTTCTAGAGATTAAAAAAACAGGATGAAAGAGGATGTGAGAGTCTCAGGATCACCCATCTACTAAGTGGCAGGACCACGCCTGGTTGCAAACTTGGAGAGTCCTCTGTAATTACTGCTTTATCAAGTGCACATGTTGTAAATTACATTATTATTGAAATTCTCCCACACATGTGCCACAGAATTCTTTACGAGGCAGTGCCTGTTGCTCTGTTAATGACTGTTGCCTCTTTGTGCCAATGACCACCAATAACCAATATCTTAGAGTTCCAAGGACTAGGGTCCCTTCTCCTGCAGAGGCATGTGTTTTTGGTAGGTGAGAAGAATTGTATTTGAGGTCAAGGATCCTGAACCCTAACAAGTATAGACTAACAAGTTCCTGGCAAGTCACTCTCAGTCTCAATAACTTCACTAGAAGTCATGGGTGGTAACATTTCAGGCTGGCTCCTGGGAATCTAGGTAGAAAAATTAATTAGCTGCAGAAGCATTGACTGTTAAAATGTTCAAAAAATTCACAAATTGGCATGGTCTATCTGTCTTCTTAGATTCTTCTATGAGGCTCAATTCTACCTATAACCATTAAGCATTTGGCTTATGATAAGTTCTGAGGATAAGTAGAATTTTTTGAAAGAAGGTAAAATAGCATTTTAAATTCAAAAATAATAATTTATACATTCAGATGAATGTCTTCTCAAGTGGTCATCTTTAAAAACTGCTATCACTCCTCTGGTGTTGACACGAGCTTAACTGTCACCTGAAACACTCTTCTCTTTAATATGACCTCACTGAAAAAGAAAAAAAAAATCCTAGGGCCTGGAGAGATGGCTCAGCAGTTGACAGTGCTTACTGATCTTGCAGAAGACGTGAGCTTGGTTCCCAGTACCCACATCGGGCAGCTCAAAATTGCCTGTAAGTCGGCTCCAGGAAATCTAATGCCCTCTTCTGACCTCTATGGATACCTGCACTCACATGTGCATACACACACACACACACACACACACACACCTAAAAGGATAATAATAACAACAACAACAACTTTATAAAAATCCTTTGCAGACCTTTGTTCTTCTAAGTCTGCTTTTGAGGAAAAGCTGACTTACTGGCACCCAGGACTGGAGAATGGAGCTTCAAACCAGGAAACATCTTATGTCCCAAACAAGGCATACTCTACAGTTTTCTTGAGGGATGCATATGAATGACATGAGAAATTTTATGCACATTTTTGATAATAAAGAGATGAAACCCAACTATTAAAACAGAAAAAAAAAGAGCAATATATATCCCACGGGCTGTCTGCTTTATTTACGTATTTATTCAGTTCTGGGAATTTAGTGACCCAGGATCTTACATATGCTAGCTAAGTATTACCACTGAACAACATGGGTTTTTTTTCTCTCTCTCTCTCTCCTCTTGATTTTAGGAAACTGTACAACAATGGATTTACTTCAATCCAAGGACATGCTTTCAATGGAACAAAGCTGGACGCTGTGTAAGTTTAGGGTAACCATGGTAATTGCCACCTCCCTAGTCTCACTCCCAGGACTATCCAAAGGGTCTGAATTCTGTTGAGATCTATTTTAAGTATCTCAAGCCTTGGAAGTAAGGCTAAAAGAACTTGATAAGGGCCATCTGAAGTGGATACTTAATGTTGGTCCCAGTTCTATACCCCAAAGCTCTCATTCTCAATAAAATGGAGATGTATACCATCACCATCAGTTATCTTATAGGGGTGTGTTCGTGTGTGTGTGTGTGTGTAAATGTTCATCTGCTAGTGCATGAAGTGAAAAAGTATCTTTGCACCCAAAGGTGTTTTCAAAAAGTTATGCAATCTGTTTTGACATGTTGTTTCTTTTCTAAAGATAAATGATACCCAAATTACCAAACCAAACAAACAAAAAAACAGACTTACATTTTATTTGTCTTACAATACTTTTTTTTTTTTTTTTTTTTTTTGAAGTAGTGTCTTGCTATGTAACCCTGGCCGTCATGGAACTAGCTAGTAGTCAAGGCTGGGCTTGAACTTACAAAGATCTGCTTGCCTCTGCCTCCTGAATGGGGCAATTAAAGCTATGCATCATTTGCATTGCCTCCCTTCTTATTCCTTTAGCAGTTATATATTTTTAAATTCCAAATTATCTCGTATCCCTCTTGCCCCAAACTTAACTGCTCGTTTCTTTTCTTTTTTTTTTTTTTCCTTTTTTATTTTTGATACTTTATGTACATTTCCAATGTTTCCCCTTTTCTGGGTCTCCTCTTTGGATACCCCTTATCCCCTCCCTAACCCGCCTCTAGGAGGGAATTCCACCTCCCACCCCACCCCCGTCCACCCATCCCCATATTCCCGCCTTGACATTCCCCTTTACTGGGGCCTCTAACATCCTCAGGCCCAAGGGCCTTTCCTCTCTCCCTGATGGCCATCGAGGTCATCCTCTGCCATATATGTGGTCCAAACCATAAGTTCATCAATGTGTATTC
>CM052705.1:94087864-94106075 GCA_028551405.1 Uromys caudimaculatus | reverse complement strand
AGAATTGCTCTTTCTAAGTCTATAAAGAATTGAGTTGGAATTTTGATGGGGATTGCGTTGAATTTGTAGATTGCTTTTGGCAGGATGGCCATTTTTACTATATTAATCCTGCCAATCCATGAGCAGGGGAGATCTTTCCACCTTCTAACTGCTCGTTTCTTACAGTGACGTATTTCTTACTGCCTCCTACGTTTCTATACTCTCCTTCTTAAAACATTTCTTACATAGGTGCTGCCTGTAAATCCTGAAAGGCCTATGAGTCTAAATGTGTACTACTTTGCTTCTCAAACACTATCAGGCATGCAAACCATCAAGGGATCTTGTGCAATACAGATGCTGATCTATTGACTTGAGCTGGGCTTTGGGAGTCTATATTTCTAACACACCCTTTCATGATGCTGATGCTGCAGCCCATGGACTGACTTTCAAAATAGCTATACAACTAAACACAGAGGGCCTAGGAAGAAAAGAACACACATGGAGCGTAAGTACTTTGGGTTGATATTCTGGTTATCATTGTTAAGTACTGGCTTCTGGAATGGTTCCATTTTAAAATGAGTACTGGATTCCTTATAGTTAGGCAAGGTGCTCTACGCCCTGTTGAAGTAGAGTCTATTAGCCAGGTTTTTAGGCTTCCTTCTATCTCTATGAGAGGAAGGGTTAGAATATCATTCACTTGGGTATTTGGTAAAACAGAAGTTGTTATGATTTGATTTTATTCATTTCTTTAAATATATAATTACAGGAGAAGCTCTGAAAGACACCACAGGATACATAAATTCTTGCACTTAAAATTTACAGAACTGGAAAGCCCGATTGCACTAATCTTACACAGTCCTTCATTTACTTCCCAGTGTAGCTAGTTAGGGCCTGCGGTGCACAAAACACTGTGCTAGCCACTAGCAAAGCCAAGAGAAGCAAAAGCAATATGCTTCCTGCTCACAATAAAAATTACATTCTTGTGGAGTCAATACAAACCCAGCTCCACCAACGATCAAAGTATGTTAGAAAGGAATGTACCCAATTCAAAATGAGCATCAGCTAGAAAATATACAATGATGCTGGTCTCCAGCATGATTTCTCTATATTTTTCCCATGGTTTTTAAAGATCAGCATTATGAAAACACCAACAAATATTTTTCTCCTTTGATTTGAAAGCAATCACTCCAAGCTAGTTTGTCCATAAGCTTCAGGTCTTCAACTTAATATCTCTACCTCTGATCCCAGTATAGGAGTGCTGGGATACATGTGTGCCACCTCTCCAGGCCTTTACTTGGATTCCAGGAATCAAACTCCACTAGTCACGCTTGAATGGAACATACTTTTAGCCTTGGCCATCTCTCTAGAGCTTCACATTATATTTTGTAACATAACTCAGTATTTACTGGGTTTTCAAACGAAGAAAAACATATTAATCTTCTATAATAATTATCCTCACATGGTTCAAAGATTGTAAATAGCATAACCTCTCTAGAACTGTGTTTAGATATCTCTGGTTCTGGCTGAAATAATTTGTTATCCAAAACAGCAATCACCTACCTCATGTCAATGCACTGCAATTATCAGGTCTGACCTCAATTACACTCATTGTTTTAGCGTGACTGAGTAATGTTATCATGGCCAAGTTGGACGAATCCCACACTGAGGACAAGCACTGAAGCCACAGCAGCAACTCCCTCCTTGGTTAGAAGTTTGTGAAAATTATGTCAAGTGGGAGATAGCTCCTCGCCCTGTGGTTTCACAGAGAGCCAAGCACATCGCCATCACTCAGATGACAGATCACCTAATAAGAATGTCCTTGCTCAAAAAGAAGTTGAACTGCTCTCAGTCATAAGCTAGAGCACCTGTTCTTTCTCTGGACCACTCCATTCTCTCTTTATACAGTCTTCTAGAGCTGAATTGCCTCACCCACAGTGTCTGAGTCTCTGAGATGAATTTTCTCTTGTTGAATTCTAGTTGTTTAGCTTCTATCTAGAAGTAAACATTTGGCTCAAAGATAAATAAATTAATACAACTTGGCTGTGTTAAGGACTAACCCAGACAGTAATGGTTATGAGCAGAGAAGTCAACACAAATAATGTGCTAATTAGCATCACACATTAGCTGAATAGAAGCAATTCACCACAGCCTGGAGCCACTGGGAAAAGATGACGGTAGAGAAGATTATAGGATTAAGTAGACTGCTATTTCTCACGGGATAAGTATTTGAACAGCTCATAGGATGTGCTCCAAGGTTGGCTGCCCCCTCTGCCTCCTGCAGTCTTGAACGCTTTCTCACCTGTCACTGTTGATAAACAAGTGTCCCAGTCTCTGAAACCAACAAGATGGCCACAGAGCAATCCAGCTTCACTTTAAACTAATATAAGAGCTAGGTGCTGGGTCCCTATCATATCCTTGATAAGAAGAGCCATGCAGAAAACAAAAACAAGCAAACAAAAGCATGGTTCTCCACAGACACACTCCCATGTGAGTGTCACACCATAACCGGGCGCCAACGCTAGTTTCCCCTAAAGGAATTACAAAGGAATGAGCTGAAATTCTATATTGGAACTGAAATGGATCCTTAAACTCCCCAGAGAACAAAGTCTAGGAGAAACTGCAAATGTCCTCACCACAGTACACTCTATATCCTTCTCTTTGTTACTGATCTCTCAAGATACTCAATAAAACTTGTCCTATCTGTGAACTATCCAGAAACAAGACTTTCCTTTCTCCTCCCACAAGTCTTTACTGAATGGCTGCTGTGTGTCAAGAATAAGTTCAGGGGCTAGAGAGATGGCTCAGTGCTTAAGCATACCAACTGCTCTTGTAGCGGACCCAGGTTCAATTTCCAGCATCTACACAGCAGCTCGCAGCTGTCTGTAATGCCAGTTCCAAGTGATCTGAACCCTCCTTCTGACCTCTGTAGGCACTGGATACATATGACACACAGACACACATGCAGGAAAAACATTCAAATGCATAAAATAAATGTCTCAAAAAAGAGATGTTTAAAAAGTGAGTCCAAGAGAACTTGAACACACACACATACACACACACACACACACACACACACACACACCATAATGCTGAGCCTATCCATTGGATACTTTTCCCCAGCTCATTGCTAGCTTCATTTTTTCAACTCCATTCCTCTCCCCTAACTGTGAGATACATCGTTTTCAGTCAGAGTAGACATTCTCAAGTACTGAAGTGTGGGGAAACTGGCAACTGTTTCATAGGAAAGGCTTAATTTCTTCACCAGGTTCTCAAAGAGGCAGAATCTATCCGAATGATGAAGAGTCATTAAGCAGCCAGGGTGAGCAGCATCTGTTTTATTTCTGAAGGAACTATTAAGGTTTTCCTAGGAGCTCTTCCCATCACATTATCAATCCTGACTTTTAGGAATTCTCTCCTCTCATCACTTCTGACAAGTCCTCCTAACCTTTTGAACCTTCTTTGTGTTCATCTTCTATTTTCAGCCTCACATAAAATAGTCATTGTCTAGAACAGGCTTCCATCTGGTTTACCTAAGCCAATGCGTACAGCACAGTACAGGAGTAAGTTATGATCAAGAAACCAGTCTGAGGAGCCTGGCATTCCCAGAGAATAATGAGATTATTCCCAGAGAATTAATGAGATTAATGAAAGCACTTCCTTCCTGAATGTTAAGGCTTCTGTGTCTGTAATTCCTCACCCTTAGCTTCTGGTTGAAGCTACAAGAAGAAGTCAGAACCCAAGATTCAAAGCTAAAAGAGGTAGCCCTGAAAACTACCAGATTCTCGGGATGTGGAAGAGGATCATGGGTCCAAGGTCATCCAGGGCTTCATAGTAAGACCCTGTTTCAAAAAAAACCAACAGACTGCACAGGGAAGCGTGGCATGTTCATTTTTAAGTGCCTTATCACCTTCAGAGGTTAAGTATCCAAACGACATACTGTCTTTTTTTTTTTTTTTTTTTTTTTTTTTTTTTTTGGTTTTTCGAGACAGGAGACCATACCGTCTTTTGAGAGCAGGCCCTCTGTCAGGCTGGTTCATCTCCGTTCACATTGGCTGTAGCTCCTGCTGCACTCTTTCTCCCATCCTGGACTCTGGCTGCCTTTTTCAGTTTGAAGTCTTCTGCAACATTTCTGGTAAACCGGAGTGCTTATCAAGCAGTTTCCTTGTCCTCAGGGTTATATTAAGTGTCAGATGAGAACACTACAAAATTGGACAAGTGATAATTTAGTTTTACAATAATTTCTGGTGATTAGAGCAAGCCGATATTTCCTCTCAATCACTGGAGATGAAGACCAGAAAAGAGAAGAGCTTAGCAGAGCTTACTTGATTTTGAGCAGCCTGGGAGCAAAAAGTGATTGGTAGCTACACTAGCCCAAGGATCCAGAAAGAGTTATGTTAATGGCCACAAGCCGGTGTGGCCATTACGCCTAACATGGTTGTCATTTTACAAAACTGTGTTCAAGAGCCTCTCTCCAGTTGGGTTTTTTTTCCCCAATGTGGCTCTTACCCAATCCAGCTACAACCAAATGAAAGATCTTCATAGACATAATAGGTTGACTGAATGAATCTGTGAACATGAGAGTACTGTGACTCAAGCTTTATTTAACATTAACCCACTGGAAACATGTAGATGCTTTGGCATCTTACTCAGGTGTCTGAACATACACAAGACTGGTCTCCTCCATGGGAAACCTAGCCTGCTCTGCTATAGACAGCATCGGGAATGCCCCCCCCCCCAACTCATGGGTTAAAGTTTTGGTGTTCTCAGCTGGGTGTTAGTGAGAAATGGTAGAACTTTTAAGAAATAAAGATTAATAGGAGGAAGTTGAGTTATTGGGGACATTCCTAGGAAGGGTATATTGGTCTTGGGCCCTTCTTTTTCCTCTCTTATTAGGTGCCCAACCACAGTTTTAAAAAAAAAAAAAAAAAAGTAGCCTCTGCCTCATACTCCTACCATAGTGAGCCATGGTATTGCAGGCGTGAAAATAATGGAATCGACTCATCTCCATGACTGTGAACAGAGTGAATCCATTTCTCTTTTACACTGATTGTACCCAGCATTTTGTTATAACTACCTAATACACTCTGGAAGTGCTGTGCTCAGCCACCACTTAGAGAGGCCATGTGGGAACCATTCTTTGTAAATGAGCTGCCTCAGCATTTACAGCCATCAGGAAGGCCCATTGCCCCAAACCCACCATATCATATGCTAAGTCTCCTTTAAATTTTTATTTTTTTTCTTTAAACAGTCATATGTGTCCCCCTCAAACCCCGAATCAATGTCACTATTTCGAAGGAAAGTTATATTTATTTATTTGCTTGTTTGCTCACTTTTAATTTCCACTCAATAAGGATTTATGGAGCACCAAACTTAGCAGTAGGTATACAGCAATGGATAAGGTATAGAGCCTTCCATTCTGACTGAAAAGACATAGTATTCAAGTAAGAAAATAAGCTAGGTAATTACAGATTCTGGTAAGATCAGGAGGAAATAGAGAGTACTGGGCAAACTGTGCTGCTTTAAATGAATAGTCCTTGACCTCTATTTTAAAAAATAATTGAAAGAGTCTAAACTGCATTCAAATTTGTAAAACCTCCTTGTTTGTAATCCTGATACTTACTCTGTTAATCCCCTAGCATGCCCAAAAGAGGGAGGGTGATAAAATTCATCCACTGGGGATTGATGGTTGGCTGTTCCAGTCATACCCACACTGCCCCAGTACAGACACACCTGGATTCCATTAACTAGAGGGGACTTTCTCTATGAAGGCTCTGGAAAAGAGTTCTAACTGAAAGTCTTCAATGACTCTGCTATTATTAGTCATCTTCCTTAAGGACTTGCACCCTGTAGTGCAAAGCTTGCTGCTACACTAATGAGGCCATTATCTATAATTAAGCGGACCTCCCAAGGGTCTTTACTGTATTTGTTTTGCATCAAGTCAGGGTCATCCACTAGTGTTTAAATTGCCTACACTATGCTGCGAGCTAATGTACGTGTGTAAAATGGGGTTGTTTATAATAAGGATGCAGGTACTTTATTTCATTTTAGATAATTTTACTCTCTAAAAAAGCTAAGAGGAAGGGACGGGCCAGTTTTAAAATCCTTGGGTGCTTTTGTTCATTGGGAGGAAATGTTATTTCAAATACAGTTAGTGACTTAAATTGCGTAAGAAATATTTTTCTTTCAAATGGCCAATGTGCTGTAAAAGGGAAAAGATCAACCTACCCATTACTTTTCAGGAAAGGTACTCGATGTAATTTTATTTACATAAGTATCCCTGTGCCAGAACTGGTATTGTTGGATAAAATGCATGCTGTTTAATTAAATTTGAATTTCAGATAAGCAACAATAAGTGTGGTAGGAAAATTTATGCTTGAAAATTATTCACTGTTTATCTGTAAATTGAATTAAAGTGGCATCATGTATTCTAATTAGCTAAATCTGGCAACTCTGCTCAAAGAAAAGAACGATCCCTACCACCCTCCACCACCCTTACCATCCATCCCAGATCTTAGAGAAATTCTAGCTTCAAAGATAGATGGGAATAATGGGCAATCTTAAGAAGCAAAATTTGAGTCAGGGTAGAAAGAAAACAATTGCCAGGAAATAGGAAATTTAGACAACATTGATAAAATGTAGATATGCAAACTAGACCCTAAACATAGTTCATTTTCAAAGATTCCTGCCACGTTGCCTTCCTGACCCATGGAATGGTGCTTAAGCCAGAATGCAAGGTATCTTTAAAATTAATGTGACCTTGGTTACATTTTATTTTGATATTTATTCTAATGTTATGTGATGGCTTAAGTTTGTCTAATTCATTCCCCCTCTCTCTTTCTTTCTCTCTCTCTCTCTTTCTCTCTCTCTCTCTCTCTCTCTCTCTCTCTCTCTCTCTCTCTCTCATATTCCATCTAGTTACCTGAACAAGAATAAATATCTGACAGCTATAGACAAAGATGCCTTTGGCGGAGTATACAGTGGACCAACTTTGCTGTGAGTAAAACAAATGAATGGCTAATGGCTTTTTATTATTTTTCTCTTTTACTTTTCTGGAATGAAAGAACCATGAAGAGAGGTGATGCCAACTGTCTTAGCGTTTCTAAGAGCCACCATGACCAAGGCAACTCGTATAAAAGAAAACATTTATGTGGGCTCTGCCTTATAGTTCAAAGGTTTAGTCCATTATCACCATGGCAGGAAACATGGTGGAGCACAGGCAGACATGGTGCTGGAGAGGGGCTGAGCGTTCTACATCTGGATCCTCAGGAAGCAAGAAGTATGACACTGGGCATAGCTTGAGCATCTGAAAACCTTGAAGGCCAACTCCCAGTGACATACTTCCTCTGACAAGGTCACACTTCCTAATAGTGCTGCTTGTCACTCCATACGGGCCTACGGTGCCTATTTTTATTTGGACTACTACACCAACATTCAAGGCAAGGCAACGCTGTATCTTGGGTAAAGACTTCTGCCACTATTCCTTAAGTTGCTCTACAGGCCACCTCTTTGAAGAAAGTCGAGAGGCCTGAAGTCCCAGGATGCCATCTGTCACCTGGTCAGGCAACTTATGGCATGCTGCTTGTAGACCAGTGGATGTTCATAGAACTCTAAGATCTGAGACAAAGATGTAGAAAGCACTCTGTCTTTGCAGAGGATGCAACCATCTGATACCTAGCACAAAGCAGAAGACTGTAAGTTATAATCGGATTCGCGTCTGGAAGAACTTGTATCCTAGGGCAGATGAGATCCGAGTGTTTTTGTAAATAGTTGGATAATGTGCTCTCCATGCGCTCATTCTCATTATACCCCCACATGTAGTTGGGGATCATGTCCCGTCAAGCCTTTCCCTCAAGTTTCTTTATCATTGTCATCTTCTCCATTCCCTTGGCTTAAGGTCTTATCTCCCACCATCTAATTCGTCCTCAATGAAGTTAAGCACCGTACCCTAAAGAGGCACAAGGCAATCCATCAGAAGCAACAGGAAACTATTTATTTATAAGAATAGAAAAAAATTTAAATTGTATTACCATGTACACAGATGACCCCCAACATTGATAGACATTAGGTGTATCGTCAGAGGAGAGGGGGTAACTGACAATCCTGAGTACCTGATACCCTCATTCATCTTCCACAGTTTTATTTCACCTTAGGAGTAAATGCACCCAGTTAAGCAGGTTGGTGGCCCAGTTTCTTAAAATATGCAGCACTCAGTAGAGATTTTCTCCAAACTCATAGCACAGTACAGATAGAGCGTGCAAGAGATGGTCGTTGCTGTCATTAACTGACACTAGTTATAATGATCTACACTAGTGCACAGCGGTGGCCCATCAATGGTCAGGCTGGATGACAGAGGGACTCAAGGGCTCAGTCCCCACAACTAAACTACTAGTTAGGGACAGATTCTGGAAGACACAGAGCTACTTCCTTCAGTTGTCTATGTGCCAGTGAGCCCACTATATTCCAGTGAATATCTCCAAACCAGAGGCCATATAGACAGACTGGGTAAGCAAGGTTTGACACCAAATGAATAAAAGACATATAAATCTGATGTGGGAAGATATAGGGAGGTGGGGGAAGCTGGTAGGGGTGGGAGGGGATGAAGGATAATAACCAATGCATTATATACATGCATGACATTGTCTCAGAATAAGTTTAATTAATAAAAAATAAAAGAGGCAGCATTGTTCTAGTTTGGGAGATGTTTTATAGAACTTTGGACACACAGGTTTTAGCAAGAAGTCAATTCGAACCAAAATGTGTAAATAAGAAAGATGCAAAGAGAAAAACGGCTCATCATAAAACAAAAAAACTATACTCAGAGAACAATGAAATCCCAACGTAAGACTCTAGGGAGCCTTAACTTCCCGGAGACCCACCCCCACCCCATGAACACATGGAGTCGGGGACTGATGCAAAATGCAAGAGGAATTTATTGATATAGCATGCTGAGTTCGTTCTGCATACCAAGGCGCATAGCCCGTTCAGGGACCTTATAAACAGATTTTAGAGCAGCAGCCATTAGGTACAATGTGATTGGCATAACAGTGTGACTTTTAAACTGATTGGTCTTTAGGGAATGAGGTAGCAGGGGCTTAATCAGCCCCTCCCTTCCAGCCTAGTGAACCTGTTTCTTCCAGGAGGGGAAGGGTGCCCATGTGCTCTGAGGGGGGAGGGGACCCTGGTGGAATATCTCAAAGTTCCCAAGCTGACTTCTCACCTCCAGGAAACAGCGTTATTGACCTATTTGTGTATTGATGATGAAGTCCTATAGAGGCCACAGAGGAAGACATATTAGCCCTTGGAAAGATTGAGACTTGTGTAGGTAAATCACTTTGGTGGTACCCTGCCTTAACTGCCTCAGTTTAGCCTGTGAAGGAAGAGTTGGGTTGTGTAGTAAACGTGGGGGAAAGCTGGTAGAGCCCGAAACAAGATCGTTTGGAATGGCCATTGTGTAAATTGGACAGAGATGTGGAAACATTCCTGAGTGCCGGAAGTGGCCTCCTGATTTGTGACGGAATCGACTAATGCTCCTGTGTGACTTTTCCTCCCTCAGGAGATTCAGAGCTTGTGGTAGGGATTAGGAAATTGCCTAGTTCACCCACAGGTGGTGCTTTTGCTGAGGAAAGAGTTTGAGAGGTCAGCAAGGAAATGAGTAAAGTGGAAGAATATGGAAGTTATGAAGCCCTATTTGAAGGCTCACAAGAAGGACGCCAAGGGAGAAGTCGCCTCCTTGATAATGATAGGTAGGGCAACAGGAAGGAACCCACTAGTGTTGCTCTTCACTGCTCTTCAGTGTTATTTGGAGGTTGGCTGTGAATAGCTTTCCAACTAAACTGTCAGTTTCTTTGACATTTACACTATCTAGAAGCCAGGTGTCTGACACAGAGTAGCTGTGATCACTCTCCTTTTAAGTCATTTGTTGCCAAAACAGGCAAGAAGGAACCCTCCTGCCCCCTGCCTTTGTTGTTGTCAAATGTGGAACCCTGTGGTTGCTGCTCATTGATAAGGTTGGTTTCTAGAATATTAGCAAAGCTTGAGGCATAAGGGCAAATGGTAAACCACAGTCACTTGGGGTTTCTGATCTCAGCTTAGAATTTTCCATGCAAACAAGTGCACACTTCTCGGTTTACTGTTTGATTTGAGTGGACAATGGAGTGACTCAAGTCTTCCAGGCTTCCCTGAACTCAGTGAACTGAGAAGATGCAAACCTGTTGCTCTGAGAATGAACCTTGGTTTCAAGGCATCGGTATTTGTTTGAAAAGAAACGTTTGGTATGATGTCAGACTGATTTTTTTAATATTGAAACATTTTTTTCTTATCTATCGTGATTGTGATTTCTCTTCTCTCTACCCCTCCCTGTTCCTCCACAACCCCCCTCCCCCCATTTGGATCCACCCCATTTCTCTCATTAGAAAACAAATAGACATCAAAATGGCTGCTCCATGATTTAGTGGGAAGGTTTTAATTGTAGATATGAGAGAGAGAGAGAGAGAGAGAGAGAGAGAGAGAGAGAGAGAGAGAGAAGACTAGACATAGCAAACTCTATCTTCCGGAGAAGTGGGAATAGCAAGGGAGAAAATGGGAGAAAGGGATGCGGGGCGTAGGGGGAAAGAGAGCAGGAGGTGAGCTGTAATCTGGAACATCCTGGTGGTTTAGGGAAGGAGGAGACAATGAGGGGATGTGATAGGGTGCCAGGGGCCAGTACAAGATAGTCTCTTAGGAGATATTTAGGGTTGCTGCATAATAATAAAAAGTTTACTAATCTAAGTTACCTTGCTCCTGTAGCTGACCAGCCTTCTGTGATCCTCTGAGGCCAGAACCTGCAGTCTCTGGCACTTAGCACCTCTTCCTCAAAATGCAAAGGATTAAGTAAATAGTTCTCAGCAGGAACTGCTCCCCTCTCCGTGCTAGTAGGAAGTCACAGGAAGAAGGGACACTTTGAAAAGTGATTGTAGTGTATATTACTAAACTGTAGAAAGTTTCCTATTAACGCTATCTAAGAAAAAGGGAGAAAGCAGAAAGATCCTAAGTGGGTAGAGGGGAAAATTCTTCTAAAGGAAAAAATTCTCCTAGGCAGGGGGAGAAGGAAAAAATTCTACTCTAAGAGGGGAAAGGTAAAAAATTCTTCTCTCTCTCCTTCTCATCTCTTTGTCCTCAGAACTTATACATCTTTTAGAATACATGATCACGTTACAAAGTTCATCACAAGTTCACACACAAAAAAATCAAATCATCAATTGAAAAAGAAGTTCACAACAGAGAATGTTTACATGCATATCCATTAGGAGTAATTATCTGGGTAAACATCCATCACCTGCCTCAGCTCCACAGGTTCACTGAAGGTTTAAAACCATAACTAAGTTATTAGTGAAGTTTTGTATAGATAAATTCAGTCAATATTTTATCTTCTGTCCTAGCACCTATAATAAATCATTAGTTCCCCTTTTATGACTTTTGGTTAATTGTTTTACAACCTCTTGGAATATGCTCTGAGTAGGAGAAAGTCTGGTTACTACCTAAGAGCAATTAACTGGTGACACTTGGAAGACTGACAGAGTTCTCATTTGACTATCAGAAAAGGACCTAATAGCAATCCTACTATAAAAAGAGCTTAATAATCACAGATATAATTTTAGGAATTCTTATAGGATCATCATTAAGACTTAAGTCATCTATTTGTCTATTTTGCATCACTACAAGACAGTACATCTTCATGGATCTGCAGAGATCTGCTCCAAAGGAGTGTGCTATTACTTAGTGATTGTTATATATGTTTAATAATGACAGGAAAGCATATTAATAGCAGGAATCAGTCTTGCTGATTAAGGGCTCACCTGTCACAGATTATATAATAATCTGAAGCAGAACATCTCAGGACAATCACCTGCTAGTGAAAGACCTGACCCTCTTGTGAGGAGGGTTGAGACCCCTGGCAGGCCTGGAGCCGAGACTGGAAGCTACATGCCCGGGCAAAACCCCCTAGCAAACTTAGAGCCAAGATTAGAAACTACATGCCCAGGCAAAAATCCCACCCAGCTACATTCCTATGGGTGACTTTGACCTGGCCTCAGGACCAGAGGCAAAACGTTTCAGGAACCAGAAACGTTTGCGCAACTAACCTGTGAATAGCTTAGAACAATCCTTACTTCCCCAAAATGCAAATTCTTTCCGTCCCCCACCCCTTGCTTTGTGAATTCTCTGTTTTATGAGCCTTTTCCTGAGTTGTAATTCCTTCCTTGCCTTGGGGATGTTTCTTCCTTTAAATACCCCCGACTTCAGCTGCTGGGGGCCGAACCCCTCTGCCTCTGCGTAGGTTACGGGTTCGACCCCAGTGCACTGGTCTGCCCCCGAATTAAACCTCGTATGATTGCAGCAAGGACGGTCTTTCGTGAGTTCTTGGGGGGTCGCGCCGTCCCGAGACTTGAGAGAGGGTCTCCCCAACTTGGGGGGGTCTTTCACTAGTTATTATCTTGTCCCATTATGACTCCTGACAATGGGGGAAAGTGAAAAGGGCTAAGAAGACCTTTAACACACACACACACACACACACACACACACACACACACACACACACACACACACAGTCTAGCCAGCTGCTAGAGAAGGGAATAGAAGTGACTCTTCCTGGCAGACAGATACTCATTTCAGATTCCTGAGGACTGCTGAAAGTATTCACAGCAATCCTATAGTCCAGTGAAGGCTGAGCCAAGAATGTCATTTCTAGAAATTACCCTTTGGAGTTGAGACCTAATAGTAACAATCTAGGTGTGGTTCCAAGCAGGCCTCTCACCCAGCATTGAGAGAGGTGAGGACAAAAGGATTGATAGGTTATTTATCTGCCAGTGAGATGAGTCAATTCAAACCAAATTAGAATATATTAAAGGCAGGTTTATAGAAAGCTGTTCTCGGGTGAGTTAACTGGCCCCAAGGACCAAGGCCAGGGAAGTCACCCTTTTCCCCCAAGGAAAAGGGGGATTAGGGAGGGGAAAAAAGAAAGAGAAAGGGTGAACTCAGAGAGAGAAGGGAAAGAAAAGAAGAGAGAGACCAAAATGTCTGGATAATATAGGGAGAAGCATCTGGGGGAAGGACATGTACCTGTACAAGTCACACTTATACAAATATATACACATGCATATACTTACACAAAACAAAAATATAAATTAGGGGTACAGAGATGGCTAGGACCTAGGTTCAGTTCCCAGAACCCATCTAGAACTCTGCCAGCACCTGAACTGACACCCTCATGACTTGTGAAGGTACCAGGCACACACATGATACACATACATAGATGTGAAAGATCCCCGAGCTGGGGAGACCCTCACTCAAGTCTTGGGACGGAGCAACCCCCCAAGAACTCACGAAAGACCATCCTTGCTGCAATCACACAAGGTTTATTCGGGGGACCAGTGCACTGGGGTCGAGCTCATAACCTACACAGAGGCGGAGGAGTTCGACCCTGAGCAGCTGAAGTCAGGGGTATTTAAAGAAAAAAACCACAAAGCAAGGAAATTCTATGCGTCATGGGAAGGTATAGAATGTTCTAAGTTCATCATTCCTGTGGTTAGCTATTCCCTGGGACAAAAGATATAGGTTAGCCATTAGGCAATTGTGATAACAATCCTGAGGTTAGCTATTTCCTGGGACAAAGGATGTATGTTAGCCATTAGGCGGTGGAATATGGCTATATTATCTCTGGCTTTAATTTTGCTAAGGGGGGTCTAACTTCCTTATAATGGGCTCGGGTCTTTCAGATGCAGGCAAAATACCTGTACACCTAAAACAAAATAAATAAATCTTATTTTAAATTTTTAATTAAAATAATAGTATTGAATGAAAAAAAATGAAATAAAAGGAAGACATGACTACTCCTAAGTACAAAGATTTTTATTATAGGTATAAGGGAGAAAGCAGGCAGAGGGAAGAGTCTGGGCTGAACACGGCCAGCAGACTATGTGGACCATGAGAGGAGAGAGGGAGAAAGAGAGAAAGAGAAGAGCCACCAACCAAGAGAGGTGGGCAAGGAGAGCCCAGTAGCCAACATGGCTGAATTATATGAGGATCATGCTGGGGAAAAGGATGCAGAAGCCCAGGTCCTGGGAGGGAGAGGTTTAGGGTGGGGTGGGGTGGGGTGAGGAGTGATATGTTTTATAAAATGCAGCAGGAGGGGGCGCCTTAGCGGGTCCATGCTAAGGTACCCCCCCCCCCCCAGGCATCAGCCATAAGACAGGTCTAGTATTAATTTTTTGGGACCTGGGAAGGGGGTCTGGGTAAGGGAGTAGAGGCAGAGAAAGGAAGGGGACAGAGAAGAGAGAGAGAGAGAGAGAGAGAGAGAGAGAGAGAGAGAGAGAGAGAGAGAAGAGCCTAGAGGAAATGCTAACAAGGAGTACTGGGGGGAGCCACAGGGGGGAGACTTGCCCTGGGCTCAAAAGCTAACAAGTACCAATCATCATATTACAAAAATTTTAATGAAATTAAATAAAATATAGGAATACTGTTAAAGAAATCATGAGCACTTGGAAGTTCAGTAAGAGCAAAGAAGTGACCAGTATCATTTCTCAAATGCTAAGCATAGAAGTTCTTAAAATTGTGTATGCATGACCTATAATGTCTCTGTACTTTTTCTCTTGAACCTGTTGTATCAAAATCTTCATTTTCTTCCCTACAATCTTCCCCTAATTAGATCTGAAGGTCCCATAGGAAAGGGACTATGCCCTATTGTGTCGTAATGCCCTCACCACAACAGAAATTAGCAAATGTCCAGTGAATGGCTGATGCACTGTAATTGCATGTCAAATAGCCATGGCTTGGTTGCTGTTTGGTCTACAAGCTAAACCTGGAAAATCCAAAGTGCCATCTAAAGAAAAGGGAATTTTATATTATGTGTGTTTCTGCCTCATGCAGTAAAGGAATAGGTTTTCCCCCACCAGTCAACAAAAATCATTAAATTTGCCTATTCACCAACTTTTCTCAAGGTCATTTCTCAAAGAAGAATTTGATTTCTACCAGGCACAAATCTAAGATACCATCTATTCTGCCTTACTTTTCCCCCCTAAGAAGGCCTTTTAATTTAGTTTGGGAATTGGATAATATTTTTATTGATTAATTTTGTCATGGAGCTACTCCATCTCCCTTTCCATTTTTTATACGTTCTATTCTCTGACTGCCTTCTTTCCTTCCCCCTTTATTTTGAAAGAGGAGCTCTTTGTGTTTATAATAGCAAGGAAAACAATGTAAGTGGAAATGTAACGTTTTCCATAACACCCAGGTCTCTGCAGATTCTAAATTATGTAACTCACCTTAACAGCATTAGCATGTACTGATGATAATTACCATACTAATCCTAACTTCTATTATAAGTACCTCTTAAGAAGAGACAATCTTTGCATTTATATCCTTGAGTTTGTAGTACATTTATCAACAAAAATAAGCATTTGTTGCTGTCAACTGTTTTCAAGTTCAGCATTTGAAAAACCCCAGGCATGGAACTGCCAACTTTCTTGATTTAAATAAAGTAAGTCTTTGTTTTCTTTGGCTCTTTGTGATCAAGGTGATAGCCATAGCAGAAATGTCATGGTAAAGTTCTTTCTAGCATCTGGATGCATCTTTGATTTTTTTTAAAAAAAGATTTACTTTTTATGTACATTGGTACTTTGCCTGCATGTATGTCTCCGTGTGAGGGCGCCAGATCCTCTAGAAGTAGAGTTGCAGACAGTTGTGAACTGCCATGTGAGTGCTAGGTATTGAACCTGGGTCCTCTGAAAAAGTAGCCAATGCTCTTAACTACTGAACCATCTTTCCACCCCTGGCTGCTTGTCTCATTTTTCTTTTCCCATCAATAATATGAGAGTTTCATGCTAGCCAACTTTTTTTCCCTTTCATATATTTGTGTGGGAATGTCTGTGTACTGCTGAAGACTGAAGCCAGGGCTTGCAGACAGGAGGCAAACACTGTAAGCACTGGGCTACATCCCAAGCCCTTAGTTTTTAGAGACACAGTTTTAAAACAGCTCCTACTGCCAGCTCCCAAGTACCGGGATTCCCAGCATTCACTAGCACACCTAGCTTTACTATTCATCTGTTTGAGTCTAGTCATTACAGGATGTGTAAACGGTATCTCATTGTGGTCTCAGTGTGTGGGTCCCTGAACTTAGTGATGCTAATCGTCTTTTAATAGACTTACTAGCATTTTTATATTTTTCTCTTGAAAAGGGTCTGTTCAAATCTTGAGTCTGTTTTTCTGTGGGTTGTCTGTCTTCTTTTATTGGGTTGTGATCCTGGGTAACATTTTAGTCCTAAAGGAAGTCAGTTTTAGCTCTAACCACTCTTTGCCAAAGTACTTTATGCTCTCTTGTTCTCTTCGATTCCTGAGGAAAGCTGGCCTATCTAATACTGGTAAGGGTAGTGCTAATTCGTTCATTTCTATCTTGGGCATTTTGTCAAATGCCTGCTGAACTCCATGAAAGCTATAATGAAGAGATGACAACTCTCCTCTTAGACAAGTTAAGACAAAATGTAAGAGAAATGTAAGTGGCTATTTACATTTAATGTAAGAAGAGCCATAAGGGATACATAGAAAATCAAAATACTAGCTCCCATTACTATGGCTTAACAAAGACCTTATTAAAGGACCTGGGGGGTGGGGGGAGGTAGGTGAGAAAGACTACAAGAAGCTACATTCAAACCACAAACTTTAAAAGACTCATTGAAATCATCTTGTGGGGAAACTGATCAGATGAGGAAGAAAGACCCACTGCAGGGTGGCTGTAAAGATATTGATAGTAGCTGTACTGGCTGGTTTTGTGTGTCAACGTGACACAAGCCAAAGTTATCACAGAGAAAGGAGCTTCAGTTGAGAAAATGCCTCCATGAGATCCAGCGGTAAGGCATTTTCTCAATTGGTGATCAAGGGGGGAGGGCCCCTTGTGGGTGGTACCATCTGTGGGCTGGTAGTCTTGGGTTCTATAAGAAAGCAGGCTGAGCAAACCAGGAGAAGCAAGCAAGCCAGTAAGTTACATCCCTCCATGGCCTCTGCATCAGCTCCTGCTCCTTGACCTGCTTGAGTTCCAGTCCTGACTTCCTTTAGTGATGAACAGCAATGTGGAAGAGTAAGCTCAATAAACCCTTTCCTCCCCAACTTGCGTCTTGGTGATGATGTTTGTGCAGGAATAGAAACCCTGACTAAGACAAATTGGTACCAGCAAAGTGGGGTATTCCTGTGACAACCTGACTATGTTTTGGGGAGGACTGTGGAAGGACTTTGGAACTTTGAGCTAGAAGAGCCATTGGGATGTTAAGAGCTCTGTGGGGTGTTCTGTAAGAGCTTGGAAGATAATGTTGAGAACAGTGCAGAAGATGGAGGCCTGGCTTGTGAAATTTCAGAGGGAAGATTAAAGACTCTTATCAGGACCATCGCTAGTTTGATTTAAGAGTCTGTGGTTTTGGTTAGCTGGGGCTGAAGAAATCAGCTGTGATTAGCAAAATACCAGAACTACTAAAGCAAAACCATTGTATTACTGGGACTATTGATGCTGGTTAGCTGGAGCTGGGAAATTGGCGTTGATTGGGAAGAGACCAGCATCAAGGAGGTGACATCTTCTGAGGAGTGTTTTCTGAGAGCACAGAGGCTGCGTTCCAGAGATAGCCAGGGTGTACCTTGTGCTGTGGCTGGACTTGGTAATGTGTAAGAGTCACCCAGGTGGTACTGGTTTTGAAGGCATAAAGGAATCATGAAGAGCAGCTGAGGCCTAGGCACTGTGAGAGGTCGTGGAAGGCCATTGGTGAAGGTGCAGCTTCAGTTGCAATTGACAGCCCAGGACTGAAAGGATCATGCAAAGGAGGTGAGGCTTGGCACCATGAAGAGAGCCTATGAGAGGCTGTTGGTAAAGTCTAGTTGCAGCGGAAGACAGCAGTGTTTTGAAGATGCCAGTACCATGAGATGACCACCAAGAACAGCAGCAGCAGTGGAGTACAGGCATCTGGAGCCTAGAAGACAAGGTGTGTGCTACAAAGGGCAGAGCTGGAGAAGTGACTCAAGCCCTTGGAGGAATCCAGAAGATGGTGAGTGGATCCCAGATGGTTGGAGTTTGATTTTGCTTTTGATTGTGACTGTGGCCTGATATTTTCCCTCTTGAAGAAAGAAGGTATTTTAGTGGAGCCCACAGTTAAGAGACTTAGAATTTTTAAAAGACTGAATTTTAAGAGATTGGATGTTTAAAAGGGATTGAAATGTTAAT
>CM052705.1:93995889-94087364 GCA_028551405.1 Uromys caudimaculatus | reverse complement strand
TGAAGGAGCTGAGGCAATTTGCAGCCCCATGGAGGGAGCAAGAGAGTCAATGGGCCTGACCTCCCCCCCCTCCCCCAGTCCTCCTGGAGTTCGGACCACCAACCAAAGAATACACATTGATGGACTTATCGTTTGGACCACATATGTGGCAGAGGATGACCTCGATGGCCATCAGGGAGAGACGAAAGGCCCTTGGGCCTGAGGATGTTAGAGGCCTCAGTAAAGGGGAATGTCAAGGCGGGAAAATGGGGATGGGTGGACGGGGGTGGGGTGGGGTGGGAGGTGGAATTCCCTCCTAGAGGCGGGTTGGGGAGGGGATGTGGGGTATACAAAGAGGAGACTCAGAAAAGGGGAAACATTGGAAATGTATATAAAGTATCAAAAATAAAAAAGGAGGGGAAAAAAAAAAAAAAAAAGATGTAAGTTCTCAGCTGATGCTCCACCTCCATGCCTGCCTGCCTCCTGCCATGTTCCTGGCTATGCATAGTAACCCTCTGAAACTTTAAGGCCCAAATAAAGTTTTCTTTTATAGATTGCCTTGGGCGTGGTACCTTATCACAGCAGGGGAATAGTAATGAAGACACTAGTGTCTTCTGTTTTAAACACAAGTTTTGTAGTATTTGATAGAAAAGACTCACATTTAATGTTTCCTATATAGAGAAACCATTAGGTTTGTGTTCTTTCAGAAGGTACAGAAGCTCTCATCTAGGAAATAAATTGGCAGGAGAAAGACTAAGAGGGGAAAAACATACAAATTAACTACCATGTAAGAATTAGAAAGCCGTAGATGGAGGGTTGGAAGATTAAGGTCGGATGGTATGGGAAGGCGAGGGAAGGTGTCTCCTAACATAGATGAAGTCTCAAATAGCAGCTCACACAGCACCTGGTAGTGGGTAATGATCTGTCTTTGGACCAGATGTGATCTCTAATAATCTTCTTGTGAGATGCTAGGCACTTAAGGGGGTCCTCAAGAGTAAGTCTTTGCTTGAATCTACTGTTGCTTCACCAATGTAAGTAGAGGCAAATTTCTTTTACAAATGAACAGCTCTGTGTGTGTGTATGTGTGTGTGTGTGTCTGTGTGTGTGTGTGTGTGTGTGTGTGTGTGTGTGTGTGTGTGTGTGTGTATGTGCCTGTGTAGATAAGCACAGGGCTTTTCACTGGTCTGGAATTGGCCAGTAGGCTAGGCTAAATGGCCAATGAGTCTTAGGGACCCACTTTTCTCTA
Organism: Uromys caudimaculatus; assembly: GCA_028551405.1. Taxonomy (NCBI): domain Eukaryota; kingdom Metazoa; phylum Chordata; class Mammalia; order Rodentia; family Muridae; genus Uromys; species Uromys caudimaculatus. Next base: position 94,086,139 of record CM052705.1, on the reverse strand, counting down.
CTTCCCCAGAGCTGACTAACAAGTACTACTTTTTTTTTTTTTTTTTTTTTTAAATGTGGGCTCTGGGAATTGAACCCAGGTGCTCATGCTTCCATAGCAAACTGCTAATTTAGCTGTCTTCCTGTCTACAGACAGCTTTTGAAAAGTAACCTTATGTCTGTAGCGTCTCAGAATAGCTATCTCAAACTAAGTCAAATAAATACATATTGAGGTGTCATATTCTTGGCTCATACAACATTTTCTACAATTTCAAGTACATTGTGTGTGTGTGTGTGTGTGTGTGTGTGTGTGTGTGTGTGCGCGCGCGCGCGCACCTGTGGGGGATTTAAGTTGACCAGTGTTCCATGCCACCCACTGCATTGAGAAAGAATGTGAAGTGCAGGTGGATGCACATGAGGGGTCTAAGGATGCTCTTTGGCATGACTAAGCCTATGTAATCCAGGCACAACAAACCTCTCACTTACATGGCCTGTCATTAGCTCTTGGCAACTAAGCTGATAATATTCTGTGATTCTATATCAGATTTATTTGTTTTTTAAGATCTGCATCCCAAAGGCCTTGCTGTGTATTCAGGGCTGTGCCAATCTATCAACCAGTGCTAAATTAGTCTATATGAACATAGAAAGTAATGGCAGCAGAGAGAGGGGGAACTGGTCCACATAATTCATATAGGTATTATGACATTGTGGATTGGACAATATGAGGGTAATCTCAGTGTGATGTTTATCATTTGTCTGGTGTTTATTTTGTGAGCTGACATCCTTGATGGTGGAGATGTTTTATTGTGCAATTTCAGTATGATGTGGCAAACTGTGCACCAGTTATGGGATTTCAGATCAAGACTGCAGACCAAGATAGATCATGCATGCAAACACCTGGAATGATTTGCATATAGACTACTTGTAAATAAGAACAAATTTCAAATCTGTACTTTGCTTTTTTTTTTTTTTTTTTGCTATGGTTGAATTATTTACCAATAATATAAAAACTGCAGGTGATAACTACATTGTAAAGCATAACATTGCAACTTAAATGGAGCTATTGACCACTCAGAATTCAAGTATGTCTGTGAGTCATGATTTTGGGACAGAGTTTCCATTTGAGACTTAATTCTTTTTATGATTTAACCCTTAGATCAATGGATCTGACTTGTGGAAAGTTCCCAGTTTGGAGCCATCAGGGAATGAGCTATTCTTTCACAATTTGTGGGTTAGCTTTTCATGTCACTGGAAATAGCAAATTTCAATTTTTTTTATTGAATGTAACTTTTTTTTTTTATTAAAATGGTTTTTCTTAGTTATTTACATCAAGGTGTGAAATTTTGAATGATGTGCTTTAGGGTTTATGGATTCAGTCTCAAACAACTGCCAGCACCTTGACTCATAACCAGCATGGTTGACCTTGGGTTCTTTAAGCTGGATTCTTCTGCATGGCTTCTCAGTATATTCAGACAGAATCCATTAGGATGCGTTGTGGAGCTTTACAACTAGTCTCCGTGTCTCAGTTACTTTTCTATTGCTGTGAAGAGGCACATGACTATTGTTAACTTACAAAAGAAAGCCTTTAATTTGGGGCTTGTTTCCACTTTCCAAGAGTAAGTTCATCTTGAGGGGAGGCAGGCAGGGTAGAGGTGCTGGAGCCATAGCTGAGAGCTTACATCTGATCCACAGGAAGGGGAGGGAGGGAGGGAGGGAGGGAGAGAGAGAGAGACTGACCCATATGCCTCCTCCAATAAGGCTATACCTCCTAACCATTCCTAAATAATTCATCAACTGGAAACCAAACATTCAACACTCTTTTATCTGTGCCCTGCTCAACCCACATCAGAGAATCTTCTCCTAGTGGTATCGGGGAATTAACAGAGACCTACAGCTGATCTGTGTGCAGAGAATGAGAGACTTTGGAGCACCCAGTCCGAAATGGTATGCCTCTATCAAAGTCTCCCTTCAAGGCTCCGGGTATGTGAAAGAGGCGGCAGAAAGACTGTAAAGGAGAGGTGATGGGTGGCTCCAAGGGAATAGTATCTTCCAGACCACAGGACTGATTCAAATATTAACTTACAGAGACTGGAGCAACATGCACAGAACTGCATAGGTTCAAGGCAGACAGGGTCCCAGCACTAAGAGGGGAAGTGGACTCGGACTCCCAGCGCTAGCCAAGAAGCTGTTTGGAGCTGATACCCACTGACAAAAAGAAAATCAACTTTCTCAATGGCACGTCTCTGAATGTATCAACTGTATCTCGGGGCATTCCCTATACTTAGAAGTAGTTGGCCAATACAAAACAAACGTAGTGGTATTTCTGTGGACTTTTTGTTTCATTTTGCTTTGTTTTGGCTTTGTGTGTGTGTGTGTGTGTGTGTGTGTGTAGTTGGTTATTGCCACTATTCTTATTTGGGAAAAAATAATTTTATTTAAAAATGGTAAAGAAGGGAGCTGGAGAGATGGCTCAGCAGTTAAGAGCACTGGCCACTCTTCCAGAGGTCCTGACTTCAATTCCCATCACTGACATGGTGGTGGCTCACACCCATCTGTAATGAGATCTGATATCCACTTCTGGCATGCAGGTGCACATACAGCAGAGTACTCATTCATTAAATAAAACAATAAACTTAAAAAAGATTTCAAGCAGTTAAAAAAAGATGTTATGGCCAAGAAGAATGTTCTTATTCTTAATTTGCATTTCAACAGTTAACAGGTCTGCATAAATTAATTTCATTTCTGTGCTTGCGGCTCAGTTGTTTAGCATTGGTCTCAAAACACAGGTTCATCTAACCCACATTTCCTATTGCTCTTCAGTCATGCATGCAGATTCAAGCTTCTGTTTTCTTGCTGGCAGAAGAACTCCCTTTAATGTGACTTGAGTCTCTCCCCCACTTCCTACTTCCCTTTCTCCTGTTCTTTTTAAACACAAATGTGCTGGCAATGACTTCGCTAAGTTTTTTGCTCATTTGAAAGAGTCTCTCTTCAACTTGAGTATGGAGAGATTATCTTCACTGTGCACACAACCATCTAGAAAGGCAGGCTTATTTTCTTTTAAAGCTTTAAACTCGTACATTTAGTTCATGTGGTTTTTTGAAAATGTATATGTTCTTACTCTTCATAGACAATGGGAATATACAGTATTTCCTGGCTACCATTGAGATTGCTTTATACTTATTTATAGCAAATCAGTTAAATATACTCTATTATAGTTGTCTTCACATTTATTCTTTTCATATTTTATAACATTTTTAAATTTGCCAATTTTGAATTTCTAGATTTTTGGAAATTTTGATTTGTGATTGTTCAAAGCTTTTTTAAAAAATTCTATTCCATTCTCACCTTCTTAAACTCTAGTTACGTGGAGTCGGCGCAGCATTTAATCCCAGCACTACGGAGGTAGAAGCAGGCAGATCTCTGAGTTCAAGGCCAGCCTGATCTACAGGGTGAGTTCCAGGGCAGTTACCAGAGAAACCCATCTTGAAAAAACAAACAAAAACCAGTCAACCAACCAACCGAAGTGATCTGGTTATATGTAAGTTAAGTAAGTAGATCTTTGAAAATTCAATGTGTTTTGGTCATCTCCATCTTCCAATTCTCCAGCTCCTCCTAGATCCATCCTCATCTCTTTAGCATCCCACATAAAACCCCCAACTTCATGTGCTTTTAGAAAAACCCAGGGAGTCCACCTTGTGCGCCCACATACTCATGAACACAGGGCCTTCCACTAGGGTCAGGTCCACCAACCAGTAGTCATATCCTTAGAAAAAAGCAGTCTCTCCCTCCCCAGATTCTACTGATGGTCCATAGTTCCTTAGTTGAAGCTGAGGACTCGGGAGCCCCTCCCTGTTGTGCTAGAACGTTCACTGACTCATTAAAAAGTCTTTAAATTATATATATATATGCATGTACATATATCATAACATGCATATGGGAGTTGTGACCACAGGACAGCCTGTCCTACTTGCTTTTCTCTTTCCTCATGTGGAGCCCAGGATAAACTCACCTCGTGAGGCAAGCAGCAAGTGCTTTGAGCTGCCGTTACGTTAGCCCGTTATATAGTTTTTCAAACTTTTCCTTTTTATATTTAGTTTTAGATGGCTATCAGTTCCTAACTTTCTATTCTTGATTCATTTTTCTGTCATGTTTAATTCTATTAATCCTATTTATGTTTTTATTTTATACATTACTAACTTCAGCTACTTTACTTGAGTCTTCTTTGCAGTTTCCTCTCCCTCTCTCTCTCTCCCCCCCCCAGTCATTCTTTATTTTATCATGGTTTACAAGACTTAACATAGATGATTCGAAAACGTGGCTTATGAACGCATCACCATTATCAGGGCCTGTTGAAATCTAGTGACATTTTCTCTTACTTATGGACAAGACCTACCTCTCTCTCTCTCTCTCTCTCTCTCTCTCTCTCTCTCTCTCTCGTTCTTCACTTTTATTATATAGAGAAGTAAGACAGTGTGGTAAATGCCATTGGGAGGGGCTCTCTGTGTTAGATGGACTTAAATTCATCTTTCTGTGAATTAGGATCCATCTTACTTCAGGTTGGCCACAGAATGTTGTAGAAGCGAAGTTCTGGGATCTTGATATTTGTTAAGAAGCCTTGTTGCTTCTCTGAGAGTCCTTGGGGAATTTCTTCTGGGAGTTTGGTTCTGCTCTGTTAGTATAACTACCTAGAGACTGCCGTGCAGAGAAACCACAGAGGAGCTGCCAAGTGCCACCAGAGGACTGGCATTCAGATGAGTGTCACCAAGGCTGCAGATGTGTAAATGAAGCCATCTTGGGGTCTCCAGCCAAGGCTGCTTGTCACATGAATAGCTCTAAGAGATTTCTGTTTATACTGAGAGAACAATCCAGATCTCTTTCATAGTACGTATGTAAATGCAATGAAGAAGTTCTTATTTTAAAATCTCTTCATTTGGGACAAATTCTTATGTCATAAAAGATAACAAAAATGTCCTCATCCAACACTATTTTACACAGACAGTTTGCATTCATGAGGTTACTCATTGGACTTTAAGTTTTCTGAACCATTCAGAAAATGTCGAATTCACTGAATTTGTGTTCTCATTGTAGTTGTGTGGATAGCAGAGTAAGAGATTGTGTTTATATGCTTGCTTCTAGACTGTCTACTTGGAAGAAAGGAAAAGACTGTAATTATTAGTTTTCTTTCATTAGATTAAAAAGTATTTAGAATATATTCAGTCCCCAGATAAAATGGGTATAGTTTTCCTGATTTTTCTTGTCGATCTTTTCTGTGTGTTTAATCTAACACTTGAAAGCTTCCCCCCAAATTAGCCAACTGAATATTGTTTAGTTGCCTGCAATTTGCAGTCTTCCTATTCTTTGCCGCATCTCTTAAATTCTTCCTCTGCCACTGCAAACATGAACAAAACAAACATTGCTCATTCTTGACAGCGAAGCAAAACAAAGGAGGTGGGGTGGGGGAGGAAGGGAGGGAGAGAGAACTGAAATATCTGACAAGGGAATGTGAATAAACAATGGCAGTCCACTGAGTGAAATAGTATTTTGTCATCAACGTTTCTCTGAAAGACACACAAACAAACTGGATGATAAGTCAATTGCCTGTACAGGTTAGCGTTCTATCACCATCACCCCAGGAGAAAAAACAAAACAAAACTATAGACAGGTTTACAAAATGGAAACTTATGTGGGGACTCTGAATTCTGCAGAAGGAAACCGGAAACATTTCTTCATCCATGCAGGTCGACAGCACTTCCTGCTTCTCCAAACATTTCAGCTTTCACAGGCAGGTCTTTCGAGTTATAATGCCACAATTTTATACAAAAGGACAGCAAATGGACGTGTTCCCTGAAATACCTCACTGTCATAAAAGGAAAACCCTATCAGCAAAGTGTACATTTATTTGTTCTGGGTGCTACAACTGAAACACATTGCCTAGTGACAATTTTGATCGTTATAAAAACCACAGCAGTGAAAACCTTTTCTTCCTACAGTCCTCTCAGTTAAAAAATAATAAAAGTGAAACCGAAGGATTTGTCATTTTGAATGGAGTAATCTAAATGGGTAGAGCGTTGAGAATTTTAGGTTCATCTTCCCCTGGAAGGCCATTGGTGGTTTCGTTCAGAAGCACTTTTATATCCTATAAAGTCCTTTTCTGAGGATAGCGTTAAGCTTAGAAAATCTGGTTTCACATAGTGGGAAAATCATTGATCAAGTGAATTTAATTCACATTTATCTCCGCACAATTTTTGATGGAGCTTACATTTTTCCATAATTCACTGGGAAAGATAGAAAAGAAGAAGAAGAAGAATATACTTCCTAGGGTATTATGATTGAAGTAGAATTCACTTTCTGTGTCAAGATCGAAAGTAAAAACGTCAGACTTTTAAAACAATATATTTTAATGTGAGAACCTTGAGTTCAATCTTTGAAGTAAAATATTGGACCTATTGTTAAAAGTAATGAATTCCTTTTTTTTTTCTTTTAAAGTTAAGCAAAGGATCATTGTACTATGGTCTCTTGGTCAAGAAGCTAGGGGAACACTGAGCATGCTCTATTCTGTGTGGGCATCAGACAGCAGGCAGTGGAACAGATCCTTTGAAAGTGATTTTTTTTCCTTTTTCTTCTCAAGGGTCCTTGATGTGTGCTGGTGTTTTGCCTGCATGTATGTTTGTGAAGGTACCAGATATCTTAGAATTGGAGCAGTAGACAGTTTGAGCTGCCAGGTGGGTGTTGGGAATTGAACCTGGGTCTTTTGGAAAAGGGTTCACATTGGAATGTCGGAACCTTGGGGTTTTTTTTGTTTGTTTGTTTTGTTTCATTTTCATTATTTTTTGTTTTGTTTTGTTTTAAAGCAGGAGTTTGTATCCACCCCTCTTTGCTGCCCTCCATGTTGAAGTAAACATGCCCCCCTCATGGTAGGTACTAAGTTTCTGTCAGCAAGGGCTTTTACTCACTCATGATAACATCAGCTTTCTGCCTGACTTCTGCTGATCTCATTTAATTCCTAGCACATCTATCTTCTACTTCAGGCTACAATAAAAACGTATTTGGAGGCAGTTCTAGTGAATTATTTTTATACATCCAAGCCTTGGAAATTCCAGACAGGGCTGGGAAGTTTCAATAAACTACATAACAGACAACTGGCAAGGATATAGAGTCCCTGAGTATATTTTTGTAAGAAAGGCCAAGTTATTATTCCATCTTCTTTTCTTTAGAAAAATGTCAAATATCTTGATCAATTCATGAGTGGCCAGGTACACCAACCTAAGAACAATTTCCCCATTTAAGAATGGCTCATATTCATTCCTAACAATATTAAAAACCAAATTCAGGGCTTTGCATGTACTAGACAAGTATTCTACCACCAAGATATATATACCCACTCCCTGGAGATAGATTATTTCCATAAAATATACATAAAGGAACTTAGAATAATTTAAAGTTTTTTCTCCTCAACATAGTTTGAAACCCAAAACCAAGGTATGCATAGTTTTATTTTTCTCTCCTTTGTAATAATAAGTAATAGTTAATGATCATTAGAAGCTTTAATGACCTAGATTCTGAGATAATAATGCTATATGCATTTTCTTATTTAATTGTCCCCATGGTAATATGAAGTAGGTACCATGACAATCTATATCTTTTAGATTAAGATACTGAAAACTACAAAGGTTAAGGAGCTGCCCCTGGCCTGGGCAGTGTGGGAGAGCTGGGTCCAGGGGTATGAGTGGGTGGATGGCTTCTTCCCTGAATGGCTGCTGCACCCAGGAGAGGGGGGGGCCAACATCTTTCCTGGGCTGCACAGTAGAACTGACCCTGGTGTCATAGGCACAGGAGATGTGGCTCTGCCCCTGCCAGTGGCGTGGTGGCATGAGTATAGGTAGATCTCCCACCCTACCTCCCACCCTGCCCACCAGACCCCCAACATATGCACATGGACACAAACCTGCACACAACACACACGTGTACATAAAACCAAAACAAAATGAAACAGAAAAACCCCAAACAGAACACAGTATCTAAGAAGTAATGTAGTAATCTTTATTTCAAAATACCTGCAACAATAACAGAGAAACGTCTGCAGTTCCTACTGATAACAGAGAGATGGCTCAGTAGTTAAGAGAACCTGCAGGCTCAGTTCTCAGCACCCACTTCGTAGTTCACAAACCCCTTTAACTCAGTTCCAGGGGACCCAACACCCTCTTCTGGCCTCTGAGTGCACCAAGCATGCTTGTGGGTCACATGCATACATGGAGGTACACATACATACACATAAATAAAGATAAAGAAAATGGTTTTTAAAAAGAAATATATTTTGGACAAGAAGAAAGACAAAATATGTATTAAAGAATGTTTAACAACAGATATTATAGGTCTGTGTTAATCAGAGAGATTAATACAGGTAAAGGGAGACATAGCCCAAATTCAGTTCTTTTCCTACCTTACATATCTAATGCTCCATGTCATATCAACTGTTAACTCCTATCCCCTGTTTATCTCCTTAGCTCTGTGCTATTCCCTTCCTCTCAGGTTTTTAAATTTGAGGATATCCACACAGATTTCTGACATATATCTAATGTTGTTACCACATCTTCATGGTAATATAAGATATGCATAAACTTTTCTTTAGTACATAGATAGTATTTGCAAATGTTTTGGAGAAAACTGAATCTCCATATTCAAAAAGAATAAAATGACTTTTTTATTTATCAAATGCAAAATCCAACTCAAAATGGATAACGATCCATGGCTTAGACTTTCAACACAACCCCTAGAAGAAAACATCATGAGAAGCTTCTTGATTCTGGTCTTTGCATGATGGACAGATGGACAGACCAGGAAAGAAAACAAAGTGGAAGGAAAATGGAACTAGATCAAATTGAAAAGCTTCTGCATAGTAAATAATTGACAGAATGGCAAGTCAGCCTATAAGTTGGAAGATGATGTTTGCTAAGCAGATATCTGATAAATTAGTATTCGAAGTGTATAAGGAACTCTAGCACTCAGCAGCAACTAAGCCTTGCTAAGAATGGGCAGAAAATAAAACCAAACATTTCTCAAGATGAGACAGATATAAAAAGACTGAGAGCTATGTAGTGGAGTGCTCAACATCACTAGTTGTTAAGGAAATGCAAAGCAAAGCTACACTTGTCAGGACGGTTTTTAGAAGAAAGACAGCGCTGACAAGTGTGGAGAAAGGACCCCTTTACCTTACAGATGTAAATATAAAGTGGAACTGCCAACAGTTCAGTACCAAAGTACAGAAGTCCCTGAAAGAGAGAAAAGGAGAAATAGAGCTCCCATATGTCCTCTCGTTCCCACCTCTGGAATAGCACCACATGCATGAGATTAGCCTTTTGTAGAGATGGCTCTACTCCCATGTGCAGTGCAGTAAAATCCATAATGGGCAAGACATGGTAGCAACCTAATAGCCTTCAGAAGCTGAATGGATAAAGCAGAGATGCGGTAACTACACCAGGGAACAGTACCCAGCTTCTACAAAACAATATAAAGCCAGTTGTGACAACCCAGAAGAACCTAAGTAACATCGTGTCAAGTGAAATAACCTGGGAACAAGCAGTTCTAAAATGGAAAATGAACTGGTAGAAACAGGAAATGGAGTGCTGTTTACCGGTGGTTGGGGTAAGAAATGGAGGCACGGAGGGCGTGGGGGAGAGATCCAAAGGATATAGAATTTCAGTTAAATAAGAGTTCTGGGGATTGGTAGACAAAGCGGTGACTACGGTTAATAATATATTATGCGTGTAGAAGTTACTGAGAGGAGATTTTTAAGTGTACTTATCCAAAAAGGTGGTAACAACGCTGAGATGAGGCATATATTTATTCAATGTGGCCATTCCAAAATGCATACGGATTTCAAAACACCATGTTGTAGACTATAAATACAAATGATCCTATTTGTCAGCTAAAATAATTAAAAATTTACATGATAGGTTTTGAACACACATTTAAGACTGCTGTAACTGTATTTACATGAGTGAAAAGGCTTGCTGGTCTCAGAAAGTATGTACTAGAAGTTTAATACAAAATTTAAAATCAACAATTCCTCATTTCTCCTCCTTTCCAGCTCCCTTACCACAAAACATAACTCTCTGTCATTTTCTCCGTCAACTAGCCAACTTCTTTGCCAACCTTAGGTTCTCAGAACTAGTTTTCCAAGATACTTTTTTTTTTTTTTTTGACACATCCAGAACTTCATGGCTAGATAGAAAACTCAATTATTTAAAGTTTCTGAGACAAAGGGATTTAGGTTGCTTGAAAAGTTCAACTTTTATGCTTCAAAAACTTAGACATGATGCAAAGAAGTCTTAGAGTTTATATCAAAACTGAACATGACTCAAATATTCAAAACTAGACCATCTTGACATTCCAAACAGAGTCTAAGGACTCCATCCCCAACACTCAGATCACCCCTGTAAGACAGGACTGAAGTAACGGCGAGGATCAGATTGAGAGTTTATTTTGCAGGAAGGGTCAATCCAAAACAAAATTAAACTCAGGGGTAAGTTCTGTTCTTTTGGATTCTCTTTGGTTCTTTACTGTCATTACAGTTGTCTAATACTATCTGTGTGAAGAGCCAAGTATTTGGAAAGCTTTTAAGCAATAGTCTTCTGCAACTGTGTTCTACTAAAGCACCATGACTAATAATGACAGGAAATATGACTCAGTCTCCAAGTCATTCTATGCCTCCTGTGTGGTGTGGGAACCCCAAGACAAAGTCACCTCTGCTTTATGACCATCTTGCTCCCACCCTATGAAATTGGGCCATATTGAAAGATCTTACAGCCTTGACTGTAACTTGCCATTGGTGAATCAAACCTTGACAGACAGGACCAGGGGGATGCCAAAGTTGAGACAGAAGGAAGAAAACACAGAAGGAATCTACTGAAGGCTACATTTTCAGGCATTCTATCTGGCTTTTCATAAAAATCACACCATTTAGTCTCCTTTGTACCTGCTGGACACAACCTTCCGCCATTTTAGATTTTATCATTTACAGACATCTTGTTATTTGGCATCATGCCATCCAGTGAGGGGCCCTTAAAGGATGCTATAGTTGCCAATTTCTAGCCACTAAGTTCAACCCTAAGCTCAGCTCATTTGGTAGCTACTAGGATGACATCATCGCCTTACAGGTAGACCCTCTGAGGCCCACAACGACCATCCCTGACAGTGTTTTCACTGGTCTTCCAGACTACAAGCAAATGAACAACAGTTCCTTGTCATAGGAGGTCCCAGGACATTTGAACAACAACAACAAAAAATCTCAACTTGGCTTTGGGAATAAAGTAATTGAGTGATCAAGGTATTATAAAAGTATTTGTTTCCTTTCTCAAATTGAGATTAATTTTATAGATTCATATCCCACCTGTTTTAATACTAAGGTAAGAATTAGAACACATTTTTTCCCCACACAGAAACTCGAGGGTAGAAATACTTCCACAAGATTAATTCCTGTAAATCTTTTCATCAAGGACTACAGCTGAGGCTTCCTGGGGCCCCTGTTACTAACCTGCTCACATTATCATGTCCATTGATGTGGTCCTTGCTCAGCTCATGTTGGGACAATCTTGTTGGTAGACTTTTGTGTGTACCTTCTGACACTGCTAAGAGACTCCATCTCACAGGAAACTCCCTGATCCTCTGGCTCTCACCACCTTACCATCCCCTCTTCCACAATGATCTGAAGCCTTAGGTACAGGAGTTGAGTTGTAGATGTAACCACTGTGACTGGGGTTCACATGTCTGCATTTTGACTGGATATGTTTTCCTGTAATGGTCACCATCTATTTTACAGAGACGTTTCCCTGATAAGCGGTGAGGACTAAACGTATTTGTAGCTGCACCAGTTTTTAACTTTCATTGTATTTTAAACTGTTACTATGTTTGCACTTGTGGCTTCTTTTCATTACTAACATAAGTATATACTGTGCTTTTTCTATTTTTACCAATCAATTTTACTAGACATAGGTCTATTTTATTAGTTGTGCTTTTTCCCTTCAATTTTTCCTGGATATTTATTATATTAGTTGTTTCAATGAATCACTTTTATATCATTTTGTCAAATCTAAATATGACTAAATCATATTTATTATATAAAGCAAATAGAAAAGATAACTTTTGGTCATATACATTAACTTCTAGGAAGTTTCTTTATGTGTTTCACTGGCATTACAATGAAGTTAGGTATGAAACATGACAATTCTTTACATCCCATGAATCATTCAAGATTAACAACCTTGGGTTTTATTTGACAGTCATTGTTTTGCTTCATTTTACATCCATGTGTTGGTAGACTTTCAATGCTCATGTCATATGCTGGTGAAGCAATGTGACCTATATAGTTTCATATCTAAGGTAAAATTTCTGGTAAAGTTCATATTTCTGTCTTAGAAAATAATCTAGAGTTTTTGTATTCATCAGGTGGAACTCAGAAGCAATCCACATAGTTATTGAGGACCAATTTATGGTCAACACTTTCACTAGTGCGATGGACAGATACTTTTTCTTCCACACAGTGTCAGGGCTGAGTCTGAACACAGGTTATTAGTGCTTTGCCCAAAGCTGACTCATTTGGTCAGCACCAATTTTGAGGAGTTTTCCCATTATATTTCTGTCCTCACTCAGTTTTGTAGGTCTCCCAGGGCAGCTGCTAAGATGCTTAAAATTACAGGCTTGAACCTCTCTGATGCTGTTCTCTCTACTCTGTGATCCCAGCCTTCATTTTTAGCCGAGAAAGTACTTCTTACTAATTACATGGAAAAAAATCAGAGGCAATTTAGAAAACTGACTCCAACTTACTGCTCTAGAGAAAAGCAATGTAAAACCTCAAAACCCTCCCTTCCTGAGAACTATACATAATAACTTCCTGTCAGAGAGGGTACAAAGTGAGAGGAGAGAACAACTTTCTGGGAGAGACTGGAGAAATGTGACAACTCCCGCTACAACCAGGCGACGCAGGGAAAAGGCGTGCTGGCAGTAGGCAGTCTTGGGAAGATGGGATAAGGATGGTCTTTTACATGTGCCCTTCCCCCGACAACCGCTACACTCGTAGTCTAATCACGAGAAAACAGTAGCTATATCCTAGTTGGGGAACATTTTTACAAACGTTTTTATCTTAGTTGGGATAGTTCTTAAAATTATGGGATCCATTAAATCTGGAAAAGTCTGAGGCTATCAGATAAGAAGAACTTAGACAGTCTGTCCTTGTGAAGGTGCCAAAACCAAGCACCAAACCCATGGATGAATTAACCAACCAAGAGTTATTTTTCATAGGCTGGGAGGGTAGAAAGTCAAGATCGACATACACGAATGTTTTCTTCCTGTAGATGGTTCATGTCTTTGCTTGCAATCTCCATACTCCATCCTCAGTTCTCTTTGTTTTTCCTCTTCTTGTATGAACATAAATCTCATTATGGAGGTCTTACCCTGATGACCTCATGTAACACCAATTACCAACCAAAGGCCCCATCTCCAAATACCATCACATTAAAAAATTTCTTATGTGTGTGGGTATGTGCATGTGAGTACAGATGCCCTTGGGGGCCAGAGACATTGGATTCCCCTGAAGCTGAAGTTACAGACAACTGTGAGCCACTCAACATGGGTGCTAGTAACCAAACCCAGGGTTGCTTGCAAGGGCATGGGTGGGAGATTATTGGCTGGATTGTGGGTAATTTATTAATGGCTATACCACTGGAGAAAGTGAGACCTGCTCTCCTAGTGACCGCTGACTGTCAATAGTCCCCCATTGAAGGGAGGCGTTTCCATGATTGAATGAATGTTAATGGGCTCGGTCCTGTGGAGGTCTTTACAGGTAACCACAGCCTCAGTGAGGTCATGAGTTCAAAGGCCATGTCATGTCTAGGCGTCTTTTTTGCAGCATGCCTCCTCATCCCCTGGCTCATACATCCTTTCTGTGTCTTCTTCTGCAATGTTTCCTGAGCCTTGGGGTGGGTGACATAGGATGGGGCATGCCACTGAGAAGGCATTAGTTTTAAATAATTTGACCTCTCTCAGAAAAACACTATGCGCCCTGGCCCAAGATATTTAATGGTAACAGATACTTTGATTAAATTGCTTTCCCCTGTATTAGTGTCACTGAGATCATACTAACCCTGTGAAGTAAGTGGGACACGTTCATTTTACAAATGAGCAAAAGTTTATAGAAGACAAATGCTCAGAGATAATCTGAGGCCTAGGCCTCTCCAGGGCACTTTTGACTCATGGACTATCTTGCTTAACCTCGTTAGATTTCACTTCTTTAAGATAAGTGTTTTCTTTTTCGGGTAAATTTGATTTAACAGAAAAATTGGGAAGTTAGCAAAGACAGTTCTCAAATTGCCCACACTCTAGTTTGTGATAACAAATTATCATAGATTGGGAGCCTTAAGCAATAGATGCTACTTTCTCACTGTGCTGGAAACCAAAATTCCACCATCAAGGTATAGGCAGGGACGGTTTCTTCTGACACTTCCCTTTTTCTTTTTGTCTTGTACTGTTTATGTTGGCATTGTGCATTTGTTATGACCATCAACCCATATTGATCCAGTATTATTATTAATAGTCTGTACACTTTTCCCCTTGTGACCATTATCTGTTATAAAATGCCATCTAAAATACAATGTTATGTTTTTGTCATTGTTATGGACTGAATGTATCCTTGCCAAATTGACATGTTAAAAACCCCAATAGAATATAATGGGAGCTAGAGAGAGTTGAGTATGTACTACTCAAATCTGCCTCAATGAGTCACACACAAAGAAAACGTAAAAGCAAAAGGAGACTTGTTGGGAACGGGGGTGGGCGAGGACAATGGAGGTTATACATAATCACATTTGCTACGTACGTGTGTGAAACTGTCGAAGAGCAAAGGTGTTAAAAGAACCTTTATCATCTCTTAGTTCAGTCCTAGCATTCATTATAGGCCACATAAGTAAAGCCTTCTAGAACCCAGTGGTTTCAAGGCCACAGGAGTCATATTCTATCTGTGGTGGCAGCCTGCCTCTCCAAAGCAGCCTCAGCCATTTGAAATCACAAGCTTGTCTTCAGAGGCATCCCGTGGGATGCACTACGCAAACAATACAGTACTGATGGTGGATCAGTGGTCTTCAATGTAAGAAGAAGACAATTTTTTTCCTGCCAAATATAACACTTCCCAGCTAGTCTCCAGAATACAGTGTCTAAAGCAATAGTCTGAGGTAAAGAAAACATTAGGCTATACTGATAATTTTGAAAACTTATACTGTCTGAATTTATGTTTTATGTGTTCATAATTTACAAAATACATATAGTATGATTTATAATAATGTGTGCCTAGAAGATATGTATATAGAGATTTACAGTTTAAATTTCAAATGTATCTTAACGGGAAAACAAACATTAAGAGATTTGGAAACAGAGCAAAGGAAACAATCACCAGAGAGAAGAGATAGCCAACAGAATAAAAAAAAAAAAATACTTTTTTTTACCAGCTACATATCAGACAGGAGATTAATAACTAAAATACATAAGGAGCCACAAAACAAGCACCAAAATAAGTCATCCAATCAATAAATGAATTGAGTTAGTTTTCAAATGACAAAATATAAATGGTCAGTAAATACTTGGAGAGGTATTTAGCATCTTTAGACGTCAGAGAAATGTACATTAGAACTGCTTTGAGAATCCTTCTTAGCATCACAGTGTCCACTATCAAGAAATGAATGCTGGCCAGGATTTAGGGGAAGAGGAGACTTTATTCACTATATTAGAAATGTGAATTTGTATAACTATTAGGGCACCATCTCAGAGGCAAAGGGGAGAGGGCAGGTGTGAAAATCTCTTTTAGGGGTGAATGAGTAGGGGGCAGCATTTGGGATGTAAATGAATAAAATAATTAATTAAAAAAGAATAGCTTCACTAGAATTAATGAGAAATAAGACTAACAAGTGGGCAAACATTAAGTTGGATTGTTATTCTCTTTTCCTTTAATACAGTGGCAGAGACAAGAACACATTTTTATTTCAAGGGCCATTTTCAGATCCCGAGACTCTTCTACTTGCTGGCTCTACACCTTGTTTGAGTAACTACATCTCTCTGTCCCAGTTCCCTCATCTTTAAGGTGGCAGTCATTACAGTAGCTACTTCATCATTCAAGAGATGGCTGAGAAGAGTCCCCAGGATGGAACCGTTCTTAATCAGAAAGCCATGAAACCACTAAGATACTTTGTTAGAGATATGTGTTTCTTTTTGTCTAACCAATTTTAACTCTAAAGACCTCTGAGTCAAAGGAAATCAGAGAAAAGTGAGGCTCCAGCTTCTATGCCAGAAGTCACTGAGGTAAGCTGACAGAAAAGATTTGAGATGTTGCTACGACCTCTGTAATCAGAAAACAGAAGAGCCAGAGAGGCCTCTGGATGGGACTCAGCCACAATAGCCTCATGAAAACACAGACTTAAAAACAAACAGACAAGATCTGTCTGTGTAGCCCTGGCTGTCCTGGAACTTGCTATGTAGAAAGGGCTAGCCTTGAACACCTGCCTTTGCCTCCTGATTGCTGAGAATAAAGGCATGTGCCACCACCCCTGGGGGAAAACTGCGTAGATTTTAATAAACATGCTAATGTAAATATTTACCCAATGAAAGGAATATCTGTAAAGGTATAGAGGTGTTGAAATACCTGAGTGCTAGGTCCCGTGAGAACCCTCACCAATTGCTAATGTGAAGGCCGAATCAGCCGACCACACTTATTGGATTATGAACAGACTGGGTAAAACAGATTCAGTGTGGTAGGGTCATCTCATGAGGAACATTTCTTTTGTCAAATTGTAGCTGCTACTCTTGGGAATTCCTACAAATTCTTCTGAAGGGTTTCAGAAATGGAGGTACTTCTAGAAGCACTGGAGAGGGAGGGTTAGTGGAGTGTCTTTATTTCAGGTTAACGTTTCCACACTGTAAGTTGTAACACAGTGATAGAAGATAAAACCAACGGAGGGTATCATGACCATCCCTTAGAAAAATAAAGCAGGACATATGCACGTTGATATGTCTCTAACATGAGGTATAATGGAAAAACATACCTTGTACTATGGATGGTGACCAAAAGGTTATTGTTGACATATATTTGATGGACACCTGACTCAATCTGTGGTTAGGTTTGATGCTGCCACTATAAAAGAATTGGTGAGACTTAGTGACCAGTCACATACAAAAGTTATAGAAAGAAGATAGTTCAAATTTTTCTGGTTCAAGTTAGTACACAGTGACTAAGGTTAAGGATTAGGAAGTACATATGCTGTGCGATTGTTTTTGGAGTGGGGATAGGGCCCAGGGTATTGGCAAAATGGTAATCTGGCTGAGATACACTGGATTTGAGATTCCTGTTAGTCTTCCAGGTGAAAATGTCCAGGAGGCAATGGGGTACATGGGCTGAAGCACAAGGGAGAGTTCAGGGTCAGTGATAGTGGACATGTTAAATTGGATGAGAGTTTCTAAGAAGCTTGAGTAACCTGCAAAGGGACAAAGGCTGTGACCCTCCTGGTCCGTCTTTAATGAGAAAATTGTGAAATAAAAAGCACATGGAGATTAGACCAGAAGAGAACTGAGTTTGTCACTGGCATATGTTGTAGAAATATTAAAAGGATACAAAATCACAGTGACTTTAGAGTTGGTAATTTAGTCTTTCGAGGCCTTCTCTGGAAACCAGTTGCTACACAGTTGAGTGGTAGGGTTCATGGAGCTGTAAACAGGAACTGGGAATATATGGTACTTTCTTTAAGGCACAAAGAGAAAGGAGTTGATAGAGGATTGATTACCTATGGGGAAATCGAGTCAAGAATTGGGGTTTTATTGTGTGGAAATTTCTCATAACAAGCCCGTAGCTTATAAGCCTCAAACCCAGTTTCAGGTTTTGGTGAGATGGTTCCTCTGGTGGAAGGATCCACAGTGGAGAAAGCTACAGGATGTTAAGGAGTGGGGATGACACTTAGTAAGCTGCAGTTTTTTCTATGTGCATGGTTTCATTCTAAGTACTTTACAGACAAGTCTTGGACTTGTGGGTGAGATGGCAGACTAGAACCTACCTCCACACAGCCTGGTGAAGAAGAATCAGAATGAGTCTTCTGTGAGCAATAGACTCTTGAATGACCATGGGGTCGCTAAGAGAAATCAGGTAAGAATTTATATAAATTCTTAGACTCAAATGAAAACTTCTCAGAACCCTTGAGAACAGCCAAGACAGTTCTAAAGTTTATAGCTTAAAGTTATAGCTAAAGTTATAGTTAAAGAAAGTTTATAGCTATGAGTATATACATATGAGGGAGAGAGAGAGAGAGTTCAGATAACCTAATGATACACCTCAAGGTCTAAGAAAATGAAAAATAAGTCAAATCTAAAAGCAGCAGATGTCAAGAAATAATAAAAGAAAAATCATGTCAGAAATCAAGAGGATGGGGACTTAAAGACAGTATATCCAAGAATTGGTTCATTGAAAGAAAAAAAATAAAGACCACATTGATAAACCATGGGCCAAACTAACAAAAAGGAGAGAAAAAATCAAATTAATAAAATTAGAGATGAAAGGCAGGATGTTAAATAAATTGCAGTGGAACCCACTTGTTTCTCAAACAGAATAACTAGAAGAGATTGACAAATTCCTTTAAAAATTAAATTAAGAGGATGTAGACAACTTAAGCGATTCATAACAAGCCATGAGATTGGGGTAGGACTAAAAAGCCTCCTGACAAATAAAAGCCTAAGACCAGAAGGACTTAGTGCTAAATTCTACTAAACCTTCAAGGAAAAGCCAATATCATTAGTCCTAAAGCTGTCCCACAAAATCGGAAGGAAAGGAATACTTGAACTCATTCTGCATAGCCAGTATTACCCAAATATTAAAACCAGATAAGGACACATAAGAGTTAAAAAAGAAAAGTGCAGATCAATTTCCTTGATAACCGTGGAAGCAAAAACTCTCATTATTTTAAGGTTAATATTACACTTTATTTTTTTATTCTGTCTGCCTCTGTGTGAAGGCAGGCTATGGACCTTAGATAATGGTCATACTCACTGCTGCACTAGTCACAGTAGCCAAGATTTGGAACCAACCTAGATGTCACTTAACAGATAAATGAATAGAGAAAATGTGGTGCAAACACACAACAGATTTTATTCTCCTAAGAAGAAGAGTGAAACAGCAACAGATGCAGGAGAATAAATGTACTAATTGGAGATCATCTTGTTAAGCAAAATGAGCCAACACAGAAAGACAAGAAATGCGTGTTTTCTATCTTAGGTGGGATATAGACAAATATATATGTGTAAGTCATACAAGTAGGTTGCAGAAAATGAGAGAGGAAGAGGAAGTCTAAGGGGAGGAGCGGCAACAAGAGACGGTAATGAAATACCTGTGGCGTGATAGCAGAAAAAGTGACTAAAGGATTCCAACCTAGAAAGGATGAGGATTGGGGGAAGATGGTGGGGGAACTGAGAGCAAACTCTAACGATGGAAATGTACGGAAATGAAAATGAAACCTTTTACTTTGTATGCCAATTAAGTTAATAAAATAAGCTTCACCTATTTTAATCTTCATAATAGGACAGAGGTAGGTGCTGTGTTTATATCCCCATGTTTCAAGTGAGGGAAGCGAGGCACAGGGAGGTTACACCAATTGAGCAAGGCCACTCAGCTGGCTCAGAGACAAGATCTGAATTCAGCTCAGAGCATCAGCGTTCCTGGGCTTATACCTCACTTTGCTTGAAAAAGACAAATGGAAGACAAAGGGCCATAATCTCCCAAACACAAATACTCTGAGACATTCAAATTTCAGAAAGTTAATATGTACGTTTTATTGCATCTATGATGGTTTGAATGCAAGTGTCCCCCATACGTTCAGATGCCTGAATATTTGGTGCCCCAATTGGTAGCACTCTTTGGGGAGGGTTAGAAGGCAGTGTTGCCAGAGGAAGTATGTCACTAAAGTATCATCTCTGCTTGTTCTCTCTGCTTCCTGCTTATGGTTCAGGATGTGAGCCCTCAATTTCTGCTTCAGCCATAACACCTGTAGCCTGCTGTATACACTCAGCATTGTGAACTCTAGCCATCTGGAATGATAAGCCAAAACAACCTTGTTTTATCACTGCAACAGGAAAGTAAGTAATACAGCAGTCAATCAGAATCTAGGGCCTCACTTCAAAATGATCATATTGGTAACTGACATTTTTGGTGGTAAATATGTGAGTAAAAAGATTGTAGATCATCTCATGTCAGCCTGGGCCAAGCTCTGTTACAATGTGACTTGCCAAAGAAAAACCAAAAACCAAAAAAAAAAGGTCTATGTTCAGAGCTGTTAAACTGTGGATAAGGATCTGTGTTTTTGTGTTCTTGCAATAACCAAGCCTTTCTCAGATGCAGAGGAAGGAGGCTGGATGATGTGTTGGCTTTTCAAATTCCTTCCTGAACAGAGAAGTCAAAGCAAGACTAAGCCGATCAGCTCCTGACTCCTAATCCCACAAGGAGCCCCGTTCTTCTTCTTTGTTAAAGGTCAGGTTCTAGACCAACCTCAGTTTACCCCTAAGATCCAGAACCAGCCTGCTCTTGCTTTTCCTTCCAACAGTCAATGCATTTTATTTGACTCACCAGTGGCTTCTCTCTGCTGGAGTTGAAGTTACACTGAGCATGACAAGAAGACAGAGACACAGTGGTCCTACTGGATAGACTCTAGGGCTCCATGTGCTCCCTGTGTCTAGAAGTGTCCTCTCTGAGTTATTTGTTATTGTGGCATGGTCGTTCAGGAATCATCTTAGAAGCTTGTTAGAGCCTGGGAAAGTGCTTACAAGACAAGTGAAGTAAAACTGAAGGATGTCATCGTGACTTTAAGGAAATGGGGTGAAAGGTGAATGAGCTTGGGTAAGGCACTGTGACTTGGGGCACTGTGATTTGGGCGGATGTGGAAGGAAAGGGAACACACTGTGCCTTTAATCTCAGGGCTCAGGAGGCAGAGAGAAGTAGATCTCTGTGGGTTAGAGGTCAGTCCAGTTCCAGGCCAGCCAGGGCTACTTAATAAGACCCTATCTAAGAAAACATAGGAAGAAAGAAAGAGAAAAAGAAAGAAAGAAAGAAAGAAAGAAAGAAAGAAAGAAAGAAAGAAAGAAAGAAAGAAAGAAAGAAAGAAGGACCCCAATGCTGTTATGAAGGCAAGACTATAACTCTAAATGGAGCCAATGAAGACCTAGACAAGCAGCTATTGATATGCTTTTCTAAAATTTATATTTATTTATATATTTTATTTGTGTATGTGTGTGTGAGAATGTGTACATATGTATGCATGTGCAAATCTTGGGAATGTATGTGTGTGGAGTTCAGAGGAAAACTTACGGGATCAATTTTCTTTGTCTGTCATTTGGGGCCCAGGAACTAATTACACAGCTTTGTCAGGTCTGGGAATAAGCATCTTGACTCACTGAGCCATCTTGTCGACCTCATGGTAGGTACTCTGGTATAGAAAATCTAGAGCATCTGATGCAGTGGCCATCTTCCCATCCTCACTGGGCTCAGGCTGTAAGGAGTTTAGAGTTTTTCTTCAGAGCACTCAGCCAGGGCATCTTTAACCCAGCTGAATAGAGGAAGAAAAGCAGCTGGGGTCCTCTGGAGTGGTGCTTGGCCATATTAATCCAGGAACAAACAAACATTGTTAGAGTGCTAGATGCTGGGATAGTTTTAGTTATGTGCAAGGTGAAGGTTAACCAAAACAAAAACAAAGCACAAACCTGAAAAAGCCTGTTAGAGCCTGGGAAAGTGCTTACACTTTGCTTTGTGGCTGATTTCTGTCACAATCAGGCATTCCAGGAGTTAACAAATTTCAGTAAGCTGGTCTGAAAATGTAATATCTGTGTAAAATGTATTCTAAGTAACCAGCATCTAGAACACAACCCTGTAGGCTGGGGATTGTTTGTATATTTCTTTTGTCAGCATTACTAAAATGCTGCTGGATGAGGAATGAAAACAATAATTTATCTCAGTCACTCAACGTCATGGCAGCATCTAAAACCAGGTTTAAGAACTACATAATTTTATAATTTCCTAGACCCAATGAGAAAGAGTTGTTGAGTCACCTCATGTGGCAACATTCATGAAAAGGCCAGACAACTTGCATGATCAAATGCAACAATGTCACAAGACTGAGAGAAAGAACATTTCTGTTGCATTAGATAACAGAAACAAACATGTTCTCCTTCCACCTCTTCTATCTCCTACACCTGTACTGGCTGTAGTTTAGAAAGTCATGTTACAAAGAATTGTGGGGGAAATGCAATGAATAGCCTAAAAGGGGGGCCTGTTAGTGGCAGAGAGGAGCAAAATCATTAAGAAGAAGTGAGAATCCATCTGATTTGGACTGTGGGGCTCTCATAGATCCATCTAATGCCAATAGTTATATATTTTCTCCACTGTAGGAGGCATAGGAGGAGCTGTGAAGATAGCTCAGTGGGTAAACTGATTATCATTGTAAGCATGAGGACTTGAGGTTGGATCCCCAGAATCCTTATAAAGATGGGCACAATAGCATGGGGCTGTAATCTCGGCACTTACACAAAGTACTGGGAGGCAGAGACAGGAGAATACTCAGAAGCTCAAAAGCCTGACACCCTGACTTTCAGAGCAGTAAAGAACAAAGAGACCGTGTCTTAGCAGAGGAGGAAGGCAAGAACACCACCGGAGGATGCTTGTTGACCTTCACATATGTACCTAATTGCACATGTGTGGCTCCGCCTTCACAACATAAAAACAGAACTCTTGAAAGGACTGAACTCTCTTCACTACAAGCATTCAAAGGAAGAATGCTTTTCAGTGGGGGTCCAGAGACTCTTATATTAAGGAAGAGGATTTTAAAGTTGATGAGTTCCTCTTCCAGTACTCCGAGAGTCCATGAGAATTATTCTATACCTGATTTTCCCCAAGTCACTGATATTCTCCAATGTGGATGCCAACAAGAAAATTCTTGTTGATGCTAGGATGCTGGTTGACCATACAATTATGCGGCCAATGTATAAGTGTTTTTGATGAAGACCATCAGCCTGAGACTGCCTACTTAGTCACGGAGATGTACTTTGGAAATCAAAATATGTAATAGGTATAAATCAATCCAAGTCACAAGGCTTTCCCACAGAGTATGACTGCAAAAGGTGCAAAAATACTTATAGCCAAGAAGAGGAAATGTCGGCAGAATTCATCATCCTTGTAGGAACTACCCTTTGGTTCTCCTCTGATGCTATTACTTTAACTTTTGGGCTTTTGTTTGGTTTTGGTTTGGGTTTTTAGTGGACTCTGAGGTTAAAACAATGAGTGTCTCATTTATTACATTTTTTTTCCCAAAAGCAAATTGTGTTTTATTATTTAAAAAAAGATTTCATTACACGCATTAACTTTGAGTCACTGAAAGCTCATTTTTTCACCTTTCCAATACCGACCAAACCTGTAATTATTGCATCAATGCTGGCTATCTAGAATGTCATTTTTCACCTTTATAACACCCACCAACTTGTAATTATTTCACCAAATCTGCTGCCCAGAATGCATATTTAAGGAACACAGGTAAACAACCTATTTGTTTTGTTCAGCATCGACTGCTGGTGGCTCGGCAATGGTAGCATTCAAATATCACTGAATCAAACATGTAGCTATAGCGAGTTCAGAGCACCTGCTTCCACCATGCTCTCCACATCACAGTGCGCATGTGTACGCGTCTGAGGGACAGACTCCCAGGAGGATAAAAGTAGCCTACCGTTTGTAAACTGCAGAAAGAAAGCTCTTGCGCCTTTGTGCAGAGGTCAGGGCAAATAAGCTGTGTCATAATCCTTTAGGTTTTTAAAAAGATTTATTTATTTATTTACTTATTTGATTTCTATGTGAGAATGTCAGATCCCTTGGAACTGGAGTTACAGCCAGTTGTGAGCTGCCATGTGGGTGCTGGGAATTGAACCTGGATCCTCTGGAAGAACAGCCAGTGCTCTTAACCACTGGGCCATCTCTCCAGCCCCTACCCCCACAGTTCCTTAGTTTTAAATGTAACAAATGGGCACCAGGGCAGTTCATAATGATGTCCAAGTTGTCTTTGACTTCTGTATAATTTTTTATTTTTTATGATAGAAAAGGTTGAAAGTGCACTTTTAAACTTTTTCCATGCTAGTGAACACTGATTTTTCTTTTTCATGATTCTTAGTAGCAAGACAATAGCTCTCAGCCAGCCATGACTGGGCAGTACCTGAACACCAGCAGCACAGTGTCCCTGGGCTGTGTGAAGAGTAGGAGGTTCCCAAAGGGCATTTTTCACTCTAATGTTTTCGACTTGCAGTGGAAGGGTTGGTGCAGCCTCAGAGATATTGAGGACTGTCAGTGGTGACAACCGAACTGATTTCACTCCAAAGTACAAGAAGATGGATGCCAAGTGTCAGAGAGGGGAGAATGGGGGTGGATGGCTTCCCATGTAGATGAATAGCACCTCATAGGACAGTCCAGACGAGAAGATGTATCAAAGTTTAAGAAGGATAAATATTTCTTTAAATACCCCCGGATGCTTTTCCAAGCAACAGTGCTCCCTGAGAGAGCAGGAAAGGCAGTTAACGGGGGATCTGGAGAGCAGAAGAGGAGTAACACTGAACATTGTCTGGAAGAACATGGATCTGCTTTCTCTTGCCATTTTGCCAGGAGATACACATAACTCGGTTCCTGACCCAAGATCATCTTGATAATGGAATTGTTCGGCTCTGTATATTGTTTACCTAGCTGATAAACGTCTTCACGCCTTATTTCATTTGATCTTTGGAAATGACATAACGCTATTCTCATTTCTTTATAAAAACTCAGGGCTCAAAAGCAGTGTCAGGATTAAGGGGTTGGGGAGAAAGATGAGTCCGATCAGCTGTGGGTGGCAAAGCAGACTCTGCCAATCCCATAGACCCACTCATTCTCAGCTCTGGTCAATATATAGAGAGAAAACCTCTTTTGATCGTGTGAGCTTTAATTTCTCTAACCTTTAATAAAAAAGATTTTAAAAAATGTCATGTGTAGGAGTGTTTGCCCGCATCTATGTCTGTTTACTGTGTGTATGTCTGGTGCCTGCAGAGGTGAGAAGAAGGTATCGGTCCCAGATGGTTGTAAACCATGTGTGGGTTCTCGGAACTGCACCCAGGTCCTCAGCAAGAGCAGTGAATGCCCCTAACCACTGAGCAATCTTTTCAGTCCCAAGCTAATTTTTAAAATTTGGAGCTAAAGAGGTAAAAAGGAGTTGGGAGAAGTAGAAGTTGCTATTTGTGCTTACCTCACAGAACCTTTGGATGTGAGAACAATGGCGGTTAAAGTGACAGGTACAGTACAAAATACCTATGAGATGGAGCTAATTTTCTTAACCAGTGAGAACACACACACACACACACACACACACACACACACATACACACACAGACACCCAAACAGACGCATACACACATACACACACACACACACACGCACACACACAGACACCCACACAGACACATACACACACACATGCACACACACACAGACAGACAGACAGGCAGACAGACAGTCAGAGAGAAAGAGAGAGAGAGGTTGAGAGAGAGATTAGTGAGCGCATGGCAGTGGAGGCAGGAGACAGGATTACTTTTGTTACTACGTCTTTACAGTGGAAGAAACAGACTCGGTCATTTAATAATTCCAGACTCCACAAACCAGCGTTGTCTTAAACAGTTTTGGAGAGAGCTTATTTTCTTTTTCTCCCATCTCATTAACCATCCAGGGATCCATAGAATCAATTTATTTAGGGTTTCAAAACACAAGAGCCACTGAGCTGTAAAGAGAAACTTGTGTGAAAGAGATTTCCCCTTCCCTGAAGATCGTGGGGGAGAGAATACATTCCTATCGGGCTTTCCCCAGTAAGTTTCCTGTGGGTCTCTTTCTGGATGAGCATCCTTCAGCAGTGAGAGTGGAGGAGAGGAGCCATCATACATGGACCAAAGCCAGCAAAGCTCCTAAAAGGCCTTGAGGCTCTGTCTACTCTGTATTCTTAATGTATAAAACCACAGGTGGGGCAGGCAAGCAATCATGATTTACTCTGCAGCCTGTTAAGGGCAATGCCCATTGTTTCTGCTCTTTCTCCGGGTCATTCCGCTCCTGGTGTCTGAAGTCACGCTTGGCGAATAGGCAGCACAAAGAGTGCTTTAAGCAAAGCACTAAATAAATCAACAAATCAGCATCTAATTAATCAGTCTTTTCTACCTCCAACCTGAACAGCACTTCTTCCTGCAGAGAGCAGACCTGAATTCACAGAGGCTTCCTGGTGCACCCAGGAAGACACTGGGGAGCTGAGGCATCTTCTGGGGCTCCCTCTGCTGGTTAGTTAAAGGCTTCATTTGGCAGAGCAAAACACTGCAGAATGTTTTGCAAATTAACAAGACATGATCGCTGTATAGGCCATAGAGAGGTAGAAAATTAACAGTGATGAAGAGTCCTGGGAGTCTGGGTCATCATATAGCCCAATAGTTCACTTAAACGTGATTCAAATCTCAGAGGAAATAGGTAGCTTATTGGTGAAGCAAAGAACTCCAGAATGCTCGAATAAGGTTTCTGGGTTTGTTGTTAGGGCTTTGAGATTTAACTGACATTTCACAGAAAGGAACAAGAATTGTTGATTCAATTCCTGCTGATGTCTTTATTTAATTTTATCCTTTTAACAGAATGCTACAACTGCTTACACAGAATGTAGAGAATTTATAAGGGCATAACAAGTATTTTTTTTTAATAGAAGGATATTAAAGAAGAATATAATAGAATAGAATTCTCTATTTCTTAATAGAGAATTTGGATCAAATCAAGCAGAACCAACAAGAAACTGACTTTTGGAATAGTTTCCCTTTAAGACTTGCAAAAGCACATAGAAATTCCAGAAAATCATGTTACTTTCTTTGCAGAACATTCTATATAGGGAAAAGGAAATAGATAATGTCTGATTTATATATAGACTGTTTAGCCCAAGAAGGGTCCAAATTCTCTGGCTGTGTGATATGAATGCGATAAAATCCTTCGGTGAGCAGAAAGAAAACAGAGCCGAAGCTCCCAGAATGAGGCTACACCTTCAGGTTGGAAACGTTTGCAAGGTGGATGAACGGATTCTAACTCCAGTGTCTGTGGAGAATTGTGAATAGTGCAATTCCAGAATCTCATTGCAATTTATCTAGGGATACCCTTAGCTCCTGTAACAGTCACCTTTCTGTTACTGTGATAAGACAGTGTAATCAAGGCAACCTGTAGAAGGTAAGGTTTATCTGGGATTATGGTTCCAGAGGGGTAAGAGTCCATCACTGTTACCATGGGGGAGGTCTAGCAGCAGCAGGCCTGGCAGCTGGGGCAGCCCAATGAGAGCTCCCACCATAAGCAGAAAGCAGGGAACAAACAGAGAATGGTTCATGGCTTGGAAACCTCACACCTTGTCCCCACTGAGAGACTTCAGGCAGCAAGGCCATTCTTTCTACCCTTCCTCAAACAGTGCTATCACCGAGGGAGGGGCCAAGTATTCAAATCTCTGAGCCTGTGAGACACATTCTCATTCCAACCGCCATGCCCACTAAACAGCCATTGCTTGCCTGTGACTGGCAGATACAAACTTTTTTTGGGATATATTAACAAAACCATAGGTTCTGCCAACCAAGAAACTAAGAGTCATCAGCCAACATAGGAGGCCCATGGCTGCGATTTCTCAACTTTGCTGTAACCACTTACTTCGGGTTTCCACCAATGTATTTGAAAAGTGCCTTGTTTTATGACCTCCTCTCTGTTATTATAAAAACACTTCATGAAAGCACTTCTACATCAGAACATGACATTTTGGCTAACCTGTGCTCCTAGGTGATTGTGCTGTTTTGTTATGGTCCCACGTTTCTTTTCCCCCAAGTCCCAGAATTCCACACATTGACATAAGGTGCCCTTACGGACTTGTGACTGGGTCACCTTAGCGCTGCAGGATGGAACCATGTCGTCTTACTGGTGTAAGTTCATTTAGTCCCATACCATGTGCTATCTACTGCCGGTCTACAGTCCTCCTGCTGGTTTGCAGACTCAGAAAGAACCTCCATGAGCCTTGGATGCAGTCATTTGTAATCACTGGCTAACATGTCCTCTGGCAGTCACATTATCCTTTAATTGCCCTTGCTCGGCTCTGAACTTGGCTTTTTAATGCCTCCTTCACACTAAATTTTATCCTTAATCCCCAGGCTCTTCTTTCCCTCTCTCTAGGATCTGACAATAAAATCCGGGAGGAGTGGCAGTGTTAATGATAAAATGAAGCATAATCTTTTCATCTGTCACTATTAATTATCTTCAAGTTTTGTTTTCCATCGACAAAATTTGTTTCTTTTCTTCCTCTTTCTAAATGGACCCAGACCTGGTTATTGAATGTCTGGACTGTGATTTTTTTTTTTTTTCCTGAAGAAAAATATTCAGGGTGTCTTGAAGTGTATGGGAGCTCTCAAGTCTGCTCTCTGAGTAGGTGAAGCTACTTGCTTGGAAAAAGGGAATGCCCCCCCTCTCTTGAGTGTGCCCTGGTGAGTAACTGCCACTAAGAGTGTGAGTTACATAAGAGCGTAGAGAGTTACAGGCTAAAAGGATGGATAAGGAGGTGGCAGAGAGATGCAGGGGTTACAGTAAGCAGTGTGTGCTGTATATATTATGGAATTATCAAAACAACAAGCTCAGTAAAATTATTTTTAAAAGATTGGAGAGAGAAAAGGATGGACTTATTTGTATTTTATTGAAAAAATGAGAAGAGTTTATTTTTTTACCATGTAGAATAGTGTTTCTCAGCTTGTGGGTAATGACCCTTTTGGGATTCAAATGACCCTTTCACAGGGGTTATTTAAGAGCGCCAGAAAACACATTATGATTCGTAACAGTAACAAAGTTACAGTTATGAAGTAGCAACGAAAATAATTTTATGGTTGGGGGTGGGGGTCACCACAACATGAGAAACTGTATTAAAGGGTCTCAGCATTAGGAAGGTTAAGAACCATTAGTTGGAATCAGGATATAATATGAATATGATACATCAGAACTTGGGTGAGTTTTGAAAATTATATATGGACTTGCGAATTATTCAAGAGAGAAAAATCTAGAACTTATTTAGTTTGCATTTTAATATCATTCGTAAATTTCACTATTTACTTGTATAGCATCTTTAAAAATTATCCCAAGTTAGATCTGTGTTCTAGAAAGATTTATTTGCCTTTATTTTTATGTGTATGCGTGTTTTGCCTGCATGCATGTCTGTGAACCGTGTGTGTGTTGGGTGCCCACAGGGGTTGAGAAGAGAGCCTTGGATCCTCTGGAAGTAGAGTTACAAACAGTTGTAGGTACTCGGAAAAGAACCTGGTCTTCTGCAAGAGCCACAAGCGTTCTTTAATTGCTGAGCCATCTCTAGCCCACTCAGACCTGTCCCTTAAAACAGATGCTGCTTGACTTATATTGCCAAAATCAACTCTGCCACACTTCAACAAGGAGCAATCTTGGGTAACAAACATAAGAAACAGGCTTAACTTCAAGATGTTCTATCAGACTCATTCTATCTGAAGCCTCTTCCTCTTTGGACTCTAATATGTTTTCACAGAGCATGGGCTCTCATTCTAAGGAGACACTGAAGAGCCAGAGGACGGACCCAGGCAACCAGGGGTATAGCTCTGATTGCTAGGAAACAGTGAGTAAAAACAAGGATAGTAAATTCTTGGGGGTCTACCCAGGGCACGGTTTCTCCATGTGGTCCCAGTTGGTGTGTCTGTGCAGACAGTCTCCATATTACCTGCGGAATCTCCCATGGTTCCCTGGGAAGCAGGAGTGAAATGCTGCTTCTGATCCCTGCCTTGGTGCTTTTTTGTTACTAAGAAATCTCTGCTTCGTGCTGTTTTCAAGAAAATTAGGATACCACCAGTTGAAAATATCAGTTTTCTAGCACATTAAACATTCATTTCTAATCAGTGTAGTTTTGTCTTAGAATTTTTATTGCTGCAAAGAGACACCATAACCAAAGCAACTCTTAAAAAGGAAAACATTTAATTGTGGCTGGCTTACAGCTCAGAAGTTTAGTTCTTTTTTGTCGTGGTGGGAAGCATGGCAGCTCAGAGACAGACATGGTGCTGTGTCGTGGTGGGAAACATGGCAGTTCAGAGGCAGACATGGTGCTGAGAGTTCTACATCGAGATCTGAAGACAGCCAGAGGAGACACGGGGACTGGCTTGAGCAGAAACCCCAAACTCCACCCCCCTGACACATTTCCTCCAACAAAGCCATACCTACTCCAATAAGGCCACACCCCCTAATCTCTGTCAGGTAGCCCCACTGCCTAATGACCAACCATCCAAATATGTAAGCCTATGGGGGCCATTCTTATTCAAACCACCACAAGTTCCTTGGATCTACTATATGAAAGGGATTATACTGGATATTGTGACGAAAGCAGAGCTGTAGGTAAAGTAAAAGAATTATACAGAGAGCATTACCCTGGGAAGGGATTTGGGAAAAGTGGGTTCCAAGCCTGACAGATAATTAGTCTTTAGCTGTCAGGTACAGAGTTGTCTTAGATAAACTCGAAACCCGTTCTACAACCAAACCCTATTAATTTTTTAAAAATTTATTTATTTTATGCATATGCGTACACTGTCGATGTCTTCAGAACACCAGAAGAGGATTCCAGATCCCATTACAGATGGTTGTGAGCCATCATGTGGTTGCTGGGAATTGAACTCAGGACTTCTGGAAGAGCAGCCAGTGCTCTTGACCACTGAGCCATCTCTCCAGCCCCCAAACCCTACTATTTAATGAATTTAGTCCAATAGAATATTGTAACCAGGTCTATAAAGAGAGGTGCTATTCAAATTCTATAGAAACCCAGAAGCCTTGGGATTTAGGAAGAGGTCTTTGTGAAGAATAAGACATTGGACCCAAGCGTGGAAGGACTTGTAGGCACATGATGGACAGCTCATAGGGCTAATGGGTGTTTCAAGAAGGAAGCCAAACAATCCAAAGAGAGATAGTGAGAAACACTCAAGGGAGCTGTGAATATTTCAGTTGGGCTCAAGCAAGAACTGGATGAAGGCACCTACAAGAAAGAGGTTGGCAAAGTTGAAATGCGAGACATTGGACCACCTTATTAAAAAAAAAGTCTAACCTTCCATTTGTATCTACTGGCTCAGACCATTTAAGAGGTCTTACTGTGTATCAGAGAGGGAGTGAGGTACTGAGAACATAGACAACACAGTCATACAGGGTCTGACTTCCAGAGGCCCTCAAATGACTTACAAACAGTGAGCAGGGGGTGGGAATCCTGATTGACACAGATGTGAGAAACTCTGATGAAGACCAAACTGAAGTAAAAGTGGGATCCTTTGGGGGCAGAACTGATGGTGGAAGACCTAAGAATGGTGTGAAGGAGACAAGGATGAGTAGGGATAGTTTATATTGATAGAAAAATAAATTTTTTTTTTTTGGATAGAGAATTTCGGGTGCTCCTGGCCAGCTAGGCAGAAATCTCTAAAAAGTAGAAAAACGCAGTGGCTAGATTGAAATATTGCTTGAGAGTATTCTTTGAGCAGCTCATTGGTATGGGGAGAATTGCCAAGGGAGAGAATATAGATAGAAAAATCAAGAGACTTAGGTGATTGATGCTCATGTTGGTATAGGCGTGAACCAATAAGAAAGCATCAAGATTATCAGGGAGTCTGGACAATGAACATCAACCAAGTCAAAAGAAGAAAGAACCTTAAGAGAAATGAAATCAGATCAGAGGCACCCCGTGCTTGATAGAGCAGATCAGTGGAAAGATTTAAAAGGCATTGACTTCATGTCTGTACAGGTCTTCAAGAATAGAGGATGCTTTATGAGAGGCAGTTTAGAGAACCCAAGAGGAAGTGAAAGAATGTCTTACTCTTTAGTAAGGCAGGACAAGAAGATGGAAAATTGTGGGCACAGAAGATGTGAATGGACCACCTCACCCAGAGTCTTGTTGACGCCTCTCACCGGCAGTAAGGTAATCATTTCAACACAATTTATAACTGCTTGATGCCTTTCTTATTTCCCAGTTGTCAACGTGCAATTTTGGGGGGAATCTCCCTGGAAACCCCTTTATAAAGATAGGATATATACTAAGTCTTTATGCAACCATAAGAGCTACTGGGTCCACCCCGTAGGATCATTATTTTATCCATAGCGTCTCTGAAACCATATTATAACCTCACTTGTCCAAATGTAAAGAAAAGGGAAAAAAAGTTCCCTAGCAACCTTTTGAGATGTAACTTGAGATCCATTAAAATGGTGGAAATGGCTCATGCTGTGACAGGGTTAGCTGAATAAACTGGAGGAGCCCACATCCACAGTTGAGTGTACCTTTTCTTACTCTTGGGAAGCACACAGGAGTATTTGAGTATGTCTTTCTTTCTGAGCATCTCTCTTTCCCTTAACCCTTGTCATTTAAATGATCCTTAAGAAAATCTTCAACTCTTCTTCAAATTGACTAGACCTGAATTTTTTTTCAAAATGAGGAATTTGGGATTTTCCCCAGTCATGCTGCAAAGGATCAAGGGAACACATGAGGTGCTGTGATGACTTTGTAGAGAGTGCCACCTCTGCCCTCACAGCTGCCATTATCGTTTGCCCATTAGTATTATTTACATTTTTACCAAGTTCACATCTTACATGACTGCATAAATATGTTAAGGTACAGATTCATAGCTTCTTTTAAAGGTGCTTAATTTTGGATTATGTGTGTTGGGGTGTGGTACATTCACATGAGTGCAGGAGACAAGAGATGTTGGGTTCCTTGCAACTGGAGTAACAGGCAGTTATTACCTGCCAGCATGAGGGCTGGGAATCGAACTTTTGTCCTCTGTAAGAGCAGTAGGCACAGTTAACTCTGGGCTGATTCTCGAGCGCCCCAGATTTATGACATATCTCAGATATACAAAATGAGAATGTTCTGGCATCATTTCAAATAAATTCTCCAGGGAAATCTTAATATAAAAACAAAATTGAAATCCCTCAGAACAGATAAACTTATGAAATAATTTATAGTCTTTATAATAATTGTCCCATGGGTAAATGAATAAGAAGAGCAGTATTTTCAAATAACAGGAATAACTCAGATCGCAGACAGACAGACAGACAAAAAGACAGAGACAGACAGAGATACAGACACACACACACACACACACACACACACACACACACACACACACACACACACACACACACATACACACACACACCAAACAAATCAAAATAACCCACCACCACCAAAAAAATCTAGTATCCATGTAATCACAAGTTTTGGTAGAATTATGGGATCTTCAGAAGTCCTTCTAAACACAGATGATAAGTGACTAGAAGATGAAGAAACAGTATCAGTGAGAGGTGAGTGAGGGTGGAAGGCAGAACCTGAAGGGTAATTACATCTACTAACATTTCACCAGTAATAATCCAAACGCTAGTCTGCCACTTCCCAGCAGGGGGCAACAGAGAGCTCCCAGAGCTCAGAGACATGGTGGAGCAATCACAAGTCTTGTCAAATTAAAGTGTGGATTATATTTTATTTTTGTATTTTGAAAAGGTGTGGGATGTCGCATAAGGCTAGAAGCAGTGTTAAAACGTAACTAATAGAAGAAAGCAGAGCCAATTTTCAAGTGCCTGTATAGAACAAACAATGTTCAAGGCTCACCAGGAAAAACCCAGGACAACCAGCAATCATAAACACAGACAGCAAGCAAGAGCCAAAGCGCTACAGCAGGTTGCTTTCTGTGCAACCAGTATTGCTTTGGAGATGGCACCTGGGGAGGTTAGGATTGCTCCACTTGATTTAAAGGAAATTTACAGATGAGGACATTGCGAACTGCAAACTTCTTGACTGAAGAAGAGACCGAGCGCCATTATTAGAAGTAGTAAGGGGATGTCATTGCCTGGAGGATACAGGGCACTTGAGAAAACACACCGAGAAGAACTCAGTAACAAGGAGAAGCCGGTACTATAGGACACAGTTGACGGCTAAAGGAACTTTCTGCTTACCTTCTGGAGTGATGTGTTGAAAATTATAGATGACAGCATTATGGTTTGACTTTAGGAGAGTGTGAAGGCAATAGCATTCAGTAAAAAGTGTACTTTGAGATTTAAGGGTTTTTTTTCCTTCTTCCTGTATGCGTGTGTATGTGTGTTTGCGTAAGTGCATGCTTCGTGTGTAGGCATCCCATAGAGGCCAGAAGAGAATGTCAGATTCTCTGGAGCTAGAGTTCCAGGTGGTTAGGAGTTGAACTCCTAACGCAACTTTGTAATACTGGTTCTTTTCTTCTACCTTTATGCAGGTTCTGAGAGACTCATATCAGCTATAGGGATTAGACTCCGGTCCTCTGGAAGAGCAGCCATCTCTCAAGCCACTTTGTATCATATTTTACCCGACACCCAAAAGCAGCCACTATAGAAAAATCATTGAAGGAGCAACAAAGGGTGACTCAGCAAGCTGGCATTTGCCAATCTTTCTCATTTGCAGAGTTAATTTAGCTAATTCATTGACAGAGTGTCAGCCACAGAGGCAACAAAGATGCCAACAGCATGCACTCCCAGTTAAAGGTATCAAGTCAGCCACAGAGATCTCTGTCACATTTCCCTTAAGTAGATCACAGTCGTTTTCTAGAAGAGACAGTGCTTTGCCACCATGGTGTAAACCCTTATTCTGGGTAACTGCTTGTTTCTCTTTCCCGCAGACCCTCACAGAACATTGGTGTCTGGGGAGATTTCTGAATCTGATCCACAGTCATAGGCACAGCAGCCAACTGTCAGATACACTTACAGAAGATAAAGGCGTGGTCTTGTGTCCATGAATCTCTCTTCTCTGCTTCTAGCAAGTATCACACAATGCAGAAGTTCAGAGGTAAAATGGAAGTGCCAATTTGTAGATTATAGTGTTCCGTGTTGGGGTACCATTGTGTGGGCTACCCACTGACTCTCAGCCTCTCCCGGAGATGTTGTTTCCCCACCAGAAAGAATATGAATCTTGGAATCAGAGGGCTGAAGGAGGAATGCTCCCACTCGCCATTCTATCCGACAGTGTAGTGGAGGACTCGGATCTTTCTATTCCTATCGTTCCACACTCTGCATGGAATTACAAATTATCCCATGATCTGGGCACTCCAGACGTCTTATCTACAGAGAGCGGAAGATTACAGTAGTTAGCTTCTTATGAGGAATTACAGACTCTAAGGATAACAGACTGCTGTTACACTATCATAGTAGCTCAGAAGATCCACTCGGGCACGCCACTGTACCTCACGACAAACAGACAAAGGCAGTGCTCCCAGCTTAATTAGCCTATGTTAGTTGTAGCTGCAGAACTTTTGGCAATGAGTGCCTTGACCATATGACTAGCTGTTTTGATCGATAAGAAAGGTGGAAACGGGGGGATATTTAAAATGAGCTTAGGTAAAGAGGCGAAACTACTAATTGTGGAGGTAAAACTAATTGCAGCAGCAGGTTAGAGCCTGGGCAATCTTTTTCAAATGTATACAAAGAGTTGGCTCTCTACAGCAAGGGGTGGAGTGCGGCAGTCATGAGGATGAGCACCCCACTGGAGTCCACTTCTGGGTAGCTGCAAGTGCTCTTCATGTTGCACAGTGTGAGGTTGGCACACTGAAGCAGCTCGACCTGTTCTTCATTGTACATCCACAGTCTCCACTGAGGTACCAGGTCAAGAGGTGTGACGTGGATGAGACCAGGGTAAGCCACTAGCAGGACAAAGCCCCAAACATTCAAACTGGGAAAGAGTCTAAGGATGTCCTTTGGGGTTTGCAACAAATGTTGCAGTAACTTTAGCAAGAAGTTCTTCAATTGAGTAACGGGGGCAAGAGCCGGGATCCCACTAGGTAAGGGGTGAATGGGAAAGGAAGTCACCAAGAAAACAAATGCAAAAATACTCCTTATGAGCATGAGACTGGGAGGAGCTTGGAAGAGTGGAAATGGCAGGCATGTACAAGGGTGGAGGAGGAAGTGATGACCTTCGGGGCTTTTATGTTAAGTATTCAGTTTTTGGTTTATTTTTTCTTTTTCTCTTTCTTTCTTTCCTTCCTCCTTTCTTTCTTTCTTTCTTTCTTTCTTTCTTTCTTTCTTTCTTTCTTTCTTGCTTTCTTGCTTTCTTGCTTTCTTGCTTTCTTGCTTTCTTGCTTTCTTGCTTTCTTGCTTTCTTGCTTTCTTGCTTTCTTGCTTTTTCTTTCTTTTTGTTGTTGTTGTATGTTTCCCTACAAGTCCATCTTTAACAAGGCTAGCTGTTTGGGTCACTTTTCTGGTCAATCAGGAGACAACCAAAATATTTATCAAATCAGGACTTCCCATCCTTGCTGAGTGTCTTAGTCAGGGTTTCTGTTCCTGCACAAACATCACGACCAAGAAGCAAGTTGGGGAGGAAAGGGTTTATTCGGCTTACATTTCTACATTGCTGTTCATCAGCAGAGGAAGTCAAGACTGGAACTCAAGCAGGTCAGGGATCAGGGGCTGATACAGAGGCCATGGAGGGATGTCACTTACTGGCTTGCTTGCTTCTCCTGGCTTGCTCAGCCTGCTTTCTTTCTTTCTTTCTTTCTTTCTTTCTTTCTTTCTTTCTTTCTTTCTTTTTCGAGACAGGGTTTCTCTGTGTAGCCCTGGCTGTCCTGGAACTCACTCTGTAGACCAGGCTGGCCTCGAACTCAGAAATCCACCTGCCTCTGCCTCCCAAGTGCTGGGATTAAAGGCGTGCACCACCACTGCCTGGCTCAGCCTGCTTTCTTATAGAGCCCAAGACTACCAGCCCACAGATGGTACCACTCACAAAGGGCCCTTTCCCCTTGACCACTAATTGAGAAAATGCCTTTCTGCTGGATCTCATGGAGGCATTTTCTCAACTGAAATTCCTTTCTCTGTGATAACTTCAGCTTGTGTCAAGTTGACACACAAAACTAGCCAGTACACTGAGTAAGAAGCATGTCAAATATTGAAGATGCTTACCTAACGCTTCTTTGAAGGCCTGAACCACTTTACAGTTTTCATTTAACAGACACCAAAGGCAAGCCACAGCATGGTTGAATGCTTTGGTAAAATGCTTGTGACTGATTAAAACTCTCTCAATTTATAATCTCCATTGCTATTAAAACTATGTCAATAATCTTTTGAGATAGATTACAGGCACCACACAATACTCCTTGGGGGCAATGAGACAAATGTTAAACATTGTTAGAGAACTGATAAATATAGATACAGCACTATTTATAATAAGCTTTTATTGTTAAGGCCCTCTTAAATGTGACTTTTTCTTTAAATAAGTTATGATGTTGGAGGCTGGGATGATTGACAGCTGTTAGATCATTCCCTCACCGGTGTCCCTGCTGACTTGAGTTGAAGGACTATGGTCCCACTGCCAGGAGGACTGCCTTCTGTCATACTGACCCAGTTGCTATGAAAACTTCATGGATAACTTGAGGAACCTACATTGCAGCCATGGCTGTTTCAAGCATCTTGGGCCCAGTCTTTTGGGTCAATACACATAACTCTGTCATCATTTTTACCCAAGCAAAGGAGGAAAGGTGCTTCCCCTGGTGGCCCAGAGAAGACCTCAGTTTCTACAAACACACTACTTCATTTGCATTAGGGACTGTGTGATTGATACATAGTTCTCTATGAACATGTAGATCTCCTGTAGTTGCCACACTGGCTTCTGGCTTCAGACGCAGACTGTTGAGTGTAATGTATGGGTCAGCTGAGAGATGCCCTCCTGTACTGCCCCCTGGCACTGCAACATTAGGCACAATAAAGGTTGTCTCAGAATGATTTTCTTGTCGACTTTTGGGTAAAGTAGGACTGTAGAAGAGGCAGCGGGTTAGTGGCGGTGGCCACGGTGGCAGTGGGAACATGTCGGCAGGAATGGAGATTTAAGAGGCACTTGTGTCCCTCCTTTTGGCCGTTGAAACAATGGTCCCCAAGGAGTTGGAATTTCCCCCGGAATCTCATACCTGGAGAAGGAAAAGGCTAAAACCCCAGCACCAGTGAGAGGATAAAAGTCTGCCAAGGAAAGATTTTAACGCAGTTCTAACACCTTGACAGAAGACCTTGCAGGAGACCGGGGAGCTGACAATGAGGAGTCAGTGATGGACAAGTCCACATCTTGGCCAGTACTGCCCTACCAAATATGTTTCCCTCTTCTTTCCTTCCTTCCTTCCTTCCTTCCTTCCTTCCTTCCTTCCTTCCTTCCTTCCTTCCTTCCTCTCTTCTTTTCTTCCTTCCTTCCTTCCTTCCTTCCTTCCTTCCTTCCTTCCTTCCTTCCTTCCTTCCTTCCTTCTTCCTTCCTTCCTCTCTTCTTTTCTTCCTTCCTTCCTTCCTTCCTTCCTTCCTCCTTCCTTCCTCTCTTCTTTCCTTCTTTTCTTCTTTCCTTCCTTCCTTCCTCTCTTCTTTCCTTCCTTCCTCTCTTCTTTCCTTCTCTCTCTCCCTCTCACTCTCCCTCTCTCTTTCCCTTCCTCCTTCTGAAATATTTGTATGTGCGTGGGTATTTTGCCTGCATGTGTGTGCAGTGCCCACAAAGGCAGGCCAGAAGAAGGCATCAGATCCCTTGGAACTGGAGTTGCAGACTTTCATGAGTGAGTGCTGGGAATTGAACCTTCATCCTTGGAAGAGTAGCCAGTGCTCTTAACCACAGAGCCATCTCTCCAGTCCACCTCTTGCTATCTAGTTAAGCTTAAACCTCATGTTAGGACATCAAAGATGGACTTGGGAGGTCACTGGTCAGACATCTATTATTTCTTCCAATGTGGTTGCACTGAATACATCTCCTTTCTTCACTCTTCACTGTTAGTTGCCTGTTCAGTTGGAGTATTTTGAGTGGGTGGGCGAACTTGGCTTGTTAGAGTTGCCAAGACCCAGGATCTGACCCTAAGGACAGTAGCAACAATAGCAAGGAGGGGCAGCTGATGTTCTAAGAGCAGTTGGAAGAGCAATGACAGAAGAGGCAGCAGCAGCTACAAGAGACATGGACATAGAAAGAAAGCAAAGGAGAGAGAAAACTGAGGCTACAGGAAAAGGCCTTTAGTCACTGAAAGAGATTCAGTGAGCTACAACCCTGAAGGACCAAGAGCCTCAGACATCCTTGGCCTGAGAACCGAAACACTAACTAGTCTCAAGGGCTAACACTCTAAGGCTGAAGGTCCCAGCGCCTGAAGCCTGTTTAAGATTGCAATACAAGCCAGTGGTACCCGATTCTGCTAGCTGCTGTTTACAACTGTAGCTCTCTGTGAAACCGAGGATTCTACCTGCTAAACATGTATGTGGTGGTAGTGGTGATCGGGGTGGGGACACATTGTTAGTTAAGGTCCAGAGCAATGCACCTTCAACTTGAGTGCCTTTACTTTTTAAAGCCTACAGCTTTCAGCCCCTAGCTTTTGGGGTTTTTAGTATAAAGTCTTTAGGTCTGCCAGTCCGGCCACTAGGTCATGAGCACTCAAGGGCTCATCACTGCCATCCTTGGAATAGCATCTCATGTGCCCATAACTTCTATTTGGAAAGAACAAACTAGCCCTAGCCACTTCACTGGTAATTCTTTGAAATATTCATGGAATAACTTTTGCTATTCGGTGGGAAACCTCCAATTGTCATCACGACGTCTAGGCAACATAGGTGTGTGTGTCATATCTTTCCTTCTCCACTTTTGCTGCTGTTAAAATGAAGGTGTCAGATATAATAGAAAAGGAGAGCCTCGCCATAGCCTCTCCAAGCTGCCCTGTTTGCTCTGGTCCCGAGACCCGGATTATCGGTAAGGTGCCAAGAAGAATCCTCATAAGAGCATCAGACCTTGTGTTGTTGCACAGAACTGAAACAGACAGAGCCTTAATGAATTCTTTCATGCTTCACGGAACACATTTCAGAGCTTCTGGCTGTGTTGTTTTAGATTGCAGGGATCGAGAGTGGTTGTGAAATGCCTGTTTGGTTATGCTACATAAGAAGACCAGCCAAGCATTAAATACGGGCATCTGGAGGCTCTGGAGACACTAACAGACTTGTTAGCCAAACACTGACACAGAGCAGATAAATTCTTATGGATTTATGGGCTCTATTAGGGCTGAGACCTGCAAATGAGAAATTCAATTACTATCTGCTGCGGGTGACAACTCTCAGGGATGATTATCTTTGAAAGGGGAAAGTCATTCTTGTAAAGCTTTATCAAGCTTCTTTTGTGAGGCAGACAAATGCTTTCTTAATAAAGTGGCACAGCCCTGATGCCAGGCAGATACTGAATGGTCTCTGCACGGAAGCTTGGCCTCTACAAATTGATGTAATATTCACAGTGAAAGTTACATGAGGCTGGATGGCACGGTCTCTCAGAACTGCCATTGTTTGTGGTAATAGTTAATCTGTAGCCACTGTTCCTATAACAGTTGACCTGTAGCCAAGGCACATTATAGGCCATCCAGTTTCTTATCTCAGGGATGCAACAAACTAGCCAATGGAAAGTATCTAATGGAGGAAGGCCATATCTTGGTTCACAGGTTCAGAGATTTCAGCCCACGGTCATTGACTCTGTTGATTCTGGGTTCATGGTGAAGCTGAATATCATGGCAGGAACATCCTGTGGAAAAGGAGACTGTTCTCCTGACAGAAAGGAGATGAAGAGAAAGGAATAGGACCGAAACTAGTATAACCTTCAGAAACATGCCTCCAGTGTAGTGGTTCTCAACCCGTGGGTCGCAACCCCTTTGGGGTTGCATCTCAGATATTTACATTACAACAGCAGTACAATTATAGTTATGAAGTAACAACAAAATAATCTTATGGTTGGGGATCACTGCAACATGAGGAACTGCAATTAAAGGCTCTTAGGAAGCAGACTCTACTTCCTAAAGTTTCCAGAACCTTCCAAACTTGGGTTACCAGCTGGGGATGAGGCTGCTTTTGTCATTACTGAGACAAAATACCCGAGAGAAGATCTGAAAGGAAACATTTATTTTGGCTTATGATTACAGAGGGTGCAGTCCATGGTTGCTTGGTTCCATCCAGTGGGGCAGAAAGAACATCATGGCAGAAGGTGTATACAACATGGAAGAAAATTTTTAGCTCCTGGTGAACAGAAAGCAGGGGAAAAAAAAAAAAGAATACGGGAAGGGAATATAGCAAGATATTTTCTCCAAGGACACACCTCCAGTGACTTACTTGCTCCAGTGGGAGCAAACTTTCCAATGTTTCCCAGCGTGCCCAAATCATACCATCGTCTAGGAGCCAGGAATTCAACACATGAGTCTGTGGGACATTTCCTACTTAAACAGCGATAGGAGGGATGGTTGCTGTCTGTGTTGTGTTCCTTATAACAGCGTGATGGGCGGGTAAGGCAGGTCTTCCCTACTTAGTGTAGCCTGTGGAGTAAGTAACCAAGAAACCTATAGGAGTTGAGAATTTGATCTTAAGCCTTCTTCTTCTACTAACAAAGAAATGTGGGGAAAACAGCGGAAATAGAAGCACTGATAAAGGCTAGGCCTGCTGTCATACCTCTGATCCAAACACCAGGGAGGCAGAAGCAGGCAGATCTCTGAGTTCAAGACTAGCTTGATTTACATAGTGAGTTTGAGCCTGGCCAGGGTAATGTAGTAAGATCTTGTCTTAAACACTAAATCAAAATAATA
Organism: Uromys caudimaculatus; assembly: GCA_028551405.1. Lineage (NCBI taxonomy): Eukaryota > Metazoa > Chordata > Mammalia > Rodentia > Muridae > Uromys > Uromys caudimaculatus. The sequence goes on along the minus strand of CM052705.1, from coordinate 94,044,458 downwards.
CAAACACAAAAACAAGATAAAAAGAAGATAACATGTTTCTCTCTGTCCCTTAGTGAGGGGGACAGAGAGATGGGTCAGTGTACTTGTTCTTCCAGAGATTTCAGGTTCAGCTCCCAGCAACCTCAAGGTGGTTCAAAATCACCCATCACTCCAGTTCCAGGGGACCCAATGCCCCCTGCTGACCTCTGCACACACCAAGCATACACATAGCGCGCATACATACACATGAGTAAAATACACATACACATAAAACACATAAATATAAAAAGTAATAAATAAAATAACATTCTTAGCAGAATTTCTCTCTTGGAATATGGTCTAAACATTTAATAGAGATATAAAATGAGGTGTAGAAGCCAAAACTATTATAGAAAACCCCAGTAGAATTAGGATACCCCTTGCTTTTTAGTTCATAACAGAAAAAGGCCCTTTGCATGAATATTGACTCATTAGAGAGTTATAGACCATGGTCTGCCTTCCTCTCACCTCATCTCCTTGCCTAACATTGCCACAAAGCTCAGAAGCAACAAATTTACACAATTCTTCAGCCAAGCGGCTAAAAATACTGTCCTTAGCAAGATGGGCACTCAAGACTTTTTTTTAAATATTGGACAGGAGTTTGGTGCTTAAGCTTCTGAAAGTAGGGGTGAATATTTCAATGTTTGTATTTTTATATCTAAGGTAAGACACTGAGACATAGATCGGGAGTGCTCTCTATATGTTGGTGTGTTAAAAATCAAAGGGCCTGGAAAGTCTTGCAGTCATTAGATTGTCCTGCTTACATTGAATTCTTCCTCGGGTCACTCATGGAACGGCTCACACCCCCATCTCTATAGTGCGATGGTACCCTCAGTAAAAGAAGCAAGGCACAAGAGGGCACATCTTCAACATCTATGTACATAAAAAGGCTTGGAGAGGTAAAACCACAGAGAAGGCAGCTGATCAGCAGTTACCAAGGGCTGAGAGGGGCAGGGATTGAATGCTGAAGGCTCTTTTGATTAGCATAGGTTCTTCTTTTAGGATGCAGAGGCATATATTTGAAACTGGATGGAGATGATGATCAGACAATATTGTGAATGTAACAAGTGCTGTTACTTAGCAAATCAGAGTGACTATGGAGCGAATTTTACAGCGGAGAGCAGAAGGAAGACAGCTGGTGAGGAAAGAGGAGGGTAAGAGACAGAAGAGGGAGAGAAAGAGGAAGAGAATAATGTAGTGAGAATTTGGGTTTCTTTGTGTGAATATGTTTTTTTTTTTTGTTTGTTTGTTTGGGTTTTTTTTTGTTTTTTCGAGACAAGGTTTCTCTGTATAGCCCTGGCTGTCCTGGAACTCACTCTGTAGACCAGGCTGGCTCAAACTCAGAAATCCACCTGTCTCTGCCTCCCAAGTGCTGGGATTAAAGGCATGCACCACCACTGCCTGGCGTGAATATGTTTTTGTTTTAATCCCAGATGTGGGATATGGGACTGGTTTAGACTATCCACATTGGCTGACTATGATTTGTCCTGTGCTCTGGTAGGGGCATACTTTTGCCAGCTTAAGATAGTTTATGTTTGGAATTCTGGGGAGTATACAAAGGGTATAAAATGCCAGAGACAGGGAGGGGGTGGGAGTGGGGAGAGAGAGAGAGAGAGAGAGAGAGAGAGAGAGCAAGCAGTGGCTGCTGCTCCCACTGCTGCTGCTAGCCCCTCCTGCTGTTGCTGGTTGTTTTTTATGGTTGCTGGTGTTTGCTGGTTGGAGATGTTCTGACTATGAGGATTGGGCTTGCCCCCAGGAACTTGATGACTTAATCAATAGTAAGTAGTCTGAAGAGATATACTACCCCTTTCCCCTCTAACCTTCTTTCTTGTCTACCTAGTGTTGGGGGGTTGGAAGGGATTGGGGTGGAGGGAGAAGGGTGGTAGAAAAAGAAACCAAAAATGTAGTGTGGTGGTTTGAATATGCTTGGCCCAGGGAATGGTACTGTTAGGAGGTGTGTCCTTGTTGGAGTAGGTGTGGCCTTGTTGGAGGAAGTGTGTCACTGTTGGGGATGGGCTTTGAGACCCTTCTCCTAGCTGCCTGGAAACCACTCTTGTCCTAGCTGCCTTTGGAACAAGATGTAGAACTCTCAGCTTTTCTCCAGCACCATGTCTTCCTGGATGCTACCATGCTTCCTGCCTTGATGATAATGGACTGAACCTCAGTACCTATAAGCCAGTCCCAATTAAATGTTGTTCTTTATATTATAAGAGTTGCCTCAGTCATGGTTTTACAGTGTGGAAACCCTAATTAAGACAGAAGTTGGTATCAGAAGTGGGGTATTGATGTGATAGGCTTGATCATGTTTTGTTTGGAGGAATATGGATTTTGGGACTTTGGATTTGGAAACGGGTGAAATGCTTTATGTGGGGCTGGCTTACAGGTTCAGAGATTCAGTCCATTATCATGATGGCAGGAAGTATGGCAGTGTCCAGGCAGGCATGGTGCTGGAAGAGCTGAGAGTTCTACCTCTTGTTCTAAAGGCAGCTAGGAGAAGACTGGCTTCCAAGAAGCTAAGAGGAGGGTCTTTTTTTTTTTTTTTTTGATACTTTATTTACATTTCCAATGTTTCCCCTTTTCTGGGTCTCCTCTTTGGAAACCCCCTATCCCCTCCCCAACCCGCCTCTATGAGGAAATTCCACCTCCCACCCACACGCCCACCCATCCCCATATTCCCGCCTTGACATTCTCCTTTACTGGGGCCTCTAACATCCTCAGGCCCAAGGGCCCCTCCTAGGAGGAGGGTCTTAACACCCTTCCCCACAGTGACACCCTTCCTCCGGCAAGGCCACACTTCCTAATAGTGCCACTCCCTGGGCCAAGCATTTGTTTACAGAACAAGCTCTATTTAGGAAGATAGATCTATAATAAAGAAAGTCTTGAATTCCTATCAGGAGGTCTGTGCTTGAATTCTGACTTGCTCACTGGTGGTGGTGACATAAAAGAGAAGAAAGATGGTATTTCCAGATCTTATTGTAAAAATCTAACTTAGAGTCAAACACCAGCCTTATACAACCTCTGAGTAAAAAGTGAGGTGTATCTGTTTATGAAAACACACTGTGGGTCTGGAGGGCACAGAGTTGACATAGTACACATCCTTGAATAAAAGAACAGGCTGGTAGTGAGTTTTTAAGAGACTAAAGAAAAGGACATTTAGTTCTTGCTGTAGTTAAAAATTATTGAAATGGGGGCCGGGGTCATGGTTTAGTTAGTCAAGAGTTAGTAAAGTTTGTGGTGCAAACATGACACATGACCAGCATGGACACAAAAATCTGAGCATGGAGCATACAGCTGTGATCCAATTTGTGGGGAGGTGGAGACAGGCTGTTTACTGGAGCTTGCTGTCCAGTCAGGCTAGCTGAATTGAATTGGTAAGCCAAAGCTTCAGTAAGACTCTGTCTAAAAAAATAGAGAGCAACTGAAGAAGACAACTATATTGACCTCTTGTTTCCCCCATGTGCACACACATATGTACACTTACACACACACACACAGACACACACACACACACACAAATACTATTGCTGAGCTGTGGTGGAACACATCTTTAATCCCAGCAGAGGCAGGTGGATCTCTGTGAGTTTAAGGCCAGCCTGGTCTACAGAGCAAGTTCCAGGATAGATAGGACTACACCTTTTCTCAAAAAACCAAACCAAACCAAAAGAAAAAAAAATAGCCAAAATCCAAACCAACCCAAAAATTGTTAAAATGAGAGTCAACTTGAAATAGTACTTTCTCATAGATAAGCATTATGGCAATTTTCAAAATGTAAACACTGAAGAATTGTGTAGCCCAGCAGATATCTCACTATCTGTGATCAAAAAACTTGGAAGATTGGCAGTCAGTATCCTGCACCCCATCTCCCAGGAACAAGAACCTGGGGATGTGTACTTCTTTATCTCCCTTCCTACAGCCAGAGTCCTGAGATGCTTAGCACCTGAGTTCTCTGTGACCTCTTGAGATACAGCAATCACTGGGTCACACCAGTTGCTAACTTTCCCACCCTGACATCTACATTCCACTATTCTGTGAAATCAATCTCCACAAGAATTCTCAGATTATACAAGAATACTCATGCATAATCTGCTTTCATGAAAACCCAGGCCTCCATATCTTGGGTGTCTACTTCTTCCATTCTCAGAAGACTTCTGTCTTAGAGTTTTATGGCTGTCAGAGATGCCATGACCAAGGCAACTCTTATAAAGGAAAACATTTAGTTGGGGTTTGCTTACAGTTTTAGAAGTTCAGTCCATCATCATCATAGTGGGAAGCAAGGCATCATCCAGGCAGACTTAGTACTAGAGCAGCCAAGAGTTCTACTTCTTGATCCAAAAGCAGCAGAAGGAGACTAAGTTTTTCAGCCAACCAAGAGGAGACTAGACTCCACACTGGGCGGAACCTGAGCACAGGAAACCTCAAAGCCCACCTACACAGTGACACGCTTCTTCCAATAAGGCCACACCTCCTTCAATAAGGCCATACCTCCTAATAGTGCCACTCCCTATGAGCTAAGCATTCAAACACATAAGTCTAGGGGGCCAAATCTATACAAGTCACCACAGTACTATATCAGACAATTGTGAGCCACTATGTGGAATTGACCCTGGGTCCTTTGGAAGAGCAGCCAGTGCTGGGACGCACTAATGAAGTCAGTAGTCGTAGGACATGGTTATTCAAAGTATCTTGAGCATAGTTTTACTGACAAACAATGGCAGGCAGTGAAAGGGTGGAAACCCATTTGCTGTTACTTCGATATCTGCAAGTAAAAAGCTAATGCCCTCAACAGCCAGAGAAGCAGCCTTGGTGGAGGCTTTGTAGACAATGGTCCACCCTACCATCTTGTTTGTGTACTATAGTTTTAAACCTGTTCTGTCTTGTTTCCTGGTCACCACTTATTATGTAGCATGTCCAACCTTCCATCTCTAGGAGCAGCATGAATGTTCCTAAATAAATCCATTTCAGTTCAAGAAATGAACCTATTTAAACACACTGAGAGGCCAAAAGCACAAATGGAAAAGCTACCACCAAACCGCGAAGGTAGAACTCAATTGTTTGGTTTAGAAAACACTGAGATAGTCACCAATTAAACCCTTAGTTGCAGCATGCAAGCAGTTAAAACCTGAACCTGAAACATCTCAACAGCATTTCAGAACACACGTCCACATGGTTGACGAACCCTCTACTGAAGCTCAAGACATGAGACAATGTAGGATGTGCCAGTGGGGACAGGTGGTCATTGCTGCCATCATAAAACTGATGGGAAGGGTGCCAGGTATGCTGCTCTATCATGCTCTGGGCTAAAAGGGCAAGGCAAAGTGAGTCGGCATACAAACACAGACTGCCATCCTCTAACGCAGAGGCAACATATGGCACTCTTCTGAGCAACACCTGGCAACCTTCTGAATAGATGAATCTGATGGCTCGACTTGGTATGCTTGGTTTGGAGGTAATATTATGTATAATTATGTGCCAAAATGCTGTTGCTGTTGTTTTGCTCTTTGCTTTTTAAAGAATCCTACAAAGACATACCTTTTTATTCATTTACGTATTGGGAGGTATGCTATGGTGCTCATGTGGCAGTCAAAGGACAACTTGTGAGATTCAGTTCTTTCTTTCCGCCATATGGACTCCAGGGATCAAACTTAGGTTGCTGTGCTATGGGGCAAGCTCTTTTTACTCACTAAGCCATCTCACTGACCTTATGAGCCCAAATCTTTAATTACATTCTCTTGCTTTATCCAGGTTTCCTAGTGTAATTCCCCAGGGAGAATTCTCAAGCATATCAAAGATGGTTAAATGTTCCAAATGGGGAGTAGGAATAGAGTTCCCCCAACCCCCATTACAGTCTCTGCTATAATGAGGGTCACTGTGCCTCTCTGGAGAGGCAAGTAAGGAAAAGATCCAGAGCTACATTGTCAGTGTCTCCTTCCCAGTCATAATACCACAGACGAGATGTATGGGCAGTGTAGAGAGAGGAGATCGGCTTCACTCTCACTACCATAGCACACGGGTACATCATACTAAAATCCCCTCAGCGTGTTAGCAACATATAAAATAGCCATCCCAAGCTTGTTTAGCGTCCCAGTGGAAGCTGCAAAGTGAGGCAAACACTCGGCTTTGCGTTATAAACCAGAGGGCTCTTCAAAAATTCTAAATGAGGCTGGGGTGGAGGATGGCAGAACACTGTCTTGACATGGCATGGCTGTGATTGCCTGCACATGAATGGAATTCGACGGGACCCTTAGCATCCTGCCATGAAGTGGGTAAGGACTCACGAGGCCCCCACCCCTACCTGAGGATTTATAGAAGGTTGATGGTTCCTTGGTTCCTTGGGGAGGGAGATACATTTTCTTTATGTGGTTTCATCACAGGAAGGTTCTCAGGCTCCTATAACCCCCTCATTTATGCTTCTGTAAGCAACCTAGTTAGGCCCGTTGGGACACACACATGTAGGAGACTAGCTCAGAATAAAGGGGAGATCAGATGGTATGGGAGGGGAGCCCTCTCACTTCCGTTGAAACCCTTCTTTATTCGGACAAGTCCAAGGGTACATTTCTTTTTTCTTTTTTTTTCTTAAAGACACAGTCTGTCTACATAGCCCTGGCTACCTTGGAACTCACTATGTTGACAAAGCTGGCCTGGAACTCACAGAAACTCACTTGCCTCTGCTTCTCTACTTCTGGTATCAACGTCGAGAGCCACTACACCTGTCTCTGATTAAGCTTTTAACAATTATTTAATAAGTCAAATGGCCAAGGTAATTTCTCACCTAGGGATACTTACAGGGGAATTGGGGGAGAAAAGCAATTGTATTTTCTAAGTATTAAAAGTTAATTCTTAAGGTTTTTTTTTTTATGTCTTCCTATTACCTGAAGTGAAACTTAAATCCGATGGGCACTACGAGTTGGCACAATAGTAGTAGTAGTAGACAGAATAGTTAACTCTTTAGAAAGCACAACTCCCATTGGTATCTTGTACCAAAGTTTTGTTAGGGATTCTGTTCCCCTATGTCAGCAGCACAGACGACCTTCCCAAGCATGGGCGATTGAATCTGTACCGGAACTGACTAGACATCCACGCGCACCCCACCACACACCATGAATTTCTATGGGGATGGGGGCCTTGGCCTTGGCTACTCACAGAGTCTGGGTACTGGGCGGTAGCCTGGGGATTTGGTGGAGCTCCTTGCAGGTGACTCTGAAGTCGTCCTCCTGGTGGCACTCGCAAGGTGGAGACGCACACCCTCTGCCCCGCAGACTCCTGGGCAGGGCGAGCAGCAGAGCGAGCTGCAGCAGGGACCCTGGCCTCATTTTCCAAGGGACCTCCTGTGCTACTTCATCGTTGCGCGCTGTCACCACATTCTCAGCGCCCTGTGTCTGACGCTGGAAGAGACCGGGGTGCAGGAGGGAAAGGGAGGGAGGAGGAGGGCTCCGAGGGGCTGTGACCTCATCGCTGGAGAGCACGCTGGAGAGGGGGAAGGAGAGGCTCTCAAGTGCTCCGCTCGCCTAGGCAACTCTCCATCCAAACAAGCCTGCTTGCCGCACTCCATCGGCCTCGCAGCTCCTTCTGTTCTGAGACACCCAACCTCACTCCCCGTGTCGTCCTCTCCTTGCCACCCATTAGTTCTTTCTAAAGTCTAGACACGCCTTCCTCTCCCCTGGTCTCCTGAAGTCACCTTTCCCGACTGAGCAAACTTTAAGAGCAGTGCGGACCGGGGACCCACCCAAATGGGCTCCTTCTAATGTCACCACGGAGGGGACTGTTGTGGGACACTCTGGTGCCCCGTATAACTTCGGCTTCCCCAGGTTAAAAGTCGTCGGAGCAGTCAACACAACCGAAGACAGCTTAGGGTGCAGCTGAAGAGGGATGTGACACTCCGGGCGGATCCTGTCTAGTTGGAGCAGCCATGGTCCGCCGCGCGCCTCTAAACCTGCTGTCTGAAGATGCCGGTCTCACCAAATGGAGCAGCTCCATGAAGTCAGGCGCTGGGCTCTGGGGCCATCTGCTGTGGATAACTGGGAACTGCGCATGCAGGTTCTCTTGCCTACACCATAACAGTCTGATTTTATCTTAGGGAGGGAATCTGCTTACAAGTCTAGACATTGTTTTCATTTTCGTCCATCCTGTCCAGAAATCGAGAGTGAAGAGAAAACTTAAGTGGCACATTGGTCTTCTCACACTCACCAAGAATATTAGTTATAAATGTAAACTAGATCGTGTCAATTTTCTCCTTGAAAGTATAACCGCCTGCTAATCTCTCTAGGAGCAAAGGGAATATTAACTCCTGATACTACACGGCTTCTTTTACACATAACTCCAGAGCAGGAGGGAAAGGCTACGGTGCTGGGAATCAAAAGAAACATGAAGAGAGAAGGCTCTAAAAATACAGGATGGGTTAGACTGGAGGTTAAGGGCAGATAAACATTAAGATTTATTGAACTGTACATTTAAGGTACATGCATTCCAGTGTTTATAGAAACTTTTTTAATAGTCACCCCGAATTATAAACAACTCTTCATGTCCTTCAAGAAGACTGTAAATTCACAAACAGCATTTCATAGAAAAGGAATCGAGTTCTAGTTTACACGACATGTACAAATCCAGAACTTGAATGACAAGCACAAGAAACTAAATTCACAGCAGCATGTATTTATAGGTGAGCATTCATATACATGATATTATGTGGTATCCTCAGTGAAAGTAAAACTAGGGCTGGGGATAGAGCTCAGATTGTCCAATCTGCCAGGGTGTGAACCCCTCAGGCCTCAATTAAGGAGCCCAAGGAACCAGAACTAGGAGCCAACTGGGAATCAGATTGTACATAAATAAAGCCAGGGACATATAGATGGCTGCCATGCTTACGGGTACAAACCCAGCCCAGTGTAAACTTGGTGTGGCAGGATACTTTTGTAATCCCAGCTGTGCGAGTCAGAGGCAGGAGAATAAGGTACTTGGCTACATGGCAAGTTCTGTGAGACTGAAACCTTGAGAAGGAGGATGACTACAAACAGACACCCAGAGATTTTTCTGGAAAATGAGATTGTTCCCAGTCTTCCCTCTGCTGGACCCATGGCAATTTGTAAATGTAGAGAATTATAATGCTTGCATTTTGAATGTTAAGCCCATCTTAAACCCAGGGATAAACACCCTTCGACTTTTCTGAATGTATTCTTGCTGTAACTTTGCTGAAATTCTATTTGAGAGTTTTGTGTAGCTGTGCCTAAGGAAAAGTGGCCTGTTCCTCATTTTCTTTTGTGTATTTTATTCTCAGTAATTGATTCCTTCGTCACAGAGTGACTTGAGAGATATTTTCTCCCTCCTACATTTCTATTAGGGTTTGTATAGAATTGTTCTTGTCTGGTAGAATTTACCAGCGGAACCATTTAAACACTGAGTTTTCCACTACGAATTGAACTTCTAAAAAGAAAAGTAATGTTACTCAAGTTCTTTCATTCTCTTTGAGGCCATTTGGGTAGTTTTTATGTTATGAAGGATTTGTTATCTATTCCTGAATCCATTGTCATACGTTACCCATAGTATTCTCTCTATGCATATAAGCAAACATTCATAATCTGTTCTAATGTCGACTCCTTCATACCCAGTATTGCCAATCCGATATTCTTGCTGAATATGACTAACACAGGTTCTTGGAGTCTTTGAAGGTCTTCCACAGAGTTTAGAAGCAACTCTGGCCTGCCTTCTGCCAGGTTTGAATCTGCTCCTCTCCTTAACCCCCATTGCTTTGAATCACATGTCAAGATCTGAATTAAGAGACATAACCATAAGACTCTGGAACCATACCAGCGGCTGTAAGGTGGATGGATCCTGACGTGGATACCCCTCTCCCACATTGAGCCTGCCAGGAGAGAGGCTTCCAGACAACCCACCGAAAAAGCAATGGAAGGCAACTCCACCTCTCATCAATCTACTAAAGTTGTGACTTCAGAGCTCCTGATCCTGATTGCCTGCTGCTTAAAGCGGCTGCATCAGCTGCTAATCACCACCAACCCCACAACCTCACTTGGACAATCATGAGTGTCCAGGGGGAAAAATCCTCCATCAAGTCTGGGGTCCTGCCCCAGCAGAGATTTGGGTCCTTGACCTGAAAATACAACAAGACGACATCTCTGAATTAATGGCCAAAACTTTTGCTGCCTGATCAGATGCTGACTGGTTCTATTCCCCTGGTCATGACAGAACAAAGGCCCAGAGGACCAAATGTGGGGGAGCCTCCACTGGTTACCTTTGTGTATCTTGGGAATGTGAATCCACCAGACACTTAGGGTATACTCCACCAGTGACCAAAGATTTGATCATGGTAAAATGGGAACGACTGGGGGGAAGGACTAAAAAAGGGTAGCAGGCATATTTTTATCTCACTCACTAATGAAGGAAAAAAGACATGGGACTGGAAAATGGGAAAGTGTTGGGGTCTGTGAATTTATAATGGGTGCGGGCCAGGGGCCTGTGTTCACTATCCAGCTATGGAGTCAACCTGGCCCTAGCTTTCCACTGGGTCCCAACAATGTATTAGCAAAGCCAAATCAACCTCCTCCTAAGACCGTTCCCCCATCTGCATTAACCCTCTCCTCCTCTCACATCAGCGCCATCTCACTCCGTCACCAAGTTAGGATCCCTACAATTATTAGAAGCCACTTTCTAAGTTCTTAACTCCTCCTGCCCAGATCTAACACAGGGCTGTTGGTTATGCTTGAATGCTCAGCTCCCTTACTATGAAGGAATAGCAGTCCCAGAGGATTTTTTTTTCAGAGTACTGATAGTACCCAATGCAGGTGTCAATAGTCAGATTGGGGAAAGTTAACCCTGCAATTAATAACAGGACAGGGACTTTGGGTTGGAAACCAGGAACCGTCAAAATATCCCCACATCTGCAATTGCACTGTATCCCCTATCATTGTGGGAGACATGCTGCGCCCAGGGGATGCTTGGTGGGCTTGGGCCTTGCTATTTATACCATGCGTTTATGGCCTGGTTATAAATATGACACAGGATTTTTATGTCTGGCACAACTCATCCTGGGCTTATTACTCAGGGGAGGATGTCTTCAACCAACTGACCACATCATCCAATCAGATAAAGAGAGTAGCCATTTTTGCTGTGTTACTGGAGTCTCTCCTTGGCATAGGTTTGGCTGAAATTGCTAGTGTCAGAGCCTCAGCCCTAATACTTCAAGATAAAAACTACAAGGCTCTACGAATGGTTATGGATGCTGATTTACAGAAAATGGAAAAGTCTATAAGAGCTCTGCAAGATTCCCTTTCCTCCCTGGCAGAGGTAGTCCTAGAAAACAGGAGGGGCCTAAACTTATTGTTTCTCTAGCAAGGAGTCTCTGCCTTGCTTTGGGTTAGGAATGTTGTTTCTATGTTGACCACTCAGAGGTGGTCAAAGAATCCATCGCCTTAGAAAGAGATCACATGGCCGAAAGATAGAGAGACAATAGTCTCAGGGTTGGTATGACTTCCTCTTCAACTTGGTCCCCTTGGTTGACCGCCCTAATATTGGCCTCAACAAGACTTTGTATTCTCCTCTTTTTAGCTTTGACCTGTGGGGTGTGCTTTATTCAGGTTTGTTAGAGAATGGCTTTCCATGGTCCAGCTGATGGTCCTGAAACAACAATACCAACCCATAGAAACTTCTCAAGGATTTGAAATGGCCTATTACTCAATGGGGGAATGAGAGGACCGAGCCAGGCTGACCCCATGACAGGTTGTGAAATGCCAGTTCAGGGGACTAGGCCTAAGTTTCTGTTTCCCAGAACCGAGCTGGATAAACCATAATCCTCACGCAATGAGGAACTGCCCCAGCTTCTGGCCTAAGGCAAGAATAGTGAGTCAGCAAGAGTTCTGGAAAGTTTTCAACACCCTAACCAATCCCAGAGATACATGTACCCCTAGAGATAGAGCCAACCAATCAGGATAAAGGTTACCTACCGATCCCCAGATTTCCCTTAATCTGCTTTAAATTGAGGCTGCAAGCTCACCCCAGGGTCACCATTTTGATGAATGGTAGACCCCCACATTCTGGATTTATGCAGGGTAAATGCTCTTTGCTTTTGTATGCTATTTGAGTCTGGGGTGTCATGATCCCTTACCCAAGAATATAACATCTCACTGAGTGTCAAAACAGTTCAACTGGGAGAGGGTTAGACTAAAATTCTCTCTCTCTCATTTTTGTTTGTGTGATAAATTCAATTTTTTAAAAATATTAAATATTATTCCAGATTAGTTAATCTGCCAGTAACCCTTAAAGTGTATGTATCATATCAAAAAATGTAGTTTTCATTTCCAACAGTTCTCTTTCTCCATGTAACTTTTAAAAATTTGTATGACAGTGACTCTTTTGATGTCTGTTAGTTTCCAAGACCTGCTATAACAAAGTTAGTTCCACATACTTGATGTCTTAGGAGTAGATGAATTAAATTTTTTTTGTTTGTTTTCAAGGCTGAAAGTCTACAGTCAAAGAGTGGGCAAGCACAGGCTCTCTCTTAGAGTTCCAGGGGATGGTTCTCTCTGCCTCTTCTAGCTGTTTATAGTTGTTAGTACTCCTCATCATACCTAGGCTTGATTCTTTACAGTCTTGCTTCCATCATCCTGTGCTATCTCCCCATGTGCCTCTCTGTTCAAATCTTCCTCTTTTAAGTATGTCAATCCTTGGTTTGGGGTCCAATCTAGAATCACCTAAACTTGCCTTGAATAATATGTTAAAGGCCACATCTCAAATAAGGTCTCATCAACAGGTCCTACAAATTGGAAATGGAGGATACTCAACCTAAACAACATCCTTGTTTGATAACTGGAGTATCCTTGTCTGTATTGGATCAATCTAGATTGATTTATATTTCTTCCTAAATATGGGTTGGAATTTCCTGTTGCTTTGCCTGTGTTATAACCTGTTTGGGTTGCAAACACTGTAAATGTTACAGTATTTGGCACTCTGTTTTGCATCCATGAGAATACTTTTGGTATTTATTATCAAATATTGTTAAATGTGAGGGTCTCTGTGAGCATCATAGCCAGCAGTGTAACGACCTGAAGAGAGGCAAGGATAGAACTTGGTTCAGCATGACTTAGGCAGTTTGGTTCAAACTTCTGGAGTTTGATGTCAAGCAGTTAATTTTGTTTTTAAACATATCTAAACACAGTACAACTTTGGAAAAAAGTTTCCTTGTGACAATTATCACAACCAAGCTTAAGGTATGACTACATTGAAACTCCCTTGCAGAGAGTTCGTGTCTTTTGTAGAGCACCTGTGATGTCTTCTTCAAGAGTGGGTTTTATTGACTGTCAAACAATGCTCAGGATAACGGTCTAGGGAGGAAGGGTTTGTGTACTGGTTAGTTTTGTGTGTCAACTTGACACAAGCTGAAGTTATCACAGAGAAAGGAGTTTCAGTTGAGAAAATGCCTCCATGAGATCCAGCCATAAGGCATTTTCTCAATTAGTGATCAAGGGGGGAGGGCCCCTTGTGAGTGGTACCATCTGTGGGCTGGTAGTCTTGGGGTCTATAAGAAAGCAGGCTGAGCAAGCCAGGAGGAAGCAAGCCAGTAAGCAGCATTTCTCCATGGCCTCTGCATCAGCTTCTGCTCCTTGACCTGCTGGAGTTCCAGTCCTGACTTCATTTTGCATGGAAGTGTAAGCCGAATAAACCCTTTCCTCCCCAACTTGTTTCTAGGTCAAGATGTTTGTGCAGGAATAGAAACCCTGACTAAGACAGTTTGTAATAAGCACAAGAGCAAACTTTTTTGTGGGAACCTCTTCTCATTCTTGGGGATGGGTTCTATTGGCTGAGAAACAAAGCTTGGGAATCTGGGGGATTTGGGGAAGGGCTAGCTCCCCAGAATAGCAAAGATCACCAGGCTATCAAACAACCTCCACTCTAGCCTTCTGGGTATACAAGTGTCAAATTTTTCCATTGGGATAAAAAGGCTGTATGTTTAACAATTCTGGTGTCTTTAGGGCTTATCAGTGGGTGGATGGATCTCATGCCCTCCTATAGTTAAATTACTTGAAAAGCATTTGGTAAATTTTGAATTTTATTTTTAAAATCTTTGTCACATGTGACCAGAACAGAATTGAATCTAGGGCTAATCCTTTACCATTTCTTAGGTAAGACTATTTTGGACATACAGTCAATGATCCCTGAAATATCAAGTGGTTCATTCTGGCTGGTAGTAATCATTGCTATTCTGGGTCTTGGGTAAGTGACAGGTGTCTCCTCCTCTGAGCTTGGGAGACATGTCTTTCTGCAGCTTTACTTTCTCCACATGTGTGTAACAAGTTAGTCTATGGAATTGTGGTTCTCAGAAATTTTTCTCCACATGTTTTTTCTTGCTCTGTGGTTTGTCATAAAAACTCCATATATCTCCACTTCCCCAGGCTCTCAAATCCCTTTCCCAACTTACAACATCTAGTGTGCTTATTCCCTTTGTTCTTACTCCTTACACCACAGACAAGATAATTTCTAAGTGTGACAATTGTGAGAATCTGCTGCCTCTTTCTCAGAGATCACTTTCTTTGTCTAATGTCCACTCTCATCCAGGTACGTTGTCTATTATTTTGTTTAATTCTGAGATGAAGATGTATTTGGTTACTGAGACTGTCTTTACTGGGAACAGAAGTGGTGTGCTGAAATATATAATATTTTAAACCAAGATTCTGACAGTACAGAATTGGTTTAGTAGAGATGATAATGTGAGTAAAATCTTTCACACCTAACAGTTTCAACTCAGCAAATTGGAACAAGCCTTCAGGATAACATGTCCTAATAGCCTGCTCAGTAAGTGACTCTGATAATCACTAAAGCAATTTTCTTTCCTTAACATACATTTTGAGCCAAGAAAAAGAAGCTCATGAGATGATGAATCAGTTTAAAAATCCATTAAGAGAAAAGTGTATCCATTAAACACGTACCAAAGAATAAGTGTAACAAATAGATGAGAATGTCTATAGAAGACAATGTTTTCCTTTACCGTAGAGCCATTAACACTGCCCACAATACAGAAGATGGTGTTTTGCATTTCTTTTGTGTTTTATCCTTTTCAAAAGTTGTAGCAGAGACTGTATTGCTTGACTACAATAATAACCCTCTATAATGGTTTAGCATATTATTAGCTGCTCATTTTGACCCAAGTGCATTTGTATTACAATATTATAAAATCGTCATGATATGATAACTACCTAAAATTATAAGTGTATGAGAGAAAAGAATATTATGGGATGAGCTATGCTCTACACTATGAATGACTATGACAGTATCATGTCTTTCACTTTGATTCTTCTTAGACTTGTAGCTTGCTTGGAGACTTAAGAGATCTGTCAACTGTATTTAAGGATGTTTCTTGATGGGTAGGAAGTGGGTTCATCCCTCTTCCATCCAGTCCCAGCCAAATCAGAATGCTGAACATTTTACTTTCATTTCTTAAGACATAGTTGGTATATGAATACCAACTTACCATAGTTGCTAAGTTGCAAAGGAACTTGGCCATCTGTGGTGGCCAAACATAACCCAGTAAAGTCTAATGCTGTAGGTAGGCATCCCTCATGGGGAAGTCTTGACAAACTATAGGCTGTTTGGAAGGGACATTTGCCTGTGTGGAGGATAGATCCCTTCTGGACTTAGATTTTCTTCCTGTATCTTCAGGTTTGTTCTTTTATACCCAGCCCTAATTCTCTCCCCCCTCCCCCCAGGACTTCTTTGTTCTCTGTGTCTTACCTTCTCTCTCATAATTTTATTTACTTATTTATTTTTTGATCACAGCACTTTCTTCCATACCACTCAGGTACATGATGACTTCTTTGTGGAAAGCCTGGCTTCAGGGGACATGTGAGATCCACAGGGCCCTGCATGTAGAAGAGCCTCATACTTTGCTTAATTCTTTGTGCTTTCTATGTTCATATTATTAGTAATTTTATAAAAAACTTTAAATTTATTATTATTGTGTATGCAAACACATGATGTATATGCATGTGAGGGGGATGTATATGTGTAGGTGCAGAAAAGTGCAAGCCAGGACACCCATGTGGATGTCAGAGAACAACCTTGTGGGGTTGGTTCCACTAGTCACCTTTCCATGGGTTCAGGGACTGGTTGCCAGGCTAGCCCATCAAACACTTTTACCCACTGAGCATTTGATTTGCACTTCTGTGAGTCTTGAACAAGGAGTTCACATTTTAATTTTTCTTTGGGTTTTACAAATCCGGTAGCCAGTTGTGTTTGAGATTCTGTATTGCACTCTTAGAAGCAAGAAACCGAGCCGGGCAGTGGTGGCGCACGCCCTTAGTCCCAGCACTTGGGAGGCAGAGGCAGGTGGATTTCTGAGTTCAAGGCCAGCCTGGTCTACAGAGTGAGTTCCAGGACAGCCAAGGCTACACAGAGAAACCCTGTCTTGAAAAAACAGACAAACAAACAACAACAAAAAAGAAGCAAGAAAGTGATCCCTGTTTTTCCTTTCCATTCCCAGCTCCCCTCTTTTCCATGAATGTAGAGAAACTTAATTTGCTTAAACAGAAGTGGGGGACAGAGAATGTTAAAAATAAATATTTGAGAATATTTAGCTATATATGTTTCTGCAACCTAGAAATGGCGTTGCTGTTTCCCAGTGGTAAGAACTTGCAAGGTAACAGTAAAACACTTTTGTGCCTTCTGCTTGAGACAATGTTGTCTCTTTCTGCCAATCTGTGGTAGTTTGAATAAAAATGTCCCCCATAGACTCATAGGAGTGGCACTATTAGGCTGTATGGCCTTGTTGGAGTAGATGTGGCCTTGTGGAAGGAAGTGTGTCACTGGGGGGTGGGGTGGGCTTTGAGGTCTCAGATGCTCAAGCCCTGTCCAGTGTGGCATTCTCTTCATGCTGCCTGTGGATCCAGATGTAGAATTCTCAGGTCCTCTCCAGCACCATGTCTGCCTGACTGCCACCGTGTTTTCCACCATGCTGAAAATGAACTAAGCCTCTGAACTATAAGCCAGCCCCAAATAAATGTTTTCCTTTATAAGAGTTGCTGTGGTCAGCTCTCTACTCCTCCCTGTTCCAGAGACAGCTGCATCTTCTTGTGCAGTGCCAGCCTTGTCCCATAGACAAGATGGTGTAGGTCAGTGTGAACAGATTTGGCTGTATTGGGTGCCTGGTTAACAGGGCTGCCTTCTGTTCTGCATCAGGCAAGAAGAGATTGTTACCATCAACGACCCCTTTATTGACCTCAACTACATGGTCTACATGTTCCAGTATGACTCCACCTATGGCAAATTCAACGGCACAGTCAAGGCTGAGAATGGGAAGCTTGTCATCAATGGGAAGCCCATCACCATCTTCCAGGAGCGAGATCCTGCTAACATCAAATGGCGTGATACTGGTGCTGAGTATGTTGTGGAGTCTACTGGAGTCTTCACCACTATGGAGAAAGCTGGAGCCCACTTGAAGGGTGGGGCCAAAAGGGTCATCATCTCCGCCCCTTCTGCCGATGCCCCCATGTTTGTGATGGATGTGAACCATGAGAAATATGACAACTTACTCAAGATTGTCAGCAATGCATCCTGCACCACCAACTGCTTAGCCCCCCTGGCCAAGGTCATCCATGACAACTTTGTCATCATGGAAGGGCTCATGACCATGTCCATGCCATCACTGCCACTCAGAAGACTGTAGATGGCTCCTCTGGAAAGCTGTGGAGTGATGGCCGTGGGGCTGCCCAGAACATCATCCCTGCATCCACTGGTGCTGCCAAGGCTGTGGGCAAGGTCATTCTAGAGCTGAACGGGAGACTCACTGGCATGGCCTTCCGTGTTCCTACCCCCAATGTACCCATTGTGGATCTGACATGCCTCCTGGAGAAGCCTGCCAAGAATGATGACATCAGGAAGGTGGTGAAGCAGACATCCGAGGGCCCACTGAAGGGCATTCTGGGCTACACTGAGGACCAGGTTGTCTCCTGCCACTTCAACAGCAACTCTTCCACCTTCGATGCTGGGGCTGGCATTGCTCTCAATGACAACTTTGTAAAGCTCATTTTCTGGTATGACAATGAATATGGCTACAGCAACAGGGTGGTGGACCTCATGACCTACATGGTCTCCAAGGAGTAAGAAACCCCGGACCACCCACCCCAGCAAGGACACTGAGAGCAAGAGAGAGGCCCTCGGTTGCTGAGGAATCCCTGTCCCAACTCAGCCCCCAACACTGCATATCTTCCTCACAATTTCCATCCCATAATAACAGGAGGGGCCTAGGGAGCCCTCCCTACTCTCGAATACCATCAATAACGTTCGCTGCACCCACAAAAAAAATTATAAAGAGTTGCTGTGGTCATGGTGTCTCTTCACAGCAATAGAAACCCTAACGAAGGCACAATTTGTCTGCTACCCAACAGCTGCTTATGTGAAGTCTGTCCTTCCGCCTTTATACATACCCATTCAGGATGGGCGGAGCTAGGATAAGCATATGGATGCTTTCAGGCCATCCCCATTCCAGATCCTCTTCACTGATTAGCCCATTAAGGTGTTTGATATGGCTCAAAGGCCATAGATTGATAAGCCAAAATTGATATATTTGATGTGACTGTTGAAGAAACGGGATATGGAATTAGTGCTGCAATCTCAGCCTGTACAGTTAGGCTTCAGCAGTGCAGTCTTAGGTGAGTTCTGCTTTTAATCATCAGAATGTTTCTAACCCTTCATATGGAAATCCACCATAAGGAAAGAGCAACACCAGCAAAGAAAAACAAAGAGAACAAAATAAAGTCCTGTTGCTCACGGGACTAACGTTTCTGGGTGAATTTAGTTCCAATCAATTAACATACATTTTTTTTTTAACTAGGCAAAGAATTTTAATAACCTTTTCCAAACTTTATTCCCAGGATTCTTCTGCTTAATTTGCCGCAAAGAATGAATTAGGTCCAAGCTAAAGCAGAAAAGAGCTGCGGGGTCCGGGTGCAGGGGGGCTTGGGCTTAAAAATATTAGAGATCTAGATTTTATCAGGTCCATCATAAACAAAAAAATTTTTAAAAGCAGCCATGATATAAAATAGCAGCTCCTGTAACTTCTGCAAGTGTCACCTTCTTCAGAAGGTTGCTTCAATTCAGTTTGCCTTGTTCTTAGAAGCCTCATCAAAATTCTCCACCAGATCAGGACCTTCCTCCTCCTCCTCCTCTCCAGGAGCACATGGTGCTTTTCCATCCGCAGACTGCTTGGGTAGAGCTTCAGCCAGTCTCCTTAAACTAGTCAGAAGGTCTGCACCAAGCTGGTTGACGATCCCGGGAAGCATTTCTCTCAGCTGCTTTGTCTCAGCGTGGCCTGTAATGGTGAAGGGGTTTGCTGCCAGAGACGCCTGAACTTTAGGGTCATTAAAATGGATCCCTGTGCCTTGGTTTGTAAACATGTACACCTCTTCAATACCAGAGATATTGTTTACCCCTCACTTCTTTAAGGAGAACTGCAGTTTTTTATAGTCTCCTGTGGCTGTTCTGTGAACCACCTTCTTTCTCCGAGCAGTTCCTTTCCCACCAATGTGCACTTGTGCCTGCAGTTTGGCAAGTTTTTTTCTGATCATTTCTTTCATCTTGTCGGAGTGGAAATGGGGCCGCAAGGGGGACTAAGGTTCATGCTCAGGGGGTCTCGGGCAGACCAGCTGAGATAAGGCGCACACGTGCTGTGCCGGGTCGCAAGATGGCAGCTAGAGGCCAATTAACATACATTTAGGGCTCCATCTGATGAATAAACAACACGAAATGCTTCCTACATGTTACTTTATTTTATCCTTGAAACAATGTTACTTATGAGATAGTACTCTTTCCCATCGTTGATAGAAGAAAAGCTCAGAGGAAGTGCCAGGCTTGAAGTCATAATATAGCCATTGGTTATTACAGCTAAGGTTTGAATCTGCACATTTAACCTTCAGCTTCCTCTAGTGCTGTGGTTCTCAACCTTCCTAATGCTGTGTAACCCTTTAATTCCTTCATATTGTGAAGCATTATTTCATTACTACTTCATAACTGTAATTTTGCTACTGTTATGAATCATAATGTAAATATCTGATATGCAAGATATCTGATATGTGACCCTCATAGGCGTTGCAATCCAGAGACTGAGAACCAGTGCTCTAGTGCCTCATGGAACACTAGTCTGTGCAAGCAGTGCCAGTAGGACTAATCAGGCATTGGGACCAGGAACCTGGAAGCTGTCAGGAAGCAGGGCTCTTGGGTATATTTTCTATTTACTTTAGCTTCTATTTCCACCTATCTTCATAATGACATTTTTTAGCATCTTGCTGAAAGTAGATGAAAATGCCCCTTTCCTGGGCATCAAAATAATCAGAAAATAAGATAGGAATTTGAATTTCATTTTAAATTCTCAGTGCATTAGGACCCCCATAGCCTGGACTGTTTTGAGTGTCTACTCCTTGCCAGCATGTCAGAGGAAGGGCATTTCTGTAATATATACAAGACTTCTGGGGACCCATGATGTGGACGTGATTGCTTCTTCCTTTAGCCTGTATCCTACGATGTGGCGTAGGCAAGGCTTGTGGAGATGCCCACCGCATCTGTCCCTCTGAAGGTACTGTGCAGTGGGGAAACACTAATGAACCTATGGCTTCATGGCTCAGGGAACTGATACCTCCTGAACTGTTTCTTGCCCTTGCAAAATTCACTTGTTTTTGAAACTGCCCATGTAACTGAATTTGGAGACAGGCTTGGTAAAGAGGTAAAATTAAAATTTGGAGACAGGTTCATTAAAGAGGTAAAATTAAGTAAGTCCATCAACTCAGGTCTCCAATCCAATAGAACTTTTTTTTTTTTTTTTTTTTTTTTTAAACAGGTAGAGAGATACCAGTTCTGTGCTCACAACAGGACAATGTCTTGAAGCCACACAGAAGATAAAGAGAGCGCTCCAGTTGACTGGCACTTCGATCTGGGACTTTCAGTTTTCAAGTATATGAAATATTTTTCTCTCTTGCTCAGCTCCTCCTGTTAATTTCCATTGTTCAATCCACCTATTCTTTGGTGTTTTGTTATGGCAGGCCCAGCAGACTAACTCATGTGTGCTCCTGCTGAATGATTTACAAAAGAGGAAGGAACACTTCAAATAATCCTCAGATTTGTCCAAGTCTAGATTCACGTGACTCAGCTTGAATGGACTGCTGATGTGTGTGTGTGTGTGCGCGCGTGTGTGTATGTGCGTGTGTGTGTGTATGTGTGTGTGTGCGTGTGTGTGTGTGTGTATGTGCGTGTGTGTGTGTGCGTATGTGTGTGTGTGTGTGTGTGTGTGTGTGTGTGTGTGTGTGTAAGATGTACCAGCTGTATGAATGAAAAGGAATTCATAGTTTTTGGGAGCCACAACACAATTTTCTGAGTAAAAATGTATCTTGTTAAGAAGTAAAGGAGACCCATTCTGTGACCTGACTTTACATTTCATTCCCCCCACCATGTCGCATCTGTTAATGAAGGCAGGTGATGATAGGTATTAACTTAATCACATATATACGAATTTCTAATCATAATTAACTCAAATCTTGTTTCTTATTCTGTGGTCCCAGCTGTGTCTTCAGAGTTTCTTTTTCCCTTTGCTTGTCCAATATCACTTTAAAACGGAGTCAACAGAATTGAATACACACTTATAAAAACAGCTGGACAACAATATTATTAACAATCAATTTTTACTAATGTAATGTACTAATGTATAATCAAAGTTATTCTAGCATCTTGGTAGTACATTTTTGGCAGTTGATCAGATATAATTTCCTAAGGAAGGTTCTCTCATGTTTCTGCACAGATCCTGAGGCAATGGTCTCCCTTCCAGCACTGTAATGGATTGCTTACGAGTCATCTTCCATTGGCTCTGAGCAACTGAAGCAAAACAACTGTTCTTTTAAATTTCTATATTATCCCTGTGTCTTCTGTCTAGAAAGACAGGACCCTAAGATGATTCAATATTCATATTTGCTAAACTGAATAAAATTATGTTGTGAAACTTAGCTGTTATGGAACAGAACCATTATGCCTCTGCAGGCATTGCTGGTATGGCTGTTCTGAATTATGTTTCTCTCTGTGTCAGTTGTAGTGTATTCGAGAGGCCTAACTGTAGATGCAATTACTTAGGTAAGTCTTTAGAAAATTTTATGTTTAAACTGGATAGGAAAAGCCTTCAAGGGAGCAGGGTGAGGACTTTCAGGGAGTGGGATACTTTAAAATTGTCAGCTCCATTTGTTCCGATCCCTAAGTGGGAAGATTAAGTGGGTAATCCATGGTTCCAGCATAGAATGCCCAGAATAGACAACTATATCATACAGTGATCAGCGGTTCTCAACCTGTAGGTTGCAACCATTGGAAAACATATTTCCAATGGTCTTGGGAACCCCCAGCCATAACTTTATTTTTGTTGCTACTTCATAACTGTAATTTTGCTACGGAGAGGTTTCTCAATTCCTACGACCACCAGAAATATGTGTTTTCCAAGGTCGCTACTCACAGGTTGAAAACCACTGATAGCTGTTTTTTAGGGTTCTGGAAAACCTTCATAGATCGGGTAAAATTTGATTCTAGCTTTGGGGAGGGTCAAGTCATGTCTCTCTCTTTTTTCTTTTCTTCTTTTTGACAGAGTAGAAGGAAAAGAAAATACCATCCGAGGTGCCTAATCATTTTTCACTTCTTAGTTTTTCCAAAACTCCCCTTCCTTAAGGTTTTAATTCTCTCATTATAGCTGAAACTGACTTTGCCCCCTCAGCAGAAAACACTTCTTTCATTTTCTTAGCGAGGACATAACAAGGTAGTACCTCATATTACATTTGTAGTTTGTCACTGAGGAGAGGTGAGATCTTAGGCACTTCAGGCAGAAAGTGTTTCACTTGATAAACTTCTTTACTCCCCTCCAGTTCTTAAGTTATTAGAATAAGACGTTAAAGAGATTTTTAAATCTCACTGTTGGCTATTATTTATCCTTTGATGTTTCCTAATGAGTAAAATTACACTCAGTGTTACAGGGTATTTGAATTCACTTTCTACCAGGAGTTTGCAGCTTCACAGGCTACTGGCCCTTTAAAAAAGCAATATTGGAGCGGGCAAGAAGATCGGGCTCCAGGTCCGTAAAGACCGCTTAACCAGTTTCTTCCGGGAAAGGCAAGTAGAGGCCCTGCTCAGAGTATGCTGGGACTTGTAGTTTATCTCCTGTCATTTCCTGTAATTTCTTGTCATATCTCCCGGCTCTGTAGCGTGGGATGAACTACAGCTCCCAGAGGGCCAAGCGGCGGCGGCGCGTCCTGTGCTTCAGCCGCGCCTGGGCGGCTAGTTCAAGTTGCCATAGCTGCGAGTCCCGGGTGAGCAGAGTCGGTTGCGAGGCAGCGTTGGGTCAGTTGCACCTTCGGGGTCGCTGGTAGCCGCGGGAGCCGGGTAGGGCCTCGGCGATGATCCGGCGTTAAGAACTTGGAGTCACCTTGGGTCTAAGGTACCTGTCCTTAACTGTTCTCTTGTTCTTTCTCTCATTTCCCCCTGCAGAGACATTTGTGTCCCACTTCCCCTTGTGCTATGGTGGAAATACAAAAGCTGCAGGGATATGCGGGGTGGGCCGGGAGTGTGGGTGCAGTGTTTGGTGACATGCGGGCCATGGCGTGTTTGCATCCCTCAGCAGGTCGTCCATGGTCAGGTCTTGGCCACCTCACTCTGAACACGCGTTGTCCTTGCTTTGGAGCAGCTTGCCCTGGGCTCCCTCCCAGACGCTTCAAGCTGTCTGACGTTGATTTGCCTGCCCCAGGGGTATAATTGGTGCTCATCTCTGTCTTCTAGTCACTCAATTTTCCTCTGCTAAGTTAGGAGATGCTCAGGTCATAGTGGTTAGCCGCCCCCTTTTGGAATATACCAAACTTTGAATCCCAGCTGCATTCTGTGTTGGTTTAATGGACAGGATCTGTTTGGCAAAGCTAGAAGTTGTAGCGTCCTTGTCAGGATTATGCAAAGCATTTGGCATAGTGCCCAGAACCTAGCAAGTTCTCAGTACTTCTTCCTAAAACTGAGTTTGTCTACCAGAAACAGCATATGGACTGTACAGGTGGTTTTAAGTTTTATAGTACCTGTATTAAAAGTAAAAAGAAACTTCTGAGATTAATCTTAATTTATTTGGCATAGTACATAAAATATACTCTAGTGTATTTTACTTCATGTAAATATACATGTAGTAAATATCAAACTTGTTTGTACATACACATACATTATTTATTTATTTATTTGTTTATTTATTTGTTTGTTTATTTATTTTTGAGACAGGGTTCCACTGTGTGGCACTGGTTGGCCTGGAACTCACAGTGTAGCCCAGACAGGTCTAGCCATTGCAGGGATCCACCTGCCTCTGCCTCCACAGTGCTGAAATCAAAGGCTTCTGGCACTACTAGGGCTTTATGTTTTTTGATAATGGTACAGGATGTTCAGAATCTGGCATGTATTGATATTTTATATTCAGAGTGTGTATCAGTTTGAATTTGCCATGTCTCTAGAGCCATGTAACTGCTGCATTGGATAGGCAAGAGAGAAGATGAACTTTGACAGCTATAACTTGGTATAGAGCAGTGGTTCTCAACGTGTGAGTCGCAACCCCACTGGGGATCAAATGACCCTTTCACAGGGGTCACCTTAGACCACTGGAAAACACAGATATTGAAATTATAATTCATGACTGTAGGAAACTTACAGGTATGAAGTAGCAACACAAATAATTTGATGGTTGGAGGACCAACCCTTGACATGAGGAACTATATTGAAGGGTCGTGGCGTTAGGAAGGTTGAGAACCACTGGCCTAGAGATATTTCATCGTGCCTCGGACTCATCATGTGATGAAGCTTGTGTTTTGTTAAAAGCATGTATTAAACCTTTGCTTAACTGGCTGCTCTGAGTATCTCCCAGTCTCTCAGGGCTTTTCTTTTCCCAGAATACCCTTCTTGGAACTGCTTATTGAAATACACGTAGTGGCTTTCTTGGATGATTTTTCTAAGGATCCTTACAATTTTAGAAGTAGTCATAAAGTGTTGAGAACGTTTCTACCCATTGCACTTTCCTACAATCAAATATGTAATGCATCTATCTGTCTGTCTGTCTGTCTTACCACTGTGAGATCTGATCAACCATATATAATGCTGTCTTTAAAGAGGTGGAGACTGGCCTAGACTTACAAATGAGCCAGCAAATTCAGAAAAGCATGTTAGTCGTATTACTTAGGTTAGTCTCCAACCTGATAGATATACTCAGAGTGAGTACTTTTGCCTAGACTTGGGGTACATCTCATGCCCTAGCATGACCTAGCAAGTCTAGTGATGGTGAGTTATAGGCAGAAGATGCCTGTTGCTAGGGATTTGCAGGTTGGGTATCTGGGTACCACATGGGCTTCTGAATGACATAGGGGTGTATTTTCAATCCCCCCGGTATTCTCTAATCTCTGCATACAGAAGATGAAGTCATTTTCCTTAAAAATTCAAGTTACAGTTCTGTCTGCTGCCTGTCTCGTTGGTTTGTAGGTGTTTTGGGGGAAGTGTAGAGGCAACCAAAAAGATCATCTACTCAACTAGACCTCTTGCCCTGAACCTCATGAAGAAATGATAGGAGGCAGGCACCCTGAGCTCAAAGGACGGCAGCGCAGAGTTCTGGGAGCGCACTTTGTAAGTATGCGTTCTCCTTCGAGTTTAGCATCTGAGGAAATCGTTATATTTATTGTATATTAAAGGGGAAAAGGCCATGCCAACAGTAGGAATTGGGGTGGGGGCAGGAAGCTCCCTTTTGATATTAGTTTTAAATTAAAACAGGGTAGGCGTGCATGACACAGTAAAAAAAAAAAATCAGATGAATAAGCGGGCATCCACCTTCACCTTTACCAAAACCAACAGTGTAGCTGCTTTTAATAAACAAATGTTTGGGAGCCTGCTCTCTCCCAGAGAGGGCTTGAGGCCCCTTTCCCAGGCAGTCTATTCAATTCTTTTCACACTTAGCAGCATTTGTCAGAGATATGTTCGAGGTGCACATAGGCTCCTTGCTTGGAAATTCTTGAGTCAGAAGAACGATCTTTATTTCCAGATTTTCTAAGTCTAGATTCCCAGTCCGGCCCCTCCACAGGGCCTCATGGCTGTTTATTTTTTTATTTATTTTATTTTTTTATTTTTTTGGTTTTTGGAGACAGGGTTTCTCTGTGTAGCCCTAGCTGTCCTGGAACTCACTCTGTAGACCAGGCTGGCCTCGAACTCAGAAATCTGCCTGCCTCTGCCTCCCAAGTGCTGGGATTAAAGGCGTGCGCCACCACTGCCCGGTTCTCATGGCTGTTTATAATTGTTCTCTAGTGGACTTGACTTACACTCAACATTTCTGGATTGATCTCTTTAAATGTTTAAAGTATCCTACTTTTTTTCTTTTCTTTTTAAAAACACAATGAATGGTCTATATGAGGTAAATAGTTGTAATTTGTGATTTTCATAAATTGATCATGTTCAACAAAAATTGTCATTGGTTATCAAAGATTTAATGTTAAAGTTTAATTTTTGTAATAGATTCAAAATTCTGGACTTTGAAAAAAAAAATGCCTTCTGTTGTCTTTTGGTGGTGAAAGGTGTTGACACACAGAGACATTCTGGGGCCTTGCGCTGAATTCTACCCCAGACATCTGATGTGGACAATTCTTAGAATTAAAGAATTTTAGAGTTAGAAAGATGTAAGTCCAGTAGGTTAATGCACTCTATGAGTTCTCACCTACACAAATTGGCACATTTTGAGTGCATATAAAAATGCTTAGAATAGATTCACTATTACGCCTTTAATAATGTTAGGGGCTCGTTAGACTGGTTTGAATACAGTCATACTCTATAGTCTATTTTCGTATGTAACAATGTATTGTTAGATGGCCATACAAATAGTGGAGACAACGTTTGGGATACAGCCCAGGCTGACCTGGAACTTGGGATTCCTGCCTCAGCCTCCCCAGTGCTAGGATTAAAGTGGTTCCACTTACCTGGGCCTGTTTTAACCGTTACCTTTGTGGCTGAGTGATTAGATACTTAATGTATTCCTCATCAGGGGATTGCTCCTTATAATTCTTAAATGATATTCTTCTCTATATATCTTATACATAAGTTGTACACACACACACACACACACACACACACTCACACACACACACATACACCACACGCTTGCACGCATATACTTTTGTTTTCTTGAGACACTGATCATAGAAGCAGAATTTCTGAGTCAAAGTGTGTGTATTTACTTGTTTTGCCAAGTTATTCTCTAGAATTGCCCTTATTTTTATAGATAGTGTACTTTTATTTATTTCCTATTGTGTGTAAGTGCAGGGCTGTGTGCTACGTGTGTGTGGGAGGTGGAGGTGGAGGACAACTTCTGGCCGTTGGTTCTCCGCTTCCATCACGGGCTCCTAGGACTGAACTCAAGACAGCGCTTTTATCTGCTGAGCCACCCTGCTAGCCTTTGTAACTAATACTCGTATACTATGGAATGCCCTTGTCAACCTTGAGGGTGAGAGCTTTGCTCATGTGTCCCAAACAGAAAAACAAGGACGCCATTTTATTGTTTTAATTTGCAGCTCTTCAGAGAGATGAAGTATATTTATGCATTTGGTAGGGGCATTTGTATTCTGTGAATTGCCTGTTTATATGCCCGTTGTGCCTTTTACTACTGGAGTGTTATTATTTTTGTGTGCTTTTTAAAGAGCTAATTATTCCCTCCCCCCCTGGTTCCTCAATAATGCAGATATTCTGAGTTTTTCCTTTGCTTCCAGTGTCTTGTTATGATATTTAGAAATGACCTTAAGAGACTTAGCAAGCCTTTATTAGCTACTCATCTTCCTATGATTAATATAATAACCCTTAACATCAACCTGTATACCGCTAAATGACTGTAGGATTGGAGAAGGTAGCATTCCTGGCTCTGAATCTATTTAGCAGATGGACATTTCGAATCTGCTGTGTGCCCAGGGTTTGTCATGAAACAGGTGCTCCTGACTGAGGGAATGAGTGCCTGTGAATGAGCAAGTTCACACATGAATGAGCGTGTGAATTCAAAGCTGAGCTGGAGCTCGACTTTCCAATGAAGAGCGACGTTGCGGAAGAAGTGGGCTATGGTTGCTATTTTACAAGATGGAGAGTCAGTTTTACAGATTGAGGTAAAAGGAAAAGCTTCATGGTGGGCAGGTGAAGGCTTTCCAATGCCAAAAATGGATTTGTTCGTAAGCAATAATTGGTATGCTGAATGAAACTCACCGGATGAAGAGCTCAGGTGAACTAGAGATTATGCAATTTGGGGTTTAGAGCTTGCTAGTACAGGCAATTGTATGAAGTGCATTTACCCTATGTAACTAAGTAGCTGCAAGTGACCATTGTAAGTTCAGATGACTTCACAAATAACTGAGTAAACTTAGGTTTGGTCCAGTCACTAGTCAGTTTTAGTATATGCTACATAAATTTGAAATGCTGCCTTGTTTACCATATAATAAACATTAGTATTAATAGTATTCATAGTAAGAGTGCATGGCTCAATCAATATTGATTTAAGACTTCAAATAATTAATTTAGATCTTTCACTAATGAAATTTCTCCATTTATTAATTGCTTAACTAGTACTTGCTATTTGTAAAGCTCTGTACATTGTACTTTGTTTCTGGAATAATTAAGACAGAATAATTAAAAAAAAAAGTTGCAAATAAATTTGATAGTGGTCCAGCACATGCCAGATACTGTGCTGACTGTTGGGCTTCAACCGTGTCTGATCCATTTTGTGTTTCTTTAAGGGCATATTTGAAACTAATCTATAAAAGAAATAGGTTTGTGTGGTTCACAGGCCTAGTTGTCACAGAGTCCTACCAGCATGGTCCTATGGTCTGTTACATGTCCTTGAACCATTAATGCGTTACATCATGGTAGGGAAGAATGCATAGTGGGCCAGGGAGGGTCATGTCCTAAGAGTGTGAGTGGGAAAGCCACTGACAAAGCCAGGCTGGCTTTATAAGAATCTAGTTTTCAGATGTGTATGTAGTCCAGTTGCCCAAGGCCTAACCTATCGTGAGAGCTGGAGATTTGCCCCTCTTTGCAGGTTTCCTTCCCCTATTTCACGGCATGTAGAGCATTGGTTCTCAACTTTTGGGCCACGACCCCTCTTGGGGTCACATCCGACTCATAACAGTAGTAAAATTACAGTTATACGGTAGCAACGAAGTGATGTTATGGTTGGAGTCACCACGGCATGAGGAACTGTATTGAAGGGTCTCAGCATTAGGAAGGGAGAGAGCCGCTGATGTAGAGGTTCCTCTAGATTGCCAATCTCAGAAAGCAAGCTTCCAGCAAGCAACGTTTGTGGGGATAAGGCACATATAACATGGCAAACCATGACTCAGTCTTTGTGGAGACTTCCAGGGTTCACGGGTGGATGGGAAATGGCCAGCCAGAACTGCTTAGGCTGCGTTGATACAGTGTCCACCATGGGAGTACAGCAGAGTGCACTTGGCCTAGACTTGGGCTTGGGCAGAGAAGAGAGGGTTTCTAACAGGATTTGAATCTTGACTGGGAAGTAGGAGACAAGGATGGATGGTTAGGAATGTGGCCCTTGAGAAAGGTTCAGAGAGTGGAAAGACTTTTCTGAGGTAGTAAGACCAGATGGGCCTGATGGTGAGTGGAGTGTGGCATAGTTGAAAAAGAATTCTGTGGTACAAATAGTCACACTTTATAGGAATTTTAATACGTGTCTTGAGATAAACAGCGCTAAAATTTCAGGGCTGTGAGAAGGAAAGATGACCTCTGCCTGGAGATGGAAGACTTCATGAGGCTGTATTTTGCTCTGCCTGAAGCGATAAGCAGATTGAAATAAGGAGGAGGAGGTGACAGGGGAAGGCTTCATGGCATTAGTGAGGGCCATGAGAAGGGTGGCTCGCTGGGGTCTTGAATTCCTGATTCACAGACCCCAAGCCAGTCACGGGAAGTACGAGATTTAGACTCCAGTTTTGTTATTGTATTTTTTAAAAAACAAAGTAATTGTGGGTTAGTACTTTACTCAAACCACCATCTTTCTTTGCAGTATAAGAAAGGCTGCAATTATATCATCTTTACCAGATTGCCATAGAAATCATGAGAAAATGCTAATGAAAATCTTCTCAAAGTTCTAAAGCAGGGTGTAAATGAAAGGCAAATGGCATTAGGAGGTGGTTTCCTTTCTTACAGTTGTTTTCACTAGGAAATCAAGTAGTTACTTTCCTTTTGAAATTAGGAAGAGAAAAAGTATGCTTCTTGATGCAGAAAAATCGCTTGTTTTTTTTTTATATTTATTTTTTTACAAAACCCTGAAATTATTATACTTTTGTGATTGTTTTCCCCATCTCAAAATATGATAGGCTGTCATGTGCTACACTACCTGCATGTGTATGTGTGTGTGTGTGTGTACATGTGTATGTGCACACGTGTGTGTGTACATGTGTGTCTGTGCATACTTGTATTCGGACTTGAATGTATCCTTCTTCCCTCCATCACTGGAAGGGATATCACATATATCTAGAATCTGAGTCCATCCTGTTTTCTCAGGGGAAGTTGGGTCGAGAGGAAAGTTTAGCAAATAACTCTTCAGAACCAAAGCAAGTCATTTGTTATGTTAGTAAAATACTGTTTCCTAACCGTTAGCCTTATCTGTATAACAAACAAAACCTTGGAGACATACAACAGTAAACGTTCAGTCCTCCACAGTACGTTAGCTAAGCTGTCTACTTAGCATGGCTAGACTTGTTCTGTTGTCTTGAGGGCAGCTGGCTGATCTGCTGATCTAGGCTGGAAGACCCAGGGCGCTTCTGTGTCCTGTGTCAGGAAAGTAGGGTGGAAAAGATAGGAGGGGAGAGAGGCAGGCTAGAGAGAGAAATCCATTTCTCTCTAGGCTGCTACAGGTACCATCCTGCTGATGGCAAGGCAGGGAGCTGAGCTCATAATTAATGGTTAACTACTTAAGGCAGGGGAAAATGAAAAAAAATACACACACACACACACACACACACACACACACACACACACACATATATAATTTGAAGATTTGGGTGAGATTTAATGTATCAACATCCCAATTTAGTTTCTTCATGTAAGTGCAAAGCTTTCCTATGTAGCTTGTTTAAAGTCAAGTAGCAAATATTTTTTCCCAGTTTTAAAGTCTGTAGGCATGGATAATTTAGATGTTTGCCAGAGTGTCAGTCTTACTGTTCTGTCTACCATGGAGATGGAGACCACTTCTACCATGCCTTCCTTCTTCTCTCTGTGGGAGATTATCTCCAGGTGTCTCTGTTGATTAATTCTTTACAATCGAGCTCGTAAGCTTTGTCTTGTTCTAATCCTTAGTGGGATTGCAGATTTGCCTAAGTGGCATCCGTCTAATGACACACTGTGTGAGGGAGCTATAGGGGAGACTGGCGTCCACGGGCAGGTGCGAGTCTGCCTAGGGTGCACCGTGTATACCCATGCTCCCGTGGAAAATCAGTCCATCTCATTGACAGAGTCTTTGATTTGTTTCCCCAGAAAACTGGAAATTGGACTTTTTAGGTGAAGTTTCTTGTTTTCAGATTCATGTTTTAAAATAACCCAGTTAATTTCAAATAGTAAGTACCCTTAACTATTGACTTGTTTCTTCAGCCTTAATAATTGAATTCTTAAAAAAAAAAAATCTACCTGTAGGATATGAAGCCACATCACGTAAGTCAGGTAATAACAGAGCTGCCCTGGTGTAAGGGCAGGAGCTCTGTGGGTTTGGACCCTCTTGACTTTCTCTGAGA
The DNA here is from genome assembly GCA_028551405.1 of Uromys caudimaculatus. Lineage (NCBI taxonomy): Eukaryota > Metazoa > Chordata > Mammalia > Rodentia > Muridae > Uromys > Uromys caudimaculatus. The sequence goes on along the minus strand of CM052705.1, from coordinate 94,012,656 downwards.
GTTTTTGACCACACCCCATTTCTTCTATCAGCTCTGTCAGGCTCCTGTTCATCCTCTCTGTTGAGTGCTGAATTCTGACCCTTGGGTTTTTGTCTTGCTGCTTACCTTTCTTACATAATATTCTTGCCAGCCTCTCTCACCAAGGGTTGTGACCTACTTCTTTCATCCCTCAGCAGTGCTAGGGACGGAGCAAGATCTTTGTACCCACTAGGAAAGTGCTCTTACCGTGAGCCACATCCCCAGCCCTCAGTGTTTGAGACAGTCTTGCTAAGTTGCTCAGACAGGTCTTGAACTTTTGAGCCTCCTTCCTGTCTTTGCCTCCTGAATGCTGCGATGACTAGTGTAGACTGCCATCCTTGGGCTATCTTTGCCCTGCAATGAATGTAGTAAAGATTCAGTAAAGGATGAATGGCCGAGCCTGCTTTGAGTGTCTCTGGTTCTGAGGCTTCCGGAGTACCTTGCTGTCCTGCATATGTGGGGCTGGCTAATGGACTGAGTGCTGACTTTGAGCTTGTGTAAATTTCCTGGAGGAGTTTGAGGTGAGAAGTTACAGAAGAGTACTGATGTAAAGAAAAAGGAACAACTCACTGACAGCTGTTTGTACATGACAACCTTCGCCAACTTGGTGACTTTTTCACCTGAAGGGTGAACTGCACCCCCAAGCTCTACGGCTGTTGAGACAGGGAGAAATACATTCTGAAAATTGAATTTGGGTGACGATTAAGTTTAAAACACATTTCCCTTCTCGATATCAATGTCATTACCTTGAACATCTTTTTGAGGACAGTTGCCTTGGGTAGGGACAGCTGAGGCACATAGAGGCTATAGAAGCAATCACCCACTTAACATGCACTAATCAGTCTTTGTGAAATATCACCCTTGATGCTGGGTGCTTATCTTTTATGGAACAGCTTGCAAATCCTAATTGTTTTAAACCGACTCTGAGGAGAAGAGATTTGAGAATCAATAAATCATGGCTCTCATACATACAAATGTGCCTCATTACAATGAAGACAATCTGATGGCTCCTTAGGTCAAATACAAAAGGGGTGGACTTGAGTTTCTAAAGGCTCACTCCAGTTCTCTTATTACAGGGTTTGAAAGCAGTTTTCTCTCTCTAGTCTCAGCGTCGAGGACTGCATAAGGCCATTTGTTCAGATAGGATGAATGGATGAGGGTTCATTGCTTGCTCTGGTGGTTGTATGTCTTCTTTATAAGGTTCGTTAAGGCAAAAGCAACAATATTTATAGATTTAAGTATCTGCATTCAGAGCAGCTAAGTAAACTGTTCCCTGAACTGTGCCATCTACTATTCAAACACAGCTTTTGTTATGATTTTATAGCCCTTTACCCAAGGTCACCCGTCTTAGTCCTCTCTTGAGCCTGTTCCTAACAGGAGTTCGGGTCTGAAAAGCAGATAGTATTTTCTTGTCAGTGAGAAGTTTTGTTCACAGGGAGGTACTGGTGAAGTGCAGAAGAATAACTTGTGTTCTTTCTGCGGCTGAAGGAAATGATTTTTATACCCTGTTTCCTTGGGTGGTTCAGATTTGATCGTTTATGCTTTTCTGCTGCTGTGTATCTCGGTGACATTTATGATGATGAGAATGGATTTGTCATCCAGTTGAATTGTTCTTCCTTTGTATTTTTAAAACAATGATAAAAACTTTCCCTGGGCCAACCTAGATGGTTTTCTACTTGTCTTAATGTTTATTTGTTTCTTCCGTTTTTATTTTGAATTTTTTACTTATTCTTCTCTCATATAGTACATCCCCACCACACTTTACCCTCCCTTCACTTCTCCTATTTTCTTTCCCACCTCCCTTCTTCCCAGATCCACTCTTCCCCGCTTCACATCAGAAAAGAACAGGCCTCCCAGGGATATCAAGCAAACATGGGAACATGGCATAACAAGTAAGATGAGGCACAAATCCTGGTATCACAGCCGGACAAGGCAACCGAACAGGAGGAAAAGGTCCCAAGAGCCAGGAAAAGAGTCAGAGACAGCCTCACTCCACTGTTAGGAGCTCTACAAGAACACCAAGCTACACAACTAAGATGTATGCAAAGAACCTAGAGCAGACCCATGGAGGCTCCATGACTGTTGCTTCCTATGAGCCCCTATGAGCCCTGTTTAGTTGATCCTGTGGGCTGTGTTCTCATAATGTCCTTGACCTCTCTGGCTTCTATAATCCTCCCTCTCTTCCCTTGGGTATCCCAAGCTTTGGCTGTGGGTCTCTGTATCTGTTCCCATCAGTTGCTGGATGATGCTGGCTGATGACAATTTGGCTAGGCACCAATCTATGAGTAGCAGAATATCATTAGGAATTATTTCATTAACTTTTATTTATTTTTTATTTTTTGCCAGCTGTGTTTGGGTCTCTAGGCTATTGGCAGTGTTGGACATGGGTTCCCTCTCATGGAGGTGGGTCTCAAGTTAGATCAATCATTAGTTGGCGACTTCCACAAATTCTGTACCACCTTTACCCCAGCACATCTTAGGACATCTTGTAGGACAAATTATAGTTGGGAGGTTTTGTGGCTGAGTTGGTGTCCCAGTCCCACTTCTGGAAGCCTTGCCTGGTTACAGAAGATGGTGGGTTCAGGCTCCCTACCTCTCATTACTGGGAGTCCTCACTAGGCTCACTCTTATAGATTCCAGGGAAGTTCCCACTGCATAGGTTTCCACATTGTTCCCCAAGTGCCCCCCAGTTCCAGTCGTCTTTCTCCATACTCTCTCTGGCTCCATCCTTCCTCTACCCCCTACCTGAGCCCTCCTGTTCCCATCCCCACTAGCCTCCAGTCTACCCACAAAATCTATTCTGTATTCCCTGCCCCGAGAAAATCCTGCGTCCCTGCTTGGGCCTTCCTTGTTACTTAGCCTCTCTGGGTCTGTGGATGGTAGCATGGTTATCTTTTACTTTACAGCTAATATCTACTTATAAGTGAGTGCACACCATGTTTGTGTTTCTATGTCTTGGCTATCTCACTAGGATGATTTTTTTCTCTCGTTTCATCCTTTTGACTGCTGATTTTATGTTGTTGTTGTTGTTGTTTTAAACGGTTGAGTAATACTCCACTCCACTGTATAAATGTACCGCATTTTTGTTATCCATGCTTCGGTTGAGGGACACCTAGCTTTGAATACTTCTTTAAGCCTCAGATTTCAGTATTGACTATTTGTCACTCAGGAACCATTCCTAATTTGGTCTCCAAAGCAGCGTTTCATCACAACAAGCTGTACGCCATGCCCGTGCATACTCAACGCTTTCAAACAGTACTCAGACGTGTGTTCATTCTAGTGTGTAGGTTGTCTCTTTTAGTAAGCCAGCTTTGAAAATAACTGTCCTTCAGCGTAACTACAAAGAGAATATACAGCACAAGAAAGTTTCTTTTGGTTCATAACTCATGCTAAATGGTTCTTTGGCTGAAGTAAAATATAGAGACAGCTTGTGTGAACTTGTTTCTTCAGCCTATCGCCGGGTGAGAATTAGTGAAATGGTCTGGCCAAGGTAGGTGTCAGGAACTAGGAAGTAGGATCAGGAAGTTGTCAGGCAGGAACAGGAAACAGATCCACCATTGAAAAGAGAGTTCTTGGAAGGAAGGATGTTGAATTCATTTGCAGGTTGTCAGCTTGTCACTGTGCTGTGCTTGAGGGTGATCTTTATGTTTCTTTCTTAAGTGTGTATTTATATTTCCTTCTGATTATATATTGATACAAATCCATTATTGAAAATTCATAAAGGATAAGAAAATAAAAGCTTAGAAGAATACAAATTGGCGGTATACTTTGGAGGGTAAATATACTTTGGGGAAATAATTTATTTCCCCATTACTGAGCCTCTAAATTTACATACTGGTAATTTATGTACATACCCAGTTATTACAAAACTGGAAGTCATACTTTAGCCCTGCTTTGGCACTAACTGTTCTTTTAGACCAGATTTTTCAGTGGCTATTTAGTGTCCCCTTGTAGAGTTCCATTGTATAGTAATGGCTGTCCCACTGGACGGTATGGGTTTTAGCCATTCTTTTTCATTCTGAATTTACAGAGTTTTTCTTTTTTCTCTAGTAAAATTTCACAGCAAATATCTTTATATACAAATTTTCAGTTAGTTTTGTTTAGGGATCAGTTTTGAATGTATAATTACTAGGTCAAAGGTACAAACAGTTCTTGGCAGGTAGTTGTCCGCTAAGCCAGAGCTGGTGTATCAATTTGCACATTTCCATTAGAAGAATTCCGGGGTGCTCTTTCTCCTGAAACCCAGCTTTCCGCAGACATTATTATGTAATGGGAGCAGTAGGTCAGGAAGCTGTCCCATTGTTTACTTTACATTTCATAGACTACTCTGTTGGTGTTTCTTGGATGCGCATATTTGTTTTCTTTTGTTACCACTCAGTGCGTCAACATAAAATGACTCTAACTCTTCCATATTAGTGACTTTCGCTGGGGAGGAAGGTTTCTGGAGTCCATTTTCTTTAGTGCCAGTGATCTTAGGGTGTAGCACACTTAAAAACTAAATCTGAACTGTGGCATGAAGTAATGTATTGTTAATGACGAGTAAAGAGCATGTGATTGCCACTGCTTTGTGCTTTCTTTTTGGGGCTCAAAACTGTTTCCATGACCTCCATACATCTACCCTAGCTTTAGAAAAGTGCTATTAAAGCCAAATTACAGCATTTCTCCCCGTTCCAGACCCGTTCCCCGTTGCTTCTTCCAGCTCCCGTGTCCTGCTCACCTTACTCCCATTTGCTTTCAAGTTCATGCTCTCCTCTTTTTCTGCTATTGTTATGCACACACATAAACACGCATGCACACACGCACGCACACACACACACACACACACACACACACACACACCCCTATCCACTAATGTGGCTTGCATGTCTATGATTTTGAGGGCTGACCACTTAGTATTGGATAACCCTTGGGAGGCTTCTCCCAAGAGCAAGACTACTTTCCCAGCCTCAGCATCCGTTAGATGCCTGTAGGTTTTATTGTCTCAGCTGGGGCCCATGAGATTTCCTCTATTCACATTACCATCTTTGCTATCTACCCTGGCTTTTGACGTACGTGCATACTCTTTGCCAACTTCAGGCGCCAGGGTTTCTTCTTTTTCTTCCTTCCCACCAATTCCATCTCAAGAGAATGTTTACAGAGTGAGTTCCAGGACAGCCAGGGCTACACAGAGAAACCCTGTCTTGAAAAACCAAAAAAAAAAAAAGAATGTTTTTTTGGGCCATGATAGTTTAGTGACTTTTGTAGGCATGTATTGTTGGCACAATGACTGCTTTCCGTCTTGTGGCACTTAGGCCTCCATTTAAGTTTGCTTTGGGAGTCATTCTTAACTTTTTAATTGTTAGTAATAGTGGGAGGAAGTGCCAAGTTTTTGCTAGCAATGAAAGCAATCTATTTATATAATTATATTCATTCTTTAGTTTACTATTTGTGAAATTTAGGTAATAAAAATCACTTAGATGGTTGCCAAATGTTCATGTCTTTAAAAAAAACCACACAGTTTCTCAGATGCTTATCTCTTTAAATGTTGCCACCTCCGCAGGAGTTCCACCAGATGCAGGAGTCTGAGCAACTCTCATTGCTCAGAGTGATTGGGATTAATAACAGAAGTCTTAGAGTGCACCTGTGAAGCTCATGCTGAAAAGTATCTCACTGAAAGTATGTAATCCTAGCTGGGGTAAGTGATAGGACTTCCTCCTTGTGTTATGTCATGGTAAGAGATAATTTAATGTTGCTCTTAATTTTATTTAGTTCTACTATGATTTTCTGTCATACAGTTAACTTTACATATTCCGCTTGTTCCTTATTAACATAATTTAGTCATAATGTGCATTCTAAAATTTTGAGAAACCACGGCTGGTGTTAAAAGTATAATAAATGCACGGTGCAGGGTGTTCCATGAAATCCTGTCTGTCTTCCTTGGAGAGGTGGGGCAGAAATAATAACTGAGTAGGGATGAGTTTAGAGAATCCTGAGATATTACTTATAAAATAATGATCTAAATGTTTTATTTTAAGAGTTAAAAGCACATTACAGTGAAATTTATCATAGCGATTAGTTCTAGGTAGTGTGCATATCAAGTTTTACTATATCATTCTCTGTACTAATTATTTTAATAATTTCTCAAATAGTGAAAAATAACCATAAGAGTTTGGGCTTCAGGCGCTCTTAGTCAAGCTGAAGTTCAGAGTTGTCTAGTTCTTTGAAGAGTCTGATGTGCAGTGTATCCAAGGAGATTAAGTGTGGACGCTGATGAACACTGGTGGTACTCTTATAAGAGTCCAGTTGTCCTAAGGACTGTTCCTTTGTTTCCTGCTCCCATCAGCCACAGTGCTAGTAAGCACACGCCTCCTTTTGTAGTCACCTTATTTTGTCTAATGTGACCAATGGTACAACTTTGATAAGAGATCCCAGGCATAATTATTCTTTTCCTCATTTATCAATGACAGGGAAAATTAGTGAACAAAAACCCTTTACTTGGAGGCAAGTGGTTTGATTTTTGTCCAGGATTCTTCATGCGATGTAGGAGAGAGGGCGTGAAGTTTTCTCCTGTGTCTATTTGAGGTTTCATGCTACCGTTTATATTTCTGCTTTTCCTTGATATTTGCATCCTGACAAATGATGAGGAATTGAAGAAACTATAGCCATGTATATAGACCACAGTGTGTTCTGCTACGTTTTTGGCAGTTCTTACTAATCATTAAGATGACTCGTGCATACTACGTGACAGACAGTGGGTACAGTGGAAGGGGCAGGGCACTAAGATGGAGAAGGCTGGGGAGTCAGGGTGTGCTGCCGGGGATCCCTGTATGGAGCTGGACCCATTGCTTCACCAGGACCTCAATATTCTCTGCAAATTAGGAATAGTTGAGTTAGTACTGTTGTTTAGTATTATCAATTCATTATGATTATCTGTTACTGTTTTGTTGGTGCTGGCTCTACTGCAAAGCTAGGTCCCTGAGGCCGAGCAGTACTCATAAAGTTGAGAGAATCAAATTGGGTTGTCTGTGTGAGCTCCACCTAAGTGCCTCATACGCTGGCTGGCTTTGGACAATACTGCTGGAAAATGATGGAAAGCGCTTGCAAGAGAGAACAAGGGTGCACTGGAGAGACTCATGGGACAGAGGTGCACATGTGGGTCCAGAGTTGGAAAGGCAAAGGCATTTCCGATCTTGCATTACTTATGGTTCTTGTTGTTCTGTGCTTGCTGGTCCAGAACATCACGGTGACAGGCACGTGGGTGGACAGTCTCCTTTATTTCTTGGTAGAAGGCAGCAGAGAAAGGCAATACAGTCAGCAGGTTCCTCCAGCTATGTCCTACCTATTACTCTTTAACACATCCTGTTAAGAAATTAATCCATTAATTATTAGGTCAGAAGTCTTCATAATCATATTGTTTCTGGAAATATTATCACAGACACATCCAGAGCCAATGTAATGCTTCAGGTATTTATTAATCTAATCAAATTTGCACTTAGAATTAACTGTCATGGATATCGTATACATTTCTTTCTTTTTTTACAGGGGTAGGGAAGGGGCACTTAGACAGTTGTGCCCTGGCAAAGGCAGAGCCCAACAGTTGCTTCAGCATTAGTTTCTTGTTCGTGGTTTCTGATGTGGGTGGGAGCCCATCGTGGGTACCTTTGTGCTTGTTCCAGTAGGCAAAGACCTGAGAAGGAGGGAGCTGAGGGCACGGGTGTGTGAGACGCATGGCATTTGCAGGCTGCTCAGCAGCTCCTGGTCTCAGTTTGCGTGCAGTGTTTGGATATTCATGGATTCTTTTTCTGAAGTGGTGAAGATAGACTGTAATTTAATTTCTGAATAAAAAAATCTAAATTCACAGCCAGAGTCCTTTATCTTCTCTAGAGACATGATTATACACTTCCAAGCTGCAATAAAAATAAAGGTCCAAAGATTCAGAATATTCTCTCATGAAAGAAAAATTTCACCACACTGCATTATAAGCAAGAAAAAATGTCCATGTAGATTTTAGGAATATTATAACAGTTTATATTAAAGACTGCATTACCCCTCCATTAAACAGAAGATGAAATTATTGGACTAATTCTCATTCAGCTTTTGTCTTGATCAACATAGTCTTCTCTGGTGCTGTTTTGTTCTAGATGTAGTTGCTTCCCCCAACTTCTATTAATAATTTTTCTGAAATGAGATTATCTTGCACAAATAATTTTTCAGATGAATCAAATAGACAGTTGAGGTAGTGGCGGGAGAAAAGCATGTTTAGAGAAGTCCCCGTTGCTGAACGTATATTCTGGTAGGTAGGCCTTTTATTCTAGTGGCTGTGCTGAGGCCAGCATCTTCTTATAAATGCATTATTGTAAAAATTGTTCCTGCATCACAGCATTGTTTAATTCTGCAATTTTAAATTGGGCTATAGGAGAGTTTTTATTCTGCCACACACTGGGATTCTATTATGGTTCCTGCGGGATATCTGTCATGTTTTTATGTTTGGAGGTGTATTTTTATAGCTTAGAATAGATATTGGACTAGTATTAAGGACTGGAGTCTTTTTTTTTCATGTGCATGTGGTGTATACATGTTCACGTGTGTGAGTTCATGTTCACATGTGTGTGCACCTCTGTGTCTGTTCACACAGAAGTCAGAGGTTGATGTCCCACGGTCCCACGCTTTCCTCTGTTGTTCTCCACCTTATATATTGAGGTGTGGTCTCTTTATCCAGAGCTTGCCAATTTGGCTAGGTTACCTAGCTAGCTTACTCTAGGGATCTCCTCTTACCCCAAACTCAGCATTTACATCGATGCTGGAGGTCAAACTGAGTCACCCCCAAGGCTCCTAAAGTGTAGGTCTTCAGAGAATGTTTTTGTTTTGTCATAGTTCGAATGGTTGACAGTGTTGTGACACATTGTATATGAAAGTCCTTTTAATCCTGGCAGCAGACCACAGATCTTAGGGCGTGGTACTTGGGATTGATAACCCACGGAAACCATCTGGGAGCAGTTTTCTCAGAGCAGAGCAAGCCAGGGAAGCGATCTTCTGTGTTTTCTTGTTTGCTGACGATCTATTGTAACACATACTTAAAAATACAAGAAGGTCAGTAGTGGGGTCCCTACTTCTGTGTTTTTAACTTGACACTGACTTGTATTTATTTTGAAGGATTTGTATACATCAATGGCAGAATCATCCAGTGATTCAGACCACTTCCGCTATCGGGACAGATTGAGTCGATGGACAACCAGGTCACTTCAAAGGGGAATTGGATGTCGTTCTACAGTAGATGTCACCGCAAAGGTCAACACCATCACCAATACTTTACAGGTTAGTTTGACAGTGGTTGCATTTGATAGATTTTTAGCAGTCCGAGCTGAGTAAGGTTGCAGTCAGTATATTGGTTTTTTTAGTACTGTAATAAATGACCCTCAGGCTAGAGCCTTAAAACAACCTAGTTTATGATCTCTCAGCTCCGTAGGTCAGAAGAAAGAGTAAATCCTGTTCCTTTGCCTTTTGTAGCTGCTCATGTACCTTGTCTTGGGCTCTTCCTTCGTCTTCAAAGACAGCCATCATGGCGGTTGAGTCTCTTTGGCTGGTTATGTCCTCCTTTCTGCCTTTCCTTTCCTTTTCTTTTCCCTTCTCCTTTTTGTGGCTGATTGTTTTTCTGGTATAGTGGGGATCTCCTCAGGCCTTGCACGTGCCAGGCAAGTGCTCTATCCGTGAACCACGTTGCCAGCCGCCGTTTCTCTTTTAAGAACATTGTGCTTTCGTCTTGTCCTCTCAGTAATCCAGCAGAAAGTCCACTCTAGCTGTTAAGCCACATCTATAGGCTCCCCTTGACATATAAATTACACAGGCATACTGTTTAGCCACCCAGGTGCTCGTGCCTGTTGGAGAGGTTACGGGAAGCAGGTAATCAGTGGATGGCCAATACACATAGGGATGCCATTGGTCTCTAAGATAATTTCTGACAGTGTTTGGAAGTTTGGGTGGGGGCAGGGTGATCGTTTCCATGGAAAGACCTTGGAAAGCACATCAGATAGGTAGCGTGGTCACATGGGGAACAGACCCAGAAACAGAGTCGCTTCCAAGCGATTGATCCCTTGCTTTCGCCTTAGCCTGTGTACACAGGGGATTTGGCTCCAATTGCTTTGGGTTAGTATGCTAGATGGGAAGAGAGTAATTGTTGGAGAAATAATAATTTATATAACACTAACAAACACCTATTTTCTGTAAACGTGTTTGAGTTAATGTAGTAATGGAATTTTAGAGTTTGAATCCTTCTACTTTCTTGCCAAAGAGACACATTAGCAAGTAGGCTTATTTGAAAGAAACCACTCTATTAATCTCTTATGTAAATCCAATAATATTTAGGTAGAAACTTTCTTTTTTTATTAGAAATAAATTTATTGTTCATTAAAAGATTAAAGGGTACATTTTCTCTTCTCTTAATCAAAGTCTATAGTGAGAAAGTCACTGGAGTAGAAGAGAACTAACAACTCACTTCTTTCTATACGTGGGGACATTTGCTTTCTCAGGATTTCTTTCTGCTCTTTTTCTCCTCCCTTCCCCCTCTCTCCCTCTCTCCTTCCCTCCCTCCCTCCCTCTCTCCCTCCCTCCCTTCCTTTCTTCTTTTCCCTCCTTCCCTCCCTCCCTCTCTTCCTTTTTCCTTCCCTTTCTTTTCCTATACTATGTTTTTTATACATATGCTCTGTTCTTACTGCATAGCCCATCCTGGCCTCCACCTTGCTGTGCAAATCTTGATGGTCAAGATTGCTTTGTTGTAAGAAATGTGTGAATTACGAGTGTACAGATTTCTGAAGAGAGCTCTTTTGGATTTGTGGTTTTGTTGCCAACTTATTATAGAACTTTGGATAAGGACTTGTAAATTATGTGCTTTAGCTTTTTTTACATAGAGAAACTACAGGTGGATCTGGGCTCCTCTCGCAGTGTTGGAGAGATTTGGTGTGTAGGAACTTGGTTGATAGGCTGAGTTACCTGACAGAAATTGTATCTTTTACAGAGTTGACTTAGTTCTTTGACAATACTAAAATTGATTGGAAAAATAGTGTTTGGGGTGATTGACGGAGTGTCTTCTCTCCCAAGGACACCACTCGGAACCTGCGACAAGTGGATCAGATGCTTGGGCGATATCGGGAATACAGCACTGGACAGGCGGGCACTGTTGGGCAGGTGGGACAGTTTCAGCTGTTTGTTCACAATGTGCAAATGTGTATTTAGAGGAGTGGGCACATAAAATAATTAGGTAACAATATGAAAGTGCGTACGTAGGGGAGTGGGAGTATAAGTAGGAAAAGTAGATAATGATGTTAATAAGTAAACATTTTAAACTGCCTTACTGGGGCTGGAGATATGGCTCAGTGGTTAAGAGCACTGTCTGCCCTTCCAAAGAAGTTAAGTTGAATCCAAGTGGGAAATCTGAGTTCCTTTACTAAGTTTAAACTGAAAGCTGTAAGGCAGTTTAAATAATTTACTTAATTTTATATGTGCATTGACATGAGAGTGTCAGATCCCTTGGAACTGGAGTTACAGACAGTTGTGAGCTGCCATGTGGGTGCTGGGAACTGAACTTAGGTCCTCTGGAAGTGCATCAGGTGCTCTTAACTACAGAGGCATCTCTCCAACCAAAACTTTCAGGTTGAGCCCCACAGAGGTAATACTTCTGATAATGACTCGGATGCCATTCCAAATACTTTGCATGCTTTTATGTGCATGTAGTTCATTGCTTTAAAAAGCAGCACAGCGTAACTTCTGCACGCTTTCCGCTCTCTTACCGTCCACACAACTTTGTGTGGGTGGCCGACTCTGACTGCTTGGCTTAATTGTTCGCCTGATACAACCTAGGAGAAGAATCTCAATGTGGGGCTGACTAGGTCAGGTTGGACTGTAGGCTCACCTGTGACGGATTGTCTTCATAGATGTGGAAAGATCCAGCCCACTGCAGGCAGCTCCACTTGATGGACCTGGCTTCCTGGGCTATATAAGAGAGGGAAAAGCCTCTGAGTACAGACAAGCAAATGAATTTGCACCCAGTTATTTCTCTGCTCTTGACTGTAGTTGTCATGTGATTGGCTTCTTCAAACTCTTGTTGCCTTGACTTCCATGTAATAATGGCCTATAACAGTGTTTCTCAGTCATGGGTCATAATCCCCTTGGATGCCGAATGCCCCTTTGGTAGGGGTCACCTGAGACCATCAGAAAACTCAGATATTTACACAATGATTCACACAGGAGCAAAATTTTAGTCATAAAGTAGCAAGAAAAATCATTTTATGGTTAGGGGCTACCACAACATGAGGAATTATATTAAAGGGTAACAGTATTAGAAAGGTTGAGCGCCATCGGCCTATGACTCGGAATTATTAGTTAAAATAAATCCTTTTGGGATATACATTCATACATACATACATACATACATACATACATATATATGCATCAGGATGTTTTATTATAGCTTATAATAGTCTATATTTTGAATGTTTTCCCTTTAATATGAACAGTATTAGTAGTGACTTAATTGTATTTCTCTCTCTCTCTCTCTCTCTCTCTCTCTCTCTCTCTCTCTCTCTCTCTCTCTGTATTTGTGTAATTGTGGGAATTATAGAAATAAGAGTAATGGGTTAATGAGTAAGTTTTCTTAAAGGTTTGCTAGATCTTTCAAAATTGCCATTTCAAACGTATGCCAGTTTATGTTTGGTTCAGATGCAGTGAAAGAAGCACAGAATTCAAGAGTAAATTTATTACTTTTATTAATGTTTTGCTAGATTCTCTATGCTTTTTCAGGGAGATGGCATATAAGGTAAAACAGGCGTTTAGGTTTTATGCTGTACTGAAGCTTGGGGAAGGAGATCAGCCAGCCACCTAACCTGTGAACCGAACACACGAGCTTCTTGTGAATTTGCACACTCACCTTTGGGAACCCGCTTAAATGTCTGTCTTCTTTATGAAGGAAGGAGTAGTGTTCACATTGTAACAAGAAGGATTTACATTGTACAGTAATGGTTTATATATCTTTGTGCTGTAGCAATTGTCAAATCCGTCCCAAGCTGTGATTGATGGCTTGCTTTCCTCTTGCAGAACAGGGCCGTAGTTGTTATTATTTGCTTGTAATTGGAAACTAATTGAGCAGAAGGAAACAGGGCTTCTCTGTAAAGGTCTATACTACTTTCCCTTAGAAAATAATTGTGGGCACTTCGGTACCTACAGGATTTTTATGATTTATGATGTGTTTGAAAGACCCAACTGTAGACTTCATGTGTGTAGGTAGCCCACAAACTGATTTAGGTTACTTTATTAATAATAGATATTTCTCCTTTTTAGTTTATTTGTGAAAAATTGGAACATTATTATTCAGTAGAAACAGAAAACAGGAAGCAGAAAAGATGCTAGCAGCTAGAGTTAGACTCTGAATCTGTGGAGTGACTGTTCAACCCAGCAGGGTTTCTTTCCAGTCACTTGTAGAAGAAAAGACCCATGAGAGCAGAGTCTTTTTTGGCAATGCTCGTTCCTTAGCCTGGTCCAGTTTTCCGTCTCTGGTGTCCTGTCCTGTTCTGACGATTGGTGGTTAGTGACTTTTTATTCTGACATGTCCATGGTTCATGACACTAATTGCTGTATGTTTGAGCTAGTCAGGATAGCAGTGAGGTTTCTTCCTTCCTTCCTTCCTTCCTTCCTTCCTTCCTTCCTTCCTTCCTTCCTTCCTTCCTTCCTTCCTTCCTTCCTTCCAAAACACAACAACAACAACAACAACAACAACAACAACAAAAACTAAATAAAATATCCTATCTCTATCCTTCCTGGCCCTGTCTTTTTTTTTTTTTTTTTAAATTCCATTTATTGTTGTCTTTTCTGTGTCTTTTTGTTTATAATCTTCAAGTCCTCAAAGCACACGGCAAAATTGTCCATCTTTAAAACAGCCAAATTACTATGTTGTGTTTGTGGATATGTGTGACTTTGTATGTGTGAGGGTGCACGTGTGTGTGCACACATGTGTACACATAAGCCAGAGGTCATCCTTGAGTGTTGTTCCTCAGGAGGTGTCTATCATTTTGAGACAAGGTCTCTCACTGGGACCTGGGACACACTGGCCAGTGAGCCTCAGGATTACCTGTCTCCATTTCTCCAGGTTGAAATCACAGTTAGGAGCCACCACACGTTGCGCTCTGTGTGGGCGCTGGGGACTGGACTCCAGATCTGACGCTTGGATGGCAAGCCCCGTAGTAACTGAGCTACTTCTCTATCACGGTCTTTTCTCTTTTTTAAATTACATTTTATTGGGGCTGGAGAGATGGTTAAGAGCACCATCTCTTCTACAGATGACCCAAGTTCAGTGCTCAGCACCTACATGGTAGCTCATAACCATCTATAACTACTGTTGCAGGGGATCTGATGCCCCCTTCTGGCCTTTGTGGGCAGCAGGCATCCACATGATGCAAAACAGTCATAGCCATAGAATAAAAGTGAACAAATCTTTATAAGAATTGCATTTTATTTATTCATTGTGTGTGTGTGTGTGTGTGTGTGTGTGTGTGTGCGTATGTATGCACGCGTGTGTGTACTCACATGTACTCGTGCCCTAATATGTGTGTTGAAATCAAGACAATTTGCAGGAACCATTATTTCCTTTTACATTGGGGTTCTAGGGATTGACTTGGGTTATCAGGATTGGCAGTAAGTGCTTTTGCTGTCTAAGCTATCTTACCAGCCCTTAGAACATGCCTTTTAATTTATATATGATTTATAATACAATAATATATTTTAGCTAGTGACAACTCAATTGTTAACAAAATTTCATCATGATAAATATCCACTGTCTGCTTGAATTAGCATTTTCCTTTTAAAATATAAAGGGACTTCTTAGAAAACCGAATCAACCCTTTTGCCTTAGGAAAGACAGGAGCTTTTATTATTAACTTAGAGTTTATAAATGACTATTGTTAATTCTTAGTAAATGGATATGTAGGTTGTCTGTTTAAATATTTATCTGTTGGTGGCTTCACTCTGTGACTGTAATTTATCAATGGGTAAGGGGAGCAGCTTGAAAGTATGAGTATCTGCTGCGGTGTTTTTCTCCTGCGTTGATTTTCACCTAACACGGCAGCTACAGTGGGTATCATTGTGGTCTTTGAAGCCTGCTGGTGGTGATCTTGTTAGGTCCTTTTAGGCTCTGTCTCAGAATACTCTGCATTTTACTATTGTTCCCTAGACCCTTTATAACCTGCAACATAAGTTTGCTCTTTATTTCACTTTAACTTTATTAGAGTACATTTCGCGAAGTGTGGGTCCCTTCATGGCGTTTTCACACATGGATGTACTTTGGTCTACTCAGCCCATCCTCCACTGCTGCCTTCCTCGTCTCTTCCGTAAATTCTGCTCTTCTTTTCTCAAGAGCTTCCTCTCCTGTCACTTCGTCCTTCCGAGTCTGGCTGAATTCGCTTGTGATAACGATCTCCATTTCCCTGCAAATGATATGGCTTTATTTTGTCATGGCTGAATTATATTCTGTTGCATGCATATATGTGTCTATATACATATACATTTATGCTGTATATTACATTTTCCTCATCATTTGTTGGTGGGTGCTGGGCTGGCTCCATGCTTTGGCTATCATCAGTCATACAAATAAATAAGCAAGGCCATGCAGGTGTCTCTGTAGTAAGCTGCCTTTGACTCCTGCATCCAACCCAGGTTTAATTCTTTTTTTATTAGCTCTGAAGGCCTTGGATGGGTCATGTAGAGAATCGTGACGTCTCTGGTTTTAATGCAGGAGCAGTGTCTAACTTTCTATAGTCTTCTTAGGAATTTCCCTATTACTTTAGGTTTTAAATGTTATCTTCTTACAATGCTGTAAGAAATAGTGTTTATATTTTCTTTCTTTTTTTCTTTTTTTTTTTTTTTTTGGTTTTTTGAGACAGGGTTTCTCTGTGTAGCCCTGGCTGTCCTGGAACTCACTCTGTAGACCAGGCTGGCCTCGAACTCAGAAATCCACCTGCCTCTGCCTCCCAAGTGCTGGGATTAAAGGCGTGCGCCACCACAGCCCGGCCTATATTTTCATTTTTAAGGTAAGGAAATTGGGTCACAGACTGGTCATTCACTTGCCTGTGGTCTTTTAAGTGACATCTTCAACAGCAGGTTCATTTTAGAACCTAGCATTAGGATTCAGTTACTCACTGAGCTGTCATGGTTACTCACTGTTTCCCAGTGGTGTAACTTTAAAGATTTATTTTTATTTATGTGTGTGTGTGTGTGTGTGTGTGTGTGTCCATGCCTGTAGAAATGAGAAGCGTGTGTTGGATCACCTGGAGCTGGAGTTCTAGGTGGTTGTGAGCTGCCCAAGATGGGTCTGGGAAAGTGAACTTGTGTTCTTTGTAAAAGCTGCATGTGCTCTCAGGGTAAGCTATTTCTCTATGCTCTAACTTTATATTTCTGAAAATAAGGAAGATTATATGATCACACACCGAGGACTGAGATTTTGGAGACTATTTGCACTTACTGAAAATAAGCCCAGTGTCATAAAGTCATTATGTCTTAGTTGGCACAAGGCCTAGAATAAGAGCGAGTTGGAACCCATACAAAATGGAATCGGGAGGGAGTCTGGAAGTGACTAGGACTGGGGCATCTAGAAAGCAGCTCTTCCTGTCACTGCTTTGCAGCGGAGTAGAATCCAGGTCGCCTGTAGCAGCACAGGCTTTTCCCTTCAGCTGCAGAGATTTCCGTACGCCACTATTGTAGGTCAGTGAGCATGGTCAATTGTACAGTGTG
>CM052705.1:93953389-93990889 GCA_028551405.1 Uromys caudimaculatus | reverse complement strand
GCAGTGGGTCAAAATCTGGGAGCTCCTGGCAGTTGAGGACCTCTGTTGATCATAGCAGGTAGTTAAAAAAGAAAAAAGAGGGAAGGAACCATTCATAGCTAGTGGCGCTGGCAGCTTGAGACCAGCACTACTTGTAACTGTCGATTAATTTTGAACTCTCTTTTACTCTTCTGGTGCCAGAGCTGATTGCTTCTGGCTATTGCCTTTTGCTGTTGCTGATAGCCACAGACAATTAGAAAAACAAACAAACAAACAAACAAACAAACAAACAAACAACCCCTCAATTACCTGGGCAGGCAAGAAAGTAAAATAAAAATAAAAAGAAACCACACACTCATACACACATTCAATGGATGAAGTAAAGGGGGCTCGTTATGCCAATTTCACACATGCACATACCTACATACATACACATACCTACATATATACATACCTACATCTGTGTGCACACAGTTTGTGGACAGAGCAAAGCTTACGTATATACACACAGTTGGTGGGTGGAGCAGAGCCCAACAACCTTCCACATATACACCTATGCACATGTGTGGTGAATGGAGAGAAGGCCAGCAACTTTAGCTTTCCCATTAGTCCTTTTTATATTTACTAAAACAATGGTCTCCACATAAGAAAAAACAGATTCAAGAAAAAGATTCCTTTATTCAAGAACAGATAAAATGTTACACAAGAGGGAGTTGGGTACAGCAGAGTTGTTCAAAGCAGCAGTTTTATCTGTCTTTTATTCCACAAGCTCATTACAAGTTCAAAGCAGTAGTTTTATATGTTCATGGCCTTACTTTATCATGGCACACACCCGTGGCCTCATCCTTGGAATGAATATTTCTCTTTGATCATAAATTGGTCCCAAGAATATTTTTCTTGCTAGTGCAATTGCATGCTTGTGAGACATTAAGGTTCATAGAACTCTTTTTGAACCTTCCTTATTCTGTGTGGGGGCTTAAAATTATGTGAATCAATTCAGGTGTTTGATAAAATCATTGTCAGGAATTATGAAATCGTCAAGTGATCTAAACAGCATTATTACATGAAAGTTCATCTTCATATCGATATTGCAGGAAATCTGCCCAACAGAGTGGATTAATAGCTAGAAAGCAATAGGCAGTGAGTGTCTCTCCAGCCCATGCCAGATGCATGAGGAATACAACAATGGAAAACATGGAAAGGCATAGCAACAAGAAGCAACCTAGGCAGGAAGTCCCTGGAGACCATGCCTCTGTAGGTCATACCCATCGCAGCCATGGTGGGCCATGATCCAGGAAGCTCACTTGCTTGCTGCAGCCTTTCCTGCATAGCCTTCATCATCAAGTGTGCATATGTGTCCACTCATGAGTGCACGGTCATTAACAGCACTGACCCCTAGGATGTGGTCACATTTGTTCTCACAGTTCTCTGGCATGCATCATCTGTCAGTGAATGAATGTGGTGTTTGATGCTGTTTGGTGGTGCGCGTTGTTGTGGTAACCTCAGTCTCTTCAATAGCTGTTCAGTGCCTAACCTTCTAGGTCTAGGGTTTCTGACAGAAAGTTTAGAAGGGTGCTTTTTTTCCCCCTTCAGATGTGTTGGCTGGTCTTGTTATATTTCTCCACAAATGTGAGTTAGCCATTTCAGTCTAGTTTGCAAGCCCTTAAATAAGGTGAGTATTGTGGCAATAGGGGGTAAGATAGTGATAGATACCATTATAATCCAGACCTTAGCATTTGTTCTTCAAATACTTCTGTTTATTAGTTTTTCTATTTCCTAACATAACTCAATTCAGAATTCCTCTGATAGCCTTTTTTTCCTCCCTGGGAAGTTAGACATTTCAGAAATAGCTTTCAGATCTGTAGTTTAGTGTGGTTTGAAGTTAAGAAGAATAACTCTTCATCATCTTCTTCAGTTAAAGGAAGACTTGGAGCAGTCAATAAACCAACTGAGGAGTCAGCGCTTACAGAGAAGCTCAGGAGGGAGAAGTGTTTCTGTCACCAGCCTGTGTGCAAGTGACCTCGATGGTGGTGCTGTGCCAGGTAAGCCCCTCACATATTTCAAAAGCCTTTTTTCTTTTTACATTTCAAACATTTTTTTTGAAGTGCATACTGAGTGGATTTGATTTTTAGAGAAATTCAGTATATGTATAAGATTATAGACCTTGAGAATTTCGTATATACACACAAGATTAGTTCATGCAGTGGTAAAGGGTCTTTGATAGTCTGGGCTGGTTAGTTTTCTTTTTCTGAGGCTCTGTGGACCACCTGAGCTCCCCAAGCGTCAGAACAGATGAACAAGTGAAGTTTATTTGTGGTATGTTTTCTTCCTAGTCTTGTCCTGGCAGAGTAGTTTTAAAGTTTCTGATTATCTAGTATGCTGTAACATATGGTAAAAGCAGGTGGATTTTAGCCTTCATGTTCAGCTAGATGCCAGCAGTTGTGTTAAAAGTTATCGAACACTTTGCCTATAATTAATCTCTTATTTCCCTGTAGCACTGAGAATTATATTTGAATCACATAGAAACACCTACAGTCATGGGAGTGATTTAGTTGGAGGAAGATTGGTCCCTTGAGTTATAAATACTGCTATTACTCAAATAGTGATTAAAGTTGGACACTTACTTATTTTTTATGAAGTCTGTTTTTATTGATTGTTATGTACTGTTTTTGCTTTAGATTAATTGATTTGATATTTGCAAGATTTGATCTTACTAGTGGGATGTTATAGGGAGAAGTAAAGATTTTAAGTATTTAATAATTATTTTCATTAAAGGTAAAATATGTTGCTGCTTTGCACAGTGTTAAAAGTTGGATCCTTTGGCAAGTTCTGTTTTCAGGCTAAGTTTGTTGTTCATTTCATCTGCTTTAAGAACAATGTTGTTGAGATCTTTATGGCTACAGCATGTTACTTGGGATGTTAGGCTAAGAGTGCCTACGTGTCTCCTTGTCTGGTCTGTAGGTATTAAGTGAAGTTTTATTTGTTCTCATGCAGTGATTTAATGCCCTTTTTCTTCTTTTAATTGGAAAGAGAATCTCCGCTTTACACCTACCTCACCTCTGAAGGACTATGATCTACAGGGTATTAAACGTAACAGGTTCAGAACTGGTGTTCGGTTTGTTTCGGAGACAGACGACACGGTCCAGGTACTTCGTAACATTGTGAAGTTTATCTGTCATATCCTATGTTTGTATATAAATTACTGACATTTTAACTTTATGGATGTATCTTAACTAAGAATTTGATCATCAATAACTTTGCATAACAGAAATAAACATACATATTTAAAGATTGCAAACTAGCATCAATATATGACAGAACATACAGTATTTGTCTTTGTGGGTCTGGGTTACCTTACTCAGAATGATTGTTTATTATTTTTTCTTTTTAAGCCAAGCATATTTTATTTTCGATGTACAAATCCTTCTCTATTCTCTAAGATTAAGAGGCGTCACTGGTGCAGACAAGCCCCACACACCCCTCCTTTATGCCTGCCTT
This sequence comes from Uromys caudimaculatus, assembly GCA_028551405.1. NCBI lineage: Eukaryota > Metazoa > Chordata > Mammalia > Rodentia > Muridae > Uromys > Uromys caudimaculatus. Next base: position 93,987,412 of record CM052705.1, on the reverse strand, counting down.
TTGCAGCTGCTTCCATCAGGAAGAACACTTCTTACAGTTCAGGGGTGTATTTTCTGCTGACTCAAAGTTTTGCTGGGTTGGCATCTGTGTCTCTTAGATCTGCAAGACATCTGCCCAGGCCCTGGTGGCTTTTAGAGTCTCTGCTGAGAAGTGGGGTGTAATTCTAATAGATCTGTCTTTGAATGTTACTTGGCCCTTTTCCCTTGCAGCTTTTAATATTTTTTCTTTGTTTTGTACATTTAGTGTTTTGATTATTATGTGGTGGAAGGATTTTCTTTTCTGGTTCAATCTGTTTGGTGTCTGTAAGCTTCTTCTATGTTTATAACCATCTCTTTTCTTTATGTTTGGGAAATTTTCTTCTATGATTTTGTTGAAAATATTTTCTGGTCCTTTGAGCTGGGAATCTTCTTGTATTTCTATTATTCTTAGGTTTGGTCTTTTCATAGTATCCCAGATTTGTGTCAGAAACTTTTTATGTTTAAAGTTTTCTTTGTCAGATATATCAGTTTCTTCTACTGTATCTTCTGAGCCTGAGATTCTTTCTTCCATCTTCTGGATTCTGTTGGTGATGTTTGTATCTGTATTTTCTGTTCTCTTACCTAAATTTTCCATCTCCAGGATTTCTTCAGTTTGTGTTTTCTTTATTGCTTCTATTTCCATTTTCAGGTCTTAGGCAGTTTTATTCATTTCCTCCACCTGCTTAATTGTATTTTCATTTATTTCTTTAAGGGATTTATTCATTTTCTCTTCAAGAGTCTGCCTCTGTCATCTTCATAAGATTGGATTTAGGCTGGAGAGATGGCTCAGTGGTTAAGAGCACTGACTACTATTTCAGAGGTCCTGAGTTCAATTCCCAGCAACCACATGGTGACTCACAACCATCTGTAATGAGATCCGATGCCCTCTTCAGGTGTGTCTGAAGACAGCTACAGTATACTCACATACATAAATAAATAATTCTTTAAAAAAAAATAAGATTGGATTTAAGGTCATAATCTTGTGCTTCAGCTGTGTTGGATCATCCAGGGCTTGCTGTAGTGGGGTAGCTGGGCTCTGGTGGTGCCAGTTTGCCCTGGCTGTTGGTGATTGTGTTCTTACACTGGCCTCTAGTCATTTGGGTTTGGAGTTATTATAGGTTTTGGAGCTGATTTCTGAATTTACCTTTGTTAGCTGGATTTTTTTTTTTTTTTGATTTTTTTTTTTCCCTTGGTTTCTGTTTCTTCTCTGTTCTTCTGGCCTGAGTGGCCTGGGCTTCTGGTGACCAGCAAGTCTTTATGTCCAGTGAGGTGTCTGCACTGGGGTTTTTGTGGCCTGTGTGACTTCTGAGGTTTTGGGTGTCAGCATTGCCTCTGGGGTTCCAGGTACCTGTGTGGCCTCTGGGGTTTTGGGTACCTGGTTGGAGGTGGCTTCCGGTAAGGCAGAAGCCCTTTATTGGAGTCGTAGGCTGGAATATGGAGCTCAGGGGAGGGGGTGCTGTTGGCGGCTGGTGGGCAGGGTTTAAGAAGGATTAGCAGGTGGTGGACAATGTGTTACCAAAGGTGGATATGTGTGTTTAAATTGGAACATATCCATAGAAGTCAGGAAAATAGTAAGGCGCCATGTGTTAGTGGTTGGATCTCAAGTTAGGTAGGGAGATAGAATGCAGGTGATATGAAGCGCGGGGCGGGGGGGGGTAGTAAAACAGAAAGGGTTAAGTGGGTTGGGTGTTGGAAGAGCTGGGTAGAAGAGAGTGTGGGGAAGAATAGCTAATCCTGAAGATATTTGAAAAAGCCATATAGAAGCCTACTACTAGAGAATCTCCCTTAAATATGTGCGTACACACACACACACACACACACACACACACACACACACACACACACACACACATAGAGTTCAAGTAGAGTCACATTATAATGGGGACATTGATTCTTCCAGATTCCATAGGCTATCAAATAAAAAATAGTAAGTGCCAGGTATGGGATACCTCTTTTTTGTGTTGTTAATCAGTGATGTCCCATAATATTTCCCTACTTCCCATTATAGACTAGTGCCATTGCTCTTGGTTCTGCTTGAGCATGCGTGTGGAAAGATAAAAACTGCTGTTTTCACACTAGTTGAGAAATGGAGGTAGGCCTCGCTTGGACTCATCTGAGAACTCTCTCCCCGGTACGACGTTACAGTGCTGGGAGGTTTGTAGATAGTCTCGGGGGAGAACAATAATCCGCAGCCTTAACCAGCTGGGAACCCTGCCAGTTACAATAGCAATTGGCCTGGTAAAATGACCTACTGGTTCAACGGTGGCACCAGTGTCAGGGGAGTAATCTACCACTGTCCAAATGGGCTTAGGGGCTGTCCCACAAGATGGAACTCTTGTCTGCGACTATACACTGAGCCAAAACACATGATGCCTGGGTTGTAGGGAGGAATCTAATGCTATCATTCTCCTAAATGGACACAGAAATAGCTTGTCCCTCCTTTCCCCCCAAGCTCATACCCTTAAGCCCATAGATTAGAACATTCTTCAGCTCTCATCAGAGAAGCTTTTTGTTTCTTCTGTAGTAGATGGTGATGGATACAGAGACCTACAGATGGTCAGTGTGCATGCAATGAGACTGGAATACTCAGCTCTAAATGGGGCATCTATATCATACCAATTCCTGCTGAGGCTCAGGGCTCATTACGGAAGCAGTAGTGGAAGGAGTGTAAGAGCCTGAGGTAGGAGACACCTGCAGCAACCAAGTACTTGTCAAGCAGGGTCAGACCACTGCACATATGAGTTCACAGCAGCTATGACTACATTCTAAGGAGCTACATAAGAGCAAGTCAGTATATACAAGTATATACAAGATGCTCCGGTACATAGCTCTACACACATGCTCCCACAGCACCATGTAGACTCAGGAGGGCTAACAACAAAGCATATGGAGTTGGGAGGGACAAGTGATGGGGGCATAGGGAAGGTCTCAAAGGCAGGGACTGGGAGTGGGTTTGATCCGGATATATTATATTACATGTATGGAACTTTCAGACAATAAAAGGAATGAAAAATTTAAGTGTTCTAGTTAGAGTTACTCTTACTGTGATGAAAGACCATGACCAAAGCAACTTGGGAAGAAAAGGGTTTATTTGACTATACATGTTCATATTCGTGTTTATCATCAAAAGGAGTCAGGACAGGAACTCAAGCAGGGCAGGAACCTGGAGGCAGGAGCTGATGCAGAGGCCATGGAGGGGTGCTTACTGATTTGCTCCTCATGGCTTGCCCAGTCTGCTTTCTTATAGAATTTAGGACCACCAGCCCAGGGATGCCACCACCCATAATGGGCTGGGCCCTCCCCCAATACCCACTAATTAAGAAAATGCTCTCGAGTCAGATATTATGGAGGATTTTCTCAACTGAGGTTCCTTCCTTTCCGATAACTCTAGCTTGTGTCAAGTTGACATAAAACTAGCACAGTGAGTTTAGTTGGACATATTTTCTTTCATTTCCTGTGCACATGGTTCACTCTTCAGGAAGTCCTGCTAAGTCAGCTACTGTTTTGCTAAGTTGGACTAGATATGAACAAACGCGTGAGTTAAACACATTAAAGATAGCCCCTGAGGCACCGAAATATGCTGGTGCCGCTCTGAGGAAAGGAAAATCAGCACTTCCCTCAGGTTAATTTGGTCAGGAGCGAGCCACATTTGAATTCTTCTCTTCTGTTCCTGTGTCTTCTGTCTGTCTGTAGTTTGTGATTTTCTGCTGATTTGTAGTCTGTAGTCTGAAGTATGTAACTTATGTGTCTCTATCGTCTGTCTGTCCCTAGTGAAGGGCTTTGTCCTGTGTTTACTCTAGTAAACAATACAGAAAAATTTGTGCAGGAATGAGGGATACTTTACAGAAAATATTTTTACCTCCAAGACAAGGTTTCTCTGTATAGCTCTGGAACTCACTCTGTAGACCAGACTGGTCTCAAACTCACAGAGATCATCTGCCTCTGCCTCCCAAGTGCTGGGATTAAAGGTGTGCGCCACCACCACCTTATTAATAGAAATCTTTAACAGAGTTTTATAATGGATTAAGTCACTGGCTCAGCTTGAGCCCAATTGATCCCAAAGAAGTCAGTATGGCAAAATGCTTTCATCAAGCAATATGCTGTTTCCAACATTTATGGTGGATATTTGTTATGTAAGATTACTTTTGACCTGATTTCTGTTTTCAACAAATGATTAATACACACATGCGTGTGCGCGCGCACACACACACACACACACCACACACACATACGCACACACACACACACACACACACGCACAGAGAGAGAGAGAGAGAGAGAGAGAGAGAGAGAGAGAGAGAGAGAATATGCATTGTTTTCTAGGTGAGGGGCAGGTTAAACAAACAGGCTGAGTACATAGCAAGTGTGGTGGCTAGCTTTCATGAGCTAGACAAAAACTTGGACCTGTCTGGGAAGAGGGAATCTTAACTGAGAAAATGCTTCCATAGGCCTGGCCTATAGACAAGTCTGAAGGGTCCTTCCACTGTAGATGGTGCCATCCCTGGGCAGGTGCTCCTGGTTGGCATAAGAAGGTAGGTTAAGCAAGCCATGTGGGGCAAGCCAGTGGGCAGTAGTTTTTTATGTCTGTGAATCAGCAGCTGTCATGGCCTGACTTTCTTTGGACAATGGACTACAAGATGAAACTCTACCTTTGATCATGGCCATCAAAACCCTAATTAAAATAGAAAGATACAGCTCTTAAGTGTGCTTAAGGTATGTTTATTAGCTCAGTGTTGAGGACTAGCAAAAGTTCCAGTCTCTCTGAATGTAAGAGTTATTTCATAAGAGAGTGTCACCTCATTTGTATGGTTGATTTACTAATATTAAGTAAGAAACTTGCAAGCGTATTCTCCAAAGAGTCTTGAAGTATTATAAATAGTTTCTATGATTATATTTCTTTCTCTGCTCCTTAAAGTTTTTTTTTTTTTTTCTTCAGAGCTGAGTTCTTCCTTCTTTGTCTTAGGTAGTTAAATTAACTAGAACAGGATAGAAGCAGCTTCCAACTTTGGCATCCTTGTTTTGATAGTTTCAGGAAACTCATCTGTGGCTATTGCTTGTTTCAGCATAATATAAAATGGGTCAAGTGCATTAGGGAACCCCTTGTAGGAATTTCCCCATGACTGTCTTGTCTTTTTGGTAAGCATAACTTGCAGCTGTAGATGTGGGATTTAACAGCATAGGGACTGTTCGAATATTCCTCATTCAGTTTTTGGTTTTGTCCTTAGCTCCTCTGATTTTGGGACAGTGCTTATGTTAGGAATCAGTAATGAGCGAAGCCCTTGGTTTTCCATTATTAGGTTTATACTCTGGATGGGGTAGAGGGGTATTAATCAAATAACTCCATTAGTGCGCCCGCAGTATGAATTGAGGTGCATACTATCATGGAAAGAAACACACGCCTTGGTGTGGGGTGTGGTGGACATGTGACCTACTCCAATCACAGAAGGCTCTGTAGAAAGGCTGAGTGAATGGAGAGCTGACACTGGATGGAGTCATCCAAGGTGAGACAGTTAGTTCGGCAAGTGGAAGACAGCACCTATGGGCAATTGAAGGTAGGCCATGTACAGGATGGAAAAGGGTGGATGATCAGTCTGTCTCAACTGTAGAAAGTAGTCAGTGTGGACACATGAATTAGGGTAGTGTGTTCTAGTGTGAACTGACGGCCTGATGGCAAAGCTACGTGGACTCTGTTGGTTATCCCTAAGCCTGTTTGCTCAAGGCAATGTCTGGCTCTTCTTGCTCCAGTGAGAGTCTGTGCTCTGTTTACATGCTTTTCCCCACCTCAGATTGTCACATGCTTATTTCACAGGAGAGAGCTGGCACTGGTAGTCATTCAGTGAGCATTTATTGAAATGGGTATTTTCTGTTTCTGTAAATCCTTGTAACCTCAAATTATTTTATTATAAATTACAGCACATATACACATGTATAGTGTTTGTATTACTACCTAAGGCACAATAGATTGAAGGCCATGCATTCACTACCCAGGACAAGAAATAGACCGTTTTACACTCCTGAGCCTCTCTTAGGCTTCTTCTTTTAGGAATGGATATACCCTGTCCTGACATTAAAAACTATAAAAAAAATTTTTAAAAAAGTTTTATGTGTTGGGGTGTTTTGTTTGCATGTATATCTGTACAACATGTGTATGCTTGGTGCCCACAAAGGTCAAAAGATGATATCTGATCCCCTAAAACTGGAATTACAGATGGTTGTGAGTATTACATGGTTGTTGGAAATCGAACCCATGTCCTCTGGAGGAGCAGCCAGTGCTCTTAACTGCTGAGCCATCTCTCCAGCTCTATCCTGACTTCCATTCATTATTTCTTCGCTTTAAAAAGATCTTGGCTGTATTTTATTGCTTGATGTCTGCCTGCAATGATGTACAATTGAACACTATCTACACCATTATGTTTTACCCTCCAGCCTTACTAATGTGTAGGTGCTTTGAGGGCATTTGCACTGCTGTGGATCCTCTCGAAGAATACATGTGAAATGGCTTGTTCTGTTCTTGAGGGACTGTGGGGTTGAATTTAGCGTTCCTCTTGGGAATAGTGTGACTCCATGCTTTCTTATACATGGTTCCCCACCTGTGGGTAATAGTGTCTTGGTAGGTGATGTTGGCCAACTAGGCATGTGGGCTGAGGTGGTGAAGGTTTATTGTAACACAGCATGGTCATTTGCTACGGTTAGTTCTGCACTCCAGTGGCCGGATTGACAGCAATGATAAAACTTATAGTTCTAAAATAAGTCACGCTTCCAGCCACACACAAGGAGTGAAATTGCTATGCGGAGAGAATGTGATGGTCACTAGCCTCTGAAAGACGTATGTCTTAATGACAGGCATTTATCACTCATGATTATAGTCATAGTGATTATGAATGGGGATGCAGCGTTTGGTTATTTTTGTTGACGAGCGTTCTTCCTCTGATGGATTCTTGATGGAAGAGCGAACGGAACCTGAGAGGCTGACTGTGCTTTGTTTTCGCAGCTCCATACTTTTCATCAGTCCCTCCGCGACCTCAGTAGCGAACAGGTCCGGCTTGGAGATGATCTCAACAGGGAGTTTTTCAGAAGAAGCCGGTAAACTGGGGACAGGGTTTGCTGGGAGACATGACTTATCAAGAGAATGAGTTCATTCCTGTAATTGACATGTGTACAGAGATTAAGAAAATGATGTGCTTTTATATGACTATTTTAAAATGTATTTTTGCTTGTGTTTATATACATGTGTACATGTGTGTTCTTGTATGTGCAGATGCATGTGCATGTATATGCAAAAGGGGATTGTAGGTCAAACTTGGGTATTCTTAGGAGCCCTCAGCCATTTTAAAAAAAGGATATTTATATATATATATATATATATATATATATATATATATAAATATATATATTTATATATATATGTGTGTGTGTGTATATGTGTATATGCCCCTGTGTGTATGTGTGTGTGTGTATGTGTGTGTGTGTCATCTGTCTGTCTGTCTATCTTTTTGACCATGTGTCTATGTGTGTGTGTGTGTGTGTGTGTGTCTGACTGTGTGGCTGTGTTTGTGTGTGTGTGTCTGGAGGCCAGAAGAAGTGTCTGATCTTCTGGAGCTCGAGTTACAGGCAGTCATGAGTGGCCTGACCTTCTACAAGAGCAGCAAATGCTCTTGACCACGGAACTGCCTCTTCATCCCTGTACCATAATTTTTGAGATAGAGTCTCAAAAAATCACTGGGCCCTGATGCACACTGATTAGGGTAGGATGCTTCTCTAGTAATCTCTAAGGGGCTTTCTGTCTTTATCTGCCAAGTGCTAGGGTGACAAGCACATATTACCACACCCAGCTCTTTACATGGGTGCTAGGGAGTGAAAACAGATCTTAGCAACTGAGCAATGTCATCAGTCTCTAATATTTATTAATAGAACAGTTCAAAGCCTTGTGAATTTATGGTTTATCATGACTCAATGATTTTTACTGCAGTGAGTTGAAACCCTAGCTGTCAAATATATCAAGCATAGTCTATAAAACTTACCTGAAATTAGAAGAGGAGGGCAGGAAAGTTAGTAGTAAGAAAAAAAAGCAAACTTTAAGTTTAGGAATGCTCATGTCCTGGTGAGACAGTTGGAGAGTAGGAGACCTGTTGGCAGAGAAGAGAGGGGACAGACACACAGACAGATGCAGAAGTAGATAGAGACTGGTGGTTTATGAACTAACTTTTAGCAATTTTGGGAAAAAAAACAGAACATGAAACTTGTCTGTGTATAGACACAAGCTATTTAGAATCTGGTTTCTCAGTTTATTTGCGATCTTTGAAAGCCTCTTTTGTACTTTTGACAGTTTTGTGGAGTTTTCAAAAGCTGTTATTAATACAGAAGTTTTCTCATTCTCTTCATCAACAGTAACAAGTGTTTCACTTTGAAGGTCTTTTTTCTTTTTTTAAAAGAGACTAAGGTTTTTATATTTTCTTAAGGGTTATATTCTAGGACCATTGGCAGGGTCCAAATTTAAATGTAGGCAGTAAGGTCCCAGAGCCTCTGCTCCTTACCACATGCAGTATACTGTGGTTTAAGATCATTTCCACATGGAGCTGATGGGGATGAAGCATTTATATGACTGACTTGTGAGCTTAATTACTGGTAAGACAGAGAACTTAGTGCTTGTATTTCTCTTGACAAGGTAAAGTCAATCATTCTTCTTAGTCTGGAATGCTTTTGCTATGTAGAGTTTATACGTTTGGAGCAAAGATGCAGACAATGCACTGGGTCCATGAGCTTGAGAAGCAGATTCTGGAGAAGATGCAGAGATGACTTAGTTGGTCGGTTCTGTGGTCACGTGTAGGTGCAATGTTGTTCTGTGGCTCTCCTGGCCTATAGACTGTACCATTTGAGAAGTGTCTGCTATTTGGAGGCACAGGTGAGCAGAGAAATTTTGTTTAATCTCAAGTAGGAATCAAATTTATTTAATTTATTTGTGAAAGGAGATGACATTGCATTGTAGATGAGTAAAATTCAGTACTTCGCTTGTACCACAAATTATATTCATTTTCTGATGAATTTGATTCAGAAGTGTTGGTATTTTCTTTTTTCTTTTTTCTTTTTGAGACAGGGTTTCACTATGTAGTTCTGACTGTCCTAGAACTCACTATGTAGATTAGGCGGTCCATGAACTCACAAAAATCCACCTGCCTCTGCTTCCTGAGTGAGGGAGTTAAAGGTGTGCACCGCCACACTGGCTTAATTTTTTGCGTTTTGATATGTCAAAAATATGTCAAGTTATGAAAGCACAGCTTAATTATGAGCTTAATTTAGGAAGGACTAAATTGGATACTCTATGGAGAACTGGTCTGGGGGACGTGAATTGGAAGTTTTTTGTGTGTGGCTTGACCAGAAATATGACAAGAGATTGATGGACAGAAGTCTGTTTCAGAATGTGTTTTTGGAGACCAAAGAGTCAGGCTTTGGTAATGGCTTGCATATGAAGGACATATTTCAAGGGCAACTCACAGATTTCTACGTGTGAAGCTGAGAAACAGCGATTCTCCTTTATGATCTATGGAAGGTCGGTTGAGGAAGCTAAGCAGTAGAAATGACGAGGCTTTCTCGGATATGTTAGATTTGAAATGCCTGTGAGACATTCAAGTAGAAATATAAAATGGTTAATCCTTGGGCTAAAAGAAAAAAAAGTTCGTGTTAGTAGACCTCTTGAGTGTCGAGAGCGCTTGGTGCATACACGTGCTGTGATAGTGAATGGCGTCAAAGCAGACTCTAGAGGACAGAGCTGAGTCCTGAGTGCTCAGGAGTGTAGAGTCTTGTCTGTGATGTGATGCCTTGTCCTGGCCTGAGGAAGGTCAGATGTGAGATTCAGGAAACCCAGGAGAGTGTGGAGATCTTAAGTCAAGAGGGAGGAAAAGGAGCACATTTGCTTTGAGAGATTCACAGCTTAGAACACTTAGCTCCTAAGGTCCCCCTGCCAGGGGGTGGGGTGGGAGTGGGAGTGGGGAGAAGGAATAGGCAGGGGGAGGGGAGGGCATGAGTCAGGCACAGTGGGTGGGATATCTCACATCTCTGACTAGCAACCAGACTGCTTCTTTATTTATGCAGATTTCACAGAACAAAGGCAGACTGATGGTTATCCAAGTGGAACAGATTATGTGTGTGATTTTTCATTACATGTCCAGGGTTACAAGTTCAGTTACAATTAGAAAATACAGGCAGAACAGATTTTATTCTTATTATCAGTCCTATAACTCCAATTTAAAGAGTCTAAAGAATGTCTCCTCCAAAGCAGATATGTTTATTATTGACAGCTGCTTTTAGGCTGGCAGTGTTTGCATTTTTAAAGCCCTCCAAACAGAAATATCTGAACGGGTCTTTTTATGAATAGCAAATACTAATCCCTAACTCTTATACCATATTGTTTCATCGTCTACACTTTTAAGTAGGAAAAGTTTTAGTCAACCTACCTTATTTACTGCATGTTATTCCTCCAGGGGTCTACCCTGTACCACTCCCTATCTTTAAACCACACTTTCAGAGAGCTCTAAGGGTTCTGTAGAAGGAGGCTGTGAATCTGTACCTATTCTCCTGGCCAGTCAGAGTTTGTTACTGTCTCTGCTCACCCTGCACCAATTACACTGCTAGAGCTTGCTCAGGGGCAGAGACTCCAAGAAGATTCCTGGAGTGATGGCCTCATCTAGCTCTGTGCTTATGTGTGCTTAATAATCTCCAGGACATGGGGAAGACGTCCAGATAGAGCAAGATAAAGTTAATTTAGGATTATACTAAAAGGATTTAGACATAAATTGTCTTGGGAAAAGACATAAAATGAATCAATGCAGAAAGTCCCCAGGAATGCAACATGCAGAGACCAAAATTAGGCAAAAGTTAGAGACAGAAGGACAGCGCTTGCAGTGGTCGTCTCAACTTTGCTGGGACTGTGTCAAGGAGCTGTGCTTTCTTCATGATTCACTGTTTCCAGTGGATATGGTTATGCCATACTGCTCTCTGAGAATCTATCTAATTATAAAATATATAAATACAATAATATTATCACTAAGAGGAAGATACAATCAGAAGTAGTAATGGATACTGTGAAAAACAATGTCTTTTCAGATTATCGACTTATTACAGAAACATTGGGTAGGCCAAGCTAGCATTACAAAGATAGTTGCTTTCCTGTATGCCAGGAGTAAGTAGTTGTAAAGTATAAAACAAATGAAGCCAAAGAAGAGTTAGTCAAGCTATCCTAAGAATTCAGTGAGAATAACCCCTGCACGACAGTCGCCCAGCAAGCTTGCAGATACAGCCAAGCTAGAGTAAGGAAGTAAGTGACTTTTGAGAACAATGCTGCCAAGGGGACACGACTAGATCATAAGTCTGTGGATGATTCATGCAGGAAGGGGGTGGATATCAGTGGACAATCATGAATACCACCAAGCGATAATGAGAATTAGGGGAGCTAGTGTCCCCAGAGTGAAGATCCAGCTGTGAGGCTGACTGAAGTGTGAGATGGAAGGTCAGTAGAAGACCTCCAGTCTAAGGAACGATGGGCTCCCTGCATGGCATGCATGTCGTAAAACCACACAGGCAGCCAGGCGAAGAGTGCACAGTGGCCGTGAACATGACCAGTACTGCAGAGGAGTTAGCGAGCTAGATACTTCAGAACAAGGAGTCACCTGCACGTTATTTGATTAGAGATGATGATGGCACAAGCTAAAGGATTAAGAATGGAGAGGATGTGGATGCTGGTTGGGAGCCCCTCCAAAGGCAGTAGGGTGTATGGGAGGGAGGCCCCACTTGCAGTCTTTTTAGACTCTGATTGCTGATGCCACTAGTTTGGTGCACTGTTAAGGATGGAGCTTGTATATCTCAAACAGGTTATGAGATGAAGAGTTTTATTTTCCCTTTGTTTTTTCCTAATTTGAAGCCCGGCTGCTGGAGGAATCCAGTGTGGTGGCGGTGCTCAAAGATGGAGCCCCAGCTGCACAGCGTCAGCGTGTGTAGGAATTTGTAGAAATAGCCCTTCGTGGGCCCTATCCCTGATGTTGCTGATTCAGAAATCCCGTGGGGAGGGCCCCGCTGGCGGGTTTTAACAAGCTTTGGAGGAGAATTCAGTTGAGATTTATGGAATAACAACTACTGTGAGGGGTAGGAGTTTAGCTGAGTGTTAAAGCACTTGCCTAGGAAGTGCAAGGCCCTGGGTTTGATTCCCAGTGCAGAACAATGACAATATCAATAAAAACCACTGTAACTTTAAAACGATTAGTTAACTTGAAACCTGTTTCTTTCTTTGCTTAGGTCTGATGCTGAAACAAAAAGAGTGTTAGAAGAATTGAGTGAAAAGCTAAATGAAGCCCAGAAGCCAGATGTGGTGAGGATTCTTCCTCTATAAAGCTTTATTTGTAAGCTGTGAGTGTGGGTCGGACTCGTAATTCCAGTACTTAGGAGGCAGAGCCAGAAGACCACAAGTTTGAAGCCAGTTTGGATAGTGTAGCTGTTCTAGAGTAGTCTGAATGCATAGCAAGACACTGCTGCCCCCTCAAAAAAATACAAAAACCAAACCAAACCCCCAAAGCAAAGTTTATTTCCACTTGTAGATGAACGGGAGGATGGTGGCCAGATTGGTCAGAATCTAATGATGCTTTAGCAGAGTAACTTTTTGGGTACAATATGTCATTCTGTTAAAAAAATATGTTCTTGTACCTCTTATGAAATGTTTGTATGTTTAATAAATTTAAGTTTGAAATCTCATAATAGTAGTAGATAACAGGTAGAAGTGATTTATAAATTTTGAAATTGTGGAATTTCTAATGAATATTTGAAAGACATTTTGAAGTTCTGATCCGTGGCTCCTCCGCACCTTTTGTTAAGCCCTTGAGAAGTGCAGATGCTTTGTGTAGTTCTGTGCAGCTGTTAAGTGGCTCAGACCATCCATGACTGTAGTTGCCATTACTATGGGACAACCTTGTTCTCTATGACAGCAAGTCACTGTTGTCAGCGGGACTAGATTCAGAAGCTCCTGAAGATTAGAGAGGCACACACTGGCTAGACTGTGAGGTGGTTCCTGGTAGGATTAGGTGAAGGGAGAGCCTTTCCTTGTATGTGGGTGAGACCATGCAGCAGGCCGGAGCCTAGACAGAATGACAGAGGAGAAAAGAGAACGCCAGTCAAGCTCCAGCACCCTTCTTTCTGTTTCTTGACTGACATGATAGGAGCTGTTCTGCTCTGTTACTGTCTTCTGTGTTCTTCTGAGCCTTCTGAAAGTGTGACAAGTCCTCCTTTCTTAAGCTGGTCTGCCAGGTCTTTGGTAACAGTGACAAGAAACATAATAAATATTGTTTAATGTGGTGAGATTTTAAAATTCCCTAATGACCAAGTTTTATTGTTCATGTATTTATTTTTAATCAAATCTTTATCCTTGAATCTAGTTTAGCCTGGGCTACATATTGAGACCCAGTTTTAAAAAATCAGACAAAACAAATCATTTTTTTCCCTGCTTCAGTTGTTTTTTTTTTTTTTTTTTTTTTTTTTTTTTTTTTTTTTTTTTTTTTTTTTTTTTTTTGAGAAAATATTAATAGAAAATGTTACTCAAGTGTTAACAAACTTGTCAACTCCGGGAGCAGGTTTCACTTCTCACATTTTGTTTTTCCAGGATAAAAAAAGTTAATAGAATTTTTTGTTCTCCTGGAATATTTTATTCAAATTTAAGTGTCTGGTTTAAGCATACTGCATTTCTTCAGTTGTGTTTAGAGTTCCCTGTGGACAGGTCGAGTTCATCTTGAAGTCTAAATGTAGTAGCTGTACCTGTTAAGAGATGGATGTCTTCTATTTTCAAAGAGATGACTCAGTGGCTGCTCCAGTGAAATGTGCCCATTTCAACAGCAGGAAATCTTGCTGCATCACCTATCTTTCCTCTCTGGTGATAATTGTTTTTTCTTTTTTTGCAGAGATCCACAGGTGGGGGAAAACCTTTTGTATCTGTTTTCTGTTGTGGTAAACAAACTGTTAAGACTTGGGAGTAGGTATATGACCTAGGTAGGGGATACTTACATTTTCATATAAGTCTTAGATTTTCTTCCAGCTGTATGAAATTCACCATCAGTTGAGTTGTATCCATTTAAAATGTTTAAAAGATCAAGTATTTCCATCATCGGTCATTTCTGGGGATGACAATATGGCTCAGTGACTCCAAGCACTTGCCATGCAAACCAGTGTTCCATACCAGAACCCTCCTTAGACAGAGAGAACCAACTCTGGAAGGTTGTCTTTTGACCTCCACAGGTACACCAGGGCCTGCCTATGTACACACACACACACACACACACACTGCACACTAATAATAATAATAATAATAATAATAATAATAATAATAATAGTAATGATATAGATTTTTGAAAAAAGTCTCTTTTGTTTGTACATACTGACTTAGTTAACTGAACAGTTATGCAACAGGAAAACAAGTCACTGTCTGATTGGACACATAGCTCAGTATGATCTGAGTGTAGACATGTATAATGTGGCTTTAATGCATCTAGTTCTTTTTATAAACTTTAGAGTGGAGCCTATCACTTGGTAGGACTTCTGAACCCTTGCTATGTTCTTTAAGGTTTTTAAAAATTGTAGTTAAAATGAACATATAGAAGGTTCTATGTGCCATTGTGTTTTTGATGAATTACCACAGCTAAGTTTGTTCTTTTCCTACCCCCGAGATGTGGACCTGGCACATTTGTGGCGTCCTTAGTAAGCTCCTTCCGGTCCCTCCCCATCTGCAGCTCTTCAGTCCTTTCTAAGATCACTGCTATTTGTACTTTCTTGCTGTAAGTTAACACTTGCTGTTGTGCACTCTTATCTAGTGGAACCATACTGGGCTTGCTTCATTGCCTGGCTCCTTTTGCTGTTCCTTATGGCTGTGCTGGTTCTGGACATCACTTCAGGTTCTTGACCGTTTATTTTTGAGTACTGCATGGATACATTGCAATATATTTTTTTAAAAACATCTCAAGATGGACATTTGGGATCATTAGAGTTCTGGCTGTTATGGATAAATACAGCTATGTCACAGCTATTGTTATTTTCTTGTACGTGTGCATGCATTTCTGTTGGCACATACATAACATGGAGTGCATTTATTAGGTGCTTTTAAGTTTAGCAGACACCAATAAATAGAATTCTAAGATGGTAGCACTAGCTTGTCCATCCCACCATGGTCTGGGAGATTGTGTGGCTCTTCATGCTTCCCAACTCTGGCCAGCTAGGCCTTTTAAGCAGACACTATGACAGGAGTCTTGTGGTCTTATTGTGGCTTGCTTTTGCATTTTCATTACCTCATTTTTGAATGTTTATGGACTCTTAGAGATTTTTGCTAATAAATAACAGACTGTATTTTTTGCTCAACTTTCTATTGAGTTAAGCTTGTTTTATTATTTTGTGAGTCTTTAATGAACCTAGAGTTTACTGTTTTTTAGTTATATTGGCATTCATCAAACCCAGTCGTCCTCTTATCCTCCCTCCCCTCCCCCATAGTCACATCTGGCTTTTTGTGTGGGTTTTTGGGGAGTTTAGAATTCAGGTCCTTATGCTTGCTTACTTAGTAAGTTCTCAGTCCCACTGACCCCTTTCCCCAGTCCCTATAAGCAGGTTGCACTCTGGTATCTCTGGTATTCTGCTGAGCTTCTCATACCTGAGTAAGCCATGGTCATGTCCCTTTACACCATGACACTGTTCTTTTTGAAAGCATTGCATAGTTGTTTGTTTGAATTTGGAACTCTGGTAGTGCATATTTTCTTAAGTTTCTTCTGTGTGGTAAGATATCTAAAGTGAGCAGTTGTCATTTCATTTGAGGTAAACCCACAAAGTAGTCAAATCACCAAATATTGCCTTCCGCATATTCTAGGGCTTTATTGTATACTAAAGTGTTAGGGTATAATGATTTGCAACAGTGAGTGGAGGTCCATTTAAGTAAGCCCGCACTCTCTCGTATCATCATTGCCATGCATCAGGAACTCAGTCCAGGCCAGATACAGCTGGTGTCACAAAAGCAGTTACCTAGCCATCCAGTGTGCCCCTCCATTAAGGCAGAGACCCCTTTTAATGCAGAAAGTTTGAGATGTCTGATTGTGTACTTACCTGCCAGCTCTTATCAAGTTATATTACCATAGTTTGTTTCTGCACTGTGCTGTTAAGTAAGGCTTTCTGGTATGTAAAGGCTTGAATAAGGGTTTTACTAACCTCACTTGGTATGTAGTCTTGATTAAAAGTAGCAGTCTTAATCAAAGCTTAAAACAATATTACTGAATTTTAGCAGGTCTTCTGAAAGCCACATGATGTTTATATGAAGCTTAATTTAGATTTTGTGACTCATTTATTCCAGCCAAAGTTGACATTTACAGTATAGAACTGTTTGACATATTGTGCTGTATCTGTGAATTCAGGATGGCATGCTGTCAGAGAAGATGCGGTTTTGTTCCATGAGTGTTAAACCTCACTGAAGGTGCAGCTGTTCTCCTTTCTAGAGTTAAGTTTAAATAGAATTGCCAGCACCATGCAGGTTCACTATGCGGAATTTCAGTATTAAACACATCCATGAGAGAAGATAAACGAGAGCCTCCACTCCCACCAGTTTCACTTTCTGGTGGTGCTCGTTGTTAATCACATTTATTGTACGTTATTCTGAGGCTGTGATTATTTTTCATGTATTTCCACAGTAAATAAAATGCATCTTGAAAGTTTATGGAACACATTTTTCTTTGAGAGACAAAAAGTATTGGTTGTTGTCACACATGTCAAAATAAGACTTGTTAATTCCCCGTGAATCATAGTCTTTTTTGGTTTGATTCAAACTGTGCCTTGGAAAGGAGTAGTTATTATTGATAGCATGAGATCATGGTGACTGTCTGTGGTAACACTTAATTGTGATAATCCAAGTTGCATTTCCCTCAGAGGGGAAATTGCAGCTCATTAGTTGTCTCTGTTTCATCTTGTTGAGTGTGATTGGAGTACATAGTTTGATTATTTATGCAGAACATTTCAATTTACTTTAGTTTTCTGTAGTTGTGTCCCTGTTAAAACTGGAAATGTAAACATAGATCTAGCTGTTTCTGATAGCAGTGGTCATTGATGAAATTCTAAGAATTTAGTATATGTTGCATGTAATTGAACATGGGTGTTGCATAGACTACAGCAGTAGAACAAATAACAAGTATTTATTTAAGTGGTGTTCTAGTTTCATTTTGTTACAGTGACAAACACCATGACCAAAAGCAATTTAGAGAAAGAAAGGGTTTATTTGGCTTATACTTCCGGGTTATAGTTCATCACTGAGGAAAGTCAGAGCAAGAACTAGAACGGACTATTGAAGCAGAAGCTTTGAAGAGTAGATTCCCAGGCTCATGCTTAGCTAGATTTGTATGCAGCTCGGGACTGTCTGTCCGTAGAATGGTATTACTCCCAGTGGGCTGGGCCCTCCTGCATCAGTTAACAACAGTACAGCCCCACAGGCCAGCCTGACTTAGGAAATTCCTCAATGGAGGCTTTCCTCTCAGATGACTCTAAGCTGGGTCAAGTAGACAATTAAAACCCTTCCTTTCTCTTTTAGACTTTTGATGTTCATGCTGGCTTCAAACTATATGGCCTAGGGTTGTCCTTGAACTCATGACTCCCCTACCTTTATTTCCCAGGCACCGGAGTTATAGACATGCACCACCAAACCTGGCTTTATATGTCTTTTTAAGTGACAGGGTTACTGAGCTATAATTTTTCATCACATTAATCCACTCTAATATGTAATTTAGTGCTTTGTAGTAAATTTACTGAACTGTGTGACTGTTCCATAGCACAGTTCAGTTTAGAGCATTCCTGTCACTATCAAAGTCCCCTATGTGTTCTTAAAAAGATCTCTCTCTCTCTTTCTCTATCTCTCTGTCAGTCTCTGTCTCTCTCTGTCTCTCTGTCTCTGTCAGTCTCTGTCTCTCTCTGTCTCTCTCTCTCTGTCTCTCTGTCAGTCTCTGTCTCTCTGTCAGTCTCTGTCTCTCTGTCTCTCTCTCTCTTTCTCTGTCTCTGTCAGTCTCTCTGTCTCTCTGTCCCTCTCTCTCTCTGTACGTGTAAGTCAGTGGTTCTCAGCCTTCCAGTGCTGCGACCCTTTAATACAGTTCCTCATCTTATAGTGACCCCCAAGCATAATGTTATTTTCATTGCTACTTCATAACCGTTATTTTGCTATTGTTATGAATCATAATGCAAACATTTGTATTTTCTGATGGTCACAGGTGACCCCTGTGAAAGGCTCGTTCTACCCCAAAGATGTCACCCCCCACAGGTTGAAAAACACTGATGTAGGGGTTCAGAGGACAACCTCAGGTGTTGATTACGGCCTTCTACCTTGTTTGAGACAGGGTCTGGTCTCCCATTTAGTGCTTTGTCTGGCACATTAGCTGGCCCACAGGCTTCTGGGAATTCTCCTGGATTTATCTCATTTTGCTAGAGATCTAGGATTACACTTGCTTGCTACTCTGCTGCTTCATGACGGCTTTGGGGATCTGAACTCAGGTTCTTGTAGTTACAAGCACCTTATTTACTGAGCCATCTCTCTAACCCTAGGAGCAGACCACTCTTGACTTCATGAAACGCAGAACTATCAAAAAATGTTTTAAATAATAGGGCTTTATTTATTCTTTTAAATGAATATGAAGTGTCTTATGTTCCCCAGACACATACATTGCCAATGTAAATTATTTTATGGAGATATATAATGCCATGTATAAAATCTGTTTGAATTTACACAACAGTTTATTAAGGAAGGCCTTGTGTCAGAAAGAAGAATTCCTTCATGTTTGTTTTGAGTCCTAATTAAACATTTTTCAATTTGCCTTTTGTGTTTGATCTTTTCAGCTTTTCACTTTTTAGTAAACCACAGTTGAAAACCTTGTCAAACTCATGCGAAGCTGGTTGGACGAGGTACTGCGCACTCACAGCAGGGTCTTCCTGACCATCAGGCACCAGGAAAAAAAGATAAAGAACCCGAAAGATAGGACAGCTCAGCATAAGCTAATAAAGGCAGTTGTTGGCAAAACTGCTATTTCACTTTGCATCACCAGAGGGCACTCTTTTCTAGTTAGTGTATTTGAATGCTGAGCAATTACTGTGTTGTAGTGAAAATTTTGATTCCTGCTGTTGGGATCAAGGTATGGATATTTGAAAGTGATGATTGCCTTGTTTTATAACTTTCAGTTAGCTTTTTGGCCAGGCGTTCTAAATGGTGTCGTTAGAAAGGGTTCTGTGAACAAGTCAATGCATTAGGCACAGTGTTTCGGGGCAGCATGTGGCCCCCTCCTCCCTTCCAACTCCCTAATGCCACTTGTTCTGTGTTCATCTTGAGGTTTCAGATCGAGTGGAGCGGCGGCTTCAGGAAATAGAAAGAGAGATGCGCTTAGAAAGAGAGCTGGTGGAAAGGCGGCACGACCAGCTGGGGCGCGTGTCCCTGAGGCTCCAGGAGGTGTGTAAAGTGCTTTCGTGGGGTTTGGATTGGTGTTTAGTCATGGCTACAATGGTTACAACTTGGGGTCGGGATATAGTTCAGTTGGCAGAGCACCACGTAAACTGGGTGTGATGGTACCCACCTGGAACCCAAGCACTTGAGGAGTGTGGTCAGGAAGATAAGACATAGCCACAATTCTGTAGGCTGCACATGGTATTTATAACCCACAGGTATACAGTTCATCCCGTAAGAGGAGTGTAGCCTCTGGTTATAGTTCAGAATGTAGAGGAGGCATCCTGTAGTTTGTATGCATGCCCCTTGGCAAGTTTTTTTTGTTTTGTTTTTATATAAACTCTTCTATGGGAATAATAATCTCTACCTAATCGTCTGGGTGGGAGGATAAATGAGTTAATACTAGTGTCTCAAATGTGCTCAACAGAGTAATTGCAACAGCTAAAGTGTAATTACTCTAATTGTTTTGGGGGCATGGACCAGACACCAGGCAGCAGCACATCGAGGCTCATTTTGTAAATAAAGTTTCATTGGACCTTTCCCGCTTCTTCAGATTCTATCTTTGGATGCTTGTGTAGCACAGTGGCGGACTAGTTCTGACAGAGTATGTCCTGTTTGTGGTATTGCAGGCTGGGCTTCACGGAAGATTGCCATTCTGTGAGTTAGTTTGTCATCAAACCAGTTCAGAAGCTGCATGCTACTCTTTAGATCTTTATTCCTTTTTATATTGAAATTTTAGATGTATGATGTTAAGAAGTAGAATAGAGAATTTCTGTGTAATTGTCTCCTCAGCATTCGTGTTTTACCAGCCTGACTTTGCCATCTTTTCTAATATACCTAAAGTGTATAGCGTTTCATTCTGAAATGGTTTTGAGAAGGAGGCAGGTATATATTTTATAGCACCTGTGAACGCAAGCCCGGGAGTGGCGCCACCCACAATAGGCCGGGCCCGTTCACATCATCAGTCAAGAAAATGCACTACAGACTTGCCTACAGGCAAATCTTATGGAGGCTTTTTTTTTTTTTTCAGTTGAGAGTCCTTTTTCCCCAGTAACTCTTATGTCAGCTTGACAAAAACCAGCCAGGACAGATGTAAATATATTTACGTTAAAGGGCCTTTATGAGTAGTTTATTTTGTTTAGAATTGAGGACTGCTGCAAACACAGCCTGAAGTAAATTGGGAAATGACATCTATCTAGAGACAGGGTTAGACACTACTGTGGTAATTTAGGATGTTGCCTTTCTCTGGCAGCAGCTAATTCATTCCTGGCTCCTAAGTCACCATTCACAGGTAGAGCTGAAACAATAGGGTGTAAACCACACAGAACAAAATGAACTAGTCCACTATGTGTACGTTTTCGGTTCTGAAATTCAAACCACTTGTACCCAAAAGTAAACTTAGAAACTTCAGTTAGTCCATTCCCGTCAGAATTGCGATCTGTAAGTAGTAGCCACTTACACCTGCGTTTTATGTACAGTACTCTATAAAAGACTGCCGTCAAGCCACCGAGGCAGTACTGAGCCTAGTGTGTGTCAGTACGTGTTCATGTAGCTTCCTTTCTACTCCTGGAAGTTGGCTAATCTTTCTGGCTATGATATTGAAAACTTAGTTTTCTTTGGTGGTAGCTGTTAATGAGTTTCCACCTTGAGTGGATGCGCTGGGAACCCAGAAAACTGGTTTTGTGTCTCCTCAGAGTGCCACATAAGAAGTCATGGGCTAGTGAAAACTGAGTATTTGACTGTGGGGTTGCCTGCCAGGCTACTCCACTCCAGCACTGCTATTATTTGTTTTTAATTGTTTGTTTTATGAGGAGGCTTAAAAAGATCCCATTTTTCAAATCATTTTTTGATTTTTCTGTGACACCATTATTATTGTAAGTGGTGCCGACTAGTGATGAAAAGCAACAATCGAGCCACTGGGTCCTTTCATATGTATGTGGCATGGATTTTCTGTTCATCTGTCTGTCTGTCTGCCCTCCCTCCGTCATTATCTGTCCATCTGTCTATCTTAGTGAAGATTCTTATTTTATTACTTTGAATACATTCCCTCCCTGTTACTGAGAATTATTTTATTGACATTTCAGTATTTAATATATCTATGAAGTATAAAAGTTGAGAAAAATGAGAAAAGCAAAGAATCATAACAAATTAGGATTTTTCTTCAGTTTTAAAATGCTCTTTCCTAAATTTCTCAAATATATATGTCCTTACAGATTGCTGACTGTTATCAGTTGGCCACCCTTTTCACATATTACTAGACACTCTCAGTTCAAACCAAGGAAAAAGGATTGCACCATGAAAGGGTGGGGTAAGCTGAAGAGACAGTCGCCTTGCTTAAAAAAAATTCCATTTTTTTCTCCATTTCACACAGGAGGCATGTCCCTGTTACTTGGTAGTTACTTGGAGGATACTTGGTTTGAATAATTAGATAGAGCAAGTGGGTAGCCCCCTCCCCCCCTTTTTTAAAATCTTGATTTTTATACATTTATTCTGAAAGCAGATTGCATCTGGTGAGCATAAGAATGGTACCGAAGTGACAATTGTTCTTTTTTGCAAGAGAAAATTAGAGAAAATTTCCACACTTATTTTCCTCTCTCTCTGCAGAATGCACACAATTACAAAGAAAAGGGAGAGGAAGATTGCTTCCCACCCCAGTTCCCGAGCAGCCAAAGCCCGAGTGTGCACACTGCAGTGTCAGTTGGCTCAAAGCTGGAGCTGAGCTGTGGTTTGATTTGCATCCCTGACAGTACAATAGAGAAATCACTGTTGATAAGAAGCCTTTAATTTCGTACTTTGTCACTTTAATGTAAGCAGTGACCTATACGTTTTTAAAAGGTGCTTGTGGCTTATAAACAGGGCAGTGGGATCTGGAAAATATTAATTTGGGCTTTTTCCTGTTCCCAAGTTAAATGGCTTAGAGTGTTCTGGAAAGGTCATGTTTAAGGAGAGAGCTTTGCTTTCTTTTTTATATTGGAAATGCTTATGGAAATTCCTATATTAAATGCTAATAGTTCTGGGTATGTTTGTGTTTGGCTTTGGTGGGGGTTGAAGTCAGGTGGGTAAGAGGGCCTGGACTTTTTAACCATCACACTGTTTTACATTTTAAAACTGTGTCTCAAAGAGTGAAGGACTATGAGACCTAAAATTGTTGGGAAATTAAGAAGATTCACTAAACACATCCTAGGAGGTGGAGGTTGGCACTCATTTTCAGCTGGAGCTTGAGGGGCAGGCCTAACACACCTAGTAGTTTTGAGGGGACCTTTGTCTTTTCCATGTAATGAAAAGCAGTGTTAAGCACTGGGAGGTAGTGGACGAAAAGTCAGTCTCCTTTTCTTCTTTAGAGTTAGTTGCTATGGAATGATTTACCTTCTTTCTGTTGCCAGCAGCCCGAGAGTTCCACTCTGTGTTTCAACACAGCCACTCCTACTGTTACAGGTGGATGGCAGGCTTTTCTCATGGGAGGAAGGATGCCACAGGCTTTGGGTCCTATGTCAGTATCTCAGGAGAAGTCTTGCTGGGTAGCTTGCTGGTTGTGAGGTCGTTTCTCCATATGTCCTTTAAGTTCTTTGACTGTATCAGTCACTTTTGTTGCCGTGCTTAAAATACCATGAGCCAAAGTGACTGATGGAAGAAAAGCTTGTTTTGGGCGAGTGGTTTCAGAGGACGTCCATGGCAGCAGCTGCCTGGGGAAAGCAAAGTAAGCCAACTGCAAGTGAGGCGAGGCTTTGAGAATACCATTTATCTCGGAGATAAGGGAGGCCTTGCTAAACAGTGTTGAGCCATTTCTGTATTACCGTGTTTTCCTTAGTAGTGAGTGTGAGCAGGTTTTCCCCTATGTGCTGGCTGTGTGTTATACTTATGTGGATCTCCTGCTTATTACTTTTACTCATGTAAACTTATTTTGTTATTTGAGTTTGCTGAAAGTTTTTAAAGTGGAGGAAGAATCAGAGTTGTTTTTCTCTATCAGTTGCCTAGCATGCTGTGTGAGCACTTGGTCCTTCGACTCTAATCTGTTGGGTTTTTTTTTTTTTTTTTTACGATACAGGGTTTCTCTGTGTAGCCCTGGCTCTCCTGGAACTCACTCTGTAGACCAGGCTGGCCTCGAACTCAGAAATCTGCCTGCCTCTGCCTCCCAAGTGCTGGGATTAAAGGCGTGGGCCGGCACTGCCGATCTCAACTCTAATCTGAACACCGAGTCTACCATGTATCAGTTTTCCGCTACATCTGTCTGCGCCCTGGATGTGTCACGGCGGATTTGCTTGCCTATTTCCATTCTGTGTGGACCGTCACGCCTCTTACTGTGATATGGTAAATGCTGATGAAAGTCTTTCATTATGCTCCACGAAAACCAGTTGGAGTTTTGATCATAATTGTATCAAATATGTAGACTAATTTGAATGGAAGGTCTTTGCATCGTTTTCAATAACATTTTATAAAAGTTGTTTGAGGGTCTTATGCCCCTTAAAATTATTCCTTAGTACCTTAGGATTTTTCTTCTTAGTGGGGATGAGATGCTTTCTTTCATTGCATCTGACTGGTTATAATAGTATATTATAGAAGAGTACTGCCTTCTAGTTGACTTTTATATTCAGCAGTCTTAGAGGCACAATGGTCTGGTTTTTAATTATCATTTTATTTCCCCCAACTCCCAAGTTGGTCTCATTTCACAGGTAGAACCTGAGGACCAGTGTAAAATAAAATCACAGACATCATGGATTGTGGCCTTGTTCTTTGGTTGATGTGTTTCTAGACCTGCTCCTAGGTTTGAAACATCCACTGATCACATAAACTTTTTTTTTTGTCCTGTTTGACAAGAGAACTTTTTGTATCTTTTTATTTTTTATTTTTATTTAAAATCATGATGGGTTATGAGAGATGTCGAACTCTTAGCTATCTGTGTTTTCTCCTATGGCATTTACATGTGATTGTTTTTAACATTACTGGGGTGCAGGGGTTGTCGAGCTTGACTTACATAGCTGAGCACTTTGTTAATGATATGTTGTTTTTATGCATTAGTAAATTAATTTACTAGTGTTTTCTTTAGCATTTTTATATTTACATTGATTAGTGCAATCAATTTTCTTCATGCTGCCTTCTCTGATTTTGAGATGTAAGGTAATATGCATGCTTATCACCCTGCATAGAACTCAACTTCAAGTGGATCAAAGACCTCAACATAAGGCCAGGTATACTGACCTTGATAGAAGAGAAAGTGAGGAATAGTCTTGAACTCATTGGCACAGGAAAAACACTTTCTGACCAGGACATGGATAGCACAGACACAACAAGTAATAAATAGAGCCTCAAGAAACTGAAAATCTTCTGTATGGCAAAGGTCACATCATTTGGACAAAGTGTCAGGTTACAGAATGGGAAAAGGTTGTTTTTGTTTTTAATTTTTTATCTTTTGATACTTTATTTACATTTCAAATGTTTCCCCCTTTCCATGTCTCCCCTTTGGAAACCCCCTATCCCATCCCCCCTCTCCCTGCCTCTATGAGGGTATTCCCTCACCCACCCACCTACTCCCATCCTCCCTCCCTGGCATTCCCCTATACTGGGGCATCTAACACCCTCAGGCCCAAGGGCCTCTTCTCCCACTGATGGCCAATAAGGCCCTCCTCTGACACATATGTGGCCAGCACCATGGGTCCCTCCATGTGTATTCTTTGGTTGGGGGTCCATCTCCGGGAACATCGGGAGGTCTGGCCAGTTGACACTGTTGCTCCCTCCATGGGGCTGCAAACTCCCTCAGCTCCTTCAATCCCTTCTCCAACTCCTCCATCTGGGACCCCACGCTCAGTCCAATGGTTGTTGTGAATTTAATCTTGGGTATTCCGAACTTTTGGGCTAATATTCACTTATCAGTGAGTAGTAGCCAACATCAAATTAAATGGAGAGAAACTTGAAGCATTTCCACTAAACTCAGGGACTAGACAAGGCTGCCCTCTCTCTCCCTACCTATTCAATATAGTACTTGAAGTTCTAGCTAGAGTAATTAGACAACAAAAGGAGGTCAAAGGGATACAAATTGGAAAGGAAAAAAATCAAAATATCAATATTTGCAGATGATATGATCGTATACTTAAGCAACCTGAAAAACTTCATCAGAAAACTGCTACAGCTGATAAACAACTTCAGCAAAGTGGCCGGCTATAAAATTAACTCAAACAAATCAGTAGTCTTCCTATACTCAAAGGATTAAAAGGCTGAGAAAGAAATTAGGGAAATGACACCCTTCACAATAGTCACAAACAATATAAAGTATCTTGGTGTGACTGTAACCAAACAAGAAAGATCTGTATGACAAGAACTTCAAGTCTCTGAAGAAAGAAATCGAAGAAGACCTCAGAAGGTGGAAAGATCTGCCATGCTCATGGATTGGGAGGATTAATATAGTAAAAATGGCCATTCTGCCAAAAGCAATCTACAGATTCAATGCAATCCCCATCAAAATTCCAACTCATTCTTCATGAATTCTCAAATTCATTTGGAATAACAAAAAATTCAGAATAGCAAAAACTGTTCTCAATAATAAAAGAACTTCTGGGGGAAATCAGCATTCCTGACTCAAGCTGTATACTATAGAGCTGTAGTGATAAAAACTGCATGGTATTGGTACAGTGACAGGCAGGTAGATCAGTGGGAAAAGGGTTTTATCAAGTACACATCCTATAGAGGACTAATATTTAAAATATATAAAGAACTCAACAAGTGGACATCAAGAAAACAAACAACTCAATTGAAAAATGGGGTACAGATGTAAACAGAGTTTTCAGAAGAGGAAACAGAAGTGGTTGAGAAGCACTTAAAGAAATGTTCAGTGTCCTTAGCCATCAGGGAAATGCAGACAAAACTACTTTGAGATTTCATCTAACATCAGCCAGATCAGTAAAACAAATGACATCTCATGCTGGCAAGAATATGGTGTAAGGGGAATTCGCGTCTATTGCTGATGGGAGCACAAACATGTTCAACCACTATGAAAATCAGTTCCTCAGGAAGCTGGAATAGGTTTACTTAAAGGTCCAGCTATACCACTCTTGGCAGTGTATTGAAAGGATGTTTTATTCCACTACAGAGACACCTGCTCGACCTTGTTATTGGCTAATCTATTCCTAATAGCCAGAAATTCAAACTAGACTAGATGTCAGTTAGTGGATAAGTGGGTAGAGAAATATACATTTACATAGTAGCATGCTCACCCATTAAAAAGTGAAATAAAAATCACAGGGAAATGGATGGAGCTAGAAAAAAAAAATCATCCTGAGTGAGGTAACACTACCTAAAAAGACAAATGTGGTGGTTTGTATATGCTTGGCCCAAGGAGTGGCACTGTTGGGAGGTGTAGCCTTTTTGGAGTAGGTGTGGTCTTGTGGGTGTGGGCTTTATTACCCTCATCCTAGCTGCCTGGAAGTCAGTATTCTGCTAGCAGCCTTCAGATAAAGATGTAGAATTCTCAGCTCCTTCTGTACCATGCCTGCCTGGATGCTGCCATGTTCCCACCTTGATGATAATGGACTGAACCTCTGAACTTGTAAGCCAGCCCCAATTAAATGTTGTCCTTATAAGACTTGCCTTGGTCATGATGTCTGTTCACAGCAGTAAACCCCTAACTAAGACAACAAATATAGTATGTGTTTGCTTATATATGAATGTTTGATGTAAAGTCATTGATAACAGTCTACAATGTGTATAAGCACATAAGTTAGGCATGGAATAAGTGACTTGAGAGAGGTGTGGGTCTCTCTAGAAAGAGGAAATAGAGTAAATTGTTAGGAATGGACAAGGGTGGGTGGTGGTGCAGACGATGGGGTTAGAACAGAGGATCAAACAGTGGGGGGAAGAGGGGATTCAGCAGCTGAAGCTAAGGGCCATTTCAGGAATCTCATGGAAAACTAGTACAGTAGAAGCTTCTTAAAGTATATACACTATGTAATATATTCAAATAATGGGAGAGATGGAGCCCCAGTTTGATATCTCTTATCACCAAATGAAACATCCATGGCTGGAAATGAGTTATATCTAATTGAGTTGTTGGCCAAAGGGGTATGGAAACCTTTAAACAACCCAGACTATTGTTCTTCACAAACTGATAGGCTCTGTGGCTGAAGACAACACCTACGTAACTGTGAACACCAAGAGGTTGAATCAGTGCCTACCTTGAGGCCTCCCCCCTCCTAATTAGTGTTCACAGTAATGGGAGGTACACTGAACTCTGCAAAGAGAAAAGTAAACTACAAAACCTTCCATTTGCAATGGTGGCCTGCAAGATATGCCAGTGTAATAGTGGCACAAAGCTTGTTGGAGAACCCAACCAATATCTGATTGGGTTTAAGGCTGACTCATGAGGTGGAACCCATACCCAACGCTGCTCAGGTGATCAAGAACCTGAGACTGGGTAGGGCAGGGATGTAGGAGAAAACCAAATGGTACTGTTCTGCTAAAGGGATGTAGCGACAACTTTATTCCTTAAGACATTCTGCTATACTCACAGATCAGCGTCTCGTTCACCCATCATCAGAGAAGCTTCCACTTGGCACTAGATGGGAACAAATACAGACACCCACAGCTCGGACAGTGTGCCAAGCAGAAACCTTGGAACACGCAGTCCTACGTGGGATGCCTTCATCAAATCCCTCCTGTCAGGGCTCATAGAACTCTGCAGAAGAGGAGGTGCAAATATTGTGAGAGCCAGAAGGGATGGACGACACAAGGAAACAAGGCCATCCAGATAACTCACAGAGACTGGCAGCATGTGCGGGTCTAAGCCAAGTGGGGTCTGAGAGCTGCGAGGGGAAGAGGACACAAGCCCCCACCCCTAACCTAGAAATTACCTCCAATTGATAACCAAAGGGAAACTCATTTTGTCCAGTGGAATCCTAGTGGGTATACAAACCGTACTCGAGGGCAGACCCTGTGCCCAGCAGTAGAGCAACACAAAACAAACACAGTGGCGTCTCTTGGAGGTTTTTGTCTCAGTGCTACGTCGGACTTTTTCTTTTACCTTTAGGTCTTTTGCGTATATATTATTATTTCCAGTTTTGTGTTTTTATTATCTGTCTGCATGTTTCGTGTGCCTTTTCTTTGGCTTTTCCTCTTCTGTTGTTTTTACTTTGTTTTAGTAAGAGAAGGGAAGGAAAGGTGGATTTTGGTGGAAGGGCATGTGGGGAGGACCTGGGAGGAACTAGGGAAGAGGGGACTGTAGCTAGAGTATATTCTATGAAAAAAATGTATTTTCAGTTAAAAAAACAAAAACAAAAAGAAAAGAAGCAAGGTTACGTTAGTCTTAAAAAGAGAGTTTACATAGGTTTCATCTTTACTTTTTTCTGGTTCTTTAATGTTAGTAAGAATGTGAGCATAAAGTCATTGTTCCTGCTGTTGTTTTGATAGCCGCAGACTTGGTTTGTGGCGCTTATTGATTTCTAATGCAGTTATCGTCCTGACTTTCATTAGATAAGCCTTTCCCCCTCTCATGTGCTTTACTAGAAATACGAGCATATTTATTAGTTTCCTTTTTGAGCAACTTTGTCTATTGTTTCAACATCTGCCCTACGACCTTTTCTATTTTAAAAAGATTGTTCCATTTTATTTTCTTGGCATTAAATTCGTTTCTTTTAAAAAAATCAATACTTTAAATTTATCACCAAACTATGTTTTGATGTGCTGTTCTCTTAGGATACTTTCCTTCTAAATCCATTACAGTGGATATTGCAATTTTCTCTATGTCTTTTTGGAATTTTCAGCAGCTCTTTATATATATATATATATATATATTTTTTTTTTTCTTTCTTTTTTTCTCCTCAAGACAGGGTTTCCCTGTAGCCCTGGCTGTCCTGGAACTTACTCTGTTGATCAGTCTGGCCTCAAACTCACAGAGATCCCCCCTGTCTCTGCCTCCCGAGTACTGGGATTAAAGGCATGTGCTGCCATTGCCCAACTATAGTTTTTAAACCTTGCTTTAAAAAACAAAGTATTTTTAATTTATTTTGGAAATTTATTGACACTTGCATTTGGACCTAGTTCCATGGTGTTTTGGTATCATGGTTAAGGACTCAATAAAACCATCACCCAATTTTTCTCCCTTCCTTGGTCCATTGTTGTTGTTTTTGGAAAGAGTCTCACTGTGTAGCCCTGTCTGGTCTAGAACTCCCTATGTAGATCAGCATGGCCTTGAACTCACGGAGAGCTGTCTCCTTGTACTTATACATCCGGATTGAGTGCTGGGATTAAAGACGTGCACCACCATGCCTGGCTCATAGTGAGTTTCTATCAAGGTTTCTGTATTGTGCATGCCATTGCTTTCTTTCTTTAATCCTTTGTCTCACTTTCCTCGTAATCACTGGTCTTAAACAAAGCAACCTCGTTAGATAAGTTCAGCCTTATTGATATGCTGGAAATGCTATTATCTCCCTTCTTCTCCTGTTGCCGTTTTCTATGGACTGTTTTATCCTTTGTGTTGACTTTGCAGTTTCAGACTATGTTTCCATCTTTAATGGATGTTCTACATTTTTAAAGATGTGTGTCCATGGCAACATTTGGGATTTAAATAAATCAAATCATTTAATATAAAATGTGTGTACGTTGGGAGGGTGTCTTGTGTTGTACGCATGCACATGCAGGTGTCCTGCACATGTGTGTGTATTTGGAGGGCAGAGGGCAGTCTCAGGGCTCATTAATCACTATCTACCTTAATTTTGGAGACAGGATCTCTTTCTGAACTTAGAGCTGACCTGTTCAGGAGACTGGTCAGCTAGCAAGCCCTGGAAGTCCCCGTGGGACCTCGCCTGTAGCTACAGGCATGTGCTGCTGAACCCATCTTCTGAGTGCTGTAGGGAATGGGTCTATGTCTGTTTGCTTGTGTGAGCACCTGACTGACTCAGCCATCTTCCCAGCCTTAGTCTAAAACCTTAAGCATGCCTGTTTAAATATGCCATTCTGCAAAGCTGCCCTAACCAGATAGAGTGGTTTCTTCTATCTTATTGGGCTATTTATTTATTTATTTATTTATTTATATTCCAGTTCTGCTTAACATGACTTTCTTGCCATCATCAGATAGGACTTTGCACACTTCCCCTCTCCTTCTAACATAGCCTCACAGTGTCTCAGTGTTGAGTGCCATGGCATACCCACGAACTGTAACTGCTGTTTGCTTACTTGTGCACTTGTATATCTTCTTCCCTAAAATGTGGTCTTCTCTGCCAAACGCCAGGTCGCTCCTGTCCACTCTTGTCCTGGGAGTCGAAGTACCAGGTCATTGACATAGTATGCTATCATGCTGCCAACAGCTGCTGAGCAGATGGGCGTTATTTTCAGATGTAAATGATCCTTGCTACATGTAACACTTTGGGAGACATGATCTTCACGGAAAGGAGTTTCCAGAGCAGGCTAAGGCGAATCACTGAGATTTAATAAGAAATGGTTCAAATGACAGAGTGAGGACCCTATGAACATAACCAATCACAATTTACTATTATATAAATAATATGTTCATGAAGCAGGCTGCCAGTCCTGACATTATGTTGAAACTTAAAGTCATCTCTTTGAAGTCCCATGGTATAACAAGAATTGTTTGCTGTTTTAGTATGTAACAGTGCTAGAGAGTTTAGAACGGAGTTACCTCAGGTATATGGAATCTAAAAGTAAGACCTCTTTGATATATTATTTCTGGGAGAATATTCAGTTCCAAGGTTGTAGATAAGATGGCACGAAGAATTGTCTCTTTTATAGCTCAACAGCAGGTCCCAAGTGGATTCTGTTTTAGAACACTGTCTAAATAATGGACAGTCTTAACACATAGAAAGGCTAATCTGGAATTCTTGATCTTGCCTCACCTCCTGAGTGCTGAGGTGGTAGATGTGTGCTCACCATGCTGGGCTTCAGAATAAAAACGTAAGGAACCTTGGATACAGTTCTTTCCCTTAGTGATTTTTTTTTTTCCTGAGTGTTTCAATTAAAAAAAATTATGTAGTTTGCGTTCAGTGTTTCAAATTTAGTTGATAAAAATGGTAGGATAAATGCTTGTTGCTAGGGACTTACTGTATTTTTTTGACCACTAGTCGTCAGTATTGAACCATCAGTAGGCATTATTTCTTCAAGCTCCAGGTCTATTTAAGATGGATTCCCTACAGAATATATACCCCAGCTCTTAGCATTTCTGGAAACTGTCCTCGGCATGAGCCTCACAATTACGAACAACATCATTATTTGTCATTTTAAAATTTAAGATTGAAACTGTATATTGTCACACTGTTGAAAGTTAAGGGTTACATCTGGACACATGCCAGTCACATGGCACCTGGCGCTGGCTTGTTGGGGCTGCTTTTAGACTCCGGATCCAGAATCCTTTAGGTAGGAGTTAGACTGTTTTAGGTGCAGAAAGGCGGAGACCATCTTTTGATCTGAGAGTTAATTTCATACGTTCCTGACTCCTTTCCACTGTTGATGTTTCTGAGCTTTAAGCAGGCATCTTAGACACACCTTGTTCTGCTCTCACATCTCACACAAGCCTTTTCCTGACATTATATCTTTCTCTTACTTGTGACCCCATGTGTACCTTGGACCCTTTACCTCTGCTCCTGTAATTAGTACTGTTCAATTTCCTTCAGCTAGTCTCAGTTTCCCTTGATAAACAGACATGGTTTATTGCTTAGTACATTTAATTGATTTCTATTATTCAGATTTGTGAATTATTTTTGTCACATACTGAAACAGGTTCTAATTATTGCTCAGGAGGGGAGGAACACATTATTTCTAATAATTGTCCATTTGTGGTGAAGCTTTCAAGCCCTGCTGAGAGCTGTACAGCTCTTTACTCACTTGATGGACCTGGGATGGTAGAAAGCACACAGGCTTAGAACTTGTGACCTGGGAATGAGGTTTCCATGGCCTTCCTGGCCACCTGCTAGGATGGGGATCAAGTCATACTGATGCTGTCTCTCACAGTACAGTGTCTGCACAGACTTGGGGCCTGCAGCTCTGCTTTCCTATTCTTCCCCCTCTGACCTACGAACTTCTTCAGAAGGTGCTAGATCTTATCCTTGTGTGTTTTTCATCCAAAGAAATAGATCATGCATCTTCTAAGGAAGATGGATAATCATCTCGATGCCAAATAATTGTACTTTTAAGTGTTGAGAACTGTGAGTTTCTGTTGTCTTTGTCGTCTGCTTTTCTCTCATTCTGTCAACTCTGATTTAAAAATAATTGTGAAAGTTGGCTCTTCATCTGCTTTGTAACTGCTACTGACTGTTGACTCTGCTTCTGTCTTCTGCTTGTGCAAACAGACTAGGCCGCTGGCCTCAAGTCTCACCTCTGTGTCACCTGCCTGGCATGCAGGTGATGTCACATTCTTCTTTTATTACAGTTAAATCAAATTTAAAAGCCTCACACTAAAAGCCCTGTTAATCTGGTTCCTGAGTTCTTTGCACTGCAGTTTTCTGTTGTTCTCACTCTCGTTAACAGTAGGACAGTTACAGTGACTTTGGCTAGCATAATGGCTTAGTGGCACAGATGCGTGGTGTAAAGTGGGATAACCTGATTTTCGCCTCCTGAACTTATATGGTGGAGAGATGGCCTTCAAAAGTTGTCCTCTGATGTTCAAACATGTGTTATAGTCTATGTACCCACAGGAGAGTCAGAGGCATCACTGTCACTTACACTGGCCTTCTTGCTGTTCTGTGGGCATGCTCTGTACTTTCTGCCTTTGGATTTGTGTACTTCCTGTTTTCAGAGACATGAAATTGATTTCTGAAGCAGTTGCATGGCTTATGCCTGCCTTTCCTTTAGAACGCTACTTCAGAAAGCCTTTATTAACTATCCAAGAAAAATGCCTTTCTTTCCTTCTGAGTTTGTTACATTTCTTTCTTTTTTCGTTAGCAATACTTTTTCCATTATTGTCACCTGTCTGTCCCCTAACCAGACTTTGAGGATTGGCCTTTCATGGCTTCTGCTCATGGTCCTATCTCAGCTCCTATAACAGTGCCTGAGAAATAGTAAGACCAAGCTAGGTGTTCACTGAATGAGTAAATGAATGAATGAAAGAACAAATGGTGTATCCTGTATCCTCAGAACCCCCTTAGTAAGATGCTCATTTGGCGAGCACTGCCGTGTGCTATGTGCCGGGTGCTCTGCTGGCGTCCCTAGGTTTACCATGGCCTCTTACGCTGTCTTGCCTTTGTCCTCTTCATGATTACTGTAATGCAATATTTCCAGATCTGCATAGGCTGTAGAGGACACTGGGGAGGAAAAAGTTATTGTTTTGGGCCCTTTGTGGGAAAGTTTGTGCTTGAAGACCATATTTCTGCTGAGGCTTTGTGTTTTCCAACCAGTCTGGGAAATGTTTCAGTGGGTGTGGG
This sequence comes from Uromys caudimaculatus, assembly GCA_028551405.1. Taxonomy (NCBI): domain Eukaryota; kingdom Metazoa; phylum Chordata; class Mammalia; order Rodentia; family Muridae; genus Uromys; species Uromys caudimaculatus. Next base: position 93,953,570 of record CM052705.1, on the reverse strand, counting down.
TTTTGCCCCTCACTTACTGGCTAACATGCTGAGCATCCACCGCTCAAGGACTTAAATCCTGAGTGCCATGGTTTTCATTCCCACCACTGCCCTTTCTCTTATCAGTTTACATCATGTTAATTGTTTATTTCGCTCTTCAGTGTTTGTTATGTACAGATTATTTTATTAATTTTTTCTGGCA
>CM052705.1:93933464-93953289 GCA_028551405.1 Uromys caudimaculatus | reverse complement strand
CCCCTCCTGTGATGAGCAGGTCCCATATCTGCTCTGTTCTGTAGACCCCCTCCTGTGATGAGCAGGTCCCATATCTGCTCTGTTCTGTAGTCCCCCCTCCTGTGATGAGCAGGTCCCATATCTGCTCTGTTCTGTAGTCCCCCTCCCATTCTTTCCTCCTGATTTTCCCTTCTGCTTCCCAGCTCTTTGTTCAACCTGTATTATGCGTTCTTGGATTTTGCTTATGTCCGATGACTCTGGTTTTGGAGACTGAAATCAACTTTGTACCAGATTTCCATTTCCATTCAGGGAAGCATGGTGGTTCACAAACATCGTAGACAGTCTTTGCAAGCCATTGAAGCCCTAGGAAATGCTGCCTATATTAAAATGTTCCACTGATACAGATCTAGTATTTAAAAATGATAAGGAGGCACAAGTTGAAAATTTTGAACTGTGTTGTCAGCTCAGAAGCAGCACATGGTCCTTGTCAGCTTTTGGATTCCTTACAGTGCAGTTTTGTGAGCTGGTGTCTAGCGTAAGCTGTCCTAGAATACCTATCACCTCTTTTTTAACTGAGTGACAGTTAAGGTCCAATCTTCTTAGGCTTTCACATTTTCCTTTTTCTTTCTTTGTGTAGTCCTGGCTGTTCTGGAACTCCCTCTGTAGACCAGGTTAGCCTGGAACTCAGAGATCTACCTACCTCTGCCTCCCGAGTGCTGGGATTAAAGGCATGCGCCACCACTGCCCGGCTAGGCTTTTACTTTTTAAGAAAACCTTAATCGATTAGTTATTAAATGCTTTCAGTGTACTTTCTGCTCCCCCACTTCCTCATTTCAAATGTCTTTCTCTAAAATTCTATAGTATATATTCTATTAATTTACACTTTTTAAGTAGTTTGAAAAGTGTGTGTGTGTGTGTGTGTGTGTGTGTGTGTGTGTGTGTGTGTGTGTGTTTGGTAGTTCTTCTAAGGTTGATTAGTTTGGTTATAACTTCCTCCTTCCTACCATATTAGGAATAACTCTCATAGGATCTTCTGGTTATTCATACCTCTGGGATTTTGAAGCATTTCAGTTCTCTAGCTTTGAGGAACCTTTCCTTTCGCCTATGTGAGGGTGTTCTGTCAGGTCCCCCAGATTTTGTGTAGAGGCGCTGAAAGTTTACGTTACGGATGCTTGTTTCTACTGTGCGTTGGGTTTAGGGCTGACACTGTGTTCATGCCACACATTACTAGATCCCAAGGAATCGTTTAAATCCTGTGAGTTGCTATGGGCTCGGATTCCTTGCTGTGTACCTTTTCATTATCAATGATAACAAACAAAGCTCTCAGGAGTCCACGTGTGTCCCTTTATGCGGAACTGTATGCAGATAAATGTTAGGTGCTGCTGATTCTGTGCTGATGATGAAAAGTGTCTTTTGCTCTTGTTGACTGAACAGCTGCCTGACCATAGCCTGAGAGTTTCTGTAAGCAGGATTAGTGTCATCTCTGTGTTATGCTTTTCTCAAACAGGGGCAATGCTTCTGTCTACATCCTTCAGTGAATTTTTGCTAGGCCATCTGTTTATAAAATCCTTTTCCATCATTATCAATTAATATTTATTGGGCAGCTACTGAGTGCATAATAATATTGTGCAAACAAAGAGCACTCAGCTACAGATAGCTTTGTTCATCCAGTCAGTCCGCTTTTATTTTTATTAGAAAGTAGTAAAAACCCAAAATCCCCAAACCCAAAGGCATAAAATAACATTCCCAGACTCTGAACAATGGAAGATGTTGTGTATTTACGGGCTTTTCTGTTCACAGACAGATGAACCTTGAGAAATTCTAATTTAAATTTCCACAATTATCTATGATCTTCTGTTTGTCAACAGTTCTAGCTCAGTGGTCCTGCTTAGCGAGTCAAATGGAGTATCACATTGCCCTGGTTCTCTAATAAAAGTCCGGGCCTGTTTTTTGAGAGGAAACTACTCAGATGAAAACAGAGCCTCTGCTAAGAGCGTTTTTTGCCTTTTGATTTTGAAGGAAATCCTGGAAAGTACACTTGTTGGGCTCACATTTAACTTTACTTGCAAGTTTTTTATTAAGTAAAAGATTGCATAAAAATACAATCTGTTCCAGTAAAAGCAGTGGTCTTTCAGGGAATAATGCTTATTACCACTGTTGTTTTTGAATTAAAGACTTTAAAAGATTTGCATGGCATTTCAGCACACCAACTTCTGAAGCAGTAACGAAGTGTTTGTTTTGCAGATCTGTAAATTGAAGCCTTCAGTTGAAGGCTGAAATCCTGACACTAGTCGGGAGGGCTTTTAGTCTTGAATTATTTTCATAGTCATGGTAGTGGAGTTTTGCTGACTCATCCCAGGTCTCTGGCCTAGTCCATCTTGCCTGTGGCCTTTGGCTAAGGTGTTAGGAGTAAAGGTTACGGCTGTGAGGCACAGCGAAGGACACTGGCATTCATGGCGATTGAACCCATGACCTTCTTTGGCCTCATTGGATCCAGGTGCCTCAAACAGTAACAGACTCCAACAATACATTCTGACCAGAGTGGAGAAGTTTCCCGAAGTTTGCTTAGGGAAAGTAGGTCAGAATAAGTTCTGATGTATCCTACCACAGTGTTCCTTATAAAGTCTCTTGGATTCCCAGCATGGTAAGCACCAGATCATACAAGAAAAGGAGAGAAAAAGATGGCATGGAGAGGCCCATTCTCAAAGCAAATCTTTGGGCTTTATGTTTGAGAACCTTAGACAGCTTTAAGGCTCTTTGCTAAGGATTAGAAGTACCATTAGATAATGCTTTACTTTTGATAACTTGAACTTAACCACATGTAGTAGAGTCTACCATGACCATTAAAAACCAGTTCCTTGTGCCTACTCATGTGCTTGTCTCTCAGGGAAGCCTACACGTTCAACTGTCAGCAGGTTTTCCCTGCTTTTTGAGGCAGAGTCTCACTAGATAGCTCAGTCTGGCCTTGAACTCAGAGATCTGCCTGCCTTTGCCTCTCAAGTGCTGGGATTAAAGGAATGTACCAGTGTGACCAGCAACTGTCAGGCCTTTGACCTTGTCTCCTTTCTACTGACCTCACAGGTGAGCAGGTGGCATGGTGGTGGCATGTGCATTGGATCTCCTTGGGATGCTCATCAGGCAGTCTCACTAACTTACCAAACAGGGATTTTGTTTGTTTTAGTGGTAACTTTTAATGTAGGGTTTTCTTTCCTTGGTCATGGCTATAAAATAAACTGCTTTTTAACAGTTTTAAAAATCCATTTAGCTAATTTTGAGTCAGAAACTTGTTTGTTTAGAGATTTAGAATATGAGTGTATTGTTTTTTTGACCTGATAGAATCTGCTTTTTGGGCATTAGTTTTTGTTGGCACAGATAATCTCCAACTGGATGGACTTAAAGGCTAAGATTTTCCATGACTTGAGCTAGTTCTCATGGGGAGCAATCTCTGACTTGATTTAGGAAAAAACAGCATTTGGAAATTCGTGGAACTTGATGAGCTAAAAATCTCCATTAATTTAAGCAAATAACATTCTTTCTGAGTAACAGCGCCCTCTTGTTTCTCAGCGCCTTTCTGCTGCATCAGCCCCTTTGCTCCATGCTCTGCAGTTGCATTTAGGCTTCTACAGAGAATTCCAGAGCCAGCCACCAGGCTTCTTTCTTAAAAGAAAATTCAGTTTCTATCATAATATTTCATAAATCCTGTCTTCTTAATAAAATTTCTTTTTGACAGGGAGTAAACAAATGTCCTCAAAGGTGTTGTTGACATTTATAATATACATAAATATCAACTTCTAACTTCAATTTATATTTCATGTGATCTAATTTGTATTATAATCTCATTGTAGTCTGGAAATCTTAAGATATTTGTTCTCTGACTTTTACTTCATATTTATGTGGAGAATTTAAACATAAAAATCGAGGCAAAGCATCTATGTTATGTTGCTCAGCGACATATCTTTATTGTTACTGAAGAAAATGTTTGGCCTGACAGTATGTACCTTCAAGCATACCAATTCTGACTCATGTTTCACATGAGTCCAGACTTTTTTCTTCCTGTTTTAGTTTTGTGGGTTTCCAAGTGAATCATTTCCATGTTCTTCCCTGTGACCAGAGGTATGCATTGTAGCACTGCTGAGGGTGAATCAGGACACGTGATGTTTGTGGCTTTTCTCTGGGAATATCAGTGGCCCTGCCTGTGAGAAAGTTAGCATGTGATCTTTCACTAAAGGTTCTAGTGCCATTATTATAACCAAGTTTGCTGGTCTGTTTGCAGCAGACACAAGGAGCCTGTAATTTCTATTTGTTCCACATACTTGAATGTGTCATCTATTAGAGACGCTTGGTAAACATGTTTATTGTGAAAGATGCGGGAGTTTCCACACACATTTTCTTTTCCCCCTGCCCTCCGCTCACTGAAGGAAAGGTTGCATTCTTGGTAATCCATAGCCGTAAGTGTTTAGATTCATCTGCTTCTAAAGAACTGTAATAGCATTCCATGTGCTTGTCCTTTTAATGGAAATAGCCACAGTCAAGGAAAAAAGAAAAATGTTGTTTTTAAAGATTTAAATGTGCCTCAGGGTCTCTCTATTAAGCCTCTGTGGTATTCCTGTGATCTTAAAACTGTAAAAGACAATGCAAATTCTGGAGCAGGGCATACCATAGCTTTATGGCTAAGTGGCTCTAAGAAAACCAAGCTTAAAAGGGCAGAACAACACAGTTGTAGACATTCATCGGCACGTGATGCTTTCTTTTCTTTTATAGCTGCTTTTACTAGGTCAGTTTTAATATAATTCTGAGTTGCCTGGTCTAGTCAAATAGAGACAGAATCCAGTGCAGGGTTAGCCCCTTCAGAGAGGAAGTAGATGAGTTAACCCTTACAGTGAATGCTTAACAAAATAGCTCACCATTTTGATTTGTCCATTTATAAAATGTTTCTCTTTCAGTGTTAATATGTTTTCAGAAGTTGAAGCTGTTTCAATCCAGACTGAATGGTATAGACTTTCGTGACTTTCATGCTGAACTACCTAATATAGAAGAATTGCTTTAATATTCCAGGTTAGAGTATTGCCCCTGGGCTGATGTATCTGCCGCCTGGTGCTGCTATAAAAGCAGAGATGATGTCTGAATGTGTTGGCATTTCTTGATATAACACAAGTGGAGTCCTTTGCTCTGATGACTCCTCAGTGCCTCGTATGTGCACTTCTTACTGAAACAATAGAATTTAAGGATGCCATTGACTAAAATTTCTAAGACTTACATATCCTTACACTATAAGAGATATTTAAAAAGAAAATATTAAATAAAGTCTTAGGCCATAAGTAGACTACAGCACAAAACTATTATTTTTGAAAAGCATTATTGTAAAGAAGTGATCAGGTGCTGAAACCTGGAGTGGATAAGAAGGGGGAGAATCAGATTGTTTTATGTTCCTGCATGCTTGAGAGAAGTAGAGGTGTTTTTAAAAAATTAAACCTATTTGCATGGGCATTTGAATTTAAAGGATGGTTTTGGTTTCATAACTTGTTTTAAGTTTATTGAGTTTTATCTAATACCAAAGAGAACAATAAATACTTACACTGATTACAAGCCATGGAAAATGGAGTAAATATCCATTTGTGTGAGAATGAAGATGACTATTTCCCATACTACCTGTTAAATGATATTCTTTCTTTTACAAAATGGAGGCATTGAGGTGTTAGAAATGGTTATGAGTTTAAATGCTCAGAATATATCACTGGGATGGAAGCAGATTGCTCTAAACAACTCAGGTAGGACTTAAAAGGTTGCCTAGTGTCACAAGCCACAGAGAGACCCACACATTCTTGACAGGATACAATGGAAGAGACAAGGTGACTGGAATACCCTAGGGACTTAGAAAACAGCCTGTTTGGTGGAGGCTTGGTGAGTGTATTATACCCACTTATATGGGTGAACATAATTCTACATCACTCATTAGTTATTTTGATATGAGTATGCCTTTTGGGGTTTGTTTAAAGACATTCAGGATTTTATTACCTAGTGAGCACAACCTGTGAATAAGCTTACTAGGTATCTGGATGGCGTTAGACTGTATGTTCTGATGGGGAGATTTTGAGTTGGTCAAAAAGACCTAAGTAACTGCTATAGTGATCTATGGATTTGGACTGGGGCTAAAATTCCTTGAAGATTTATATTTGTGTAGCCTCAAAATATCCCCAAGTACAGCTATAATGATGCTTTTTACTCATTTAAACACATTGTTTGATATTTTCTTCTTGGAGGTGGAGTAAGGTGAAAGTGGGTGTGACTGGAGACTATCTTAGAGGGGACTAAAGTACTCTATCAAAACGCTATGGACATCGCCTTATCTTACTCTAGCATCTGAGAGTAATCTTACCACGAATCATGTTGGCCCTACAATGTGATGTAGTGAGAAGGCACTTTAGCTGTAGTCCATTCCTTTCCTCACCCTTTGCCAAATTCATGCTTGACCAGTACACTGTAGAAATGTTGACATTTTAAATGACAAGGGAAACACGGAAACTAACTGGTTATATGAGACTATGGAAAAGAAGTCAGCTGAATGCAGTATAGTATAGGTCAGTTGTTGGAACAAAAAGTTCATTTAGTGGAAATAGAATCTTTAGCCTAATATGATGTGATTATCTCAATTTTGGTAAATGTAACACAATATGTTACATGTTAGTTTAAGAAAAAACTTTTTGAAGAATGTGCAAAATCTCTGAGCTATTTTTGCAATTCTTCTGTAAAGTTAAGAGTATTTTAAAGGAAAATATTAAACCAATTAAGGATCTGGCATGGTGATGGATGTCTTCAGTCCTAGCACTCTGGAGATAGAGGCTGAAAGATGTCTGAGTTCAAGGCCAGCCTGGTTGAGATTGACATTGAGAATTCCAGGACAGCCAAGGCTCCATAGTGAGACCCTGTTTCAAACACAAAACAAAGCAAAACAAAACAAAATTAAAACCAATTAATGAGTTCTTTTCTTTAGCTAAATAAAAGATAAAAATGATTTCTTACAAGTGGAGGTTTATCAGCTCTTTGACCTAAACACAAAAGTAAACACTTAGTTTGCATTATTGCTATAGTGTTCCGACTTTGTCAAGGTGGATAACTTGATGCAAGTGGGGATATAGTGATTGAGAAAGGCGGGAGGGAGGGCTGGAGACAGAGGTCGCTTATGAAGACCAGTGTTGGATTCCCAGCACACGCGTCACATGGCTTACATTCACCCGGAACCCCCGCTCTGTTGTAGGGGTCTCTGCAAACACCATGCTCAGCAGAATGTTTATCCATATGAAGCAAGAAGGAAGTCCGGTTCAACATGACTCAGAGGCTGGTGTTGGTTTAGACTTCAAGAGTCTGACCCTGGGTGATTTATTTTAGGCATATTTAAGCATAGCACAATTTAGAAAAAAAAATTCCTGGTGATAACTCAGTCCTGTGTGCACAGCAAATCATAAGACGTGATTACGTTGAACCTCTTATAAAGTACATACAAGTGGCGTTGTCCATAGGATTGGTTCTATAGATTAGCTGAGGAAGCAGCTCACGGTGGACAATGTATATGATAAGGTCTAGAGGATGTATAGACTAACCATGATAGACAGGCTCAAGGTAAGGGGCTTGGGGAAGCAGCATGGCCTGACCATACAGATAGTGCAGAGGACTCACCTGACTAATACATCCATCCAGCCTTTTGGGCAGAAAAGAGGTTATACATCTCTCTCTTTGAAGAGACAGTTTTGTGTGACTTTCCTGATTTTCCTATCTGTGAGCACACGTGCCCACACGGCTCCTCTACTTTATGAGATCTGATGTCCTCTTCTGGTCTCTGTTGGTACTTGCACACACTTATACATAGATACAAACAAATACACAAAATTAAAAAAAAAAAAAAATCAAAGGTGTGGGAAGTTTGGAAAGGCTCCTGGTATGTAAAGGGCCTAGCTGAGTAACTGCAAAGCGATGTCAGAGATTATAAGGAATATTTAGTTTTGCAGCCAATAGCATGCTTTGATATCTAATATGTGCCAAGTACTGTCTTCCAAATACAGTGTGACTGACAGGCAAGGTGTCTTCTAAGAGTTCACGCTAATAAAATGAAAGCTTTTCTGTTAACTCTTTGGAAATGTAGCCCCTTGATAAATAAGAATTGTTTTGAAATAAATAAAATCTTGAAGTATTATTTTAAATGTACACATATATATATTACTGTGTTTGATTAAACACTAAAGTAAGCAAACACTTGGAAAATGTTGACATATCTTTCTTGTTTTTCTAGTCTTAAATGTTACAATTTTTCAAATTTAATTTTTGGAAATCATGGGAAAGGGAAGAAATGGATAAATTCCAGATGGTAAACTGGAAAATTTCTTCACTGGGAAATTTTGGGAGTTTATGTTTTCACATAAATTAAACTCAGAGTTAAAGCATGAGGTTAGGTCAAGTTTGTGCAGCTCAGCAGCCGATGATTCTTTGCTTCCATCTGTAAGCAGAGACCACGAGGGTTGAGCAGTGTTAGAGGTCACTTCATCCACACCACTGCTTAGAGTTACGGAAACTCTCTAGTTGGACTTTGAATTCAGTGATGCAAAGGAATGCTTCCTGTGTCTGGGACAGTCTTGACTGTTTGGCGCTGTTTGTTGCCTTTGTTCATGTTGTGGCTGCTGATGACCTTACTTGGCTTGGGCCAGCCGTCACTGCAGGCTCATCTGGAGCGCTTTCTACTCAGGAGTTTGAGTCCAGAAGTGGAGGTTGTTTCTAGTTGATGAAAGTTGTCAATTACCAGAAGAAGACTTTTCCTAATCATCCCTTCTGCAAACATCCAGTCAGGCTTCTCATCCGGTGAAGAAGTATTCAGAAAAAAATAAATTATTAATCCAAGTTGGAGCGGAGGTATTGTGGAATAAGATGACTCAGAATTTTGTAGGAGCAATGTTGAAAAAGAGTATGGGAGGAGTTAGGAAGAGATGCAATCAAAGGGGGCGATATAATCAAATACATGTGTATAGATATGCAGTTATTGTATTAAATAAAAATTATTTCAAAGGTTGTAACAACTTTATATCATTTTATTTACATTTTTATGTTTTTTGTCTCTGTCATACACACACACACACACACACACACACACATGCATGCACATACAGAGAGAGAGAGAGAGAGAGAGAGAGAGAGAGAGAGAGAGAGAGAGAGAGGAGACCAAGGAATCATGTGTATTTTATGCCTGCGTACACTAGTAGCTTTCAAAACAGTGCTTGACACACAAGATGTAGATTTAAGATGTATTTAAATATGTAGGTTAATGAAATGGTCTATGATAGTATATTTACATCAAAGTCAATTTTTACCATATTTACTTATTTCCTGTTGCTTCATTGGAAAAGGCTTTAGGTAGTTTGCATTCCTCCATTTGTATGGCTGTTATATATACCTTGCTAAAGGTAACTGCTAAATGGTCAAATACTTTTCTTTATTTGCACAGAATGTCATTTAGATATTATGAAACTCTGTTTTAAGTTCTTTTCTCTTGTTTAGTTTTCTTTTTGAAATAGAAATAAACCCTAGCTAACGTTTTTGTGGTTAGCTTTTGAAAGAATTTTCTTTAAGCTTCTTTTATAACTAAAGAGTGACAACTAGATAAGAATTTGTCTATTTCTCCAGGTAGAGGAGAATTTCGATGGTCTGGCATGTTTTGTGCAAATGTCATCTGCATCATGGTGATGCAGTGGGCATGATTTTAATGTCATGGATTGTATGCTTTTAGAACCTAAAAAACTAAGGACTAGTTTATGGTATTCTGTCCAAATCCAGCAGGTCACGTAACCCTTTGTGGTGGTTTCAATAATAATGGCTTCCATAGGCGCATACATTTTAATATTTAGTCACCAGGGAGGGGAGCTGTTTGAAATAATTAGATTGTGTGGCCTTGTTGGAGGACGTGTGTCACGGGAGGTAGGCTTTGAGCTTTCAATAGCCCAAGCCAGGCGCAGTCTCTGTCTCTGTCTCTCTCTGTCAGGATATGTATCCGGATGCATGTCTCAGACATCTCCAGCACCACGTGGACCACCATGTCCCTGTCATTATGGTGATGGCGTAAACCTTGGAAACTGTGAGCAAGCCCTAGTTAAACACTTCCTCTGTAAGAGTCGCCTTGGTCAGAGTGTCGCTTCACAGCAACAGAACACTAAGACAACCTTCAATACGATTACCTTGTTTCCAAAACCATTGTTAGCACCCTAGCTTCTCTGTGTAGTAAGATTTCCAAAGATAAAGAAAAAAAATGAAACTAGTGGACATGATGTGAAAGATCAGGAAGTTGTTTATATTTGATCCTCACTGAAATGTTGCTAGGGATTCTGTGAATGAACAGGCTTGAATTTATTTGCAGATTTCATGCAGCTCAATATTCTCCTGGGCGCTTCCTCAGTACAGCCCAGTGGTAGCTTTGAGCTTTGTGCATATGCTGGAATAATACAGTCCTCATTTGCTTTCACTGTAGGCACTGAAGAAACAAGAAGCTAAAGCAGATGAGAATGAGGACGTGATAAAAAAAAAGCTGCGACAAACGGAAACCGAGAAGAGCCAAGTAAGACCCAGGAAGTTATCCTTTGGTCAGAATGGTGGTTGGCGGTCTTCGGTACTTGTTGAGCACTGTGAAAGTGTCCCTGGGATCATTTACTGGAACACAGTGGCGCCTTCTTGCCGTGAAGGGAGGTGGCTTATGATTCTACCTTCACTCTTGATAGCGTACTCAGGTTGTTTGTTCCCACATCGTCTTGGACCTCTCTCTTTGCTGAGAGGTGAATATTTCTATTTCCATGCTGGAGAACACTGAAAAACTTAACTTTTGCAGGTTAGTTAAGAAAGATCTACTGTGTGATGGCTCGACATTTTGTATGTATTCATTTTCTTTGTAATAGATAGGTATAGTTAGCAGCCCATGTTTGAAAATACCCTCTGTCTCAGTCACTGTTCTACTACTGTGAAGAAACACTGATCAAGGCAACTCTTATAAAAGTATAGTTTTAGATGTTTAGCCCATTATCACCCTGGCAGAGCGCATGGCAGCATACACATAGGTGCTGTGCCTTTAGCTGTAGCTAAGAGCTCTACAGCCTGAGAGGCAGAAAGAGTGACTTTAGTATGGGCTTTTGAAGTCTCCCCACAATGACATACTTCTTCCAAAATGGCTGTGCCTATTCCAGCAGGGCCACACCTCCTAATCCTCCTAATCCTTTCAAACAGTTCCATTTCCTGGTGATTATGCATCTAAATATATGAGTTTAAGGGAGCCATTGCTATTCAAACCACCATACCCTGCATTCTCATTGGTGCTAAGGACCTTTGATAGATGTCATATTTATGCGATAGATACACTGAACCCACCACCTTAGCTCTAAAGGCAGTTCAGAGGCCAAGTGCCATCTTGGTTTTAAGGCTAAACCCATGGTTAGGAAAGTTGGAGGAAAGTGTCCGCTGTTAGGCTCCTCATGTCCCCTTTCTGTGCTCACCTCCTGAAAGCTCTCACCGTTCTCTGTAGTCCTTATTCTTGCTTCCACATCACCTTTGTGTGAGGCAGGTTATGTTAGTCCATTGCGTTTGCCCCTCGGGTGTTGCAGCTGTTGACGTTAGAGTAAGTTTATGGCCAGTAGTAGCTCGTTTGACTTCAAAGCTATTTCCACTGAAAGTGATTTTTTTCCTTCTTTATTTCATCATAGATTCAAGAGAACAATAATAATGATTTTTATAGTTCTGGTAGTACCACATATACTTTGTTTTTATACATCTATTTTATTAGCTACATGTATGATTTTAAAGAACTATTATGTAAATGGATTAAAATTATTATGGTGACTGGAGAGGTGGGTTAAGTGTTTGCCACACAAACACAAGGGCCCAAACGTATATCTGTAGTGTCTAAATAAAAGCATAGCATGACAGTGTACTCCAGTAATCCCAGTGTTGGAGATGTAGAGGCAGGAGGCTCTTTCAGGTGTATTGGCCAACCATTCTAGCTGAATGGAGACCTCTAGATCTAGTGGAAACCTTGTTTCAAAAAACAAGGTGGTAAGCGATTGAGGTAGGTGTACGATGTTGACCTTCGATATTATCACGCACGTTTACAAGGCTACAAGCATATGTACCCACACTTATGTATATGTACACACACACACACGGAACACATCCCATTGTGAAATAATTATAGATTCATATGATATTTCAAAACAACATCTATAGAGAGGTCTTTTCTACCTTTTTCTTAGTTTCTATGTAATTGCCGTTGAATATCAAACCAGGAAATTGACAGTAGTCTGAGCCACAGTGGCTCTAGAGATCGTAGTGGCTTTGTGTGCATGTGAATACGTTTAGCTGTCTTGGTCTTCTGTAAATGCCTTTTGTCTGTGTCCTGAGGCTCTTTCGGGTCCTTGCCATGCATACCCACTATTCATACAGTTTTAAAAAGTGGTAGTTTGTTTTAGCATGATGACTATTTAAATAATTTATATATTTAAGCCCTTAAAACATCTCAATACAAAATTTTGATATTACCTTATGTTTCAAAATGTAAACAAGTGTAGCACATAAAATCTCTAAATAAAAAAATTAAAAAACTATGTTCCATTTTATTGCATTCTTTGCCATGAAGTAAGTAGGTATATTCTGAATTTTTAGAATATTTGCTCAACTAACTGTATTTTCTATGGCATTTACCTAATGTCAATATTATTAATGAAAATTTCAATATCTTTTTTGAATTTAGAAGTTTATAAAATATAGAAATACATTTAAATATCAGGAATGTAAGAAGTCATGCTAGAAAAACTATATTTTGAATTATTAGATCACTGTGGGTTTTGCTCTAATTGAGTAAAGTTGACCACACTTGTCCAAGAAAACATTGCTTTAGAGTTTTGTTAACATTATTGAGAACTGGATGGGGAATCTCAGGAGACAAGTAAAAAATGATGATTTTAGAGATGAATTGATGCTTGGGGTAGGGGTAGGGGTAGGGGTCTGAGATCATAGCCGAGTTGAAAGGGATTAGGTCTCAGACTTCTAGGAGGCTTCACGCAACCCCCCTTATGTTAGATAATTAACATCATTTTAATGGAAATTAAATGTGTGTTCATGATGAAATGCCATCCATTGTGAGTATCTCCTGGAAACTATTTTGCTATTTTCTTCTTAAGTTGTGGCCTATTGGACACATTTTGTTCATTGGGCACGGTTATTTTATGCCGCATTTTACATGTTTTTATCTTGTTTAAACTCCAGCTGGAGCAGGAATTGGAGATCTCGCGCAAGCTGCTGAGTCAGTCTGAAGGCAGCAGAGAAAGGCTTTTGCATCAGGTGAGTCTATCAACCTAAGACAGTCTGCTGTTTCATTAAATGTGGATTGAGTCTAGCTCTAGAATTTTTCTCCTTAGGGCATGTATGTTAGCACAGAATTCAGATACGAAGATTCAGAGAGCTCGCAGAAAAGCCAGACCCAGTTCCCACTGTGACAATGTATTTTGCTGACTGCTGCTCTGACTTTCTACTTATCTCTCTCAGCAGAACAGTGAACAAGTACATTGGATGTGTAAGATAAAGCTTCCCAGGAGCTTAATTCTGTTCAAGGAGGCACTGGAGAATAAGGAGGAAGGAGAAAATAGATTGAACAGACCTTTGCATGTTTAGGTTACTTTGAATACATCACTGCCTGTGTTCTTGCTGGGATGCTGCCTGGCTCCTTTTAGCCAAAAACGAAGCTTACTTTTTAGGTATAGTGGTTTGTAGCCTATTAACCTTAGTAACAGTTGGGAGCTTGTGATATCTAAAGTTGAGTAACTTTAAGTGGTCATCTTATGTGCACTGGGTAAGGGGGATATGTTTCTAACTGCCCCTCCCCCTGTGCTCACTAAATCACAATGTGCCTCCTTCTGTTGGGCAGTGAGATTTCATATGTCAGCTACATGACATGCTCTGCAGGCCAGGGTGCCTGTTGTCATATGTGTTTAGAAGCTGCTCTGCATGCTCAGTGGTACTGGAAAGGCACCTGCTTTGCAGAGCCTTTAACACGTTTATTGGCTTTCTTCTGCAGTCAGTGGTCACGAGGCACTAATGTTGACAGAGTTCACAATCTGTTTTGTGGATGTTGGTATCTGATTCCATGCTGATTCCTTATATAAGTGCCAGTTTGTAATCTTTAATGTCAGTTTTTGTGCAGGTTCTCATTGTGACTTTGTTTTTCTATTGCTAACTTGATTATGTTTGTTAGGTATGCATTTGTTATATGGTGGAAGATTTGCCAGTCTCTCTGTATACATGTCAAAATGAATAATGCAACCCATGACTTCAGAAGCTTACAATTCCATGGTCTGCTTTTCTGAGGTCTATTTTGATATCATAAAATGCTAAGTCATGTTTCCTTTATTTGAGTTTAGTCACCAGCATAGCATGTTTCCATGTCAGAAAACACATGAAGAATTAAGAAAATAGATGAGAGCTGAAGAGTAGTAATGGAGTGAACTGAGGTCAAATCCAGATGTGTTTGAGCCAGATGTGCCAGCACATGCCTCTAATTCCAGGACTCAGGAGGCTGAGGCAGGAAGGAGGATTGTTGTAAGAAGCTAACCTGGGATATGTAAGAAAAGCCTGTCTGGGGAAAAAAAAATCAAAAGAATTAAATTGTAGTTTTAACGTGTTAAATTGTAGATTCGTGTTTTAGTTAGTGTTCTGTTTCTATGAACAGACACCATGACCATGGCAAATCTTATAAAGGAAAGCATTTAATTGGCTATTGCTTACATTTTCCAGAAATTTAGTCCATTGTCATCATGGTGGAAAACATTATAGCATGCAGGCCATGGTGCTAGAGAAGTAACTGAGAGCTCTGTATACAGACCATAGGGCAACAGGAAGAGAGAGACTCTGGGCCTGGCTTGAACATTTTAAACTCCAAAGCCCACTCTAATGACAACTTCCTCTAACAAGACCACACCCACCCCAACAAGACAGCCTCCTAATGCTACTCCCTAAGCAGTCAAGTCTGTGAGCCTGTGGGAGCCATTCTTATTCAAAGTACCACAATTAGGATGGTGCTCAGTGGTAGTACTCTCGCCTCCCTCAAAAAGGTTCTGGGTTAAATTCTCAGAACTAGAAAGGGAAAACTCACAGGTGTTGAAGTTGTTTGTCACTGTGGACACAGAGAAGGAAAAGACATTCCTTGTGAAAGGCATGGAAGAATGAAAAAACATGGGGTGTAAGCCTGCTCTACTGTGTGTGGGGCCACCTGGGCATTAAGCTGGCTTTATTGTACATCAGTAGCCCATTAGAAGTGGATGCTTCCCCCCAGGGAAGTTTATAGTAATCTGTGGGTTTATTTGTTTCCTGCTTTTGAAAGTTGATAGCAGTTTAACTTTGACTTGCTCTTAGGTGGAAGAGCTGCGTACACAACTTATCAAAGCAGAAGGTGACCAAAGGGGTTTGCAGCATCAGGTATCTTGCATTTCCAAGCAATCATCATCAAGCCACCAGGATGATCAAGGAGATGACCGGAGGTTTAGAAGAGGTATAATCTGGATGCTGGATGTGGCTTCCCACCCCTAGAGGTGCACTCCTCAGGTCGTGCCTAATTCATCTTTTCAAATTTCTTAATCATCTACAAGGGTTTTCCAACAAGTTGGCCATATTCTAGAATCTAGTTTGAATGTCTCTTCTGCCTGGAGAGATATTCCATTGTCTCTTCCCAGTTTCCCATTTCCATTGTCAGACCTGCTTGTCTCATAGCTGTTGTCTAAGAAAGACCATCCAAACGTTGTGATGAAGTTTTAATTTTTCTATTCTTTTCCTTACCTTTGTGTCTTTGGAATTAAGATGTAAATGTACCTTTATTTTATCACTTTCTTTTTCCCCTAATTTTTAACATATGAACAGTTAATATTAGGATCACAAGATCTGGAGATTGGAGGCTGGAGTCCAGTCTCAGCTTGGTTTTGTACTGATCACAGTCAAATGCAAAGGCATCATCGTTCTTACCTCAGTTGACCGTTTCTGGGTCTTAAGGCTCTTCCACTGATATTCTTGCCCCTGAACCTTCCTGTTTTCTGTTCATGCTCAGTGTTCCAAGGTTGGTTTTGCCTAGTGTTCTAGTAGCAGCTTTTCATATTTAGTATTTCTCCTGAGAAGCTATTTAATCCTAGGCTTTAGCTATCACCTGCTAAGAAGCACCCCTCGGTCTGCTCCTACTCAGTCTCCTGACTTGAGCTGATCAGGTGGAGTTGCTTGTCGGTTCTCTCCACGTGTTCATCCACAGAATGTGCAGTCAGCAGGTTTACAACTGAATCATCCTCTCCTCAAAGCACGGGTTTCTAATGCCTTTGGATTATGTCCTCCAGTCTTCTGTAGATATACGGCGTCACTTTCCAAATCTCTGTGAATGTGAAGTGTCTTGTTCCTGTCTTGTGACATGGTACTGACTGTGCCTTATCCAGAGCTCATTTTAATGATGCTACTCTAGAGTGTTCTACCTCTAGGAGATGCTTGAGAAGCTAATAAAACAGGCGGTGCCAGGGAGCCACTAGAGAAAGAAAAGTTTGCTATTTTCTGAGGTTTTGCATTTTGTCTTTGTTTGTTTGTTTGTTTGTTTTTTGTCTTGCTGGAATTCTCAATAATTTTCTATCAATGGTTGAAAAACCTGCAAAGGCTATTGTTGCTGTCTGACAGATAACATACTGCTATTATAGGTATATATATATATATATATATATATATATATATATATATATATATATATATAGGTATGTATATATATATACACATAGGTATGTATATATATGTATATATGTGTGTATATATATGTATATATATACATATATATATATTCATGTAACTACAATATTTAAATTTTGCAAACTGTGATGTCAGCTTTGGGAGGAAGTACCCCAGTTTACATTGTCAGGCAGGCTTTGTGCGGAAATTGGCAGCCATGATGGTCTGGAAACATTGAATTTTTTTGTACATGCTGTTGTATTGTATAAATAAGTTCTTACTGAAATGAAGTATTTTTAAAGTAAAAAGCAAAAACAGACCTTTTTCTCCTTATCTTGATTGATGGTTTCATTTCCCATTCCAGATACTTCATCCTAAAACACGAAGTAACATGTGAAATTATTTCTTCTCTCCACTCATTAATTGGTCCCTACCTCTGGTCTGCTATGTATCTATCTGTCCCTGTCTCTCTCATTTTCTTTTACATTGTAAGAGAAGATCATACTCTCTATGATCTAGGCCTTGCAGCTAGGCTCATTTGCTGTATTCTCTGGCTCTTGGGATTACAGGCTTGTGTCACTACATGGCTTCTGATAGCTCTCAAATCTGTCACCTCTTTTTTCTTGTTCCACCGCCCCAGCTTCGACATGTGTCAGCTCACTTTTCCTTTCATTGTAACTTGCCTTTCTGCACTCTGAATCCTCTACACCCTCTTTCCTACACTGCTGCTCACCCTTCTAAGACAAGAGCTGTCCATTTTATTATCTTCCCGAGAACCGCAGTATGTTGGATTCTTATCATGTAAAAGGTATTATGTTATCCCTGTACGTTTTCTCTCTTATTCATGGAACTATTCTAGGGAAAAGGTGCACTGTTCACTTCAGTGATTAAAGAAAATAAATGTATCTCTCCCAGACTGGGCAGCTGGGAAGTTCAGATGCAGGGGCTGCATGTGACGGCAGCTTTGCTGCATACAAACCCAGTGGGTGACAGCACATGATGAGAAAGACTGCAGAGAATAAGAGGCAAGGCAAATCCCCAAGTCCAGTGCAGGCTGGAGGAGGAGAGAGAGGAGGCAGAGGGTGAGTGAGGATGAACGTGAGAGTCAACATGAGAGTGTACAGCTGCAAGAGGCAGCTAGCAAAGCATGTACAACAAAGCCATACTCATCAAAGCAAACACAGTCCCACATGCGGGCACTAACCACCCAGCCGAGGGGGCCCTTATGAGCCAGTCACTTCTCAGGTCCTATGTTGTAACCGTGTTGCAGTAGCAGGTTTTAACACAAGTCTCCCACAGACTTGAGCTTGTAATTAGCTGTCCCACAATGATGTATGCATCCTCCCAGATGGCATGTATGTAAAAATCCTCTGGGGGTGTGAAGAGAGCATAATTTTTCTTTTCTTTTATTGTTAATATTTTAAATACTCTAATTTTGTAAAACATTTTATTGTATATGATATATGTGTATGTATAATGTCTATCTACATTATTATTTTATGCTTAAAAATGTTACTACATTCTGTATGTATGCATTCCAAATATATAAATATTTTATGAAGTGTATAATGTATATATACATTTGTTCCTGTACATTTTATAAAATACGTATTTAGTAGTAGGTAGCCACACTGTATGTATCATGAAAAGTGCACGATAAAGTCTTTGGGATACATTTGAAGGTCCAAGTCCCTGTAAATCATGGATGGGCTCCTTGCTGCCTGTCCTTGTATTTGTTGCTTACTGGGTATGCTTCCTACCTAATACCTACCTGAATCTTGGACCCTGTTTTGTAGCAGCACTTCATGCTGTTTTGTTACCCAGGGTAACACTCCAATGCCATTTCTTCCAGCTTAGTGGAACTGGAATCTACTGTGTAAGTATAGCTTAGGTCTCCATTCCCTCGTGCACTGTGTCCTTCCTAGTGTCCTTTGTCAGGCTGTTCTCATGCTGTTGAAGAGCCGGAATGTCTTCTCTTTTAATGCGAAGTTTTGAGCACTTTACTATTTCTCAAGGTGGAATATGTTTATAAACTCTTTCTAAATCTGATTTGATCATATTTACTTTATTCCTTTTCTGAAAAGAAAATTATTGGAAAATGGTAGTGTTAAATTGTTAGTATATATTCTAATTCCTAATATTTTAGAGTTTAAAAAAAGCATTTTGTGTGTTTTTCCATTCTTGTAATGCAAGCTTATTGACAATGGATTTTTAGGTTACCCATCTTTATATGTGAAGAACATAATAAAATGTTCTTTGTTTCATTGACCAAGCAATTTGTGTTGAATTAAATAAATTAAATAATAAATATTATTCAGTGTTATAATTTGAGGTATAGTCTTCAGAATTAGTGAATAGGGAGTGTAGTCAGTCTACAGAGACTGAGAAGAATAAGTGTTGTTTATATGTAAGAACAGCATTTCACTGTGTGCGTTTCTGTAGCATCAGTATATAGTAGCCTGGTTGACTTCAGTGCTTTTGTTTAAAAATAGTGTCCTGAAATAAGTTGTAACTGAAATTGGGAAACACTGCAAATATTACTATGACATAAAATAGCATGGTGTAGCTGCCTGTGTAGATTTGAAAACTATGTATGACTTGATACTGTACTTGATTTGCTGAAGGCTGAGAGAGTGGTACTGAGTGGTGCTCATGAATGTGTGGGACCCGTGAGGCTTGTAATGACAGACCGCAGAGATCCGCAACCTGCTGAGTGCGTGCTGTGAGCTAGGGCATTAGACCCAGAGGTTTAAAGGAGAACTGTTACAAAGGGCATTTTCCGGTGAATAGAGAGTAACCACAGAGCTTTTACATTTGCCTCTTAAGGAGTAGAGCGGGAGAAACAGAGTCTGGAGAAGCAGATGTCCGATCTGCGAGTGCAGCTGAACTTCAACTCCATGGCTTCTGAGTTAGAGGAAGTGAAGCGCTGCATGGAACGGAAAGACCAGGAGAAAGCAACGTTGGCAGCACAAATCGAGGTGACAGCCGGCCCTTAATCTCCATTTCAAACAATCTTTTTTTTTTTTTTTTTTTTTTTTTTTTTTTTTTTTTTTTTTTTTTTTTTTTTTTTTTTTATTTTTTTTAATTT
>CM052705.1:93847834-93932964 GCA_028551405.1 Uromys caudimaculatus | reverse complement strand
CTTGGCTGTGGACTTCTGGTGTCACAGGCAGAGGTTTCCCCCTGCAAGTGAGATCGGGAAGTTTCGGAGTCTTTCTGTTCCCGGGTTCTCAGGCCCGGGATCCCGGCAGATCCGGGCGGGTCTGGGCGGGAGGTGCTCCATTTCAAACAATCTTAATCTGAGTTACTAGAATCGCTTAAAGAAATCTTAATGGGAAACTGTATTATTTTGAGAGCTAGTTTTGGAGGCAAATAATATTAAATCAAGCTAACAACTCATTGACTCCTATATAGTCCCTCCTCAGAGCTTGGTTTTTCTTTTGGAACTCTGAAGCAAGGTCTTTTATTAGTTTCCTTTGTTATTTGAGAGTGAAAGTCTTTCCTCTTTTTAAACTTGAAGTTACTCTTAGTCCTGCATACAGAAAGGGGTTCTTCTCTGGGATGGCAGCCTTTTATTGGGGGCTGAATGTGGCAGAGGCAGAGCGAGAAGAACAGAGTAACATCTCTTCAGAGTCCCGTATCTGTGGCTGTTTGCCTGAGGTAGGTAGCACTGCGATATGCTTCCAGGTACTGCAGTTGTGGGTGCTCATGAATATGGGGTAACCGTGAAGGAGGCAAAAGCGGGCAGCTGCCATTTCCCTTGTCTTTTATCTAGCGTAGATGAGGTAATGATCAGAATATATTAAAAATCAAAGAAAAAGTCTTCATGAAAGGAAATAACTTAATTCTAATTTTAATTATGCAAATTAGAGCAAACATAGATGACAAATAGATATGTATCAGCTCTCCCCCTGCATCTGTTTATTAGTGAGGTTGTCTTCTAATAAGTTTCTGCATTTGACGAGTTTCCGTAATTATAATGATAGGTAGAAAATTGATGCTCACAGCTCCTAACTTCCAAAGGAAGTACTGAATGTTTCTTCAGTCTGAGTTTCCCTTTTATCTTGTCAGCATGACATTAAAAATACCTTTTGGATTTGGTTCAAAGTTTAGATCACAGAGATAGTAAGGAAATATTGGCATACTCTTTTCAACGCTTTCTATGTTTAATAAATACCAGAAATAGCTCCTGTGCAACAATCTGACTTCTAAAATTTGCTTCCTGGCAGTTAGTGTTAGTGTGGCCCCTGATATTGGTGACGAAAGTGCCAACATTGGGTTATTGAGCTAAAACAGAGCACAGCAAACACAACAAACAACAAGTACCAAAGGGGAAGAGCAACAGAAGCCCTGGTGGTTGTTACTACCCACATCCTGGTCCTTGTGCTCGTCTTCCTGGTCTCCTCCTCCCCCTGGTTACTTCTCTCTTAGTTTTGGTGTAGACATTGGATGGCATGTGGGAAGTTCTGTAATTCATAGGCATTTAGAAATGGTTGACAGTAGCTTACTAATGGTCTCAAGGAGCCTGACTTTCTGTTTCCAACTTTATGGGAGTGATTTCCATACAGGTTAGACAGTTGCAGGTGGTTTGGTTTGCAAAGCAGTTGGAGAGAGGCTTCAGCTCACACACCCAGTGCGACTGAGTGCCCTTCAAGGAGCTCTGTAAACATTGTTTCCCTCCCAGAGGTCCAAGAAGACCGCAGAGACGTAGTATTCATCTCCAGGAACATAGTTTTACTTTTCAACTCCCGGCTTCTCTGCCGTCCTCCATTGCCCTGCTTTGGAGACATGGTCTTTCTCTGTAGACCAGAGTGGCCTTAGATTCACTCCATAGCCCAGGCTGGCCCCACACTCCTGCTGTAGCCATTCAAGTGCTGGGCTTACAAGACATTCTTAACCTTTGACAATAAAATGACTTACATTCTTAGTTGATTTGGATTTAACGATACTTCTGATTATGCTGTGTTTGTTTTTCATACCTGGTGCTCTGTTCTCAGAGTGATACCTAGTATTGCTCTGTGAGAAATATAGGTTGGTGATCACCGAGGTGGAGCTGCTTACAATTGAGACTGCCTCTGAAGTGCACTAAAGGCCATTTAGTTTCTTCTGAACTTTTACAAAATGTTAGATAATCTGGGACTGTTGGGCTCTTGTTGCCTTATATACTTTATAACCAAATGACAATGGACTTCCCTTAGTTGCTGGTGTGTGTGTGTGTGTGTGTGTGTGTGTGACAATAGAAGAAAAACAGCATACCAACTCGAGAGTAGGGGAATGGAACAGATTTGAGTGAGGGTGTGGGAGGGGATTGAGGAAGCAAAGGGAGGAGGGAAAGTGACATCATTCTGTTTCAGTTAAGAACATCTTAAGAAACCAAAATTCTTTCCTTCTGTATTTACTTATTTGTTGTGTGTGTTCTACAGGTACACATACCACAAAGTATATGGTGGTCCCAGGACAACTTGGAAGAGCCAGTTGTTTCTACTCTGTGGTCCCAGGGTGAACTCGAGTTGTTAGGTCTGGTGGCAAGCTCCTTACAAAGCCATTGAGTTTGCTCCTCCACTGTAGTTTTGAGACAGACCTCCCACTGCTTTTGAAGCTTTCTGATTTGGCTAGGCTGGCCAGGGATCTTTCGGGGGCCACCTGCCCTCTGTCCCCACCAGTGCTGGGCTACAAACATGTCATTACACCTGCCTTTTACTTGGGTTTTGAGATTGAATTTAGGTCTTGATACTTGCATAGCTGGCATTTCTCCTCTGAGCCAGCATTTCTTTTAGTTACTTTAAAAATATTAACTGTATTAAACAAAACAAACAGACAAAAAAGATGTACAAAATGAGGCAGTTATCCAAGCCCGAGAGTGTGTCTGCGGGGCAGTGGTCTTAGGGTTGGTTTAATCCTTTATGCCTATCCCTTAACCACGATTCTCCTACAGTTCTATAGATTCTCATTTAAAGTCTTGTTAGGCAACATTTTCCCCCCAAATGTTCACCACACAATGCATTAACATGTATTATGTGCACAGTTAGCACTTGTTGGGGAAGGGAATTATAGAAAAATCTTTTAGTAATTTTGAAAGCTAACATTGGTTGTTCTGCCCCTCCTTCCCTCCCTCCCTCCCCTTCTTCCTCTTTTCCTTCCTTCTTTCTTTGTTTGCTTCTTTGTTTCTTGCTTCGTTTTTTGTTTGCTTGCTTGCTGTGGTGTGTGTGTGTGTGTGTGTGTGTGTGTGTGTGTGTGTGTGTGTGTGTGTGTGACAGAGAGAGACAGAGACAGAGAGAGAGACAGAAAGAGACAGAGAGAGACAGAGAGAGATGGACTTGTGTATCTGTATGTGTGTGTGCAGTGTGCCCAGGCTAGCAGAGGACATCAGATGTCCTGTTCTGTCACTCTCTACCACTCTCTACTTTATTCCCTTGAGAAAGGGTCAGTGATCCAGGAGTTGGACTAGAGGAGTTGGACTAGAGGCCAGCAGGCTCCAGGACTTTGCCTCCAGCTCTTTACGAGAGTGCTGGGGAGGGATGTCAACTTGGGTCCTCATGTCACGCTTATGTGGCATGTATTCAGAGCCACTTCTTAAAAGCACATTGGTTTCTGTAAGAACTGTCAACCTCTGGGGAAATCTATGCTTTGTCTAACTATTGCATTACCTTTTGTTATTGATAATATCTAATAATATGTATTTGAAGCAATTGTTTTATATCGGAGGAAAATCCAAATGGAAGGAAGCCATGCTTGAGTTTGTGTAATCTGTGCTTCAGATTTTCCCCAAGAACTTAAATCTGTAAATGCATGGAAAACCCTAAGATCATTTCTCCTTTTTGTATACTCAGGTTGGGCCTCATTAACCTTGATGGGTTATTTGTATTCAGAAGAATTCCAAGCACCTAATCAGTGATTCCCCTGATTTAATCTCTTGTCTTCCATTAACTTAAGTCTTCACGAAAAAATTTGACTTTTAAATTCAGCTAAGAACTTGAAAGAAAGCAAAAACAAAAACAAAAACACAAGAATGCCAAATCAAACCAAGCTGCTGAACATAACTTATATTAAATGTTGAAGGTAATAATGGAGTGACGACTGACATGATAATTCATAAGGAAAACATTGGGACTGTGGTTCCAGAACATACGCTCAAGACAGAGAGGGTAGTAAAACAACCAAAACCTGAAGTCCACTCTAGTGTGCTAAAGACAGGAAGGCAAGTTCTTAGCAGAGGTCTCTCGAGTCTGATGCTTGCTGCGCAGGTCTGGAGACTGGGTTGTGAAGTGCGGTTCTCAGTAGCAGGGTGCTGGCCGGCAGAAGCCTGAAGACCTTCGTTATCCCGCGCACGATTTCCTTTTAAGTCTTAGTAGCCTCCTTAACCCAATGTGTGTGCTAAAGCATCGCACTATCCCTAAGTTTTGATATTCAAGATAGATATTGACCATGGTGGGACTTAGTGTACTTCTGACATTGTGACAATGTGTTAAGTCGGGAGGTGCTCTGTGTCTCTAAGCGTTTACAAAAGGTGTCTGTTGGCAGAGTTACTTTACACGTGGAAACACCAGACGGAGGCAGAATTCACAGTTCCTGGAGGGTTGAGTTTAAGTCTGCATCCTGCCTCCAATACGAAAAGCTAGGAGTTTAAGAACTTAGTTGGGAAATAAGACAGCCTTTCTGTTTTCTGCACCCTTTCAGTGGCGTGAAGACTTCTATAGTCAGGAAAGTAGAAGTTTTTTTTCGTTAAGGCATCATTAATATTTAAAAGTTTATAATTTGGATGTATCTAATAAAAAAATAATTCAGGAATGAGAATATTTTCAAGTTTTCTTTCCCCAGACCATGCTGAGTCCTCAGAATGGAAACAAAGTAGACATATGTAAGGATAAGACTTGTGTCTGCAGGTTGTGTTGAGTGGTTGTGAGAGTGACACGTGCTGGAAATGGGCTAGTAAGTGTGGTCCACAAATTGTGAAATATTGTTAGCTTCCTATTAGTTATAGGCTGACTTAACGTCTAAAGCAATTAAAAAGATAAAATACAGCTTCGAACATAATAACTTGGCTTGGAAAGATGGGTAATCTGAAGCAGATGAGATGCTGTCGTGGTGGTGTCCAAGTTTCTGACTAGCACGGATATCATGAGGAGGTGCGGCAGGCTTTAGAACACGCACGTTTAGCTGCTCATACATTACTCCTGCAGTCTTTACTGTTACCTTATCTTTAGAATAATGTTAATTTGATAGCATATCATTTTAAGTGGCAAATTAAATTGTTTTTTATATGTTGGTTTCAGGGAGCTTTCTACAAGGGCATAAAACGAGACTAGATTGCACTCAGTCTGGTAGCCCTGTTATACTCTTTAAAGTTTGCAAATAGTAAAATTAAATTATCTCAGTAAAAATTAAATTATATACATATATATGTATATTCTGAAAATGGTGTTTTAGATGCTGATAAATAATGTGGCTAACCAAACAAAATGAAGTGTTAGTGATTTTCTTCCCAGAATCCAAGAATGCCTTTAATTTACGTAAGTTCCTTTAGGTGAAGCCTGGGTTTATATCAAATGTACAGCCTCTTTTTTAAAGGGGACTGCTAATGATAGATTATGGCTAGGCAAACGTTAGTCAGCTCTGTGTTAAAGAACTAGGTAGGCACTGCCTTTAATAGTGCACTAGGGTTTTGCAGAACAGCTGGTAAGAATTTGCATTAATTACTTTTTCAGTTACAATGAAAACATTTACCTGACTAAGAGCACCTTAACTGAGGAAGGCTAATTAAATAAATCAAACACGCAAGCATTTTAAGAAAGAAGATATCATCTAATGCATTAGAACCATGTATTATGTATATGATTTATCATACAGAGTCTGGTATTCACTCATCACTATCCAAAAAACAAACACAAGAAAAAAACCAACTAGGAACTAGAAGTAGGCATATAGACTCCTCGGGTATTTCAGAAATCAATTTGATGAGATAGTATCACCATACCTTCATCCAAAAAATGGTTTCCTTTTAGCCTTTTGAGTATAATAGCTGACGTGATATCTTTGATAAGTTCCACATCTGAACTCCCTCAAAGGCTATTTCTATGTTCTTTTTCATTTATGTGCCATACTTTTATGTTTTGCAAAATCTTATAATTTTTGATGAAATGGGATATTTTGATAATATGTGTATTATGTACTTCTGATTCACTCTCCATCCTTTAAAAAATAATGTAGTGAATTGGATGGAACACTTCATTTAAACTATTTTTCTGTGCGATATGCTGTGTCTGATGTCACATATATGTCATGTGATCAGTTTATATTCTCTGAGATGACTAAGCCTTTAGCTGGGATCTTTTGATACTGGTTTTCTGATTTCTCCATCAAACATCTGGCTTATCCAACTCTCTTGCTATCTTATCCACTATTAAACTTTTGTTAAATTTAGCCTTAGCAGTCTTTCATGACAATGTATTGGAATATAGTGCCCTGCCCCGTAACGGTGCCTGCAGTAGCATTACAGGTTAGCTTACACTGAGTTTCTCATTGTTAATGTGTGTTACAAAGTTGGCCATAATGGTCTTTACTTGCACCATGTGCTTTGGCCTAGACATCTTTGTAACTGCATCAGTATTGGCGAGGTATGAGTGCATGCTTCCCACAGATGCCTGTGTTGACCTGCAATATGGCTAAGCCAAGCTGTAGCAAGTTTGCTCTACCTCATTAAGAAGGATCCCCAAATGAATATTCTTTTTTTTTTTTTTTTCCAAGACAGAGTTTCTCTGTGTAGCCCTGGCTGTCCTGGAACTCACTCTGTAGACCAGGCCGGCCTCGAACTCAGAAATCTGCCTGCCTCTGCCTCCCAAGTGCTGGGATTAAAGGTGTGCGCCACTACTGCCCGGCTCAAATGAATATTCTTAAAGTACAGTATATATATATATATATATATATATATATATGTATATATGTATATATATATATATGTATATATGTATATATATATATATGTATATATGTATATATATATATATATGTATATATGTTCTGTTAGATTTATGTTATTTTTTTTGTATATGAGAGTTTTGCCTGAATGTATGTATGTGCACCATGTGTGTGCCTGATGCTCACAGAGGTCAGAAGATGACATTGGACTCCTGGTATTAGAGTTATAGGCAGTTGTAGGCTGCCATGTAGGTGCTGGGACTCGAACCTCTGCAAGTGCAGCAGGCACTCTTGGCCACCACGCCATCTCTCCCATGCCATCTCTCCAGCCCTGAATCTTCTTTTCTCTAAGTGTTGAGTTAAACATCAGGAGTTATATGGCTGAAATTATCAGTCTAATGGAGTGTGAAAAATAAAATATAAATGCCCTTTAAGATATGTGTACTAGGGTCAGATTTCCCTTGTGTATTGCTGGTACCTAGAAGTTAATTGCATGCCCCCTTGAGTTCAAAGTTAAACATTCTGAAGAAATATGTGTTTAAAATCTGTATAATGAGCATCACAGTTAATGAAACAAGTTAATATTTCCTCACAGAGATGAATGTATTTAATTAATTGCACATCTTTTCTGCATTTTGCTTAAGCTTGGTATGGTGCTTCACTAACAAGTACAAGTAGCCGAATGAAACGCGCTCTCGTAGTATGTGCGGAGAAACAATGATTTTTTAATCACTAAGACTTCAGGGACCTAGTATTCTGGATCAGTGTCATGTGAGTCTGTTTGCTTATTAAGAAGGAAGAGATAGCAGCGATGTGCTTGATATTAATATGCTAGGTATGGACAGCCCCACGAGGCGGGTTTTGACATGGCACCAAAGTGCCTCTTGATGTGCTCTTTTCTTTGTAACTTGTTAAAAGTTTGCATCAGTTTAACGTGTGCTTGCTGGAGGTAATAATTTGCTCTGAGATTTTAAGTGTGTATTCTACTTTGCCATTCCCGTACTTTGAAAGAAGCTTTATATATTAGGGCCTCAATGAGTGATGGCCTAATTTAGCGTCATGTAGATATGTTTCAAAGCTGCAGACATGCTTTGATTGATTCGAGTTCCTTTGTTCAAAGAGGCTTGTTGTAGTCCTCCTGACCAGACAATTGATAACTTGTTCTTTCCGTACGGGTTCATAAAACACAGGAATTATCCTGAAATGAGTGAGTTCGTCAAGGCATGTGCTAGCATGTCAGGCTAATTTCCAACAGAGGTGATCTAATTGAGAATCTGAGAATTTCTGATGAGATCCTTGTAAATCATTAGTTATTTTGTCTGGTCAGTCAAGGTTAGACTTTATGCGTAGTGTGGGAAGAACGGCTGTAGATACTTTTCTAACCCTGGGTGGTGGTATCATTACTACCAGACCAGGTCCTGCCTGGGCTTCCAACAAGCATTGGAAATGACATCGCAAGAGCCCCAGAGGCATAGAGTAGGTACGCACCACAGGACAACACGGCAGCCCTGACTGCTAGTAGTGGCAAAGAGGGAGCAAGAAGATAATCTTTGTCTTACTTCTGTGTCCCAAATCTATTACATCTGTTTTACAGATCTGATTTGTACCCACATTCTCCTCCCCCCTTGCCAAAACCAACCCATAAGCATTCACTTGCTGGCATACCTTACACTGTTCTACTATCTCTGTGGCCCAAAGCCTGAGGTCCATTATGTATACTTTAGATCCCTTAACTGCTTGGACAAGCTTTTTATCCCCTCAATGAGTCCATCTGTGCATTTGGCCTAGTAAGTCTTTTGCTTGCTTTCTGGGCAGCATAGTTTTTCCTTCCTGTGTGCGCCATTGCCCTTCCTTCTCTAGATAATAGTTGGTAGGGTGGCTAGCAATCTGAGTCCTTTCTTCAGTATATTTTAAGTGAGGCCATCCCTTAGTCCAGTCCCATTTCCCAGCAGGGGTCTCTTGCAGGCCCATAACTGGGATAGGCTCCTGCCTAGCCACTTCTTGAACCACTTGATCTCCCTGGTTTTTGCCCTGGGCCACTGAGTCTCTTCCCTTCTGATGTCCAGGGCAATGAATAATACTCACAGTTGCTGGCTTCATCAGGGCTTCCAAGAGATCCAAGATTTCCTGCTTGTTTTTTAACTTCTTTTCCCTCCTATGTGAGCAGTCCCCTCTCTTCGTCTGTAGCCTGTGGACGTGGGCTGTAGCAAAGGCATACCTGCTGTCCGTGTAGATGTTAATTTTTTTGCCAGCCCCAAGTTCCAAGGCCTTGGTGAAGGTAATGTATTGGTCAGGGTTCTCTAGAGTCACAGAACTTATAGGTAGTCTATATAGTAAGGGAATTTGTTGATAACTTACAGTCTGTAGTCCAACTCCCCAACAATGGTCAGCAGCAGCTGTGAATGGAAGTCCAAGGATCTAGCAGTTGCTCAGTCCCACAAGGTAAGCAGGCGAAGAAGAGTGAATCTTCCTTCTTCCAATGTCCTTCTGTAGGTCTCCAGCAGAAGGTGTGGCCCAGATTAAAGGTGTGTGCCAACACACCTGGATCTGGGACTTGCTTTGTCCCAGATGACTTGAACTCAGAGATCTCCTTGCCTTAGTTTCCTGGGATTCATAGCCACTATGCCTCAAGATCTCCATGCCAAGATCCAAGTCAGAAACTTGTATCCCTCAGCCTTAAGATCAGGATCACAGGTGAACCTTCTAGTTCTGGATTGTAGTTCACTCCAGATATAGTCAAGGTGACAGTCAGGAATAGCCACTACAGGTAATTAGCTCTACTTTCTGTGCCGATGTTCGGGGAAGGGGGTGTTAGAGGTTCAGCCCAGATGACGATTGTGCTATCCACCACGGCAGCACCCATTCGTCTCTGACCTTCATGGAGAAAACTGATCTCGTCTGTAAACCAGGTAGCCTCGCTCTCAGCAGGGGTTAGTCGGAGAGGTCTTTCCTCCACCCATAGGCTCCTCTTTTGGTCCAGTTAGTTGTGGCCCACTGGGCAAGAAGTGTATCTGGGTCCCCATCTTGGATAGTAATTCTTGCCCCAACAGACGGTATGCAGAGGTCATGAGTCTAGGTACATTTGCTGTAGTGCTGGGGACTGAATTCTCACAGTGGCTGAGCTGGCATTCCCTTTTCAGTTTCTGTCCCCATTTCCCCATCCCTGCCTCCCCTCTGTAACCCTTTGATTAGCTATGTGAATGTTCTCCTTTCGTTCACCTAGTCAGTACCTAAGGTAGTGCAGGCATCTTCTGCTAGGAGCACCATTGCTGGTTAGGACGCACTGTACAGTGAGGTGAAGGCACCAAGGGAGGGCCATCCGTACAGACTTGGCAGCGTGAATGTGAAGGACAGTGAGATTTCAGAGAAGGGTTGCTCATGGATATCACATGTATAACGAGTGACTCAGCTCTCAGTCTTCCCTACAAGGCTGTGATTCTCTGGGACAGCAAAACATAGAACTATACCATCATATTTGTCTTTTAGCAGTTTGCATATTCCTGAGCAACTAAATGTTTATTGTATTGAATCAAACCATGCAGAGGATTTTCCTTAGAAAAATTAACAGGTGTTCATTTTTTCCTTTTGAAGTCCTTGGATGCTACAGGTTGCGCTTCTCTGTTATAATCCAGCTCTATTGACTTTGCTTCAATTGAGTTAAGTTGAAAAAAGGGACTTGGTTCTAAAAGTCCATTTCTGCTTTCAGTGGATAATGTTCAGTTACTTTTAATGGTGCCGTAATATTTGAATATGTGAGTATTAGCATAATGTCCTTTAGTGATTAATCTTCCTCAGTTACATATCTGATCATGTTATTCCCTTGCCGGGAAAACTTTGAAAGTTCCAAGTGGATTTTGGCATCCCCTCAGCTTGATTTATGACCTTAGTTTCCAGTCTTTTTTTTTTTTTTTTTTTTTTTTTTTTAGCCTTTTAGAACAAGCAGTCCTCATCACTGGCCACAGGGGCTCACAGTGTGAACTCTTGTTTATACTGTGTTTGGTCAAGTTGCTCATTTCCACTCCTTTAGACAGATCTTTCCCTTTCATTTCACATTGCTTACTAGTCATCTTCTTTTTCTTTCCTTTTGATATCTCACTGAACATATGAGTTCTATCGAATCTACTGACTGAAATCATGTTTCTGCTAACTAACATCGGTGGTCTTGTGTCGTGCACCCCGACTTCCCAGCCAATAGCATTTGCCCAGTCAGCATTTCTGTGTAGTGCTTTCCTCAGTGCCTAGCACATGGTCTTTGGTCTTGAACATTCTAGGTAGGAGATAGTTACCTCTGTTCCACACATATCTGTTTATTTACTTCTGTAGTGTTTATGTTTTGAGACAGCGTCTTGCTATGTGTTTTGGTTAACCTGGAACTCACTATGTATCTCAGGCTGACATCGACTTTTTGTCAATTCTCCTGCCTCAGCTTCCCAAGTCTTGGGATTTCATGCTTGGGCCAGCATGCCTAGCAAGATAGGAAGGTTCTCCCCGCCTCCACCCCAACACTGGGGATTGATCCCATGGCCTTGTGCATGCTAGGCAAGTTCTTTACCTCTGTACTCTGACTCTAGCTCCTGATTTGTATTTAAATTCATGTCAAGCCTTATCCTGTGATTCTCCCCCCTCCCTACCCCTCCAGTTTCTACAAATTTCTAGAAATATCGTGCATTGATGTTTACGTAATTCCTATTCCAGGATTTCTTTCTGTTTTTGACCATTTATATAGATATGAAAGTTCTTTAGCCCATATTCAGGATTAATGCAGTGATGTATCAATTGACTCACAAGGACTTATGCCTAGTCCTTTCTATGTAAGTAAAATACTTACTTTCATTGTTTGCTCTGATTTAACTCCCTCTCTCTAACATGTAGGCATTGTACACTAATTTTCTAATTATATGTCCTCTGGTCAGATATAAAAGTCTGTTCTTAATTTCTTAGCTGTGCCACTTACTCATCAGGTGGTTTTGAGATCTTGTGTGGGTTGTGATTCCTAGGAGAGGCAGATGCTCTTTGGCTCACTTTGAAAATGGAATAGCTTTGGTTCAGATTGCTTAGTCCCAGAGCTGGGATTTGAAGTGAAACCTGTGTGAGTCTTGCTACTGTTTACTTTGCTTAGACTGTGTAAATAATAATGTGCTTTGTGTTGAATGTCTATTTTTTGTTGTTGTTGTTTTTGAGTTTGAATTTTGATACGTGTGTTAGGCAGATGGTGCTTATGGGACCATCCCACAGTTAAACCTTCTGAGTTCACTGCTGGAGGGATTGTGCATTTCGTGCTTAACTCCGCTAGTAGAGAACTGGGCACTTGCTCCTGTCTTCCATGGGCGTATACCTCAATCTTGTTTTCCTCTGCTGAGTTTTTTTGATATCCTTTAATTTTACTAAATTGTATCATAAGACTGACTATAAAGTGCTGAGGCCTTTATATCCTTTTGAACCTCACCAAACCTGAGACCTTTAACATAAGTACACATCAATATTTTCTCCCCTTTGAAGAAGGAGAGGAGAGACGGAAATGAGTTGGGTGAAATTTTCCGGTTTAGTTGGAAGCTCTAATAACATTGTAATAATGTATGGGAAGTAATTCTTAGTTAAATAGGGGGTTTCTGTGTTTTTGACTTTCTCCTTTTATAGCATCAAAACAGGGACTAAATGTTATCAAGTTATGCTACAGGGGCTGAGGTAATTCTATACCTGCTAATTATAAAGTTGCCTCTGTAAGACTCCGGTGAGCCTTAACTTACCGGAGACCCTCAAGTGAGCACATGGAGTCGGGGATTGATGCAAGATGCAAGAGGAATTTATTGATTCAGCATGCTGAGGTTGCTCTGCATACCAAGACGGGAGAGTGACCTTGAAGAGCCTGTTCAGGGACCTTATATACAGATTTTAGAGCAGCAGCCATTAGGCACAATGTGATTGGCAGAACAGTGTGACTTTTAAACTGATTGGTCTTTAGGGAATGAGGTAGCAGGGGCTTAATCAGCCCCTCCCTTCCAGCCTATGTGAACCTGTTTCTTCCAGGAGGGGAGGGGTGCCCATGTGCTCTGAGGGGGGAGGGGACCCTGGTGGAATATCTCAAAGTTCCTGAGCTGACTTCTCACCTCCAGGAAATAGCATTACTGTCCTATTTGTGTATTGATGATGAAGTCCTATAGAGGCCACAGAGGAAGACATATTAGCCCTTGGAAAGACTGAGACTTGTGTAGGTAAATCACTTTGGTGGTACCCTGCCTTAACTGCCTCAGTTTAGCCTGTGAAGGAAGAGTTGGGTTGTGTAGTAAACGTGGTAGAGTCCTAAACAAGATCGGTTGAAATGGCCATTGTGTAAATTGGACAGAGATGTGGAAACATTCCTGAGTGCCGGAAGTGGCTTCCTGATTTGTGACTGAATCGACTAATGCTCCTGTGTGACTTTTCCTCCCTCAGGAGATTCAGAGCTTGTGGTAGGGATTAGTTCACCCACAGGTGGTGCTTTTGCTGAGGAAAGAGTTTGAGAGGTCAGCAAGGAAATGAGTAAAGTGAAAGAATATGGAAGTTATGAAGCCCTATTTGAAAGCTCACAAGAAGGACGCCAAGGGAGAAGTCACCTCCTTGATAATGATAGGTAGGGCAACAGGAAGGAACCCGCTAGTGTTGCTCTTCACTGCTCTTCAGTGTTATTTGGAGGTTGGCTGTGAATAGCTTTCCAACTAAACTGTCAGTTTCTTTGACATTTACACTATCTAGAAGCCAAGTGTCTGACACAGAGTAGCTGTGATCTCTCTCCTTTTAAGTCATTTGTTGCCAAAACAGGCAAGAAGGAACCCCCCTGCCCCCTGCCTTTGTTGTTGTCAAATGTGGAACCCTGTGGTTGCTGCTCATTGATAAGGTTGGTTTCTAGAATATTAGCAAAGCTTGAGGCATAAGGGCAAATGGTAAACCACAGTCACTTGGGGTTTCTGATCTCAGCTTAGAATTTTCCATGCAAACAAGTGCACACTTCTCGGTTTACTGTTTGATTTGGGTGGACAATGGAGTGACTCAAGTCTTCCAGGCTTCCCTGAACTCAGTGAACTGAGAAGATGCAAACCTGTTGCTCTGAGAATGAACCTTGGTTTCAAGGCATCGGTGTTTGTTTGAAAAGAAACGTTTGGTATGACGGCAGACTGATTTTTTTTAATATTGAAAAAATTTTTTCTCATCTATCATGATTGTGATTTCTCTTCTCTCTACCCCTCCCTGTTCCTCCACAACCCCCCTCCCCCCATTTGGATCCACCCCATTTCTCTCACTAGAAAACAAATAGACTTCTATTTGATGACATTATGTAGCTTGCATATATATGCAGT
This sequence comes from Uromys caudimaculatus, assembly GCA_028551405.1. Classification (NCBI taxonomy): domain Eukaryota; kingdom Metazoa; phylum Chordata; class Mammalia; order Rodentia; family Muridae; genus Uromys; species Uromys caudimaculatus. The sequence continues at coordinate 93,918,857 of CM052705.1, read as the reverse complement.
CTATGTCTATGTCTATATCTAATCTGTATCTATGTCTATGTCTATGTCTATATCTATTTAATTGGGAAGCTTCTGCTGTATTATGTTTTCATACTATTCTTCATTTTAGCCATCTCTCCCTGTTCTCTCTCTCTCTCTCTCTCTCTCTCTCTCTCTCTCTCTCTCTTCTCCCCTTTCTACTTGACCCTCCTGTTCCAGCCTCCCCCCACTTCCAACCATAACTACCTATTCTTTTTTCCTTTCCTAAGGAGATCCATCTGTCCCCCTCTAGTTACTTTTTTAAATACCGGGCCTTTGGGGGTTCTATGGATTGGAGCTTGGTTATCATTGAAATATGGGGGAATAGGGCTTAGCTTTGACCCATTGATCGTGGCTGATGACATTGAGGCTGGAAAGTGCAGCTGTTGAGGCTGGGTCTCTGTACATGCTCCAGCCTGCCCACTTGTCAGCGCCTTTGTGCATATAGAAGGTGTTTGCTGCCATGATTCACAGCATCATTTTAGCTTGTTGGATTCATTATTATTTGGACCGATGGCTTTTTAGAGTCATTTTTGGTCATTTCTAGGCATAGGAAAGGAGGGATATCTCTTGTAAAACACTCTAAATACTTAAATCTGTACTTGTGACTTCCTTACAAGGCCTTTTGACTGAAATAACATTATTTTTCTCATATAAAACCAACCTCTCATTTTTAATTCAATATTTATTTTCATATTAAATATGTGTTATACATGATGATTTAGTATAAACTTCCAAATGTAAAAATTACCCACCACTCCCTGTTTGAGGAGAACTACATTTTAAGATACTAGCCTTGACCAGAGAAATGTCCTGAATAAATTTAACTTTATTTAAAAATCTATACTGCAGTGGTTCATATCAGCTTGAGAGAAATGCTGGAAATAACTGCGGCCACTTCACAGGGGATCTTAGAAAGGAACTTTGAAGCACAGTGTTATCTACAGTAGTGTGTCCATCATCAATGCTCATGTTATTGTTATTGATTTATTATTTTATTATAATAAAGTTTCAGGTGCTGCTAGATAGTAAAATGCTACATAATTGCTTCTAAGGGTTTTCTAATAAGCCGACACATCTTAAATCATTGACATTGCTTCTTTTGAACAAAAAACTAGATTTTTATTAAAAGAACAAATTTTTCTCAGGACTGCCTTCTCTTTTTGTGGTAATTACAAAGATACAGTGTAAAAGATAACAGTTTATCCAAAGTTAATTTGACTATTAAATACACAGAATGAATTGTACATTCTAGATTGACTATGAATGAAATTGGGCAGTGATGACTTTTGTCTCCATGACAGTTCAGTGTCTTTGTTAGCATGTTACATACCCAACTTTGACAAGAATTTGATCTTAATATTCCATGTGGTTAATTCCTAGAATCTAACGCGTGACTTGGAGAACAGGGAAAAACAACAGCTGCAGATGTTGGATCAACTTACAGAGATCCAGAATCACTTTGAGACCTGTGAGGCCAATCGTAAGCGGACCGACCTCCAGATCTCGGAGCTGAGTCAACATGCAGAAGATGCGACCAAGCAGGCGGAACACTACCTTAGTGAGTTCCAGAGGTCAGAAGCCCTGCGAGAAGAGACTGAGAAGAGGAGAGAGGACCTGAAAATGAAGGCCCAGGAATCAATCCGCCAGTGGAAGCTGAAGCATAAGAAGTTGGAACGGTCAATGGAGAAACAAGCTGAAACCCTTGTCCAGCTGACAGAAAAGAACAGCCAGGTATAAGAGCCAGGTTCTGAACTCTTTGTTTATGCAAGCTTTGAACAAGTGCTTGAGGACCATGCTGTGTCTATAAGTATTGATACATCCTCGAACAAAGAGCTCTTAAGTATTGTGGACTTGAAGGGAAAACATTATTTAGAGTTTGGATTTTTCAAATCTTCTTTCAAAGTTTTAGAGTTGAGGGATTTTCTTCCTTCTGTCTCAGTTTACCTTATGACTTCCCTATATTGAATTACTTTTCAGTATCTAACTTTCCAGAGGAAAAGTCACCTAATCTTCCTTAACAGCATGTGGCTTTCCCCCTACGGCATGTATTTTAAAATCTCGCTTAGTATTTTGATTTAAGAATAGGGTAGAAAGAAGGCATGTTAAAAAATGTAGCAGGTACTAATGAGCTACTCTGGAAGGTGTTTTAATATGGTGATCTACTGAGGGATATTGATGGTCTCATTGACAAAAAGTGCCATCGGGTCACATGGCTCCTTATGATTAGTTTACAATCTTCTGACAGCAACAGAAAGCCTGGTGCTAATCTTTCTATGTATTCACGTTCTCTTGTCTCTTGTGCAATCAGTTACTATAAATAGATTTTTTTGATGCTTCTGGTTGATTTTCACTTAGATCTTTGGCTTGAACTAAGCATCGATCTTAATAAGAATAGAAAGCCATGATTGATTTTGTCTTGGTTTATTATATGTACTTTGCTGATTGTCAAGAACTCAGAATAGTCCAAAATAATCATGTGGTTAAGCGGATGGTCTTTGGAAGTAATAACACTAAGATCAAAGCATGAAAATGCTAGGCGATTATATTTATAGGATCACTTGACGTCATCACTGATAATGGCACATGCTCATTTTGAGTCAGATGTCATGACTGTGAGGTCTTATCTTTTCCATATGCGTTTTCCAGATTTAAGATCAGGTAGCTTGTGCTCACTGTGGAATGCTTTCTAATTTAGCTCATCTGACACACAGTGAGTGGCTGGTTGCCAGGAGGTAAAGCAGTCCTAAAGTGTTGGACTTGAATCTAAATTGATTTGATCCCAGCAAATTCCTCAACCTTGATTACACTGTTGTCGGCCTGGCCTGGCAGCTGGTTCTGTGATCATGCCTGTAAGGGAAGGCAGCTAGAGAGCAGAGTTGCTATCGATTGACTGTGAGCTATCTGGGGAATCTTACTGCAGTAGAGGGAATTTAGAATGGTCCGTGTCACCAGGTAGTATCCCAATTTATGGTGCTGAGCACTTATTAGATTGAGTTTTCAGAATACTAAAAATTATTAAACAATCATGTCCCAGAACATTCCTGACAAAATTCTCTCTTTATCACTTAGCATTACTGATGATAAGCAGAGCAGTAGTTCTTAAGTGATTGCTGCAGTTAGGGTAGGATTACAATTATCCCAGTAGGCACTGTAATTTCTCCTTTAAAAACCTTAAAAATTAATGCAGCATGGTGCAGTTCAAGCAATGGCTAATCAAGGGGGGAGGGATTAGCCATGTTACACGGAAGCTCCAAGTATTCAGTAAATCTGCCATGTGCAAGCATGTGGCGAATACTTTGGAAAAATGTAGGAGTATCCAGTGGCTCACCCTTGCTGTACATGTGTGAGGTCCTGACACTGGATCATGAGAACTCATGTAAGAGCTAGGCACAGTGGTGCGCGTCTTTGAGCCCAGACTGGGCTGGGCACAGTGGTGCGCGTCTCCGAGCCCAGACTGGGCATCAGAGACAGGGGCTCTGAGGGGCTTCTTGGCCAGCTGGTTAACCAGGACACCAAACTTCAGGTTCAATGAGGAACCGGTCTTTTAAAAAAGGTGAAGAGTAATAGAGGAAGATATCCTGATGTTGGGCTGGGGTCAGAGGTCAGTGGTACAGTGCATGCTTGGCCTATAGAGTGTCCTGGATTCAATTCCAGTAACACACAGACACAGACAGACAGACAGACAGACACACACACTCACATACATACATACACACACACACACACACAGAGAGAGAGAGAGAGAGAGAGAGAGAGAGAGAGAGAGAGAGAACAGCTTATTGAATATTCTCTATAAGGAATATTTACTTAATATTTAATTTTTAATAAAAATAACAAAAACAACTTAAGGCAAAATATAGCATCCTCTTTTGTTTGACTAATTAGTTTCATAAAATGACTCTTGGGTATATTTGGAAAAGTATTTTAAGGTGAACATGATACTTACAAATATGATATCTTGTAGTTAAAAGAATGAATGAATTTTTAATAAACAACCTTGGAGCCTTGTTGATCTATTTTGTGTGGTCAAGTGGTGTTTCTATTTGTAAAATGACTCTTTGTCTAATCTGTTTCTCTCTGTAGTGTGATATATGGTCTGCTCTAAGATTTGCCACTTAAAAGTTCTGAAAAGACTAAATACGTCTTTAAATCGCCCCCATTTCTTCTATTCTTCTTATGCACATTTATGGGATCTTGGTCACATGACACAAAACTATTTTGCTTACTAAAGGATATGTAATTTTAAACAAAAAGCATTTTCACAGAAAAATGATATCAAAAAGCAACGAAGGTCAGGTCAGTTTCTTTCCTTCAAGGAGGGGACATAAGTATTTCAACCAGGGGCCATTACCCACCCAAGCAGTATGCAGGAGTAGGCAGGTGGTCACCCAGGGAGACTGCAGAGAGAGCACAGCTCCAGGGATCTGCCTGCCCGTCAGGATAGGTTAGTTTCTTGGTTTCTTTTTAAGTCCTGATGGAAATGGTTGTTTTCAGATGCGCTTTGAAAAGTCAAGAGGAAGAATTAGAAATCCGAGTTTGATCGTAGTGTGTGGCGTTTCTCATTTTCCCCATGCTTTCATATTGTGTAGTCAGGACAGCTAGTACCCCTCCCATGGTCGGTGCTTGCTTCTGCTGAGTTAGGCAGAATTATCAGCTGGCTTAGTAATGAGCTTTTTGCTTGATCGTGTTTGACTTTACGAATCTTCATTTGCCATTCTTTCCCCACCAAGAGATGTTCTCTCTCGCCCTGTAAGGTTGGAACTGCTGTAATAGTTTAAGGTAAGAAGGCTCATTGCTGTTGTGTTCCACTCCCTGAGGATGTATTTCAGGAAAGTACTGGCATTTTCTGCAGGTTTTGTTTTTTTGTTTTTTAAAAATAAGGAACAGCATAAAACTTCCCCTGCTTACCTCTTTTAAAATTAAAATGGTGATATGGATGTTGTCCAGAGGTTTTAGTTGTCTTTTCTTCTGCTCTTACTAAGGCTTGGCAGAACATCATTGTTGTGCTTACCTGGCCACAACATTCTCTTCCAGTCTTATTCCTCACCACCCTGCCTCCCAGTACGTTTCCAAATCTCCCAAGGGGTTTGCAGCCCCCATCTCATTCATCTCAACCCTTCTATTTCTTAAGTGTAATTCTTGTCAGTACTCAGAGTTTGTCAGGATCTCATGGACGTGCGCATGTCACTCCTCTCTGTTGGATTACTTTACAGCGGCCTCTGAGTCCCTCTGCTCTTGCTGCGGATTCGTACAGTTCAGGTTTATCTTTGTCTACAGCTGTCCTTCGTTCACACCTTCGGTTGCAGAATCTCAGTCTGGAATCTTTCAATTCTTACTACACCCAGGCCTTAACCACAAGCAAATGTATGAATACTACTTGGTTTTCAGGATCTATGTTGCCAAAGACACTCAAGACCTGAATAGTGTCCTGTGATTCTACAACTTGAGCTGTCGCTTTTCATGTGACTGGATCTGATCTTGGAATGTTGGGAAAAAGAGGAACTCTGGAGAATTGTAAAGTAGCAGAGCCTAGGATTTGAAGGACTGTTGCTGAACCATTGTATTTCTGGACCTGTTGCACTGTGAGAAAAAGAAAGATTCTTGCTGTTTAAATCGATGTCTGGAGGAAAACATTCTCCAACCCTCATCTTTTGCTGAAAGCCTCTTGATTCATGGCGAGGGTCACTGTGCTCTCTTTTCCAGTCATGAATCCTGTATTTAAACTGTCTCCTTTTAGATTCTTGCAACCCTGGCCTCACAGGGCATCTTCACCTTCTTTAGTAGGATAACTACAATGATTCCACTAAAAAGGTGTTTCTCTTTAATTTCTGGAACTGCATCTGCTATCATAGCTTACAGAAAGTGGTTACCTCTTGTAACAGAAGGGCATAGATTGAGAATAAGCAATATAATTTTATTGGCCTCACAGTGCTCGTGGCTGGAAAGTCCAAGAACATGGTTCTAGCGACTAGGGAAAGCCACGGTGCGGAGTCCTAACATGAGCTAGTTGTTCTTTCTTTGAAGATAAATGATTTAGAGTTTTAAGTTCATAAGCCTATTTATGGGTGGACTCAAAAAGCAAATTCAGTTTTCTCAGGTCAAAGTCTCTCTCTTTCCTTTTCCCTTTATTTAGTTTCATTTTATTTGCACATATGTATGCATATGTATGCATGTATGCATAGTGTGTTGGATATTTTATTTGCACATATGTATGCATGTATGCATAGTGTGTTGGATATTTTGCCTCATAGCGCCTTACTGTCTGTTTCTTACCTCTGTTTGCTTTTTTTCTCCTTTGTCCTCCTTGATAATTTTGCCTCTTCATTCCTCTATGTCTCTATATGTGATTTTATGTAGTTATATAAAATATGGGTAATTGTTTCTGGTTGACCTTTCAGCTTCTGAAAGGAATCTCAATTTTTATCTTGTTACACCTTACAAATATAGACAGCATTTTCTTTTCAGTTAAAAATGAAAAGGAAAAAAAACCCCAAAAACTAAAATTACAACGCCATGGCGAGGAGGGCGTATTGAGCATCAGCAGCAAGCCTAAGCATTGCCCTTGGTACCCGTGAGCTACAGAGACAACTTTGGCTTCACTGGCTGCTGCTGCCATTTGTAGCGAGTCTGTGGTGAGAACCAGAGACCACGAAGATTGGTTCTTGGCCTCTGTCACCCAGTGCAGTCCTCTGTAGGTGATGCGCTTCTCTTGAGTACCTTCCCGAGCCCTGCTCCTCCTAAAGAGTGGATACCCACCTTTGTGGGTTTCTCAAGACTTCTGGCTGTTGGTTGCTGTGTTTTTACCAGATATTGGCATTATTTGATTACTTTCCCACAAGTGACACAGATCATCCTTGCTGTTTTTAGATGTTGTCTAGATTCCCCATATTAGCCTTTACCTCTTCTTTTGGAGTGTGTCACTGGAATATACAGTCCTGTTATTTTAGGCAATGCTTTAATATCAGTTCTAGTAAGTCACAATAGAAGTGTTTTTTTCCTTTATTTCTTTGCCTGATTTTTTTTTTTTTTTTTTTTGAGACAGGGTTTCTCTGTGTAGTCCTGGCTGTCCTGGAACTCACTCTGTAGACCAGGCTGGCCTCGAACTCAGAAATTCACCTGCCTCTGCCTCCCGTCTTTGCCTGATTTTATCTTACATTTAAGTAATTACTGATTATTATGGATCAGTACATTCTGAAATACATAGTCATACCAGTGTGGTATTATAATATGTCATTTTATGGGTATATAATGATTATATGTTTACCCCATTTCTAGCCTAAAAATTGTTTTTATTAAAATATGCAAAATATGATTTAATGAAATTTATTTCCCTTATGGATTAAATTTTATTTTGTTATTTGGAAGACCTATGGTAGACTTTGCAGTAACCTTTTTGTTGTTGTTTTGTGTTCTTCACTCACTAGGTTATAAAAGAGAGGGATGAACTGAAAAGCCAGCTTCGTGTAGCACTGCAGCAGGTAGAGACTCTCAGAAAGGAGCTCAATGATGTCTTGAGTAAGCTTGCCCTGCAGGAGGAGGAACTTCACTGTAAGGAGAAGAAACTCGATGACATTGATTCCCACCAAGCCGAACTCGAACTGGAGGTCAAGAATTCCTTCGACACCATCCATAGACTGGAAAATGAGTTGAAAAGACAGAGTAAGATTCAAAGCCAGGTAAAAGCCGAGAAAATTCACTTGCAGGAAGAAATTACAGAGCTAAAGAAGAGCCAGTCCCAGGACAAAGTCAAACTTCTTGAGATGCAAGAGTCCATCAAGGACTTGAGTGCCATCCGAGCAGACCTTGCTAATAAATTGGCTGAGGAAGAGAAAGCCAAGAAAGCTGTGCTCAGGGACCTTTATGAGCTGACAGCCCAGGCAAAATCTAAAGAAGAAGAAACAGCTACTGCTCTCACACAGTTAAAGTTAGAGCGAGACGTTCACCAGAGGGAGTTGGAAGACCTTACGTCATCGCTGGACAGTGTGAAGAAGAAGCATGAGCAGAATATCCAGGAGCTGATGAAGCACTTTACGAAGGAGAAGAGTGAGGCTGAGAGCCACATCAGGACGCTGAAGGTACCTGTGCTCCATTATCTTGATGATACTGACGGCATCTCTTTTTGGGTGGCTCATGAAGTTAATAAAGCATAAACTTTTAGAGATCATTCAGTATTCCCAAGCATTGCAGTGAAGATTAAACCAACAATAAAGAGGTTTATTCATGCCTGTTCGGCCAGGTTGAAATGAGTTATAACAGCCACCTGGGAGCATCTATTTCAGGAGACGGGAGCCCTTTAAAGAGAACAGTTAGCTATTTTAAGAGTTCAGGAAAGGTAGAGGTGGCAGTAAGTGCTGGACCTGAAACGTGCCCTCATTCAACATTTATGACTTCCTAAAATACAAAAGGCAAAGACTCGTCAAGGCCACCTAAGCTATAGCCACGGTCCTTATTCATATGGTAACTAAGGCGACACAGAATATAAGTTGTGGAAGCACAAGGCCTCTGCAATTTATGCTTTCTGTTTCAAATCAAAGCTACGTGGGTAAATTTCTGGTTGAGATCTTGCTTTTGTGGAAATGTGTTTAAGGTCGTATGGCATTGTCATTGTCATTTGATATAGCACGGTTGTCAGATGTACTAAATGGATCCACTCCTTACTTTGCCTTTTCTGTACCATACTTAAATAGTATATGCTGCATATAATTTAGGTTTTTACTGTCCCTTAGTCAGTGTGAAACTCATGAAAAGTTGGTTTCCTTCAGCTGTTACCATCAGTGGCTCAGACAATATCCGATATTCCAAGACCTTGTACATATTTGTGTAATGGGTGAATGACTGGATTCACTGGTAAAGTTTAATAGTCATTTTTCTTCAAAAGTTCTTGAAATGCAAGTAGTACTTTAAAAGTACTAAAGATTAAGAGAAAATGATATTGAAATAGCTAATACCAGTAGAATGACGCTTTATAGAGTCTTTCCCAGTTTTGTCTAGCCTTCTGGCTGACACCATTTTAGTGCCATTAACTGAGGTGGTGGCAGATCAGGGTGGAGGAAAGGACAATAGTCCTTGACACCACAGTTTTGTTTTTGTTTTTTTTTTCGAGACAGGGCTTCTCTGTGTAGCCCTGGCTGTCCTGGAACTCACTCTGTAGACCAGGCTGGCCTCGAACTCAGGAATCCGCCTGCTCTGCCTCCCAAGTGCTGGGATTAAAGGCGTTAAGGTGCACTATTGTTACATGCTACTAAGAATAAAACCTACTGTCTCCTACGTGCAGAACTGTGATGTGATGTCACATAAGCTAACGTCCCAAATGGGAGATGGAAAAACCTGAAAAACATATTTTAATATTTATTAAATCGGGTACAATAGCCCTTTAGAATGATGGCGGCATGAACAACATGAGAATTAGGGTTATGAGGGAGAGCTCATTTTATTTGCTGATTGATTGGTCATTGCAATAATACCGTCAGAAAATATTTTTGAGCACATTGTGGCAGTTACAGCTGTAAGGACTGTATAGTGCTAGTCGTTGAATACATCACTCCTGGTGATGGTGCGGAGTGTTTTCTCACTCACAGAGAAATTGAGACCTAAGCATGCCTGGAGAATGGTGGAGATAGGATTTGAACCCATGCAGTCAACCGCTTGAGTTCTTAGTTGACTGTCCTGGGAAAGCTCTAGAACTGAGAACAACTGGGTAGGAAGTTTGATAGGTGAGTCATGTTACTTTTATGAACTCTGAATAGGGATTGAACAGTGATAGGCAGACATTTGATAGGAAGACCGGTGTCATCAGCTACCGCAGGAGAACAGCATTTCTGCTGAATGACTGAGAGGCTGGGGGTCAAGGTCCACGAGATTTCTTTATTCATTCAGAAATCCCTCGCGGGCAGACTTCCAGAGTTAAGGTCCCGGTGGCCATCCAGCGGGTTTCCACTGTGCATGTGGGTGAAGGGATGACAGTAAGTTATGTGATTCTGAGGAGGACATTGGGCGTGTGTGGCACTTTTATGAGGAGATTTGATTGGTCATGGGTGGAAACCTCTGTGAGAGCATGATTGGTCCCTCAGCTGTTGTCGCCAGGCATGAGAGGTGTGGAGGAGTACGTGAACCTCAAAGGAAGGCTGAGCTCTGCATGATGGTCATGGAATGTCATCAGCTGTGTGGGGCACATGCTGCTTATGGTTGGGAGTTTCACTGAAAATGGAGGCTCCTTCCATGGCCATATCTGCTGCCACACTATTAATCATGGTATGTGGTGAGCTTCGTGGTACTGACCAGAAACTGGTAACGATTTGTTCAGACAGAGTAGGTTCAGGATCTCTACAAGAGCATCATTCATACGTTTAGATCTGTTGGCTTGAGTAGAAAGCTGAAGGATATGCTTTAGCCATTGTTTGCTCTATGCTATTCGTAAAGTAATATCATTTTTATTGCTTAACCACTGAAATAGGAATAGTAAACATAGGCTCTAAGTGGAAGAAAACCCACTAGCATAGAATTTTGCAAGTTTAGTGGTGTAGATTTCTCGATCTTGGCTGATTTCAAATGAGGCATGGCTGGGCAGGGACAGAGTGGTGCGGAGGAGCACACTGTCCACTGAGGGCCTGGGAGCAGGCTCTAGGAGTCACTGACCTTCACGAGAGCTTTCCTATTCACCTCTGCTTCTTTTTATAGGGCATAAAGTAAAGTAAAAAGCAGTCTACTGAAACTTAAAATTGTAATTGAGCAATTTTCCTGATGAGAGACTTTATTTTGTAAATTTATTTTGGGCCTGTGAATACAGGATTGCTCATAAAAAAAATCAATTCCTTTGTTAATTCAAAGTGGCATGAGGTCTTAGCTGAATTTTGTAGAGTAAATAAAATATAGATTTTGTTTAAAACTCTCAAAACTTCTCTCAGGAATTTGTTTCCAGTGATTGTGTTCCTATGTACCTAATTAAACCTGTGTAATAGACACCATAATGAAGGAGGCAGGCCTGCCATTAGCTCAGGTAGAGCCTTTGCCTAGTGAACACGTGTGTTCCATGTACCTAGCACCAACCGCGAAGGAAAAGAAAGCACATACATGTTAGGTGGTAGAACGTACTTTAAACAGATTGTATGAGATGGGTCTTCGGCCGTTAGTGAGTGGTGAGTGTGTCAGGTTCTGACTGACGCTTGTGCTCGGGTGTTTGTAAAGCTGGATGGCAGCACTGAGAATGCAGATGTTCGGAAGCATTGCTGGGCTCAGGTCCTCTGTATGCTTTTATTTGCATTATACCTGCATAAGCTACTAGTTTCTGGTGACTTGAGTTTCCAACAGGGCTCAGTAGGGCAGTAATAGCCCCTCCCTGCTCAGGTTGTTGAGAAGGTAGCGGAGGTAAAGCTGTTGCTGACATGTGCAATCCTGGATGTATGGTGATACTTCCTGTATGCTCTTTTTTGGCTGTCCTTGGTCTTTGTGTTTCCACATTAGTGTGGAAGCAGAACTATGGGAGGTCTGGAGAGTGGAAAGGGAAGGGTGAGACATAATTCTCAACTTAAAAATAAATGAACAAAAAAATACGGAGTTTGGTTATACCCAAATAAATATAGATCAGAAGAGATTTTATTACACTACTGGCGGTGGACAACTCATTCATATTGTTCTTTTATGTCCTGAGAGAGTAGTACCAATATTACATTATATGAAAAGCCTGTGGGTCTTTCCTAACATCCAAGAGGGAAGAAGGTTAAGCCCCTCTTTTGTAGATGAGGAAAGGGACCAGCGGAAAGCACCATCTGGAAGGATCTCTGGGGATCTTCTCCAGTAATGCCTTCCTCGCTCAGCAGTCAGCCTCTCTGTTTTGCCAAAATACCCAGGAAATACTTTGCCTTCACTGATGTCAAATTTACTGCTTTCTCGTATGCCTTTATAGTTCATATCTATCATCTTCAGCACCGTATTGAGGTCCCTGTCACCTCGCAGGTGTTTGGGGGGTACCGAATGCATGAGAGGACACTTGCTTTGTGTTTGTTGTCTGCATATGAACAAGAGCACGCAAGTCTCGCCTTTCTTTCCCCACGGCTACAGTATGGAGTCTGTTTTGTATCATTTAGCCGCAGCTGGTCAGCTTTCTCTTTTCTCCTTGTCTTTACATCAGGCAGAGAACTTGGAAGATAAGAATATGGCTAAAGCCCATCTCGGTCAGCTAGAGAAGTTGAAATCCCAGTGCGAGAGACTGACAGAGGAATTAACCCAGAACGAAAACGAGAACAAGAAACTGAAGCTAAAATACCAGAGTCTGAAGGAGGAACTCGAGGACAAGGTAAGAGAGTAAAGGAGCTCTGCCTTAGAGAGCTTAGGCTTAAAATGGACTTATGCATGCTGCTTAACAAATAGTCCTCTACGTCCTCAGCAAAGTGATACTGGGGCCATGGAAAAAGATAGTTTAATATCCCAACCAGTCACAGTCTAGTACATTCGTTTTAAATCTCTTACTAGGCCTTCTGATCACTAGGCTTTTCTTACTTGCCTTCAGAGGCAAGGTTGAAGTTAGTTTAGAATTTGCAATTAAATGTGTTTCAATTTAGTAATTTCAGGGTAGTCTCTTGCCTGCCTGCCTCTCTGTCCTCCCTCTGTTCCCAACATTCCTCCTCCTCCTCTTCTTCCCCATTCCCCTTCTTCTTCCTCCCCTCTTCCAACTTTCTCTCTCTTGCTTTCTCCTCCTGTCTCAGCGTACTGGGTGCTGGGATTCCAGGGAACCCCAGCACCCAGCTGTGCGCCACCATCATGGCCCGCTCTGCCTTGCTTGTCTCTCCTGCTGTGCATATCTCATGTGTCCATAATCAGTGTGTTGTTGCTGTGGGTATGATGCTACCTTTCTCACAACTCAAATATTATCTGGAATATTGTGTTTAATGGTTTATATTTTCTTATCTGCATTTAAGAAATATTGCCAAAGGGCTGGAGAGATAGGTCAGAGGGTAAGTGTTTGCTGCTCTTCCCTGGGACCCCACATCCGGCTGCTCACAAACTGCCTGCATCTCTAGCTTCAGGAGAGCTAACACCTTCTGACCGCCACAGGCACCCACACACGTTACAGCACACCCACACACCTAAACATACTTGTAAATAAAAATAAATCTTTAAAATATTGCTAAAAAATGTAGTCAGCTGAAAATGTAAATTTCACTCTTCTATTTATCCTAAGTGTGTCTTAGCTGTTCTGTTGGTGTTGGTCCAAATGCGTTATGTCACAGATCCACAGAAGTAGGCTATTCACCTTAGAACTGAGTTACTGACGGAGTTACATTGCTGTGTATTGAGCATGTACTCAGGCACAGTGCCCAGGGCAGGACACAGATGAGACACAGTTCTGTGACCGACACTTTTACTTGGTAGAACTATGTACACAGTATCCGGTTTTTGGAAGTGTTTCCAGGCAGAGTTTCTGATTTTTGAATTTCTGAATTTTTGAATATTTGCATGTATATAATTAGGTACCATGAGAACAGGAGGAGAGTCCAAACACGGGACTCATTAATTTCCTGTATTTCTTACATGTGGAATCTGGAAGCAACTTTGTGTTCTTTTGTCTTGATTGTGTTTTGATCGCAAACCATCGCATGCGGTCGGCCTCTTGTTGTGCTCAAAAAGTGTGAATTGTAGATCTTCTCAGATTTTGAATTTTTTGATTTGGAATGTTTGATTTAGTCAAGTCCTGACTGTGTGTTCCAGTGCAGAGTGAAGATGGTCTTAATACTTTAAAGTAAAGGACACATGTGAAATATATCTTCCTTGGTTGTGGGAAATGAATTGCAGGTTCCCCTGCAAAACATGAAATCTTCAGACACTCAAGTTCCTTGTAAAAACCTGGCACAGTGTGTGCCTGGGATCTAATTGTATGTCCTCTCAGGGATTCTAAGTTATCTTACATTATGTATAACACGTAAGTGCACATGTCATGTGCCAGTACTTAGGAAATAATGGCAAGGAACAATATCTGGACATATTCAGTGTGGATGGATTTCTTTTCTATTATTTTCTTTGTTGAATGTGATTTGGAATTCATGGATCTGAAGGGTTTTATACAATACAGCTTGCATTATATTTAATATTTTTGGTATATATATATTTATATATTGTGATTAACTTCCTTAATAAAGACCGGGATAAATTATAATATTGTTATATTGCACCCTACCGAGAGGTAGCTACCTCTGTGAGAGGTAGCATTAGGAGTATGGATAAATGAGTTTGAACTCTATTTTTTGGAGCTGTGTGACTTTTTATAAGTTTCCTAAAACTCAAGCCTCAGTTTTGTTTTTAGAAGATTATAATAATACCTTTATTCCTTGTAAGAATTTATGAAAATGTATATAAAGGTCTTGGTTCACCATTTCATGTTTGATATATTAGTTAATGGCATTATTACCTGGCATTATTGTTTTGTTTTTGCTAAGCTTCCAATACTTGCTGATTAAGGATTCAACCAAGCAATCAACCCATCAGCAAATCCTAATAGAATATATCTTGGTAACTGTCTTAGGGTTATCAGTGCTGTGATGAAACGCCACTGCCAAAAGCAACTTGGGGACTGGCTTACACTTCCACATCGCTGTTCATCAGCAAGGGAAGTCAGGACAGGAACTCACACAGGGCAGGAACCTGGAGGCAGGGGCTGATACAGAAGCCTCGGAGGGCGCTGCTTACTGGCTTGCTCTTCATGGCTTGTTCAACCTGCTGTCTCAACCTGCCACCACCACCCTCGGCTCCCCATCAATCACTAATTACGAAGACACCGTACAGCAGGATCTTATGGAGGCATTTTTTCCACTGAGGTTCCTTCCTTTCCAGTGGCTCTAGCTTGTGTTAAGGTGACATGAATCTAGCCAGCGCAGTTATTTCTGTGTTGTGAAGACAAAGCATTCAAGTAGGGGGCTTGTTTATAGTTTCAGAGTAGAGTAGTCAATGATCGCCGTGCCAGGGAGCAGGGCAGTAGGCATGCATGGCACCGGAGCAGTATCTGAGAGCTTACAGCCTGTCCTCAGGCAGGAGGCAGGCAGAACTAGACTGGACCAGATGTGTGCTTTTGAAACTTCAAAGCTCACTCCCAGTGACACATTTCCTCCAACAAGTCTATATCTGCTGTACTTCCCAAACAGTTCAACCAACTGGGTGCAAGCATTCAAACAGATGAGTCTATCGGGGCCATTCTCATTCAAACCACAACACACTGCTGATAATCCTCCCAGTGACAAGATGATGATGATGATCATGATGATGATGATGGTGATGATGATGATGATGATGATGATGATGATATGATGATGATGGTGGTGGTGGTGGTGGTGGTGGTGGTGGTGGTGCTGCTGCTGCTGCTGCTGCTGGTGGTGCTGGTGGCTGTGGTGGTGGTGCTGGTGGCTGTGGTGGTGGTAAGGAGGAGGAGAAGGAAGAGGAAGAAGAGGAGGAGGAAGAGTTGTCATCGTTGTCTGCTGTCATCTAATAAAGGACTTTGCTGATGAAAAGTTTAGAACTATAGTATTGATCATTTGCTACGGATGGCTCACAGAGTTGACAGTGACAGAACTGGCGATCCGCTCACAAGTGTTTGAAGGTGTAGTGTTAATGAGCTGGCGGGTGGGCAGCTTTATGCTGTGGTTGGTTTTAGAAGCGAGGCATCACACCTTGGCTATCTTTTCATATCTACGACAAGGCACAAAGGTCTGTGCATGGTAGGTAAGGGGCAGGCACATGTCTGTGCATGTAACATGTACCATGGTTAGAGGGGAAAACAACAGTAACAGAAATATAAGACAAACAAAAGGAAAGGCTAAGGGCTCACAGCCGTTAAGCTACTGCTGGGGCAACACAGTGACTTGAGAGACACAGTTTCATGGAGTGTAACAGATCAACAGTGTGTCCTTTGGCCGTGTTCTAACCCAGAGGGAGGCTCTCACACAACAGCAGGATTCTTGCTTGTACATAATTTGACATTAGCATAAACATGTGAAAGCTATCACACACACACACACACACACACACACACACACACGCACGCACGCACACGCACGCACGCACGCAATCACGCACGCATGCACGCACACACACATGTATGTTTTGAAATACCATTGTGTTTGTGTCCTTTGTTTCTTGTCATAAGCTATGGTAAGAAATGCCAAGACTGCATTAAAATTCCTATAAAGCGTTAGCAACAGTGATGGCGTGGATCGGCGGTGAAAGGTTGCTGTGATTTTGTGTGCACTGAGTAACTGCTTTCTGCATCTCACTCATAGATTTAGTGGAGATGTGTTGTATTAAAATGTACTTTTTCTAACATCTGATTGTTACTTTGTCAAGTGTTATTTTTCCATTGTCTATGACAAAGGGGACAAGTATTTTATAAGCCACAGAATGTTTACACATACATTTCAGACTTTGTTAAGCATTTTACCAGGCAGAACACTCTTTTGAAATGTTACAGAATTAATTTTCTTTTATGTGTACTGCCATTAAAGTTTATTATTTCTTCAGCTTAAGTTTTATGGGAAAAATACTTTATTTCTTCCATTGTTCTAAAATGATTTGTTGATGTTAATCTTTTGATTCTGCTGACATTTGTCTCAAAATTCATAATAGTGTTCACTGTATCTGAGACATATTTATATTGGTTTCACAAGCATAAGAGGATCAATCAGGTTAGTGGGTAATAATATTAATCTTTTTAAATGTCTGAAGTATGCAGAACTGTCTGATTTAGTTTTAAAAATCATATTCTAATAGGTAAAGGCTTATGAAGGAAACTGTTAGAGAAAGTGTGTAGATGGCACGGCTTCTGGATCAAGATGGACTGTGTACATTGTATAGCTTGTGTATTGACATGGGTTTTAATGTTGAACATGCTTGTACAATATTTTAAAAATAATTGAGCACTTAGAATTCTGACAGTATTTAATAGATTATTATGTTTATGCTGTATGCATTGGCTTTTTCCTTAGTTTGTATATTGTAGCCATATTGTTAAATAACATATCCAACAGTTGATGCAGATACATTTATCTTTTTAGTTGTGAGCCTAGCCTTTAATGTCTGAGCCATCTTTCTATCCTGCAGATGTATGTATAACCAATGAGAAAAATGGTGAAAACACAGAAGCTATATTGAGTTTTATTTTCCTAATTTTAAAACAAACATCAGAAGCACATTTATTTTAAGTGTTACTGTTTTCCTTTACTGATTTATTTCAGCTATGCAAGAAAATGAGAAATTACACGTTTTTAGAGTATACACACAGAGACATGCACATATATTCCCGAATATTCTAATTAGAATTATTAAATATACTTCTTCTTGGAGCTACCCATACCTACAGGAAGTGAGAGGTACCAACCATCATCATTTCACCTTTCTCCTTTAAAGTCCTTCAAGTTTGTCAGTTTTTATGCACCACAGTCTGTGTGCTAGCATTGTTAAGTTAGTAGGCAACAGTGGACTAGAGGCAAAGGTTGTATTACCTAAACCATTATAGGACCCAGCCTGGAGACCCAATCAGCTTGCCCAATGTCTCCTTTGGAAGTAGGAGGCATCCGACCCATCCTCTTCTTGCCATTCTATAAGACTCAGTAGGAACCTTCTCTGGTCTATCTGCAGATGTTAGAGTTTAGCTGAGATGCTCAGCTTATATAAAGGAATTGCTTATTTTAGTAGCTGCCCTGAGTTGTCTTTAGAGGACCTTGTTTTCTGCTATTAACTCCTTATGGGGAAGAGATTGACTTCAGTGAAACTGCCAGGAAATGCTGTGTGACCACAAACCGAGCCATCTGAGGAACAGGAATGTGTGTATTGGTGTGTCATGACTCGTAGAGGTGTGTTTTTGTTCCTTTGAAATGCTTTATTTAAATCATTTGTAAAGGAACGCGTGTCTATAGTAGATACAACTCTGAGGGTAACTCTCCTACACAAATGGAACCTGCCAAATGATACTTGCATTCCTACTTGTGAGTATTTTCAGTGATGGACTCTAAAACACAACTTGCCTAGCAGTGGCTAGAAACAGCGAAGATAGAGTATGAGAGAGAATTTTGCATTTTCTCCATTATTTAGTGTCAGGAAAATGGAATCATGTTTGTGTCTTTTTATTGAATTTATGGCATTGAATCTAGTTCATAGTTGAATCTAGTTATTTTGTGTTTTTCTTTGATATGTTTCAGAATGGAAATATTTATTGATTTTTGTTAGAAAAACCTAATTAAACCCTGAAATTTCCCTATCCTATGTTTCTATGAAGTCAGAAGTGAATGAGTAGAACAGGTTTCTGTGCATTGGAGATGTGAAGAGGGTAGATGTTAGTGCTCTCACAGCAGTGATGACCACGGAGGTAACACATTTCTCAGTTCGACTTAGTCCACAATGTGTGCGCACTGCATTACATGTGTTATGCGCAATAAAAACATTCAGTGTTATCTGCCAGTTAAAAACCGTCGTTTGTTTCTGTTTAGACATCTGCTTATTATTGCAGTGTTTTGATTTTGAAAAATATTTGAGTGCGCGATGTGTGCAGTGCTCCTTACTTGGCAAAATCCCATCCTCCTGCGTTTGGCTCAGCTGTTGGATGGGAGCAGAGAGAAGCTCCTGATTTCAAAGTTTTTCTAGAGGACTGAGAATGAAGGAGGTCATGTGAGCTACTGACTGCCAGCATTGCCTATCTCAGGCCTTGGGCTACTTTCATCGCACCATTTTCTTTCTTTGGTAATTTAAATAGTTTTAAAAATTTGTATTTTGTAAGTTGTATTAGTAGGAAAAAAGCTATAATCACCACATGTTAACTGAATAACATCTTATGTCAGAGACTCTAAATCAGCAGCTCTCAACCTGTGGGTCGCAGACCCTTTGGGGTCACATATCAGATGTCCTGCATATCAGACATTTTCATTATGATTCATAACAGTAGCAAAATTACAGTTGTAAAGTATCAACAAAAATAATTTTGTCGCTGGGGGTTGCCACAGCATGAGGAACTGTACTAAAGGGTCGAAGTCTGAGAAAGGGTGAGAGCCGCTGCTCTGAGTACATGCTTCAAGGACGTTTTGTTAGATTCCTGTCTTTTTAAAAACAGCAAGTTAAAGTGACAATGGTAGAATTAAAAGAGAAAAAAATATTTTCAATGGTCAATAATTAAATAATTTATTTGTTATTCCATATTTGAATAATTTACATTTAATTGGATAAATTGTTATTAAGTTCAAAGTAGCCTTTGACTTTGGCAGAGAATTAACTGACCCAACACTTGGATGACATAGTATGTCAGTTATTGAGAAGAAAAGGTCAGGATGCAAAAGTGAAGTTAGCATACACTGTTAAGGCCAAGGCCACAATTATCCAGGCAGCCGTGGCTGAGAACCGGACAAAGTATCAGGGTGCACAGAGCCAGCGACCTTTATATCTGATCTAGAGCATAAGCGTTGGAGGTGTTCTCAGGCTCTGTTCCACTGGAATGCTTTCTGGACCAACAGTTTTCTCAAAGAGAGAGAGAGAGAGAGAGAGAGAGAGAGAGAGAGAGAGAGAGAGAGAGAGAGAGAGAGAGAGGGGCTGTGTGTGTGTGTGTGTGTCTGTCTGTCTGTCTTAGTCAGGGTTTCTGTTCCTGCACAAACACCATGACCAAGAAGCAAGTTGGGGAGGAAAGGGTTTATTCAGCTTACACTTCCATGCTGCTGTTCATCACCAAAGGAAGTCAGGACTGGAACTCAAGCAGGGCAGGAAGCAGGAGCTGATGCAGAGGCCATGGAGGGATGTTCCTTCTGGCTTGCTTCCCCTGGCTTGCTCAACTTGCTTTCTTGTAGAACCCAAGACTACCAGCCCAGGGATGGTACCACTCACAAGGGGCCCTCCCGCCTTTTTCACTAATTGAGAAATGCCTTACAGCTGGATCTCATGGAGGCATTTCCTCAAGGGAGGCTCCTTTCTCTGTGATAAATCCAGTTTGTGCCACGTTGACACACAAAACTAGCCAGTACAGTGTGTGTGTGTATGTGTGTGTGTGTGTGTGTGTGTGTGTGTGTGTGTGTGTGTAGGTGCGTGTATCTATGTAGCCCAGATGTTGGGTATCTTCTTCAATTGTCCTCCATCTTAGTTCTTTTTAACTGTTTCTTTCCTTCACTGGCATACAACCCACTGATCTAGCTAGAATAGCCAGTCAGCAAGCCCCAGGAGTCACTGGTTGTTGTGTTTTAGAGACTGGGTCTCTTCTTTATAGTCCTCCTGAAACTCACTATATAGACCAGGCTTGGCTAGAACTCACAGAAACCCATCTGCCTCTCTTCTCCATGAGCACCATCATGCCTGGTCCATGTATCTTCTTGTCTCCATCTTCCTGTGCTGGGGTTCCAGGTGCATGCTGCCACACCTGGATTTTATACACGTGTGTTGGATGTCCGAGCTCCTTGCCTGTGTTCTTGGATGATTGGGACCTGCTATCCTTGGTACCTACGAGGCAACATTAAGAAAATTCTTGTGCTTAGAAAGCAAGCATTTACTCACCCAGCCACCTCTTGAACCCCACAGAGGCTGATTCTAAACGTATTGAAGTCCAAGTTTGCCAGTTGTGTTAGTTCTTGATTTGGTTAGGAAGCCTGCCACTTCAGTTCATGGGTGATGCTTTCAGTCACGGAGAGGCAGGGGAACACGTTGGGCACTTCCCACTAAAATCCTGTTCAGGTAGTCTGATTTGTTTTTCCTGCAGTTGCCTATTATCCCCACAATAAGTATTAGGCCAAGTAATCCTGGGTATGACTGGCTATGGTATACAAACCAGGATCGTATGAAGGTCTCACATCATGCCCGTTTCAGTGGTCGCATGTTAGCTAGGCCTTTCTGGCCCTGGCTGACCCTATACAGGAACATAAAATGGCTGCCCGTGTTTGCTTTTCTTAATTTTCCTATTATTGCTGTATAAAGTGCTCACTGACTAAAGTCATTTTCTCATTAGATGATGACCAAGCAGTGTTGGGTAGATTTTAGTCATCACTAACAGGAGGTATTTTTTTGTTGTACACATTAGTTCTGTGATTTGGAGATTCATGTCCACCTCTCCCCTTTGCCTTTCATGAGAAGCCATGCTTTGAGGGAAAAGGGGAAGGAAGAGATCCCATGGTCTGTAAGACATACTATCCAAACATTGCTCTTTGAGATACTGTGTAATTTTTTTCTTCTGAAAATTAAGCAGCACTCATTCTGAGTGCATTATTTAAAACTCCATTTGTTTGTTTTCCTGTCCATATTTTGTTTCAGAAGTTGAAATGCATCGGAAATAGATGACTTTTAAATAGCAAATGTTATTTCTGTTTCTAGACATTTAGCTTGAGAGAAATACGTAATAATCACAGAATGATCCTCAGAGCAAATACATAAAGTACCCCCTAGAAGGTATTCTCTTTTCTAACTGTGAATATTAATTTTTAGGAATATAGTCAAAGCATACCCCACCTGTTTTGATTATGCTGGTAATGATCTTTGTACTACACAATACTGTGTTAGAAGAAGGTGCTAAAAGACCTGAGCCAAGGATAATTTTCCTTAAGTGGGGGTTGAAAGTTTACATTTGAATTTCTACTTTCTTGTTTGTTTTATGGATAACCTTTTAAGCCTGTCGAAGCCAATGCTGTGGAGTGGGGAGATTCCCCCTTGGGATTTAAAAATTAATGAGGTCAGACAGACGGCGTTCTAGTGTGCTGTCTATCCTTCTGTTAGCTCTGCTGTTTTGCTTAGCATCTCAGGCTAACTCTTCGTGCGTGCTCATTGTAGCCTCCCCTGTCCTTAGGAGGAAATGATGCAGAATATCTCCGTACAAGAGAAGGAACTGGGAGTATGTATATGTAACCTACGAAGACGCAATTTTGATTTAGAACATCAACCTACTAGTAGAATTACAGTGTTCTTTCTTTTGCTTGTTTAAATATTCATAGAGAACTGCATGCCCTCATGTGAGTTCAAAATTAATTAGTGACTAAACACCCCTAAAGAAACTTCCTGAAAGACAAGAAGTTACTTGGCTTCAAAGAATTTGTTTCCTCACTCCTTGCTGGGGTTCTTGCATGACTGGGATCTGTTATCCCTGGCACCTAAGAGGTGACATTAAGAAAATGCTTATAAAGAAATAGAAAATATTTATTAATTGATTGGCATTTAAGATATTCTCTTAGGCAACAAAGAGAAGTAACATTTTTGGCTTAAAGGAGCTCAGATGGGTCAGGAGCCAGACACAGGATGCACATGATGGCAAGTGACATAATATAAGGTCATGTATTTCATATGGAAATGGCCCGAGGCTGTCTGTTCTAATTGCAGTGTCTATGTGGATGAGGACGCTGCATGCTCCTGGACTTCAGCATGAGTGAAGACTTCTTGCCATTCAGGAATCTTCTCTTTGTCTTCTTTTCTCAGTGCTGATGCTTTCAAGATGGCTGTTTGTATTGTGAAGTTCTAGCTGATTTCCTGAGTCGCTATCGCTTTTTGATTTAATTTGTTATTATTGTGTGTCTTTCTGTGTGTATATGATGTGTGTATATGTGGGTCATGTGCCATTGTGTGTGTGTGTGTGTCTATGAGAGAGAGAGAGAGAGAGAGAGAGAGAGAGAGAGAGAGAGAGAGAGAGAGAGAGAGAGAGAGAAGATAAATTTGTAGAGTCTGTTCTCTCCTTTTACCTTTACCCTAGTTCTGGGGATTTGACTCAGGTTTCCTCAGCAAGTGATTTTGCCTACTGAGCCGCCTCACTGGCTTGTTTTTTTGTTTTTTTGTTTTGTTTTTTGTTTCTTTTTAATATGAACGTTCATGTATATGGCTATACTTTGATTTTACAGAATTTACTATTATGTAATATTTGTGTTTAATTAGGTTTGAACAAAATGACTGTGCTGTGACAAGTGGTAGAAAAGATTTCCAAAAAATAATTTACTTTTGCTTTGCTAAATTTGTTTCACATTTCTAATAAAACTGGTAGTGGATGCCTTCTCTACATGGTGGCATTTCATAGTGTGCCTTAGCTTCTTGTCACCAGTGTCATAGGTAATTCGAGTCCTTTTTAGAGAGTCAGGTAGACAGGTCCCATTTTGGTTCAGGAGTGTTTTATCATTTGCTGTGTACTGTCTGGTTTTATAGCTAGAGTCAGCTGTTTCCCTGAGTAACAGAATATTCCTCATCACAGCATCTTGGCTGATATGTGTAGCTCTAGCTTAATAAGCCATACTCCCAATAAATTTTAATTAAATCTTACTGGCTTTAGTTTCACTCTTTAGTAGTGTATGGTTGCCGGCGTTTTCTACTTGTTATCTCTCCTCCACCAACGATGTCTTAAAGATGGTCTTAGGATGGAAACATTTCGTACTTGCTTATTGAAGTTAATTTTCAGCTCAAGAAAGTGGTTACTTTTGAAAATTAATCATTTACTTAGGCTATGAGCATACTTTATTTAAAATTTGTTTTTGTTAAAGTGTGAAAATTGTTTTTAGTTTCATGCTATAAATATATTGGAAACAAAATGGCAGTTTTGGAACTCTTAAGATATTGCGGTATCTCAGGAACTTTTATAAATGGATGGCATTCTGTGGTACTGGGGTGAGCCCAGGGCCTTGCTTATGGTAGACACATTATCTACCCCAGAGCCATAGCTTCTTTTATATTTTTCCCTCCCTCCATCCCTCCATCTGTCCCTCAATTTCTTTCTTTCTTTGAGGCAGGGTCTCACTGTGCAGCTCTGGCTGTGCTGGAAATCACTATGTAGATCAGGCTGGCCTTGAACTCCCAGAGATCTGCCTGCCTCTGCCCCTGGATTGGTGGGATGAAAGGCGTGCACTACCACCCTCAGCTTGTTATAGTTCTTTAAAAATATTTCTCATTTTTTATATTTTGAGACAAAATATCTCTAATTTTCTCCCACTGGCCTTGGATTGCCATGTAGGCAAGACAGGAGTTTAACTTTCAGTTTTTTGTCCTCAGTCTTCAAGTCTTTGAGGTTACGGGTCTGCGTTACTGTGCCTGCCAATGTTGGGAGACCCTGCTATTAATATTAAGGTCATCACTTATCATGATCAGACAGCTCCCTGAGCCCTGCACAAAATGGAGCAGTCCCTTTTCCAGCGGGGCTTCCTCTTCTCTGCCTGACTTTATCCGGGGAGCCTGACCCCCACATCCTCTACTTAAGAAATGTCACATAGTCCTTGGCGAACTTACAGGTTCAGCTCCCTTTTTCCAAAGTAGAACCTGCCAGGCAAGCACCGGGATCGTCTGTCCATGCAAATAGGGCTTTCCTGATCCCTTAGGCCTCAGCCAGTGTACATTCACCTGAAAACCCTTCTACTCTGTAAGGTTTCCATAGCCCTTGTTCATCCTGAAGTGTGTGTGTGTGTGTGTGTGTGTGTGTGTGTGTGTGTGTGTGTGTGTGTGTGTGTGTGTGAGAGAGAGAGAGAGAGAGAGAGAGAGAGAGAGAGAGAGAGAGAGAGAGAGAGAACATGGACTTGGAAGACATTCGTGTATTTCCTTTAGACATGCATATCGTTAGTATAAACCTTTCTTGTCTTAAAATGGACATTTCCTGCAACTTCTGTTCTAGCAACAGAACTCTGCCTTGTCCTTGTGTGATTAGCACAATTTTAAAGGTTAAATTAGTCAGATGACTTCTGTGGATAGGTAAGTATATTTCATATGTAGGAGAATCGCCCCTCAGCATTTGGGAGAGTACACACGTTTGATGTGTTTTTGTTTTTGTGATGGGCTCTTTTGAAGACACCATCATGTATGTATTTTCTTTCACCCATCTGTCCCTTTTAATTTGGAAATCTATTTATAATAGTAAATGAACTCAAGGCATTGTACTCTGAGTTGCATCTCTAGCTGTCTTTCTCTTCTTCAATTTTAGTTTGAGACAGTGTCTCCTGTCTTAGCTGAGGCAGATGTTGAACTTGCAAGTCTCCTGCCTCAGGCTCCTAAGTCTCTGTAATTACTGTAGTGTGCCACTACATTTGATCAAGTTTTTATTTGTCATGAGGACCCTTCAGGATTTAAGCTGTGAGATGCTCTTTCTCTTAGGGTTCTATTAGTCCCCGTACTGCCAGCTGGTAGCTTGTATGACTTCTTTGCACACTCTTGATGTCACTTGCAGGAACTCTGCCTTTCTAGCATTTTGAGAATGAGACCTCTGCCTGGGTTTTTGAGTGTTCAGTTACGAACTCTAAGGTCTGGGACTCCAGTCACATTACTGACACTGTCTTGGTTTGGTTGCCTGATCTGTAAAATGAAGAGCTGTGTTAGTTCTCTAGGATTCTTTCTTAGTTACTTGGCCACTAGCAAGGCTATCCACCTTCTTAGATTACCTACGAAGCTGTAGTAAGCTGCATCTATCTTTATGCTCTGTAGAGAAAAACCCTGGCTGAGCCCCAGGTGTCTGCCCTTTGCCCTGAAACAGGGAAGTTAGATGGTGTGTACCAGATTTCTAAGTACTTTCTAAAACACTGTGCTTTTTTTTACCTTTGTTCTTTAAAAATATGGTAATATTTTTCTAGGGTGACAGGATGTTGCTCTTTTGAATTTTTGCCAGAATATCTTGGAATGGCAGAATAATGGCCAAATAGTGTTACCTAACTTTATAAACCCACAGACTTTTGAATCTGACAGAATGATTGAACTAACTTGTAATCAGTTTCTTGTCCCACCGTTTTTCAGAATTTGCTCTGCTTTCCCAAGGTATGGAACATCTAATAAAAAGTCTGGGGGAAGAGCTAAGTCATTGTGTGCTACAAAGCAGTATTCACACATTCCCAACTGAAAAATGGGGCAGAGCAGAAGGGATAGATTCTCCTGAGAGATCTATGGGGACTTCGGCTCTTGTTTACCTTCTCTAATACATAGAAAAATGCTTTTTTATAGAGTGTTTTTTTTTCTTATATTAGCTATTTTTTCTTTCTCATCTCTATAACAAAACCTGAAGTTAGATAATATGTAAAGAAAAGATATTTTTGGAGCCTGAGAGTCCAGGATTAGAAAGTCCAGCTGTGGTGAGGGTCCGTGGAGTCATCAAATTACGGTGGAGGCAAGTGCAAGTTAGATCTCAGATGAGACAGGAAGCCAAAACAGCCCTTATGGGTCAGGCCTTAACTTCTTCAGCCCTGCAGGGAAAGCAAGACAGTCTCTGAGAACAATGCCAGTTTCGACTGATGACAGCATCTCCAGTGACCCTCATCTAGGAGCTAGCTATTCATAGACCCCGCCTCCAACACTCGAACTCTTGGGTGGTATAAGCACAATCCAACCACAGTACTGTTCTAACATGGAATGGATAAACTTACATCTTAGGTCCCGTCTCATGGGACCCATATAGAGAATGCAGAAGTGTTGTGTGATATCTGAAACTCCCTCTAATAAAAACATAGTGGGAAAGATAGGGAATTTTATCTGGATGGTTGAACATCACTTCAAAAAGCAAAGCATATTTCCTACTCATTAGACAACATTCTCTCTACTGTAGTCATAGGGATACTGGCCCTGGTTATACATAGGGATACTGGTACTAGTTATACTGATGGGAGAATTCTGGTATATATAGTAGTTATGGTTCTTGTTGCAAATAGATATAGTTAATTGAATTGCATTCTCTTTTGTATATTAATTTCTTATGAATGTAATGTTATCTTACTGGTGAGAGATGACTCCACTCAGAGTCTTTGGAAGAAACAACATTCTGGCCCCAGGTTCATAAAGCTGAGGGCCAGACCCAGCTAATGGATTAAGTTGAACTCATGGCTTCTCAGCTACCAGCCTATTTTGAGGCAAACCAACTTCAGGTACAAATCCATGTGTTCAGGGTAGACATAAGTAGAGGAGTTCGAGAAACTGAGTCAGAGTAGGAGACAGTGGAAAAGAAGGTGAGGCCACAAGCATGTAGTGGAGGAAGATAAGTTGTCCCAAGCTCTGTGCTTGTTGGCTGAGGAGCTTTAATTTATTTTGTAATGTGAATCAAACAAGTATTTTTAGTTTATATTTTAAGACATTCCTCTTTTTTCATTCTTCTCTCATATATTATATCTCCACTGTAGTTTCTTCTTCCTCTACCCCTCCCAGTTCCTCACTGTACAGATCCACTCCTCTCTACTCCTCTTAGTTCCTCCCCCCACTGCCCCACGGATCCACTCCTTTTTAAGAGAAACTTCTCTGTTTCTCTTAAAAAAAGCAGGCCTCCCAGTGATAGCCACCAAACATGGTCTAACAAGGTATGGTAAGACCTTCATATCAAGGTAACCTGGTAGGAGGCCAGGAGTCCCAAGTGTAGGCAAAAGAGTCAGAGATTCATCCCCTCCCGTTTCCACTGTGTTGTCCTGGTGTCCTTGACCCCTCTGGCTCATATTGTCCTTCTTCCCCCTCTTCTACAGAGGTCCCCTGGCTCTGCCTAGTGTTTGGCTGTGGGTCTCTGCATCTGCTCCCATTAGTTGCTGGATGATGGCCCTCTGAGGACACTTGGGCTAGGCACTGATCTATGAATATAGCAGAATATCATTAGGAATCATTTCTTCGACCTTATTTTATTTTGGCCAGTTGTGTTTAGTTCTATCCTGCCTCTAGTTCCTGGCTGTCCAGGTAGTGTCATGTGTGGGTTCCCTCTCATGGTATGGGTCTCATGTGTGGGCCTCATGTTGGACCAGTCATTGGTTGGCCACTCCCACATGTTCTGCACAACCTTTACCCTAGCACATTTTGTGGGTAGGAGAGATCATAGGTCAAAGGTTCTGTGACTAGGTTGTTGTCCCAATCCCACTGCTAAAAAAAAAAGTCAGTGAAACTGCCTAGGAGCACAAAGGAGGGTAATGAATGGGAGGGGGAAGCAAAGAGGAAGGTGCTGGGGGATACGTGATATACTACTCTATAAAAAGTGCCCGGATGTAACAGAGCACTATTCACAGGAAACATATTTGGTGAGGTTTTTTGGGGGAAAAAAAAAGTCATTCTTCTCTTTTTTTAAATAAAGACTCATTCCTTCTGAATCACTAAGCAAGGCACAGATGAACTCCCAGAGATGGAAGCACAGCACAGGGCCTGTATTGTTCTGTACCGGGTCCTCTGCATACGCAGTATAGCTTTTAGCTTAGATTTTTATGGGCCTCTTGAGTGTGTGAGCAGTGGGGCTCCGACTCTTGGCCCGCCCATGGAACTCTTTCCCTCCTGTTGGGTTGCTATGTCCTACTTCAGTGGGACAGTTTTTGCTTTATCTCTTTATGCTGTATTTTCTCATGTTTCCTTGAAGAAGCCTGTTCTTTTCTAGTGAGAGACAGAAAGGGGGTGGGCCTAGAGGGGTGGGAGGTGGAGAAGAACTGGGAGGAGTTGAGGGAGGGGAAACTATAATCAGGATAGATTGTATGAGAAAAGAATCAGTTTTTAATAAAAGGAATAAAAAGATTTAC
Organism: Uromys caudimaculatus; assembly: GCA_028551405.1. Taxonomy (NCBI): domain Eukaryota; kingdom Metazoa; phylum Chordata; class Mammalia; order Rodentia; family Muridae; genus Uromys; species Uromys caudimaculatus. Next base: position 93,890,430 of record CM052705.1, on the reverse strand, counting down.
TTATTTTTATTTATTTATTTTTTTGGTTTTTCGAGACAGGGTTTCTCTGTGTAGCTCTGGCTGTCCTGGAACTCACTCTGTAGACCAGGCTGGCCTCGAACTCAGAAATCTGCCTGCCTCTGCCTCCCAAGTGCTGGGATTAAAGGCGTGCGCCACCACTGCCTGGCTTATTTTTAATGTATGAGTGTTTGCCCAAAGATCTGTCTGTGCACCATGTGTGTGCCTGGTGCCCACGGAGGCCACAAGAGGGCATCAGATCCCTTGGAACTAGAGTTACAGACAGATGTGAGTTGCCATGTAGATGTTGGAAACTGAACTGAAGTCCACTGGAAAAGCAACCAGTGTTCTTAACTGCTGATCATCTCTGCAGCTCAAATGACTAATTTTTTACAACTGGGTTTCTTTCCTCATTTCTTTGAAATTCAAAATGGCTTTGATGCCCATGCACTACTTCTGGATTAGTTGTGTCTTACTGGGTAGTAAAAGGGTACTAGGCTAGTGTTTAATGACTGAACACATTAACTAAGACTATGACTGTGGCCTGCTGTTTACACAGTTCTGGTAATTTCGTTGCTTTACATGTCCTGTGTCACTTGGCTTTGAATTTCTCGAGTGCACTTGTTAAAAATGTGCAAGATCAGAAGCAACTCATATGTTAGAGCTTTTGATAGTTTTAGACTGTATTGACTTTATCAGTTAAATATTCCCAATCCACAACCCAACGTGAAGCATACTGAGCGTCGTGTCAGTTGTTCTAAAGGTGTGGGCTTGGGGGCATTAGAGACTTTGCATTTTCACATGAAGGATGCTCAGTTTTAATGAACTTATTTCATCATAACTCTTAGGAATTGTATAATAAATAGTAATGATTGCAAGTTGTTCTGCTTAGAGGAGACCCCCAGCGTCCTTGTAATCTCTTCAAGGAGCCCTCCAAACCTCTTTTCGTTAATTGCACTTGTTTACTTGGAATGTGTTTCTGCCTTGGCTTTTATTGAATCTTCATGTCTAAATTCATGTGTGTGGTATGAGAGCATTCAAAGGTTGGAACTCTGGAAGAATACATTGTGAGGGAATTCGGGTGATAACACATGTCTCTCAAATGGAGAAACCTACTCCTTATGATGCTACTAAGCGTCATAGTCGGTAATTTTTATTTCTGGTGTTTTACTGATGTTTAGGGTCTACATAAGATCGATTACTGATTTTTATCTTTTCTTCTGATCCACTAATAGCACTGTTATTAAATGGCAAAGGACATTTCCACATTTTTTTCCATAGAATTTATGTAGTAATTTTGCCAGTTGTTTATGCACGAAAATTTATGGGCTATGTATTTTGCTAGGTGAAGGGACAGCCAGTCATATATGTTTTCTAATCCCGTTCTTAGATTTGGTTGCATTGATTACTGTGTCTTGGCTTCACTTACTAAGGGTCTGTTTTATTCCTCGTGCCACAGGAGAGACAGATTAGTAATGAAGAAGAGCACTTAAGGAGGACGGAAGAGTCCAGGCTGCAGCTCAAGGATCAGCTTCTCTGCTTGGAGACCGAACAGGAATCCATTCTTGGTGTAATAGGAAAAGAAATTGATGAAGCTTGTAAAACTTTCTCCAGAGACTCAATGGAGAAATTGAAAGTAATTATGAGTTCTCATATTACCTGCCTTAACTTTTCACTTAGTTTTCTAATATGTAATTAGAATGAGATGGTAACGTGATTGTAGTCACATTCTTATTTCAGAATTTTTTATGAAACCAATAATCTCTTGCATTGCTTAGAGTTAGAAACCATATTACTCCATAGTCACAGTGGAAGTGTGAATTGTTTCACTGAGTTACTCGTGTCTCACTCAGTGAAAGGTAGCCCTTCAACAATATTGCTGAAGGAGAGCATCCTTTGTGTCAAGAAGCTTGGGTTCCAAGGTTCCCACCACGCTAGTCTCTTAGTGATGCTGTCACCATCTATTGAGCTCTTCCTGAGCGGTTTAGTGATAAGCATGGTGCATGCAGCGTCTTCCTTATCCCTTAAAACCAATCTGTCCTTCACTACCCCATGAAACACAGTATGGAAAATAGAACCAAACCTGGAGGGGCTCGGGAGTGTTCCTAGATATCAGTAAGATTAAATCTCAAGTGGGACTAGAAGTGTTGTGGACTGACTGGAGCCCGATCAGATGAACACTGCAGTGTTGGGTCTTCCCTGTTATAACAATTTGAGTCAGTATATTCATCTCCATATTTAGAAGGATTGATCATTCTCAATTAATGGCTGTCATGCAATGACAAATAAAAAGACTGTCCCATGGGTGTTTGAATTCTTTGAAGGTAGACAGTGTACAAGTGTAGACCCTGGCCCTGCTATATTCTGCTCGACATACCCCTAACATATCAGGATGAAGTGGTACTTTAGCCATGGGATGACCACACTCAGACATGGTATTGTGCTGGTTTTAGGAACTCAGTTAATTTTTCTTCCTCCACTAGAGAGTTTTCTTCTCCTACTTTCTGGTTTCTTTCCTGTCTTTCTTGTTCTCTAAGGATGCTTAAAAGAAAATGAAAATATAATTCTACTGTTTCAATTAAAGCTTCTGAGCTTCAACCTTAATATAAATATTCCAATTGGTAGAATTAACAGAATGGGTAGATATTTTGCAGTTTGTAATTCCCTGTGCCTTCTTTTGAGGCAGTGTTCAGGAATCACGAGAAGGCTGTGACGTTAGCATGGGAACGGTTGGATTAAGTTAAAGCTGACTCACGGGTCTGCTATACGCTGGCTTATCTTTCTCCTATCTAATACTATTCTCTTAAATGTCAAGGCTTCTCTGGATATGTAACTTGCAAACCCTAATTTTATGAAGAGGAACATATATTAGCAATGTAGCATTTACTTGATGGTTAAATATTTAATTTCAGTCATATGTGAGCATTAAAATCAAAATATGAAAATCATGTTATAAGATGTATAATAAGCCTTGTTACATGAAACTGCAGGAAAACACCGGTTTTTCATGGATTGGAACATTCTTAAATACTATGTTTCTTTATAGGAAACAAATTGTCCTTTCAACAGGCCCTGAAAGTAATTCTGTGTTTTATGTATTTGGGTGTACATGCAAATTCTCTTTTTGTCTTCCTTCACAGCACAGGTCTGCTACAGTGTTCTTGTCACAGTTCCTTGAGGTTTCCCATTGGTGACAACTTGCTGTGCCATCATTGTTGTACATTGAGTGTGCTTTCTGTGCCCAGCAGTGTAGAAAAACTCGTGGATTTGATTTATACTTCGCTGTTACATGGTAGCTTGTTCCCGTGGCACTGAGAGCCTATAGCTCTGCCATGTGTAACTGGTTACAAATGTTCTTTTAAACATGAAGTCATTTGTAAATCTGTGGAGCAAATCATAAAACACAAACATTGCTTGTATTTCTTATATCAAAATATTTATTATTACTTGAGGTGAAGGTTTAATTGAGGTGGTAAAGATTTAATGGGGTGGGTTATGACACGGAAGGTATAGTGCTTGTCAAATGGAAGCTCCCATATATTTAGCAGCACAGTACGTTGTGGAAAGAGGAGGAAGAAGAGAATTTGGGCAAGTAAAGAAAGCGTGACTGACAAGTCGGAGTACCTCAGCCTTGAGTTAGAGTTGGGTATGGTGGTGTGGGCCTTTAATGAAAGCATGGGAGCAGAGGCAAAAGAAGGCCCACCTCCTGATAGGTCTACATAGTTCAGGAGGAGGCAGGGTTATGTATCAATACTGTTTCAAAACACAAGACCAAATGAAACTAAGACTTAAAGAAGAAAGTGAGAGACAAGGTGGGTGTAAGACACTTCTGTGTATGGAATGTGGTGGATACTAACTATGTACTAAGTGTGAGTGTAAGTGAGGTAACTATTGCTATTCTGACAGAGAATGTGTAGACATATCAGATATGGAAGCGTTTGAGAATATGCATAGACATCTCTTTAGAGAAGAAAGGATATTTTCAGATAAAAAACACTGAGACATCTTGCAAAAATGCATAGAATTTGAAGAACTAGACTAATACAATTTGTATTTACAATTGTAAAGATACCAGCAGATTTTGAGTGCAGTTTAGCTCAGTAATAAGGCAAAACCAGATGTTCCAAGATTTTATAAATGAGTTGGTATAAAGGCAGTCAGGGCAGCTAATATAGGCAACAGTTTAATACAGAAATTTGTGAGTATTTTGAAATATAAAGCAATATTTGTGTATATTCATTTTGATGAGTTGTCTGTTCTGCAAACAGTCTTTGATAAAATAAAGTGGACCTTAAGGTATAAAGATGGACAAACAAGACAGAATTCAGTTTCTCTGTAGGCACATCTAAACCCCTGTGGACTACATTACATGGACCAGTACCGAGAGGCAGTTGAAGGTGAAGCAAATAGGCTTTAATGGAAGTCACACCCTAGGTGAAATCTCATGGACTCATCTCTAGAGACCAGTGATGGAGCCGCCAGACCACTGGATCATCTGTCTCTGTATTCGAGCTGGCTGCTTACTGTCATCAAGAGAGCAAAGCCTAACAGGCACTTGTTAGTCACTGTGCTGTGAAATCAACTGTGTGCTTAATATAGTCTTCTTCTCATCAAATCCTTACAGTTAAGAATTATTTGGATGTTGTAGTCAGTAATTTTGGTTGTGTATGCTCATGCCAGAGAAAAATCTAGTTCTGACATTCTTTTCTCTTTTTGTAGGTTTTTATCTCTGGTCCTCAAATACATTATGACCCACATCGATGGTTAGCTGAAAGCAAGGTACTTCATCATAGAATCCTAATGCTTATGATATTAAATAAATCATACTTGGTTTAGCCATGTATATCTCCTCTCTGTCTGTCTGTTTTTATGTCTGCCTCCCCACCCACCTGCCTACATTGCCACCTGCCAACACAACCATGTGCCTACCCAACCACCTGCCTACCCAGCCAGCCAGCGAGCCACCCACACTCACTCATCCACTATGTCTGTCTGTCTGTATATATGTCTGTCTATCTATCTATCTATCTATCTATCTATCTATCTATCTATCTATCTATCTATCACATATCTATCCCTCCATCTATGTTATTTGCTTTGTGTTTCTTTTGAGTCAGGGCCTCACTGTGTAGCCCTGCTGACATGGACTTAACTATGTAGAGGAGGCTGTCCTTGAACCCATAGAGATCTACTCTGACTCCTGAGCATATCCCCACGCCTAGCTTAACCAAATGTTTTGTTGTATAATTTAGAATATAAAGACGTAGCACTTGGTTACCAGAGCAGAGTGACTTTTGGCCCATGTGAAAGGCATCTAAATTTCTTTTTTTTCACATTTAGTATAGGCAAAGAATTAGAAAATAAAGGAGTGTTAAAAATTTTGGATTGTGAACCAGATTGTAACAGAGACAAATTCTTTTGACTTTTTTTTAGTTGGGTCTATGGAAGTATCTAAAGGCCAGACTAGCTACAACTCATGTTTATTTTATACACATTTATTAAATCCATCTTGATTCTTCTGTAAGCTTACAGCCTGCTGACTCTACTTGAAAATCCCTTCACTCCCTAGGTTGTTGTTTAAAAGTCTAGAAAGGATCTATTTTATGCCTGAAAGATAACTTCTCGGTGTCAAGATTCATCCAGGTAGTTTTATATTATCAAAAGTTCAATTTCAATAACTTTCTATTTTTATTTGAAACTCTACACTATGGTATATATACCTTTTACTGTCTGAGCGCTTCATACATGCACAGAATCTAGCTCTCAGCTCCTCGATCACTCTTCTATTTCTTGTGTGACTTTTCTCTCCGGGATGTGTACCAACTGCTTTTATATGTTTGGCCAATATGCAAACTCACTGATTAAAAAATATGAAATATTATTAATCCTATGCACTTTCAGTTCTTTGTAGAATAATTTTCTTCAAGATACACATATCTTAATCTTTTTATTCCATTTAAGTTTCATAATAAAGCCACCACCTTTAGTATAAACTGGCCTAATTATACTTCCAATTTGCTAATTTATTGTATGAAGAGACTTGTAAGTCTGTTTGTTGGTTGACTGATTGATCAAATGATTGGTTGTTGTGCTTGAACCCAGGGCCTGATGCAGTGATGCGCCCGCGGGCTAGGCTCCCCATTCCCACTGTGCTTGTTTGAAAACAGAGACGTGAAGTCTCACAGGAGGAAAGTAACTTCCGTACTTCCATGTAAAGAATAAATGAGCATATTGGCTACTGTCTGACTCAAAATTAATGTCCTACCACCATATGCATTCTCATTCAGAGTCTTCATTTATTGAGCCAACATTTGTTTATTGTATAATCCTTTGTGTCAGTCACCATGGCTCTCATGTAGTCTCAAGGCTAACACTGAGGTATGGATGGGTTCCAAACCATTCTTTGAAGTGTGTTATGTTGCTATAGCTATTTGAAGACATTGAAGTAACTGATGTTTGTGCTGGTAAGATGGCAGGATATAATGTCGCAAACATGTCACAATAAGCTTCTGCAAGGGCTCAACACTTAAATTTAGTCTTATAAAAATTTTGTGAAGACTGTAGAGATGGATTAGCAGTTCAGAGCCCTGAGTGTTTTTCCAGAAGACCTGAGTTTGGTTCCCAGCACTCACATGGAGGCTCACACCCATCCGTAACTCCAGTTAGAGAGGCTCTAAAGCCCTTTTCTGACTTCTCGGGACACCAGGAACACAAGTGATGCACACACATACACATAGGCAAAACACCCACTCACCTAACGCCAACACTCATACATGTACAAATGAAAAGCACGTGGGCGTTACTTGGCTAACTCTGGATAAAGCAGTGGCAAGAAAGTGAGAGTATTGAGTGATCACAGCTGATGGTGTTGAGGAGCTGCTGGTGGGAAGCGGGGCCCTGACAGGGAGTACCTCTGAAAATCAGCCATGCATTTCAGGGAGGAGAGTAAGAAGAGAAACCACCGCGAATGAACACAGAATTCACCTTACTGTCTAAAATTCTCCCTCTTCTTCAAAAACATCAATCTTGTGCATTTCAGCCAGTTTTTGGAAGAAATAGATGCAAATTCACGTTTCCACCTCTTGCATAGCAAATGTAGAGTGCATGTGTTTTGGTATCTCAGAATCCCGTGGCTGGGGACTTCTGTCGTGCATTAATTTAACATTTCTCTTTTTGCTTTTCCTAGCTCTGCAGTTCTGACAACAAGAGCAATGTACTTAGAATTTTCTTTCAAGTTAAAATCTTTATCATTTCTTAACAGAAAGCTTTCACTGCTGTGCTTCAGCTAAATTATGAGGAGCAGAGATGACTCTTCATCATAGCTCTTTAATTTGGGAGCTAGTGAGCAGTTTTCCCTTATCATTTAATGGGATTGAACTTGTGATCAGAGCAGGTTTAATACTGCAGGAGACAACTGTTCCCTCTACAGTGTAAAAGAGTGTGATAAAAAATACCATGCTGACCAACTGACTAGGGAGGAATTGAGTCTGTTTCCTAGAAAGATGGCTTGGGTTATTGATGGGCCGCAGTCCTGTAATGTCTGTGAACTATGACTAGACGGCTCTATAAGTATTGGAGATAAGATCTGGAATCAGGGGACAAAAACTGTATGGAAAGTAGAATTGCTCCTCAGCTAGCTCATGCTGACATCTTGCAGTATTGGAAGGACCTCAGAGGGCAGTTGGTAATTGTTTTCATAAATCTACTAAATGAATTTCTTTGTTAGTGTTAACTGTAGAAGAACTAGCAGGTTGGGTGCAGTTTTTAGCACTGTCGATTTGTGGTCAGTGGTGGCATGACATAAACATGAAGTCCCACAGTCGGTCTAGATTTGCAGATAAAACAATCAATGGAGCATCAGGGTAAGGCTTTATGGGAAGGGAGTCGAGATAGCTATTAAAGAATGCCAGGTAAGGGGTTTCTGTAGATTAAGGAGGAGATTTTGTTGTAAATTCTAGCAGGCCATGGAGAAGCTGTGGTTTCCTTTGCTTAACAGAGAACAATAGTATTGGGGAACTTCCCTGTGATCTGTTTTGGGATCTTTCTCAGAGCCGCCCTTCCTGTGTTAATAGTATTACCTGTGCTAGGCACCGGACAGTCCTGCGCTTACTGTGGTTTAGCTCAGGTGGCAGGAGAGATTGTAGTGTAGCTGCTCCTGTTGCAGATCAGAGAACTGGGGTGCTTATGGCTTTGAGTTTTCCCCAAGAGCAGAAGCTCCTGAGTTACTGAGAAGAGCTTGGTGCACTGTGCTGAACTCTTTGTATTCTGTGTTAGTTTTGTGGTACACAGTCAAACAAAACTTCACATTTTCGGATATTGCCTCTTTTTGTGAAAAATATTTGATCGTGTCTTTTCTTGTTTAGGACATGGATACTCATCTAATATTCTATCCTCTCAATAAAAATGAAAATATACTCACTATTTGTTTCTTTGTTGGAAATATGCTTTAGATTATATACATGGGAAATACACAGTTTAGGGGAAATACTTTATATCTTAAAATATACTTTTATTTTGGAGATCATTTTCCTTTCTGATCATATTGAGAAGTAAGATTTGAAGAAACTGTTGCTTAAAAACGATAGTCCTACAGTGAGTCTGGCGGTACCGGCCTGTACGGCCGGCTCCTTAGGCAGCTCAGGCAGGAGGAGCCTACGGTGAGTCTGGCGGTACTGGCCTGTACGGCCGGCTCCTTAGGAAGCTCAGGCAGGAGGGGCAGAGTGCAGCCCAAGGGTAGACTAAGTGAGACTGTCTTCCAAAGTAAAGCAGAAGGTAGCTGGGGATTGGCTTAGGGGCTCAGCTGGCCAAACCTGTATGAGGCCCTGGCTCTGACCCTTAGGACCACGTAACCGTGAACAATACTTTTAACTTGGCTTGTATCTGAATTGTATGATCTGGTTCAATTTATTTTGGTAACTTACCATATTCTAAAAAAAAAAAAAAAAATGTCATTCTCCCCCCCTCTTGGTCCTTATGCAAGCATTTTTTCCCCTCAACATTATTTTTAGAGTTTTGATGAGGGAAGCACAGTAGTTAAGGCGGGGAAATTATAGGTCCCAGTGTTAGTGCTGACTCCAGAGGCCATCATGTTATGTGAGTTTTCTGTTTGCTCTGGTTTTGAGTTTTGAGTCATTACTTAGTGCCCTTCCTGTGTTATGTTCAGGCTCAGTAGCAGGCTCTTGCAGAATAGAAAGATCCCTGTGACAGGTTTAGTGGCCGCCTATGAATATTCCCACCTAATTATGAGCAGAGACGACAGAGATAAAAACTGCCTTATTTCCAAATTCCCGATGTTGGTTTATTTAGCACTGCTTGTTGATGCTGTTAAATAAATGAGTCTATTATGCCATCTGTGAAACGCTCCTGTGAGTGGTTAATAGGAAAGTTTCTGCTGCAGGATTAATAGCCTTGCCAGCTAATTATAATTTGCAACGGTTAAAGTCCTGGGTTCCAAGCCACTTTTTCAGGATGCGTAATGAAGATGCTGGGTATTTATCTAAGAAACATGATTTCTTATAATTGATTATTGGTTGATTAAATTTCCATAAATTTTAATTTTATTTTGGATTATTAAAACAGTCTACATTTATATTCACTTTGTCTGAAGCCTCTAAATACAACCAAATCTTAATTTTACTTGACAGTAGGATAAAGCCTTTGCAGGAGTCTATTGAAGTTACTGGTCATGTTACAGTCATCTCTTTGGCTTATCACAGCAAAATGCCACACACCCACTTCTTGTTTAAACAGTTGGCATTTATTTTCTCATAGTTGGAGAGATGAGGCCGAGATAAAGGTGGTGCTTTGGTTATCTTCTGGCCTGTGGAGGCCACCTTCTGTCTGTGTCTTGATCTGTCTTGTGTGTATATCCTCTGGGAAGGAGTTTTGGTTTCTCTTCCTCTTACGGGGACACCAGGTCTCAAGGGTAGGGTCCTGCTCTTACACAGGGGCTCTTATCATCTCCCTCAGGGCTCTGTAAGTACAGCCATGTTTAGGCCTCTGCTTTAGTGCATGACTTTTGAGAGAACTGAAATCTGATTGATGGCTGTTTCATGAATGATTTTTTTGTTACATTGTTATTTTTACCGTAATTTATTGAGCAGGATGAGCCAGATTCGTTGTTTCTCTCTTACAACGCCAGAGACTGTTCAGTCAAGTGAACAGAGGTCAGACATTAGATGGGGTTGATCTGAATGAACCCCGGAAAGGGAAGCCTGGCTGAGTGTCTGTGTCTGCAATTATGTCACTGAGTAAAAATAGGTTGATGGAGGCTGGCGAGGGGTGAGCTCAGGGATCTTTTTTGTTGTTGCTCTTCTACCAAATTTAGTTTTGTTTTGCAGTGGTAGTGAGTGTTGAAAATGATGTGACAGAAGCATTGTTAGAATGTGGAATTAGTTTTTCCCTTTGGGAGGTTAGATGGTCTGATATAACCAGGGTCTTGTCCTCCTGCTTCGAAGCCATGGAGCGGAGAAGAGGGTTGGACCTGATCACATTAAAACTGCTGCTTACACCACGGAGAGAAAGTGTGGCTTGACTGTTATGTTACACTTACACTGCTATTTTTTAGAATTGACTTTAGAAAGGCAGATACCAAATACCAACTATTTCACAATGATAAAATAGCGAGACAGCAGGAATGAATAGTGGATCTTAGGAAGCGTGGTGCTTCTCTCCCATTACCTTACAGCTGCTTCCTACCTGGTTCCTACACCTGTTTGCTTTCATCACATCTGATGCAAACCAGTCAAATCAAGCCCTGCATTATCTCCCAGCGATTTGGTCCCAGAATAGGCAATCTTCCTTTTGACTGGAAGTTGAAAAGCTGACTCGTGTTTCAGTTCTCACAGGCCTCTTGTATAGCTTGGGGCTTACTGCGACCCCCCGATCTTGAGTCAGCCTGTGTTCCTTTACTTTTTAATGCATCTTCCTTTAGGTCTGGCCCTCTTAAATGCCATCCTGTACATATGAATTTCTCCTCTTTATAAAGTTATTTCATTTTATTTTCTGTTAAAAGATACTAGACTTAGATACCATTAGGCTAATAAGTAAATTTAATATTCTGACATTTAATATTTTTCTGTAATTTTGAATAATGCTGGATTTTAGGCTAATCCTTGGAGAAGGACTGTTTACTGTACTTCCATTGGCAGTAATTAAAGAATTTAAATAGTCCAGTTTCCAAAAAATTTATTTTGACCATGAGAGTTAGCTTTTTGTACCACTTCCCCGATTTCTAAGCTTGTTGGCTAATCCATGATGCTACTGAGTGAAGTGATTTGTTATGTGCCCACTAGGTGAAAAAAAAAAAGAGAGTCTGTAGCTTCCAAGTGCCATGCTGTAGCTCTTAGCAGTGTGTAGAAAGGGTGTGGTTACTTGACCTCTCACAGGCACAGACTTTAGCCCGTCTCTGCTGTGCGTGGATTTTGTAGTTCAAATTGGTAGTGTGCATCTGTTAAATATGTTATTTTTGAATGGTCATTAATGTCTGCTAGGATATGTCTTTTATTTTGAGGGCTTTGTATATGAATACTCTATCTTTATCATTCCTCTCAAACCCTTCCTGTGCTTCACCTCATTTGTGCTCTCTGTTTTGATTATTATCATTACATCTGTGTGTGTGTGTGTGTGTGTGTGTGTGTGCATACATATATGTACATATAGCCTACTAAGTCCATTTAATGTTACTCATATGTATCTGTGTCTATGGTTAACCACTTGAGAGTCAGCATTGTTTTGTGGGAGCTCATCCCTGGAGGGAACTAATTCTTCTCTCAGCAGTCATTGGCTACTTGTACCTCTTCATCTAGGTCTAAGACCATGTGGAATTTCTGCTGTCCACATTGGAACCTCAACTGGAGGTTTCAATATTCTGGTCTTCTTCAGGAATCCCTATTGCTGAGATTTGATGGGTGTATTTCCCTTGTCATCCCTAGGGGACATGTAGCTACTAGTGTCCTGGCCTATGTAAAAGTTACATTGCAGATTTATCAATTGAGTTTGGATACCCCAACAATCCCGTATTCTTTCTCTCTCTCTCTCTCTCTCTCTCTCTCTCTCTCTCTCTCTCTCTCACACACACACACACACACACACACACATACACATATCAGTTTGATTAGTAGTGGATCTCTATAATAATCTTCATTTGTTATATGAAGAAGCTTCTTTGATGAGGGATGAAAGCTACATTTATCTGTGGTTATAAAGGTAAGTATTTAGAATAGAGTTAAAAGTTATATTAGTTTAAAATAATGGTAGAGGTAGGTTTCTTCTCAGGTCTCTGACTTCTCAAGCAATGGATGTTGATTAGGTTTCTAGTACCAGGCACAAATTCTCCTTTGTAGGGAGAGCCTGAAGTACAATGAGACAGTGGTTGGTTATCTATCCCCAAGATAAAAGTGCCATTTTTGTATCATTGGAGATATTTTGCCAGTCTAGTCACTCTGGCCCGTAAGCTTTTCAGCTGGGTAGGACTACCAATTGCTCCTCTTCCTTGGCAGCTTGCTTTAGTACCTTCCAAAACATTGAGAACCTGTTCTCAGAGAGGAGTTTTCCATGTCACTTCCAGATTAGTTCCTCCAAGTCATGTGCTCAAAGTGTGTGGTATCTTTCTTTCTTTCTTTCTTTTTTTTTGAGACAGGGTTTCTCTGTGTAGCCCTGGCTGTCCTGGAACTCACTCTGTAGACCAGGCTGGCCTTGAACTCAGAAATCCACCTGCCTCTGCCTCCTGAGTGCTGGGATTAAAGGCGTGCGCCACCACTGCCCGGCTGTGTGGTATCTTTTGTAGTTGGATCTTAACCTTCAAGTTCTGTAAGGCAACTAACTACAGGCGATGTTTTGGGAAACTGTTGTGTTCCTCCAAGCAACAACTCGAAGGGAAGTTTTCCATGTGTAATACTGTTTTATTTATTTATTTATTTTTGCATGATGCTTGTATGGCACATCATCATCAACATGACATAACTCCACTTAAACAATATATATGCATACAAACACACACACACATATATCAGCAGTATCATTTTAGATTTTAAACATTTCACTTTTCACTTAGTTGCCTTTGTGAGATCCTTTGGAGTTCATGATATTATGTTAGTGCCAATATATTGTCATTGGCCCTTTCTATAGAAGATTTTAGGTAAAGATACATCATTCTTGGAGAAAGTCTTGAAGATCCAAATCTCTTACAAGGATAAAATTGTATGTGCTTAAATTATCGAGTAGACAACAGAAAGGCTTGTCTACCTAGGCCACGTTTTCCAGTAACTAGATAGAATCTTTCTTCTCTCTCTCCCCCTGCATCCTGCCAGTAATGGTCTAATGCACAGGGAAGCTTTCAGATGCTTTGCTTGAAGCAATAAAAAGACTTTGTGAAGTTAAAACAAAAAAGATATTATGTATAGATTCAGATTGTGGTTTTAATATAGAACACTACAGGGTGGGTGTAAGCAGTCTTTTAGTCTGTCTGTTAGTCTGACTTAGTGTGAGTCCTTTCCAACTGATATTTATCTAGAATTAGTAGTTATATTATTTAGAATAACTTTAATTGAATAATACTTTAAGTGCATTCTCAGTTTAAATATTCTTGCACTGAAGAGATGAGAAGAATAAAATTCGAGTTATGATCTCTCTTTCTTTCTTTCTTTCTTTCTTTCTTTCTTTCTTTCTTTCTTTCTTTCTTTCTTTCTTTCTTTCTTTCTTTCTTTTCTTTTTTTTTGGTTTTTCAAGACAGGGTTTCTCTATGTAGCCCTGGCTGTCCTGGAACTCACTCTGTAGACCAGACTGGCCTCAAACTCAGAAATCCACCTGCCTCTGCCTCTCAAGTGCTGGGATTAAAGGCGTGCGCCACCACTGCCCAGCTCATGATCTCACTTTCTTGCTGCCTCTTGTTAGTAGAAACAATCACAGTCTAGTGTGACACTCAGCTTTCTAGCCCTATTTTGGCTAGAAGGAGTAGCTACAGTTAATTTGGTCATGGACTCTTCTTTTTGCATTACGAAGCGTTCTTCATCTTTTTTTCTTAGCAGTCCTCTACACTGAGAACGTGTATTTTGGCTTTTGGGCTCCACCCCGATGTCTTCTTGGTTTTTCTTCCTGCCTTTGAAAGGTCACTTTCCTGCTTTATTTTGAGGCTTTATTTTTGTGTTCACTACATCTTAAACTATTTATTGTCTCTTGGTCTGTCTTACTCTGGATAGTCTTTTCTCTTTTGAGAGCTTCAGCTGCCTCCGTTGCTGAGCCATAGTCTGTGTCTTCATCCCAGGTCTCCGGGGCGCTTTATGCTTCTATACCCTTGCTCTTTGCTTTTGAGTCTCATTGACTCAAGATCGGCATTTTCCAGTCTGAGACTGACTTTTCCCTCTCCAGACTTTGTTGCTTCTCGGTTTTTCATACTTGAGTAAGTTAGGACCTCACCCACCAGTACTGATTCTTCTATCCACTTTACTATGAGTTTGGAGGAACTGTCAGATTGGCGATCTGGAAGTTTGGGCTCATCCTGGGCTCTTGGTTTGCTTGCAGCTGTTACTGTTCCTTGACCTCCAGCCTCCAATATGTGCTCATCTCTGAGTGGGGATAATTTTTTCAAACAGCAAGCCCTCCCTTGTCTACAGAATGAGGATGATGATGTCAGCCCAGCTCTGTGCCTGTCCTTAGTGAGGATGATGATGTCAGCCCGCTCTGTGCCCATCCTTAGTGCTGCAGTGGAAATACCCTTTTTTTCTGGCTAGGAGTTGATCATGTTTCCTTGTCTCCTGTCTTGTGGAACTTTTCCTATTTGTATTTGCAAGAATATTTTTAAATGGGATGTTAGAAAGTAAGGCAGGCTTTATTCATTTCTTTAGTCATAGTTGGATTCCACAGCACAACTGAAACTGAAGGACTTCTATATTTTTAAATATAACCACTCAAGACAGGCCCACAGACTGCATAGAAAGTAATTGCAGCCTGATCTTATTCAAGGAGGTTTGATTTGAACTTAGTTTCTCTAGTTCCTGGGCCATTCTATGTATGGCCTTTTTGTTGTTGTGTAAATAATGGATTGCTCAGTCATTAAAGTGCTTACTGTGCAAACATGAGAACCTGCGTTCAGATCCCCAGGACCCATGTAAAGAGCTGGGCCTGGTGGGCTAACCTATAATTCTATCATTGGGCAGGTAGAAACAGAAAGCTCCTCTGAGCTTGCTGGCCAGCTAATCTCGGTCCGTGAGCTCCGGATTCAGTGAGGGAGCTTTTCTCAAACTGTAGAGAGCAGTATAGGAAGATGACTGATATTGGCTTCTCACACACACACACACACACACACACACACACGCACACGCACACACACACACACACACACACACACACACACACACACACACACACACACACACACCACAGCTCACTTGACCTATGCCAAGCACATTTACTGTGCTTACAGAATTGTGCCGTATCAGCACAAGTCTAGAACCCCTTTGTACCTAGAAAGAGAAGCAGAACCTCTCACTGACTCCTCTCAGCCTGCCTTCTGCCAGCCCCCTCAGCCATTTACCTCCTCCTTTCTACTCAGTTGTTTATTGTGCAGGGAGAACAATGGGGTCCTACAAACATGTTCTTTTGTGATTGCTTTCCTTTGTGTAGGAGAATGTTGCTTTCAAGGCTTGCCCACTTGGTGTCATGTGTTTGCCTCACTTCTGTTGCCGTATCAGACTTGATTGCTTGGACAGGCCTGTTGTATCCATCCAGTTGTCATTTAGATGGACTTAGCATCTCTTTTAGGACTGTTGTAAACATGCCGCCTTGAGCATCCCTGTATGCCTTTCTCATGGGTTTCATTTGTCTACTCTATTTGGTAGACTTGCTGGGTCATATGACAGCTTTTTGTCTAAGGCCTTACGCAGCTGTGATGGTTTTCCAAAGCAGAAGTGGGTATCGCGTCCCTTTGCCCCAGCAGTCTCTTGGGGTCTCAGCGTCTGCACTTGTCCACTAGCAGTTGTCTCTTCCCTCAGCGAACCTCATTTTCCTTCCATCCGGCGTTTTACCTAGCTTGCCTCTGCCTATAGTAAAGAGTGTGTTGGAAGTCAGCTCGGCTTGTTGGACAGCCTATCAGGGGAATTCTCAACACATTACCGAATCATTTTAGATTGAAGGCAGAAAAATGTGTTTCTTTCACACTTTGCTTGAAATGTCTGAATATTGAAGGTGGATGAGGTTAGAGTCGTTGAGAAATGGTTGCCTGGACTAAGTTACCTTCTTAATTATGTGCAGCTGCTGATGTTGCTCTTCCTGCCTATAAACCTTTCAGTCTACCTGATTTGTCGGCTGTATGGCGCTGCATGTTTCTAGTCTTCGTGACTGTGAATACATTCTTCCACCACCTCCATCCCTAAATTCAAGTAGTTCTATTCTGAGCTGTTTTTGAAATTTAAAAGTGGCTGTTGTAAATTGTCTCATATATCAAGCTAAGGGACCTGTGTCAAGGTCGGAAGTGTAACTAGCCAACACACCTGTAGTGCTGTTTTTCTAAATATAATGGAGTGCACTGAGTGTTTTATGAGTCTTTGACATTTGTAGCTTAATTCCTGAAATAACACTCAACTGCACTAAACTTTAAAGCAAATTAAAGGTATAATTGTGCTTAACTTTCTCTTTATTTGTTGAGATTATTATAGTGCTATTATCCTTTTTTGTCCCTTAGACTGTTAGGATCTGGACTTCTATTTTGCTTTTTAATAAATAGATATAAATGTGTTTTTAAATTTTAGACCAAACTGCAGTGGCTGTGTGAGGAACTGAAGGAGAGAGAGAGCCGAGAGAAGAATCTGCGACAGCAGCTGGCGGCCTGTAGACAGGAGCTCAGGGAGCTGACGGAGCACAAGGACTCTGAGCTCCTGAGTCTGTTTGAGCACATTGAGAGGCAGGAACAACTTCTGGAGGAGTTCCACCAGGAGAAGAGAGGTAGGTCCTACCTGCTCCCTCTCTTCTTCCTCTGCCTTCACGAGACAGTGGGGTCGGAGGAAACCTACTGGACGTCTTCACTTAGGACTTCTTCTGTATTGTTTTCTTTCCTTGCCTCTTCTCTTCTCCTCTTTCTTCCCTGCTGAGACTGTCAGAGATAACTATTGAATCCTGAGAAACTACTTTTGGCTGCAGTGCTCTCTTTTGGGCTTTTGATATATATATCTATGTGATGTGTGTAAGTATTGACCTGGTAAGCCATTTTCTTCTCCTGATAAAAAGAGTGAAGTATTTGTTCAGCAAGTACTTGTCTTGTATTAGAGAATCTCTCCATGGTGGTGAGAATCCACCAATGTTTAAAGCAGAGGAAGCAAACAGTCCTATACTCAGCTATGTTACACTGGCTGCGGTGGCAGAGAGTGAGCAAAATAATTGGATGCATGCATATTACACCAGGTGCAAGCTCACTCGTGTAAGCCTAAGAAACACAGAGTTTGGAAGAACGATGGCAGCATCTATTGTCACACCAGTGACTTATAAACGTACAGTATAGTAGCTACATCATAACAGGAAACAGGGCATGATGCCCAAGAGCCTTCGAGGTCACGTTCTGTTGTCCTTGAGCCACTGACGTACTGCCTTATCGAAGAACTTCCCTAAGAATCACAGGCAGCTTACTGTAGTGTCCTCTTAAGACAAGCTGAAACTTAACACAGGACAGTCCTTGTTCAGATATGCACGAGAAGATTAAGTGCTAAAGGAGAAATCATGTCTTATAATGTTATTGTGGAGACCTGCACAGCCAGGCCATGTTCAGAGAACTGTTGCCCCAGGCCAGCTGAGTATTGTTAGCTGTGACTACTGGAGGTTTCAAAGGATGGGTTTCTATTTTGTAGTGACAGTACAATAACACCTAGCTATGGAAGCTGGAGATCAAAGCTGTATGAATTTTCTGTACTTGATGTGATACTCCCTAGTTAACACTAGAGTCCAACTCAGCTTTAATGTCAGGAAATAGTATTTGTCCCTGTGATCATTTCTTTGGATTAGGATTAATGTGTATCTAAATACAAAAAAGTAAATATTTGTACACACAGCTTTAAAAGGAAAACCACTGCTAAGATATGAAGAAGGAGAGTATCTAGTAGCCCAAAGTAAGACTTTTGCAACAGAGGACAATTTTTTAGTTTGTTTGTAGTCAATATCTGTTAATCAAGCATCCTAGTGGCAAGTACTAGAGGAAATAAACACCATCTACTTAGTGTGTATGTGTGTGTGTGTGTGTGTGTGTGTGTGTGTGTGTGTGTGTGTGTGTTCAGTTCAATGACTGAGAGTTTTGTCTTAGACATAGTGGCTGCAGTTGGGGCAAGCATCTAAACAGTGCTTGCACAGATGACTCACCCTTCTTGTCTAGTGAATATCTGCATATACAGTTAAGCAATGTATTAGGTGGATAGTGTACCCACGGGTCTGTTGATACATGGGAACATGGAGGTCTCAGGAAAGGGCAGTTTGTAAGCGTTTGGTTCCTGCTGTACTTCCAGTGCCGAAAGCACAGATAGTAGGCATGTCAAGTATTTTGAGTCAGAAGATGGACAAGTAAATGAATGAAGGCATTTTTAGAGCTGGCATAATATCAGTGTTTAGTAAAAGAAAAATCATAATTAAAAAAGGAGCATAATTGCTATATTGTAGCCTTTCTAAGAGATGATATCTGGCTATTGACCCAAATTTCTTTCCATTTTGAAATTTCCTTGAATATTTGATCAACAGTACGGATTTGGAGGATGCATGAGGCTGATGAGGTAATTTGCATGGCATGGTTGCCATTTCCTTAGTGACTCTCTGGGATAGGTGCAATGTCTGTCTTCCCTGGTAGTTCAGTTCTCTGTTCTATTGTATAGTAGCTGTAGTCACGTGATTAACGTCTTATTTTCTTTGTGACAGTGTTCTCTAAGAGATTCCTGACTTATTAGGGTCACTATACTATTCATAGTTGTAATTCTAGACTATTTTGTTTTATGAGTTGAGTTTCTTTCCTGGTGTAACAAGAAAAATTTCAAAAATACCTAAGTGCTAGAAATGCAACAATTTTAAAACTATATAGATGTTTTAAATGATCTTAGTTTCTAAAAGCCAAATGCTTTTAGACTGCTATATTTGCTGAATTTATAAGCATAGAAAAACTTCAGTGTAAATATAAATGACTAGAAGAAGTCATGGATATAAAGGTTAAAAGGTAACTGGGAGTAAAGTAAGAGTGGGTAGGATCAAAAGTAAAGTCAGGGAAGTGATTCTTGAAAAATCAAGGTTAAAGGAGCTATAAATGTTTTCTATATTCCTTTTAGCACTTTGAACATGCTGTTCTTTTAGGCAGACTGACTTATGACAATAATGTGTTCAGTGGTTTCTTTCTTTTGACCATTAGCTTGTCAGGATTTGTGACTTGGACTAAATGATCTTGACTTTATATAAGCTCAAAGAAAGAATTAATGTGTACACCTTCTGAAACAGGTCGTGGAGAATAGCAGAATGATCTATTGTAGGCAGTGATGGAAGGAATGGTCACTGGATTTACACTCAGGACACCACACACACACACACACACACACACACACACACACACACACACACACAAACACACATCCCTACACCTCTTCCCCCTTTTGAGATAGTGTCTCACTATGTAACCTAGAACTCTGACCTATAGACCAGCCTGGCTTTAAACCTCTATCATTCTTAGTAATGAGTCTAGAATACAATTCACTAATTATTTGGCATTTATGTGTAGCTTGAGACTGAGTTACACTATAGAGAGATAATTGATTTTTAAATTTTCATTGTTTTAGGGCTGATATGTTGTTTAAAGCATTGTTTTACAAAGCACTCAATTTTCTACCAACTTCTGTATTAGTCACAGAACTTACAGGTAGTCTCTCTATAGTAAGGGAATTTGTTGATGACTTACAGTCTGTAGCCCAACTCTCCAACAATGGTCAGCAGCAGTTGTGAATTGAAGTCCAAGGATCTAGCAGTTGCTCAGTCCCACAAGGCAAGCAGGCAAAGAAGAGAGAATCTTCCTTCTTCCAATGACCTTATGTAAGTCTCCAACAGGAGGTGTGGCCCAGATTAAGGGTGTGTACCACCATACCTGTATCTGGGACTTGCTTTGTCTCAGGCTGACCTTGAACTCAGAGATCTCCTTGCCTTAGTCTCCTGGGAGTCATAGCCACTATGCTTCAAGATCTCCATGCCAAGATCCAGGTCAGAAACTTGTATCTCCCAACCTCAAGATCAGGATCACAGGTGAGCCTTCTAATTCTGGATTGTAGTTCATTCCAGATATAGTCAAGTTGACAACCAGTAATAGTCACTACAATCCACCCCTTGTCAACTTGACACAAATAATATCTCAAGTCCACATGAAACAATAACAAGGTCATGAATATGCCTAACATGATATAACTATTCCTCATACAATCACAAATGCATTTGTAAATTTACAATGGGACAATGTCCCTTGAGAACATTCATTTATTATCTCAACTTAAATACGAATTGATGTTAAAGAAATTGGAAGACAAATATGTTCTTAACAAAATACAACAGAAGCATTCATATTACTTTATAAACATTGTTTCTGCAGCTGGTTACGTGGTCTTAGCTGGTATTTATAACTACCCTCCTCTACTACCCATTCTGTATTTCCTCCAGCCTCTGTAAGCACCTCAGCAGGTCTTGGCTCTTTTCCTGGAGGAGTGACCCATACCTTCATTCAGGATGGGCCTGCATCCTTTGTCATTCTGCTTGGATTAGGCTGTTGTGGTTTCCCTTTGACTTTAGTCATAGTACATAGTAGTACTAAGAGACACCCTAAGGGATCACCTGCACTCCAGACATAATCCTTCTTACCTCCATTGTGGAGAGGCAATCCAATTTCCCCATGGTAATCTGGATCTATCACCCCTCCTAACACTGTTATTCCTTTCTTAGCCTGTTGGTTTAAGGGCATTAGAAGCCCAAAATGACCAGGGGGAAGTCTGAACTTCCAATTCAATAGAATGTTTGTTGTGGCTCCTGGTAGGAGAACTCCCCCTCTGGAACCAAAACTTCTAGGCCAGCAGAACCTAGAGTTGTGGGGACAGGAAGCAAAAATTTTCCTAGAGGATCACTAGGAGTGATAGTGAGTGGAACTATTCTCTTCTCCACCCCTTCATTCCTGGACCCATGGATCCTGGCTATGGGAGAAACTGTACCATTTATCAGACGCTGATTCAAAGCATATACTGCCTTCTGAAGAAAACTGAGTTTCATGTCTATGTACCTTTGTATATAAATGGTGAGCTCAGGTTTTGGTGATTTTTTTTTTGTTTGTTTATCAGATCTTTGTTTCTCTCTGCCTTCTTTTCTGAGCTGAGTTCTATGTGAGATTTTTCAGTGCTATTTCTGAAATAGCTGAACAGAAGATAATTTCCTGGAATTCAGTTTTGGAACAGAGACTAAGGAAGGGCCCACCAATTGTAGGCATTATCTTTATCGCATAGAGTAGCCGTGAAATTCTTTGAGTTTTATTTGTACATTAATAATTGTAACACTCACCCACTTATGCCAAATTATGTCAGTTTTTCCAAATTGTCTTACTTAAAGAAAAATGTATTATATGACACTTATAGAAGTACTAGTCATTGTTGCTTAGTCCAAAGATAAAGGAAAAAGTATTTTCTTATTTCATTATGTTTAAAGACTGAAATAATTTAAAAGATTCCTTTTAATATCAAATTACTCATTTGTTTAGATTCTGGTTAATTAACATGTATTACTTTTTTTCCTTTTCTTTTTGGATTATCAATTTGTTTAAACATTCAGTGATGCTGATCATTAGTAACAGTGAAAAATTATTTCAAGTAATGAATTGAGAATATTGTTAAACTAATGATTAAACTCTAATAATAGGAGTTTGACTATTCTTTGTTGTAGATTAAATTCTGATTAACATTCTTTATAAGATATGATTGCTTAAGCTAACTATGTCATGAAGGTTAAAATTTGAACTAAATATTTGAAAATACAGGGTCGTGATATTGTATATAAAAATTGTTTCCTTTTAATTATGGAATTTCAGTTGGAAATTCTCTTAAATTGTCCTTTGACACTTTTTCTCGAGAGCATTTTAAATCTTCTTATATTTATGACATGAAGGCTTCTTTGTTGTCCTTGCTTTGTTGGTTATTTAAACCTTTAAAGCAGCAGTTCTGCGCCTGTGGGCTGTACCTCCTTTGTGGGTCACATGTCAGTCAGTCCTATGTGTCAGACATTTGTGTTATGTAGCTAGTCTTTGCTGCTTTGTGGATTCTTCTTTCTTCCCCTCTTTATTCTCCCCGGTTTTACCTGCTAATGCTACATAGGAGAGAAAGCAGCAACAGGGGAGAGAGAGAGAGAGAGAGAGAGAGAGAGAGAGAGAGAGAGAGAGAGAGACCCCTGAATCTAATCTTTTCACTTTTGTTTCTTCTTTGACCATGGCTACTAACAAACTGAAATCAACCTCCCTAAATGATCAACAACAACCCACTATGCCTCTCTGGGGCCCTAGCATTTATGTGCTTTCTGACAAGTTCCCAGACTTCCAAATGTCACACAATAGATGAAATGTTCTGTGTCTGGCAAAACCGTGCTCTGCTAGGGCACGAGGCAAATCATAGTCAGCTGTTGCAGACAGTCAGAAGCAGCCCTGCATCCTTATCCTGGGATGAAAATGAAAGCACATTCTTATAGTATTTGTGTTTTTTTAAGGAAACCAAAATTCCAGAATTCTTAAAAATATCACTACAAGATTATAATTCATAACAGTAGCAAAACTATAGTATCAAATCTATGAAGTAGCAATAAAATAATGTTATGGTTGGGGTCACCCACCATGAGGAACTGCATTAAAGGGCTGCAGCATTAGGACGGTTGAGAACCACTGCTTTAAAGGTTTATGATGTCCCTTCATGCTGGGAGCAGCAATCTGCTTTGCTCAACTGTTGATTCCAATGCTAACTGGGTCCAGAAATGTCCTCACTGAGTCCCACAAAAGTAATACTTCATTGCTTGGAGATCAAGGATGGCATCAGGTCTCCTGGCGCTGGAATCCCAGGAGCTTATGAGCTGCCCTTTGTTGGTGCCTCCACTTGAATTCTAGTTCTGTGGAAGGGCAGGAGGCATTGCTAACCATTGAGCCATCACCCCAGTCACTGACTTAGAAATTTTGACTCTTTTTTTTTGGAAACTACAATAGCCAACAATAGAGAGAATCTTTTCCTGTTGTTTTGTTGGAGTGTAGCTTTTGTTTTTAATCTTACTTTTTATTGTTACTTTTTGTGAATTTCACATCACTCACCCTAATCTCACTCATCTTGCCCTCCCATAACCAAGGGTGCCTTCCACCCTTGCTACCTCTCATTGTTGGAGCTGTAGGTGTCACAGTGTGTCTTAAAGTATACTCTTTTGTCCACATTTCTTTAAAATAAATGTACATCGCAGTGTGTAGTGACTGGTAGGAGACCTCTGGCTTCTGCTACTCTGTCGATAATGGAACCTCACTGGGACTCCTCCCATATATTCTGTTGTTACACAGTGACATGGAGATCCTGTAGTTTTGGATCTGTAGGACTGGCCCCTTCGTGCACTCCACCAGTTCACTGATAGGGTAGATTTTGGGGTGGGCCAATTCAAAGCTCTGGATCTGGGCTTGAGAGGTATCTGAGCTCTGGATAGTCTACCAGCTCTCCCACACCCACACCACCTGGGTGAGGTCCCCTACCCTGCCCCAGCTGGTCCATCCACAGCTACAACCAGGAAGGGTCAGAGCCAGCCCTCCAGCCCTCATGCTCTCCAGAAGAGTTCTCGGAGAATGTTTGATACACATTTTCTTTTGAGATCAGATAAGTATTTCATCCCACCAACCTTGGGAGACTACTGATGTGGCTATTTTTTTTTTTTCCCTCTGTAATGTTGATCTAGAACTAAGAATGTTTATTCTAGTTTTAGGTATTAATTAATTTCTACTCATGTCATGCTTTGGGAAATGTTTCTACTCAAACTATGCAAGTGATACAAAGTCTTTATGGTCACCACTCCCTCTTTTATTTTCTTGAGATGGCCACTGTGGGGTGAAAAAAACAAACACTCATAGAGAGCTTGATAGCATACACATTTTAATATAAATTGTCTCATTTAATCTTTAAACAACTGTGAGGTTCTTCATGTAATTTATGGTTGAAGCAGCCGAGACTCAAAGACAAGTGTGGGCAGTTAATGTCCAAGCCTAGTTACAGTAGTGCAGATCTGTGTGAAACGTAAGCTTGTGTTCATACTTCTGAATAGCAGAGCAAAGTGAACCAGCCATGTGCTCATTACTTTAGTAGCTTTTGAATTAGAACTAACTGGCCCCGAGACCTGTTCCATGGAGATGTAAAGAGATCACCTCTTTCTTCAACATCTTATAATACCTGCCAAAAGCTGCAGTCCTTTTGGCTGTCGTTAAAACCAGTAGAAATGCTTGTCCAGAAATCATAATTCTTTTTCTGTTGGACATTAATTTCCTTTCATATTATTTAGTGTATGTTAATTTTGAATACCTTACATGAACATCAAGGCTTTATTGATAAAGCAAATACAAATTTTATGGTATATAAAACTTTGCCCCAGACGAGAAACCAACTGAACCCTGCCATACTTATTTCTGGACCGTGAAAGTGAGGACTCCTAATATCTCACCCAAAGCCACATCTTTCTGTTGTACCTTTAAAACACAGAATGATTAGTAAGAAACCTGAGATGTGCCTTTAATCTCCACATTTTGGAGGCAAAGGTAGAGGCTGTGTGAGGATGTCTGTGAGTTTGCATCCAGCCTGTTATGAACAGTGGATTCCCGGTCAGCCATAGGAAGCCCGTGTCTTGGTTGGGATGAGTGATAAATAAATAAAATGGATTAAAGTACAATATGAAGAGAAAAAGCTTGCTGTATCGTGTGAGATATTCCCTAAATTCACCAATCTTCATTCTTCACTAAATCTTTATCATAATGTTACAAAAAGAGGCAAACATAATTTTACTGGAATAACTGTTTCAAACTTACCTTATCCATGCTGAGTTGTTAAAAAGCCAGCCT
Source organism: Uromys caudimaculatus (assembly GCA_028551405.1). NCBI lineage: Eukaryota > Metazoa > Chordata > Mammalia > Rodentia > Muridae > Uromys > Uromys caudimaculatus. The sequence continues at coordinate 93,865,343 of CM052705.1, read as the reverse complement.
CCCTCCCCCAGACTACAAGGTTCCTTCTCTCTGTCTTCATGCAGTGCTATTAATTCCCTAGAGATGACCAAGTGCAGAATCAAGGACACTCAGAAAGACAAGCCTCTCTCTGCTTTCTGTTAATAAAATATTAAACTCCTGTAGTCTTCACTGCCACAGAAATGGGAGACTAACCTTTTTACACTGCAAGGGAAGGAAGAAATCACCTACTTGGGGGGGTTTGGGAAGGAAAGATGGAGGCGTGCTAACTGTCTACGAAAAGGCTCTTCCTGAATCCTAGGTACTTTTTATAGATATTACTTCATAGAACTCTGTACCCTGTTAAAGATGGCAGCTGACAGACTCGACTGTGTGAGACGGTGAGAGTGTTTGTGGGGAACTCGAATGTAGGCCTTTGTAGGTCCCCTTTGTCCCACTTGTGCTTTCTGAAAGACCTGCCCACGTAGTAAGAGACGCCACTGTTTGATCACTCCGTGCAAATCAAGCAATTGTAGCCAGCACCATTTCATGTTTCTATATTTTGTGTTGCTTATTTATTTTCTCCAAAATGTTTTTGTCTTATATTTTTAGACTAGGAATTTCAGTGTTCTGTAATCTGTATGAACTCCTGCACCAAATTCTAACGTATCTCAGTTCTTAGAATTGGATGTTGTTTCTACTTGTGCATTTAATTTTTACTGGCTGTGGATCTTTCCTGCTAGGGTTAGCCTGAAATTGAGGGAACTTGTGTTATGGAATAGTAGATAATAAAGAAGACATTTTCTGCAGCAAAAAGTTAGAGGAAGATAAGAATGAGCTAGAGTAAACCCAGACTTAAGAAATGACCTCTGGTGACTCACAGAATACATACAGACTGACAGATAAGCAGTAACACAGCTGCCAAAAATACAGGCTACTGGAGGTAGAATTTAGGAAGCAGCAGCACCTTGGGTTTTCCTCAGTAGTGACACAGAGATAAAATGAAGGAAGGATTAAGAAGTCGATGGAACAAGGGAGGAGTTAGAGTATAAAATTAGGAAAGATGAATTTTGTGGAAACCCATTAAAAAAAAAAAAGGCAACTGCATGGCTACTTTACTTCACATTGTGATTTTTGATTATAATAGTAAAATAAAACAAATTTATGTTTTCTTATTGAATTGTTAGCAAGCATCTGAGCTCTCTGTTGACCTACTAAGCGAGCACTAGCAATCAGCTGTGAAGTCCCCACTGGGAACCCAAGTGTGTAATTTGCCATTTAATTTAATTTTATTTTTTCATACATGTCCTTTTTGTTAATGTGTACATAAAATGGTTTTAAAGGTGTTCTTAGCTTAATTTTTAGGTCTTTTTCTTTTCCATAGAGTCTACATAGATAAAAATTGGTCTGTTTTGTTTGTTTGCAGAATTTGTTACCAGTAAAAGAAATCAATTTACCTGTTATTTTTTATTATCATGCATGTTATTAATGATTAATTATGGCTATATTATTAAGAATTAAGCTGCTTATGGATCAAGATAATTTACTGCGTTAATTATTATGCAGAAGCACAGATGTTGGATTGGGAGATGACTGGATTGATGATAAATTCCTCTTCAAACTTTTCCCGTGTAAAAGTAGTGGAAGAGTACCAGATCGAGAAATATGGCAGTAAGTAGCAGCCTTAGTCCTTGGGTCTCATAGAATTTCAGAACCCCTAAAATCAAATATATGTTCCAGACCCAGCAGTGGCACGGTGTCTTCATTCAGCCTTCCTGCCTTAATAGTGTGTGATGAAGTGACAATATCAGTTTCTAAGTTTTAGTCACTCCGTTTCTGCAGCTCAGCCTGTCTGGCTTCAGCACTGTGGTGATAGATGGTCTGCTTCCATTTTGTGTAAGTTACTATTTGGTAAAACTTCCCAGAACGCTCTGCAAGACTTCAGCAATAGCTTCCAGTTAGCTCTTCATCTGTTCTCAAGTGACCTGGCACTCCTGTCCCTCTCTGTGAAGTGGGCTTTGTATAGTCTCCCATTGCCTCAGCCAATTAAGACCTTGAAATTAGGCTTTGAGGAACCCTGCCCATGCTTCCAGAAACATAATAGCGCTACTCTCATTGAAGGGGATGAGAAGTGTTTAAGTTTGGCTAATGAACAAAGCAAGGATAAAAAACAAGTGCTAAAATCATAATTAGCCCTGAATATTTTAATGCAAAAAGGGTATCAGCTTTTGGACACTATTTCACCATTATGTTAGATTTTTTCCTCCATAATTTATAGTTCATGGGTTTTTTTTTTTTTCCCCTTCTTATAGGGCAATTAAGTTATAGAACAAGACATTTAGAGAAGGTTATTACATCCTTACTTTTGAGGAAAATAGCGTTACTGGGTTAGGTTTAGGCATTAGTCAAGACATTCTGTTGCTGCAAGCCTGGATCAAGTTCTCAAATGTAAGTTCTTCAGAGAATCTTTCTTCACTTTGGCAGTGAGTGTGGTGTTTTTCACAGGCTTCGTACACTCATGCGTCCCTGTTGTCATAGAGTGGGCACTCTCATTTCTATTTATAGAGTAAATAGAATTCCTTTGTGGGCTTCTCCTTCTGTCATTTTACACTGATGAAATCTTTTACTCGCTCTGCCTTGCTTGATGGGCACTACCCTTTGAAAAGGCAGGAAGGAAACGGACCCCTCTATTGCCAAAACAGGAGCCCATGTTTGTTTGTTTATTTATTTATCCTCTTTGGCTTATTTGTTCATTGAGAATCAGAGAAGGATGACAAGAAGTACAATCCAATTTCACAACAGAGGTATCAGAATGTTTTGTTTTGTGATACCGGGGATCGCCCTATGGCCTTACACATAGCAGATAAATGGTCTATGACTAGGATACACTTAAGGCTCATGGAAGAAAAATTGTAAAAATTCCTTGCTTATATAGGAACCGCCTGCTTATAGATAAGAAATGCTTCAAGTAACTTATTCTTTTAATTAGACTGAGAATGGCAAAAGATAGTATCCCTGACACATACTCTATAAGAATAATATGAGTATCTTTGCCATGCCCTTAGTTTATGAATATTAGACTCCAAAGAGCAGAGGTAGTTCTATATGGTTTTCTGTTGTGTTTTGAAAAGATTACAAAGCATGTTAAGGGCTTGGCATCGCATGAATGCTAAATGTTTGTCATGTTCTACCATATTGATCTTGTCCACAGCATGGGAAGATGCTGCGTTTCCCAGCAGTGACACTGTGATGATTTTAATTGGGCATCCTTTATGGCTTAAGATATGTCTATTGAGCAGCATGTAGCTGTACATCCTTAGGCCTGTGCTCCAGAGGTTCGCTCTATTTTGGGATAAGAAGAGTGCAGAGTACTGTCTTCCTTCCTTCCTTCCTTCCTTCCTTCCTTCCTTCCTTCCTTCCTTCCTTCCTTCCTTCCTTCCTTCCTTCCTTCTTTCCTCCCTTCCTTTCTTAAAAACACAAGTACCAGATTCTTTTCTCATGACCCACAAACATTACATTACACTATGGACTTCCAATAAATATTCATTATCCTTGTTTACCACATGAAATACCATGCAAGAACATTTACCTAAGAACACCCACTTAACATGTTTTGAAACAATTTAACCATACATATATTTTGAATATACATATTTATTCAACTACTTTCTTCTTAGTTTATCTCTTCATTTATTCATATCCTGGAATATTCTGTAACAGATTTACATAGTCATTAAAAATATTCAACAGTGTAGATGAATGCTGTCTAAGAACAAAGACACAAATCTGACCTACAAATATAGTTTTAAAATATAGTTTTAAGTTGTCTTATAACGACATTGAAAAGATGTGAAATTAATTTTTATATATTTATATTGCTTTGTATTAAATAGGATCATTTAGGTATGTGAAAATTATTGAGGTATTTAACATTCTTTATCAATCAATCCTTCAAAATAAGTTAGTCATATTATTCCACAGCACATCTCCATCTCAACCAGGCACTTTCCAATGTCCATTGTCTGTTGGTGTCTGTCTCATGGTTTCCTTCTTGGACAACATTGTCCAGGAGAGGCATCTGTATCTGATATTGTTATATCCACCATGTTTGATTTTTTATAAGAGAATTGTCTGTAGTCTGATTACCAAGATTATTGAGAATTCTTTGGGCAGTTCAAAATAAGGATTATAAAGTGGAACTCATATATTGTATTATTTTGAAAAGTATTTTATATATTAAAAGTTACTAGAACCAGAGCATGGTGGTACATGTATTTAAATCCAGCATTCAGGAGGCAGATGAGAACTCTGTGAGCTCAAAGCCAGCCTGGTCTACATAACAAGTTCCAGGGTAGCCAAACTACACAGAGAAACTCAGTCTGATAAAACCAAAAATCAACCAACCAAGCCAAACACAAATAACAAAAGAGTCGAAAGCCAAACAAATCAAACCCCTGCTAGATACTTTACAGTGTAAACAGTTTGTACCCTCCACAGCAAACTATAAGAAAGGATTTAAAGTATGTAGAAATACTTTGCTTTGAGTTTTTGAGTTTTCCAGTTTTATTCATAAATTGATTAAATTATTTATAAATCTCAGTAGTTGATAAAGATAAAAAATACAATCAGAGAACAGAACATTCGCGGATGTGTTCTTTCTTACCTGAATTGTCTTTGTGTTGTAGAGAGACTGGCTAGGAATTTGGGCTGCAGTTCTACACAGAGGTTAAGCTTTGGAGTCTACAGGTCTTTGCAGTACAAATAGATGTTAGTTAAGGTCTCGTTGAAGGTCAAGTTTATTTTTCTTAGACAGTGTTGTTACCATAGCTTAGGAAATTGATTTTCCTCTGTAACACAAATTGGCTCCAATTTGTTTATTTTCTGAAATTCCTGAATTTTGACCCCTTTTATTAGGTTACAATACAGGAAATAAACGAGGAGGATCTATTCTTTCCTTAGTTCCTGTACCACTTGCCATAGATTGTTTTAGACACAACGTGTGACTTTACAGATAATCATACGCTTTTAATCTAGGCTTACTAAGGAGGAGTGCAAACTCACTAGGCACACAAGAAGACTCTTGGTTTCGGGATAATTAAGAGATTCCTCTATGGGTGTGGCTTTGCTGCTGTATAGAGAACAGCTGCGAATCCTCGTTCCTGTTGAACAGTGGCCCTTTCTCACTGGTCACCAGTCAGCAGATTTAACCCTCACCTTGTGAAAAGACATATATATATATATACTCTGTCTGCTCTACCCTGCTCTACCCAATCCTTCAATGACTTGGGCTCTTCAGGGAGAAGATATCCAGGGCTTGTTCCCATGAGTTCTAATGTGCTTCTTGAGGGCTTTTCTTCTCTCTGACATCGTTTTCTGAGTTATGACATTCATTTTATAGATCCACGTTACATTGGCCTTATGTTTGTGGCTCTCATATGCTTAGGAAATTTCTGTCTCCCAGGACTCACATTTCTTGTTTCCTCTCTGCCTGAAGCCTCCTGTTATCTCTTCTTCTCTGTCAGCTATGGGTTGTGCCTGTGGACCCTCTTCATTTATTTAGGGATTTTATTTATTAGAGATCAAGTATCCCCCAACTTTAAGAGGTGTTCTCTTGTAGTTCTGTCATTTAAACTTGTTAATTTAATTATTTTAGGACTATGTTGTCATGGGCTAGCATTCCTAGAAAGTTCATGTATTGAAGGCTTACCCCTGCTCATGGGAGTATGCTAATTTCATTAATGTGTTAATCCATTGATGAGTTCATAATTGATTAGGCTGTTAGAAAGTGGAGTTGGTTTGAGGAACTAAGTCCCAGGATGTGTCTTTGAAGGGTGTAACTCACCTCTGGCCCCTTTCTGCTTCCTGGAACTGTAACCTGAGCAGCTTGGCTTCACGACACCCTTTTACTCTGAAGGTCTGTCTTACTATAGTCCAGAAAGCAGTAGAGCCAACTGAGGACTGAAATGTCTGAAACAATGAGCCAATATACAGTGTTCCTTCTTCAAGTTGTTTATGTCAGGTTTTCCTGACCCTATAGTAAGAACATAAGATGGCATTCTTGTCATTGTATTTGTGCAAGTGTGTTCTCTACTTAGCCTTCGACACAACCAAGTACCCTTTGTCTTTGCTGTAGTATTGCACTGTACACTGTTTCTTCTTACTGTATTTTTTTTTTTTTTTTACTCCTGTGCTTCATTTGGTACTGTTGCTAAATTGTAGTCAGTATGAATGGGATAAGTTTACCCTTTGCTGTCACTTGTTTCAATGGATCTATATGGCTTGACGTATAATGTAGCTCGACCTACATGACCAGCTTTGTAACTGGGCCCAGCCTTGCCTGATGCCTGTCAAATAGGTATAGTTTCAAGAGATGGGGCAAAGCCACTCTGAAGTTCCTCCTGATTGGAGCAGTCAAAGTAGAAGTAGAAGGAAAAAATTTTCTTTTTAATGCTTTATTTCATTGAAAGGTTATAAATCTCTTTCAGGGGCAGTATTCCACACCAAGAAGAGAAGGTAGTAATAGTGAAGAAATCAGTTCATGCTCAGAGGAAAGCAGCTGTTTGGGACAGGCAATGGGCTAGCCTCTCCCTCCTGTTCACCCTCATTTACACCTGGGCCCACTGTGGTCAGACACAGCAGTGTCTTTACCCTTTTCTGAGCTTTAGCTAGCTAGACTTTTATTTCCCTTCTTACAAGCAAAGTCCCTGCAGGTTAATACTCCCAGCCGTGTACCTGTTATACACTAGAGTATAGACTTTGTTTTACTGCATGAAGTTAAGAATATTCTTTGTATCATGTTTACCTAAGTTTGGGAATAGTGATTGATTTTTTTTTCCTGTTCTTATATATTCTATGTTCTGTGCTCACTCTAATCTCTTCAATTTCTGAAAACTTAAACTAATAATCTACCCATATGCAATGTGTATAGATGCCAACACAGTTGTATAGTGTTAGTCTGGGTGTTTTTAGTGCTTATTGTATTTTTGTGCCCTATAACTTCTGGGCTCTTGGGTGAAATTTATATTTACATTTTATAAGTCAGCATTTTAAAATATTTTCAGGAACATTATCATGCAACTCTTATTAAAAGGACATGATTTTGTCAGCATTTTTAGTAATTTTTAGATGCAAACATTATATATCCTTACTTTTGTTAAAATGAAAAATTATGATTTAGGTCCAACTACTGTGAAATCATCTTCATGCTGGAGCTAGTGACCTGGCGTTAATCTGTAGACACATTCAGTGATGCCAGTAAAAGTCTCTGTTAATAAAGTGTGTCAGTATGTGATCTTCATCTGGTGCTAGACACATCTTCAAGTACACAGCAAAGCAACGGGCATACCATTTAGGTGGGGTTTTTTTTTTTTTTTTTTTGGTTGTTGGTTTTTTTTGTTTTTTGTTTTTGTTTTGTTGAGACAGGTTTTCTCCATGTAACAGCTCTGGCTGTCCCAGAACTCATGGAAGTGAGCACGTTACCAGGGACATGCAAATAGAAACTATGGAGACGTAGCAGTTCATATGTACAGGGGTGGCTATGATAAAGAACGCAGATCATAGCAACTCTTAGCAAGGATGCAGAGAAATAGAACTTTTATATTCCCTTGGTGGGGAAACAAAGTGATGCAAGCATTCAGTGACCCATAGAGTCACCACAGAACCTAGCATTTCTACTCACTGTTATATGCCTCAGAGAAGTAAAACCATGAGTTCTACAGAAGTTATACATGCGTCTTTATGTTCACAGTATGCAGTGTCCACAGCAGCTAACAAGAAAAGCCAGTATGGGCATACAGCAAACATGGAATTTCTAGATTATGGTGTCCCAGAATAAATAGCTGGTGCTGGGCTACATGGGTGTGGTAGAAATAGAGGAAGTATGAAGGGAGCGTCTCCAGAGGTAGATATGAGCCAGGGAGCCAGAGTAGGTTAGAAGCCACAGTGTCATCGAGCCACAAGACTTGTGAACCTTTGTGGGTCCTTTTCATGGTTCCTGCGTTTTTTCATGTTGAATAGAGTGGTGGTACATACTTGTGATACCAGCTCTGGGAGAGCAGAGACAGGCGGATCCCTGAGGCCTGCTGGCTAGCCATCTTAGCTCCTGGCCGGTCAGTGAGAAACGGTGTCAACGAAGCAAACAAAACAAAACAGAACAAAATTAACAACACCTAAGGGAAGATACCCAAGGTTGACTTAGACTAAAATATGTGTATGTATGTATGCATACAAGCACAAAACACATGCATACACAAAATAGGAAAATAAAACCTTCTGGTTGGTGTTGTATCATCGTGTGTGTGTGTGTGTGTGTGTGTGTGTGTGTGTGTGTGTGCGCGTGCGCGCACGCGCGCACATTCGAGTGCGTGTGAGATATATGCTTATATTTAGACCTGTATGTGGAAGCCATAGGTAGATGCTACATGTCAATCCTATTCATTTTCCACTTACATTTTTGAGAAAGAGTCTCCTACTAATTCTGGAATTCATTGATTGGATTCTTCTAGGCTGTCTGATTAGTAAGGCCTAGAGATCTATAAGTCTGTACCCTTGAGTGCTAGAGTGGCAGACGCCTGCTGCTGTGCCCAGTTTTATATTGTGTTCTGGAGATCTGAACTCTTACATGTACTTTCTCCATTGTGTTTACCAATGTTTGAAATGATGTTACTTATAAATTTTAATTATATGTCCTTTTGCTCAAAGATAATACCTGGCAAATCGTCCAGGCTTATGGCAGTTCTTGTTTACTGGCCAAGTGGCTTGTGTGAGGTAGGATTTTAAACGCAGTGAAATTACCGTGGAGGTCAGTTTTCAGAGTCCTGAATGCACCTAGGAAAGGAAGCACCTGATATTTCCCATAAGCATATTTTCGTGACTTTCAAATTTTATCGTGATTTTATATTTTTAAAATAAAATAATGATGCTTTTAAAATTATCATTTTCACCTTCAATTGATTTAAAATTAGATATTGCCTTCCAGAAGATGTATTGTTGTACATAACTCATACAGACTGTTCCTTCTGTTGTCAGGGGTTACAGATAGGAAGAGCGTGGGGGGTGCGGTGAAGGTGGTTCTTGTCTCCTGGTTTCCTATGGGCTTTGAAGGGATCTTGCTGCAGTGAGCATGGAGAACATACAGGACATGAAAAGCTTACCAGATGAAGAGCTCCTCTGTTTTCTAGATCTTTCCTATCTGGTACTAATGGTTTCTAGGGACTGAAAAGCTCTGGTGTGTTTGGCACTTTGTGTTTGGGTGAACGAACACACATGGGTATGCTTCTGTCCATTCAGCTATGAACCAGCGCAGCGTTTCCCAGCTGATGGATGATTTTATGTTCTGAGTGACAGACATAGTCTTGCAGTTTTGTGTATGCATATCTCCTTGAATTAGTGATTCTGTCTGGTGGACTCATGAGGAAAATCTCGGATTTCTATTGTAGTCACATATCCTAAACAACACATGGGATTGTTTATTGAGGATAATATTGTATAGATGCCTGAGATTTAATTTTGAAATTTTGCCCATTTCTGCTATATTGCAAAGAATAAATATGCAATATATTCTTACAAGTAAGTATCTTTCCCAAATATTAAAATTTGATCTCACATGGAGAGGTAACAAGAGAATTGGATTCTCCAGCTTTCCTCTTACTCCCACATCGAGAGATAAATGCTAGATGCTGATAAATAAAATAGAAGACTATAGCACTGAAGGGCTGCTTTACAGTTGTTTTTTTTATAATGTCTAGTAAACATACCTCTTGATTTGGCTAACTTGACTTTGTGTGTCTGTGTGTGTGTGTGTGTGTGTGTGCACATGCCATGCATGTGTGTGAGGGCACATGTGTGCGTATGTAAAAATAGGTTAGTTGTAGATTAATAAATGTAACTTACATAAAATTAATAATAAAGTTATTATTATTGATTCAGCATTACTGGTGCTTTCTGTGTTATTAAACAGAGTTCTACTTAGAAACAATCTGTGATTTAAATGTAAGTACCACATTCCACCAACCACTTGCCCAACAGGGTGTTGTCCCCGCCCTGGAGCAGTGGTTTCCAGTGGCTCAGATGCTTTCATTACTGCAGCTTTCTGTGATTTGCTCTGGATGTTCTTGAAGGTAATCTGATAGAGCGTGGCTGTGACCAGGAACTGAACTATGTCTAGGAACTGAAAGGCACCACTGGTGTGTTTATAAAAATGATAAAGATATATATATTCTATGGAGGTGGGGGAGGTGTGGGGGAAGTGTGTGCCTCAGCAGGCCCATGTGAGGCAGCCCTTCCCCCTGAGGGACCAGCCACACCATAGTATAGTATAGAATAGAGTTTATTCAGGGCATGGGGGGGGCGTTAAGAGGGTAGTAGAGTCGGGCAGTGGTGGCGCACACCTTTAATTCCAGCACTTGGGAGGCAGAGGCAGGTGGATTTCTGAGTTCGAGGCCAGCCTGGTCTACAGAGTGAGTTCCAGGATAGCCAGGGCTACACAGAGAAACCCTGTCTTGAAAAAAACAAACAAACAAAAAAAAACGAGGGTAGTAGAGGCAGAGAAAGGCAGAGAGAGGGAGAGAGTAGAGAAGTGGAGGCAGGCCATGTGGAGAGAGGGGTGAAAGGAATGGAGAGAGGGGGGAGGGGATCAAGAGAGCAAGAGAGGTAAGAGAGCAAGAGAGAGGAGGGGTGCAAGCAGCCTCTTTTATAGTGGACCAGGCTGTTGCCAGGCAACTGTGGGGCGGAGCATATCTGGCTGTTGCCGGGTAACTGAGGACAGAATTCTGACAACCACTGCAGGTTCAAAAGGAGGGTGCTGCATCAGATGTCAGGAAGGAACAGACCCTACTTTAGTATATCTGGAGTTCTGAAAAGCCCAAACTTGATGATCCAATGGGAAAAATAAACCACCACCAACAACTACAAATCCCAACAACTGAGGGTGGAGGAGTACATAGCTTCAGGAGTTAATCTCATCAAATGAGGCCCTAGGAAGGCAGCATGAGGAAAGAGAAGCTGGGACATGTGGCTGTCGGATTGTAAAGTCTTTCATATGAGGCACCATGTGTTTCCAACAAGTGCGATGATTTGTTTTATTTACAGGACAATGCTGTGTGCAAGGGAAGGCCGCTTCCCTGTAAGGGCTCCTCTCTTCTCCATAATAATTTTATTAGTATCGGTGACAAGCAGCTGTGGTTTTGTTTAACTTGCTACTATCTCTGCCTTTATTGCTTTATGATATGATTGGATGTAACTCTCAAGTGTTCTTTCCAGCTAGGTCAGGTCATTCACCATCTGTGAAAAGATGAAATCAGTCCAAAGTTGTGTTTTTTAAGTAACAGTTTGTAAGCTTAGGGCATTTGCAAATTGGCTGCATCGGCTGAGGAATGAAAAGTTTGGGAAATTGCTCCTGTGGCTTCTAACTTGGTTATTCATCAGCTCAGAAGACTAGCATAGAGCAACTGGCCAGTTACTGGCTGCGATAGTTTGATTGGGCAACTGACAAAACAACAATAAGGAAGTCTTGCTGGTTGCTGTGACTCTCAGTTGCTTCCTTAGAAGGCCTTGGAGGTGCTCCCCTGTCCTTGGGATGAGGCATTCATGGGGTCATAGGTGTCCGCCAGTCCACACATCGATAGAAGAGCCCTCTCTGGAACTGTACTGTGGGTACCCTGGCCCTAGGATTCTCTGCCCATCTGCTTGAAGGAAGCCGGGCTGTTTTACTAAGTGTATACAGATTTCCCCAGATCTAACAGTGGACGGAAAGTATCGCTGAGGGCACATTAGGTGGGGTTTGCCTGAGTTCACTGGTTCACTGCTTTTCATTGCTCAGTGCAAGACATGGCTGCTGCTTAAGGCAAACTTCATAAGGTGGGACCTCTGTTATGGTTGAGAGAGAGACACGCAGGAAGCCTGCCTCTGTACTCTCTCAGCACTTGTACAGAGCTCCCCTCCCCCTGCTCTTTCTCTCTGCTGGAGCAGAGCTCCCCTCCTGACCTTTCAGAGAGGGTCTGGCCTGGCAACAAAATATTGCTATCCCCATTTTCATGGTGACACTCCCTAACAATGCCCCCCCTCACCGGGGGAGTGACAGATGCTAGCTTGGAAATAGACCAAAGGCAACATCTCTCAGCCCCCCTGTCCTGTGCCAGGCTGGCACTCACCCTGATAGCTAGCTAGCACTCCTCAGTGCAGGTGGCTCCTGTCCTTGGGAGAAGCAAAGACCAAACATCCTTGGAGAGACAAGTGCCCCACTTTTGGGCCATGAGAGGAGTGCAATGAAACGTTCCCAGACAGCTGTGGCCAAGTTGTAAAAACACACTAGTTCCTGATAACACCACAGAGTTACTTCCCAGGTCAGAAGAGTCCCCTCTCGCAGGTGCATGACTCCGCTCTGCTGCCTGAACAAACAATAGTGTGTTTGAAGGATGACTTCCCTTGTCACCTCCCCCTTCAGGTAACCTCGAAGTCTGAGGATCCCACTTATGCTTGTATGTGTATAAACACTCCAAGCCCCTAGACGCCTCTTCTCGCCTCTCCTCACGGTGCAGGTGGGCCCCAGAGCTCTGGTTCAATAAATTCCTCTTGCAGTTTGCATCAATCCCCGACTCCATGTGTTCACTCAGGGGTCTCCGGTAAGTTAAGACTCCCCAGAGTCTTACAATGTCATGGAAAATAAGAAAACAGCATGCCCAGATCTTGTAAGTTTTATGGGGACTATAGAAATTGAAATGATTAGGACTTCAGGAGAACACTTTGGCAAACACACAAAGGACTTTTCCTGCCCTTGGCTGTGATTGAGGCAAATCTTAGTATTACAATGCATAATTCCCAAACCTTTTTTTTAGCATCTTATTAATTTTTTAAAGACATAATTTAAATTAATTTATTTCTAAAGAGGACTTTAAATTATGATATTAGGTACTAATTTCCTGGAGATGCCCTTGTGTCATCTGTGAAATGAAATTAGAAGAGACAAATTAATTTTATGTATTCATAGCAAAATCAGCTAACCAAGTAAATTGACATGCAAATAGTTCAGTAAGTAAGTCCTGTTGGCTTGGGGAATGTTTTCGCTGCATTTAATAGAACAAAGCTGTCAACATTGCAGTGTCACAGTTTCCCATTATGCTAGCTCTTGGTGTGTTTGTTTAAAGGAGGGGGGTTAGGTTTATGTTTTTCATCCTATAAAAGTACATTAGTATGATAAAAATACATGCACACGCCAGACTGTGAACATTCACATGTCTGTGGTAGTCTCCTGAGTTTGTCTTTTGGTCACACAGTGAAAAGGGCAAGTAATAAATAAGTAATGTATTGAGAAGTTTTGCTAAGTGTTTTCATTGGTCTTATATTGTCTCAGCCCAACATATGACTCTTTCCCATGGAGAATATATGACCCTATCTATGGAAATGATGAAACCCATTTCATAAAAGTAGAAAACAAAACTTGTTAGCTTTTTATGCCAAAAGAGTATCTTAGTTTTAGCAGTAGTATTTGGTTTTCTGCAGTGGATTAATAGTTGCTTTGCTTTATTTGTTGAGGGCTTTTTTTTTTTTGTATGTTCCAAGATTTATTTATGCTCTAGAGTATGCAAGTTAATAATCACAGCCAATACTTATTTGTATCACTTTAAAAGAAAATATTGGACAATTTACATATCAGATAGTTTATTTCCCAAATCTTATTGTGGTCTCTGAATTTCTCTTGGTGAATGTTTTTCTGGAGTTGGTTTGTTGTCAAATCTTGTTTTTCTAAATCAGTTCTGATTTCCTTTTTATTCTGCTCAGGAAAATAACAAATTAAAGTCAATAGAATATACATGCTATAAATTTCTTATTTTTGCATCATTTGGATACCTTGATATGAGGGCAAATTCATTAATTGGATGATTTAAAAAATTTAAAACATGAAAAGTCTCGTTTTTATGTTTTTCTTTTATTGAAAATAGATTTTTTTCTTACTTGAGGTACCCTGATTTCTGTTCCTCCTCCCTTTTCTCCTGCCGGTGCCCCATTCCCCGATTTCTGCTACCATCTGAATCCACCCCCATTCTGTTACTTGTTAGCAAACAAAAAAGCGTCTAGGGATGATAACAAATAAAAATATAAGATAAAACACAATTAACACATTGGAATTTCATAAAGCAAACAAGTAGTGGATAAAGAGCCCAAAGGAAGGTATGAGAATTAGAGACTCGTAGCGCCTGCAGTGAGGGGTCCCATAGAAACATAAACTTAACCTGCCGCAAGACAGGGAAGGCCCAGTGCATGCTGCTTCAGTCTCTCTGAATTCATACGAGATTTGATCTGATTGATTTAGTGGGTCTTAGTGTTTTGATGTTCTCCATCCCCTCTGGCTCTTACATTCTTTTTACCTCATCTTTCTCAGGATTCCCTGAGCTCTGAGGGGAGGGATTTGATGGAGACATCCCATTTAAGGCCAAGTCTCTCACTCTGCACATTGTCCCCCTGTGGGTCTCTGTATTTGTTCCCATCTGCTGCAGGGGGAAGCCTCTCTGATGATGCTTGAGCAAGATACTAGAGTGCCATTAGGAGTCATTTCACTCTAAGGCTCTCATTCAGCATTTAAGGTATAGAAGGTGGGTCTATTCATTTAGTGTTTATGGTACTCCAAAGACTGCAGGATATTAAAGATTAGGTGATGTTTTGTGATCAACAAGTTATGGTGATTTTTCATCATGTATTTTTATTATTTTGATAAGTGGTGCAGAGATTTGTATAAATCTAATTGTTAGGAAAGTAGCTGGGTATCCAGTACATTTTCTTAATGTTGAATCAGAATTTCTTAACCTTCTTTCTCTTTGTATTAAATAGAATTCATTGATTAAAATGTATTGTGTAGTAATAAAATATCAAGAAAGGAAAGGGTGACCAATGTAATGGGTTTACAACTCTGTGCGAAACTCTTATAGTTGCAATTTTATTTCTACCTATTTTATATAAGATCCCATCCCTTTAAGGTTGTTCATTCTCATCTTTAACAGATAGCATCGGTTAAAGAATAAAATCCACTTCTGTCCCCTAAAGGCCCAGGGTTAAAAATATTCCTTGTTACAGGTAATTGGTGAGGTAACTAATTTTTGTTTGTTTATTTTAGCAGTGGAGTTTCTGTTTTAGATATTCACTTGTTGTTGATATCTAAAGTATCAAACAGAAGTGAATCCAGTCTATTTATTACCACTTCTTCAATTCTCAATATTGTTGACAGTAAGAAATTAAGCTATTCTGAACAAAAATCCCAATGGGAAAATAGAATGGGGAGCCCTATTTATTCTTCGAGAATGAACAGATATGATAGCGATGAGTAACTATCACTAACAAGAAAGATTAAACCAGGGCCACGGGTGTAGTCGGAGCTCAGCTGGAAGAGTGCTTCCCTCCTCCACGGAACGCCCTGGGTTTGAGATCATTTGGGAGTGCACAGGGAGTCTGAGGTGGGCCTGAGAGAAAGGTCTCTGAAAAGAGAGTGAAGTTACTTTTGAGGAAAAGTATAAAACGCTCCTGAAAGACCATTCTGCTTTGCCGGGACAGCTCAAGCATCTTTATAGAACGCCATTGAATAAAAAGTTACTTCATTTCATGTGCTCAGTGTAGTCTCTCTTTACATACACACAAGCACTTTTATTTCAAATTGGGTATTAGAACTGATTATACAATTCATTTTTACAATGAAAAGGAAAAGTATCCCATAAGACTCTACAAAATGGAGAGAAAAATATTAGTTCTGTCCAACATTAAGATGTAATATAAAACTTCCATAAAGAAAGAAAGAACTTGCAATGGTGCAGAGTAGGAAATCCAGAAATAGACTGGACTAAATGCTTAGAGAATTCAGTTTACAGGAAAGCTGGGATTTGAAATCAGTAGAGGTGGATGGCTTTAAATAAATATGACATAAAACCGGACATGTATTAAAACACAGAATTTATATTTTTCTTGACAGCATCTATTAGTATAAATTTTAAATGGTTCAGATATTTTAAAGTATAATTCAAATAGTATAAAATATAGGCTCATGACTGTATAACGTGGCATCAGGCAAAACTTAACTAATAGCTAGGATTCATAGCTAATAAGGGAGAAAGGAATAGAAATTTTTATTGCATGAAATAGGTTTTAAATTGCTAGAAAATGCATACTAGAATAACATACAATTAAAGGGGAGGGCAACTATTTGATAGTATTTCATAGACCAAGCATAATTTATAAATAGCATTTAAAAACGTCCAATTGTGTGGCAGTTCTCTGAGGTGAGGAAACTAACCATCTCATATATTATTAATGAAACTGTAAAATGATATAGCTCTTTTAAAGAAAGAGTTTGAGTATAGTTAATTTTCTTTATTCATTCTTTAACTATTGAATCTATGTCAAAGGTACAGTGGAAATAACCGTAGTAAATAAGACTCTTGTTGTAGCATGGCTTAAATTGTAAAATAGTAGTAAGAACCCAGATGTTCTGATATTTGCTTCTGAGTTTATTGGATTTCAGTGGCAGGTGACTTTGGATGTAAATTAAGAGCATTAACCTCGCATTGATGATAGTTCTAATTGGATAGGGTTTCTCGGCTGTTGAATTGATCTGCTTGCCTCCTGTTTAATAAGCTCGAAAAGTCCCATGGCTACAGTTTTATTAACAGCAGAAGAAGTAAAGCCGGAGGGATGTAGGAAGGGGTGGGGTAGAGGCGGAGAGAGGACGTCAGAGGTCGGATGTCTGGGTTTTCAGGTCTCTGTTTTCTTTTTTAAATACTGCTCCATTTGCAGTCCCAAGTAGCTGAGTGGACCTTGACAAGCACTGCCCCGAATCTCCCCTGTGTCTACGCAGGTCCAGATGTGATGGAAAGAATATGGAAACTTACAACAGAGCCTCTGACTTCTAGTGTGTATGTAATCTTTGCACATTTTAATGTTACATATATAAAATAGGAAATTACCTTTGACATTTCACTCACTTTATACATATAATTGATTATTTTCAGATAGCTGGTTGTAAATTTATTTAGAGTATGTTGCTTGCATTTTTGTCTAATAAGATTTGCTTTAAGTATTCTTTTGGCTAGAATATATTTGATTAGAATGTTCATGTTAGGGATTTTTTTTTTTTCACCATCCACATGAAAACCAGCAGTTAATTCCCAGTTTAATCTTAATAAAATCTAATGATCTAAGAGTACATACTTGTCTTAGTCAGGGTTTCTATTGCTGCAGTGAACTGCTGTTACTAAAAAGCAAGTTGGGGAGGAAAGGGTTTATTCAGCTTACACTTCCACATTGCTGTTCATCACCAAAGGAAGTGAGTACTGGAACTCACATAGGGCACAAACCCAGAGGGAGGAGCTAATGCAGTGGCCATAGAGAGGTGCTGCTTACTGGATTGCTTCCCCTGGTTTGCTCAGCATGCCTTTTTTTTTTAAATTTTTTAAAAATTTTTTTATTTTTTGATACTTTATTTACATTTCCAATGTTTTACCCTTTCTGGGTCTCCTCTTTGGAAACCACCTATCCCCTCCCCCTCCCCCATCTCTATGAGGGAATTCCACCT
>CM052705.1:93804605-93830737 GCA_028551405.1 Uromys caudimaculatus | reverse complement strand
AGTTCCATCCATTTGCCCGTAAATTTCATTAAGTCATTGTTTTTAATAGATGAGTAGTACTCCATTGTGTAAATGTACCACATTTTCTGTATCCATTCCTCTGATGAGAGACATCTGGGTTGTTTCCAGCTTCTGGCTATTATAAATATGGCTGCTATGAACATAATGGAGCATGTGTCTTTATTACATGTTGGAGCATCTTCTGGGTATATGCCCAGGAGTGGTATAGCTGGGTCCTCAGGTAGTATTATGTCCATTTTTCTGAGGGTCTGCCAAACTGATTTCCAGAGTGGTTGTACCAGCTTGCAATCCCACCAATAATGGAGGAGTGTTCCTCTTTCTCCACATCCTCGCCAGCACCTGCTGATCAAGAATCGACAAATGGAACCTCATGAAATTGCAAAGCTTCTGTAAGGCAAAGGACACTGTCAATAGGACAAAACGCCAACCAACAGATTGGGGAAAGATCTTAACCAATCCTATGTCCTATAGAGGGCTAATATCCAATATATACAAAGAACTCAAGAAGTTAGACTTCAGAGAACCAAATAATCCTATCAAAAAATGGGGAACAGAGCTAAACAGAGAATTCTCAACTGAGGAAATTCGCTGGGCTGAGAAGCACCTAAAGAAATGTTCATCATCCTTAGTCATCAGGGAAATGCAAATCAAAACAAGTCTGAGATTCCACCTCACACCAGTCAGAATGACTAAGATCAAAAACTCAGGTGTTTCCCCTTCTGAATGAGATTCAAGTATCCTCCCTGGGGCCCTCATCATTTGACTTCTTGGTGTCTGTGGACTGTTGTGAGTGTATTCTGTACTTTATGGCTAATATCCACTTGTAAGTGAGTACATACCATGCGTTTATTTTTGGGAATGGACTATCTTATTTCAGGAGGATATTTTATAGTTCAACCCATTTGCCTGCAGATTTCAAAATGTCCTTGTTTTTAATAGCTGAGTAGGATTTCATTGTGTAAGCGACTGTGCTGGCTAGTTTTTATGTCATGTGATGAAGGCTAAAAGTAATTTGGGAAGAAAGAATCTCTATTGAGTCTGTAGGACATTTTCTTGAATGATGGTTGATGTGGGAGGTCCCAGACCATTGTGGATTGTGCTGTCTCTGGGCAAGTAGTCTCTGTGTGTTTAAGAAAATGGAAACCGGCCAAGCAAGTTGTGGGGGCCAAGTCAGTAAGCATTCCTCTATAGCTCATTCAATGCTTGCTTCTAAGATCCTGCCTTGACTTCCCACCCAGACTTCATTCAATGTTGGGTAGTGATGTGAAAGTATAAGCAACATAAGCCCCTTACGCCTCATGTTGCTTATGGTCCAGCTGTCTTGTCATAGCCATCGAAACACTAACTAAGGTAGTGAAGAGTTCCGATCCATAATTTTTGTTCCTTTCTTCCCTTTGTTTTGAGGTATGGTCTCAATGAAGTTCAGACTATCGTTGAAATCACTGTGCATCTCATGCTGGCCTTGTTCGTGATCCCCTTGCCTGAGCCTCTTCCGTGCTGGGGTGACAGGCCTGCATACATACCTGTCCCTATCCTTTCGTAGCACTTTGGAAATTGAATGTGACTATTTCTATTTGATGTCGTATTCTATGTAACTGTTGGGGAATCAATATGAAGTAAGGGTGAAAGTGTGTTGTGCACAGTAACAGTTAACTGTTTTTGAGGATTACTGCAAGAGGCTTCTTGCTAAAGCTGATAGAATTTATTCAATAAAATGAAAGAATGTGGATTCATTTTGTTTACTATGTGGCTGTAGACTAGGCTTACGAATAACTGCGTTCCTTCATTCTTTATATTTGTTTATATTTATAGGCTGGATTCTGGACTAGATGGGTAGATCTTAAGAATCATCAAGTACTGCATTTGTTTAAAAACATTGAGTGGACTTTGGGATTTTAGTAGGTGATATATGTTTTAAAATGTTGTTAAGTTGAGATACTGTTAAAGAAAGAGCTGAGAAATCTAGACCTGGATGTTTAGACAACATCTCGGTATATTAAAAGTCAAGCTGGTATAGAGTAAAGTACCTATAAAGGAGGAGGTAAAGTCTCACAGTTTTTTATTAAGAGACAAACAAGTTATCACTTCTTAGACTATGAGTTATATATTATAGCAGACTCCTGGGAAATCTCAACATATCTTTGAGGTTTTTAAAAAGATGTTTAAAGACTTTTTCTTTTTAAAAGATGTTTAATGATGGATAGCATCCCGCAATTATGGTTGCTTCCAGCATAAGTAGAATATCACTTCTAGGGAAAGGTCACTGTTATATTTTCAATCTGTATGCTCATGTTATAGTATTTCTTATCCAAGAAATGAGGTTAGTTTATTTTGTATTGAACGGCGTGAGATATTTTTGACAGATGATCTTTTATCTGATTGCAGGTTTTGAGTTGATTTCATTGCACAGCAGGATTATAGATTATCCCCAATGATGGCATTCAGGAAAAGGTGACGGAAAGTTCGATCTACTGAAAGCATGCAGTTCTGATTCGTCTTAATTAGCATAGGGCTCCCAGGTCACCTGTGGGAATCCATGCTAACCAATGCCACAGTTTCAGCTATTGAGTGGTTTATACTTGACCCTGATCCCTCTGACCTATCTCATGGAGCAACTGTCCATGTTGAAGTCAGAGGACTGACAATTCTTGCCTTTTCATAGGGCAAGAAAAACTGAAAGATAAAGATTAAATTGTCATAGGGTTTTTGTTGTTGTTGTTTCTTATAGAAGTCTGTAATTCCAAAGTGTATAAGGGCATCTAATTCCTTAGCATGTTTCTTTGGAAACCACTAATTAGCACTGTTTGCAGCTAACAGCAGCAGCTATAGGTTGTGGTGAGTTTTAAAAACATCAGAATTTGGTTCCAAGTTTGTTTTTTGCCTCTTGTTCTCACACATACCTTTGTGCTTGATAGCCTACCTAGAAATACTCAGGTGTGCTCAGTTTTTTGGTTTCATTTGTTTACTTGTTATCTTCCTGCCAGCCTGTAGAAACAAAATTTGGACAAGTGTTTAATGTACTGACTCTGGTATGGGCAATTCTTTCCTTCTTTTTTTCTTTCTTTCTTTTCTTTTGCTTTTCTTTTTTTTCTTTTTCGATAACTTTTCTGTTCATTCAGTCTACTTCTAAATATTTTAGAAGTTAATGATAATTTATGTTTCAGAGAAAACAAGATGAGACCTATATACTTGCTTTTGAAGATAATTAAAATATTCTTCCTAGTTTGAGTTTGTAAGTAATAAATTATATAAATTTATTTACATTGCATCTGATAGGGACCATATGTGTTCTTTTGGAATTTTCAAAAATCAGTATATAATCTATAATTTGTAATTGGGTGCTGAGTTTCAAGGTCAGAATTTATATGTGTCACCTCTTTGTTGTAAATCTGGTTTTGTTTTTACCAAATTGGAATTGTGAAAGGTGCTTTTAAATTTCAGAGGCCTGCCAGTTTTGATATGTGAGGATAATTTTGAAGATATAAAATTCTCTCCCACCTGTCCCCTCTGATCTTTCTCCCCCTCAAAACAAAAACTAGAAAACAGATGACTATATATAGACATTACAATTAGAAGGTCAGTTATTTGTGAACAGTAAACCGTCAACCGTCTCCTGTAATGAGTCAGCCCTTCTCCATGGCTCATTAAAATAAAACATCCTGTTTTCCCAGCTGGCAAAAAAAACACAGTTAGCTTCATATAGAATTGTTCACAGAGCTAGACTCTCTCTGGTCTTTTATTAGTGGCTTGCACGATTAAATCTGTTTATTCTTCATAGCTTGTCTTTGACACATAAAGGAGTTTCAACTTTGATTTACCTATGAAGAAAAGGAAATACTATGGGTTCTGTTTCAGCCTTCAGTGTGATGGCTGTGGCTCATGATATAAAATTTAAGAATGACTGAATCCATCTTAGGTTTAATGTTCTTTTCTAGATGTCCTTCTTATGATATTTCATTAATGATGAGCAATATAAAACTCTTAGAGAAGTTGTCAGATACCTCAACATTCATTGAGCCTTTGATAGCTCTGACAGCTTTCTTACAGTATAAAGCCTAGCCATATCTGGTGGCCCATATCTGTAATTCCAGTATTCTAGAGGCAGAACTAAGAGTGATCACTGTAAATTCAAGGCCAACCAGCCTATGTAGTGGTATTCAGTTACAAGCAAGCAAAATTCAAAGCCATGTAACCACAGGGAAATGATCTATAATTCTTATTCTCTATATTTAAATAAAACAGTTGTGAGCTGCTTAAAATATTACATTTTTCAGGTTCTCGTTTTTATTTTTCTGCAGGAAACATTTAACCTTGTAAGTGTGCTTCCTTTGGTAACATGGTGATGGAATGCTGGGAATCATTGTCTGTGTTCTTCGTGGGCTGTGTCTGATGTGATTGCTTATCATATCCTACAGAGCAACCAAATGATGTAGTTGTTCTCTAATGACCTAATGGTTTAAGTAAGGATTCCTTGGCTTAATAGAACTTAAAAGTAGGAAGAACAAAAAGCCAAATCCTCTTATAGCTCAAGGTAACTATTATTGAATCAAAGTGATTTAAAGATTAAGCAATGTAGAATCTCTTACCCATGAAGAAACTTTTTCAATAATTTAAGGTTTATAGTGTTTTTCAGAGTAGTTACAGATCTCTATAAGACTGAGCTAAAGGATTGTGTGGGGATGTGTGCCTACGCCTGTGGGTGAAGAAGAACCTCAACCTCAGTAGGTGTTAGAAGCTCTCCTCTGTGCTAAGTCAGCTTGGTGCCCTCTTGTAGATGAAATGGACCCCTGACCTTTCATTGACTCCCAGTGAAACTGCAGGGCATGCACTGGAGTCTTCTCCCAATTGCTATAGATACATTTTATCAGTAGATATTTTAGTAGTGAGAACTGGAAGAACCTGGAGACTCAGTAAACTAGTGTTAGATTGCTGTGTTTTCTAGACACATCAAGAGAATTTCTCTTAAAGAAGCAAAATCTCTATGATGAAAGGAAACACTAAAGTCTGGACAGCAGAAGACAGGCACCAGTTTCTGAATTGATACCTCACATAAATAGAGTAGCACTGATCTCATAGATGTACATTTGTTTTGACCTAATTATTTTCAAACTCTTGCTTATCAAATATTCCAGCATCTCTCAGATTTTAATTGATATTGAATGTATGTATCTTTGCAATTAGGCTGCTGCCATGTTTACCCACTATGGGATTACTAAGTGTATACCACTACACTGAGCTGTTTTACTGGTTCTCAGGATTGAAGCCAAGAACTCATGCTTGGAAGGAAGCATCTTATTGGGTGAGCCATTTTTACAGCTCCTACTTTAAAACTCCCAGTTGCTATTTTGCAGATAAAGTTGATTTGTCTCCTCTAAGGTGTTCATAGCCCAGGATCCTTATAATTTATAATTTCTTGTCATAATTTGCTTTCATACTTAAAGTACCATGAGGCTTTGGGTTTGTTCTTCTCAAGAATGATGGGATTAGTTAAGGTCTTTTGTGGTTTCAGACCCCCTTTTTTTCTATTTCTGTGAGATATGTCATTATAATGTTGATGGTGATTTCATGGAATCTATAGATGAATTTGAGTGGTGTGAATGTTTTATTCATAAAATTTTTCTAATCTATGAATATTGAAGTAAACAAAGATATTTCAAACTAGGTTACAAAACTATTATAATCAAAACATCAGGACCATTACATAAATACTTATAATTTTTAGACTGTAATGGGGAGTCCAAGGCCAGAAATGTAGCCCAGTGGTAGAACACTTTCCTATTATATACAAGTTCCTAGGTTTCATCTCCAGCAAGAGGAGAGGGAGGAAGAACCCCAAACACACACATGTCTATACAGTCAACTTTATCAAGGATGCGGAGAATGCACTATAAGAAAAGGAATTTGTTGTAGATCTTGTCCTTATGCAGTGTTCAAAAATCAACCCAAAGTGGATTAAAGTACTATCAAACTCTTTAGCCAAAATAGACAAAGGGTTCCTTCCCATTTACCTTGTCAACAGTTGTTTCTGACTCTGTTACCCAAATAATAGACTTAAAAAAAATAAAAATTAAGTGCCAGATGGCCAATTACAAAAGCTGCCCAGCAAACACACAGTGAGGAAAAGAAAAGGAGTTGTGTGGAAGGTCTTCTGTTAGGCTAAGTGAGAGCTGCATGGCTGATAAGGGCTTTAGTCACTTACCCATGTGAGGAACTCACACAGCTCAGTCTAAACTCCATCCAGTTAGGATGAGCAAAGAGCATCAATAGGTAGCATAACAAAGACGGTCTCAGGTACTCAACATGGACCTTGGAAGGTGCTCAAGGCCATGGAAAGCACATTAACGCACAAGGCATCATATTACACATTAAAATTTCTGTTGCCAAAAGACAAGAAGTAACGACTATTGTTGAGGATGTTTTTAAAAAGGGAAATCAGTGGGGGAATAAATGTGTACCGCCTTCCTAGCAGTCTAAGGGCTTTCCAGAAGATTACAATGAGCAGAATGAAAATATGACTCAGATGGACCGGTTTTTGTGTCTTTCCAACCGAGGTGAAGGTGGTGTGTTGAGACAGCATTGTTCACTATTGCCAGCCAGTGTGTGGAAATAATCTACATGCCCAGTGACAGATGGATGGATAAGGAAGTTGAGGGAGGGGTAGATAGGGAGAGACAGATCTCGGGGAATAGGAGAACAGTATTACTACTGTGCTGTAGAAGAAGGCATGTGTCATAACAATCCATGATCTCGGGGAATAGGAGAACAGTATTACTACTGTGCTGTAGAAGAAGGCATGTGTCATAACAATCCATGAATGTGTGCAAAGAAGCTGAGGCAAGTGAATCTTTCTAAAGCTAGAACTGTGTGATTCCACACTGTACTTACCTACAGTACTCCTCAGCCACAATTACTACTAAGAGTGGTGTCCTTCCTATGGGGTTGCTGTCCCCTTCAGCTCCTTCAGGACTTCCCCTAACTCTTCCATAGGGGTCCCCATTCTCAGTCCAACGGTTGGCTGTAAGTATCTGCATCTGCCTCAGTTACCTGCTGGTAGGACCTCTCAGAGGACAGCCATGCTAGGCTCCTGTCTGCAGGCACTACCTGGTGTCAGTAATAGTGTCAGGGTTTGGTCCCCACCCATGGCATGAATCTCAAGTTCGGCCGGTCTTAGATGGCTTTTCCTTCAGTCTCTGCTCCATTTTTGTCCCTGCATTTATTTCTTTTAGACAGGAACAAATCTGGTATAAATTAACCGGGACCCCTCAGAGCTCCCAGAGACTAAGCCACCAAACACAGAACATACACGGGCTGCTCTGCAGCCCCTGGCACGTGTGTAGAGGAGGACTGACTGCCTTGTCTGGCTTCAATGAAAGAGGATGTACCTAATTCTATAGAGACTTGATGCCCCAGGGAAAGAGGTGCTGGGGGTCTTTGAGGTGGGGATGGGTGGGTAGGTGGGGGAGCACCCTCTCAGAGGCAAAGGGGATGGGGGATGGGGTGAAGAACTCTGTGAGGGGGGACTGAGAAGGGGAGCAACATTTGGGATGAAAATAAATAAAATAATTTAATACAAAAAATAAATAAATAAAAAAGAGTGCTGTCAGCACAAAGGGACATGGAGTTGGTGGGCAGATGTCCTTGCAGAAGCATCTTGCTTTAAGGCTGTGATACCTTCTGTACGAGCTGGTGGCTTGGCTGTCTCTTGTGACAGTCCCTATCAGACAGTCACGTTTAAGAACTTGGCCATTGCAAGCCATGGTTCTCTGTTTTTGAGGAGGGCCCGGCTAGATTTTTATCCAACTGCTTTAATTCTGACACCGTTCATGTGCGATGGGGCATTAATTAACCCTGAATGTTTCCCGCCGTTGTGCCTCTGTGGGTAATGCTGAAGGGTGGTATGCTGGTTGGCACGTGCCTGACCCTGAAGACCGAAATTGAACCACATCAGTCACAGGTGACGCTAGCCATAGCAGGCTAAGGTTTGTAAAAAGGAGAGAAGTTCTTCAAGGGTTAGGAGTCTCTGTTTTGTAGACTAGATCCGTTCTAGAGATCTGACTTCGAACATGGAAAGGGGATAACATCTGGCGTGTAAATAAATAGAATGTCCAATAGAAAAGATAAAAGAAAAACAAGAATGTGTTAGTGTATATGGGAGATTCCTAAGAGGGTTCATTTTAAATGTTCTCAACACATGTACATGCTCACTATGTGAAATGAGCACTGCCTTAGCAACAAAATTAACAAAGTTCTAAGACTGAGCCTGTGTAGGTCTGAAATGCCAGTTTACATTTCTTAAGCACACACTCTATCAGTCAGGTTTTAAAAGTTGTTTTTTTTTTATTTTAAAATTTCTCTCTCTCTTTCTGTTGTACTAGTGCTGTGGTATGTGTGTGTGTGTGTGTGTGTGTGTGTGTGTGTGTGTGTGTGTGTGTGTGTGTGTGTTGTAGTCATACACACCTGCCTGATATGGGTGCTGGCATCTGAACTTGGGGACTCTGCAGGAGCAGCTCTTGCTCTTAGCCACCGAGCAACCGCTCTGGTCCAGCTATCAGCAATGTTGCAATAAACATAAAAAAGGGAAGTTGCAGAAATCAACCCATATTAATTTTTTTGTCTCCATTTGGTGGTTTTCTGCATTAGAACTAGCAAAGACTTAATTTCTAGAGTCAAATTACAATGAAGTTGGAACAAAACCAACAACTGAATGGAATTCACTCCATTACCTTAGTTTTTACAAGATGATGCTACATAAACAGGTAACTTACACGTCTTATTGGATTAAAGACTAAAGACATTGCTCTGTCTAGGGTGCAGTCCTTTAGAGGGAAAGGTTTGAAACTAGCTGGTGGGCGTTGCCTGCAATTCTTAATGAGTAAAGCTGGTTGTAGCTTTGACTGCTCAAGGTGTATGTTTCTGATAATGGTACATTAACTTCCATAATAAGATTGTTAGTATGTGTGTCATGATTCTCGCAGTCCACTTCCAGTCCTTTGACTCCTTATCGTTTAGTACGTGCAGGTTCCTTATTATTAAGTCTTCGTGGCTTGTATATTCAAGTTTCTCAAACTTGGTCATGCTAAAGCCACATGCTGTATAATGCCACATGCTTTTGTGTATTTGAGGTTGTGTGCTGTATTTTTTTCTCATCAATTTCATTTCTGTAACATCAGATTTTGTTTTATAAAGAACAAGCAGATGGTAAGTTTACTTCATTTGTAAGAAGGGGCTCCAGTCATGGCTAGGACTGACTGTTGAGCTCTTTCTGATAGCTCCTCTTACTTTCTGCCGTTAGCGTCTATAATCTGAGTAGATTTGATGGCGATTTGTGTATTTTCTCATCAGTTTCTCTAATATTCTCAAATGTTTAGATTTATTCCTTGTTTTATATTTCAAAAAAGAATCATAAGCTGTTTTTGTGGGAACTTTTAGAGCTTAGTAAGACCAGGCTTGTTTTTTTGTTTGTTTGTTTTGTTTTTTAATTTTAAGTGATATCCATTTTATATGACCTATACTGTCCCTAGTGTCTACTTTACTGTATAAATAATTTTTTTCAAGAATTCTTTTATTTGCCAGTAATAAGAATTTGTGAGTAGCACATTCTTCCTTTGCGATTTGCCTAGAAATGTCTATATTTGGCTTGTTAAGAGCAGGCCTCTGATTGGCCACATCACTGGCAGGAGCAGCCTCAGGGTGAACATTATTAGTCCAGAGCCTACCAATCCTCATCTCATTGGCCGTAGGTAATCATGTGGCCATGTGTGTTAGTTTGCGTCATGTGTGTCAGTGAGGGGACAAAGCTTTCCTCCTGTAAGAAGGCTCCGATGATTGATGTTGGTGATGGAGTCTCACTTGTGTACTATGTTGTACTTTTTAAGACTTTAAATATTGCAGTTGTCTCTTGGAAGTCATTTAAAAAGAGACAAAATCTCCTCACAGACTAGGTTTCTTTGTTTCCTTTTATGTTTTATTGCTGTCTATACAAGCCTTTAAGATTATAACCTGTTTAGTAATGTTTTGTGGTTTTAATGTGATATTCTTAGTGGTTTTTTTCTTTGTTAAGCTCTCGCATTTCAGACAGATTTACTATTGAGAAATCATATCTTAAGATTCTTAGCAGTTATTCCATTCCGTGAGGAGTCTGATGGCTCCTCTGTTTTCCTTCTCTGAAATTCTGGTAAGGGATTATTGGAACCTCTCTGTCTCTCCTGCACATGACACATTTGCTTTTAATGCTGTTTTTGACAAGCACTTTCTCTGCCACATGTGAATGAGCTCCCTAGGACTCAGCACTTTCTAGTTCTTCGGAATTTATCACTTACATTTGACTTTTATAAGAAGAACTGTGAATTTCACTTCTCTCTCTCCCCCTCTTCTTCTCTGCCCCTGTCTCTCTGTCTCTCTGTTCCTATCTTTGTTTCTCTGTCTTTGTCGTCGTCTTTGTCTGTCTGTGTGTGTGCACATTTGCACATGTGTACGTGCGTGTGTGCATGTGTGTGCATGTATATGATTGTTCCAGTGCTTGCTGGGATTGTACCAATATAATTCTCTGTATGTTTGTATATATTCCTGTGTGTCTATGTCTGTGCACATGTATGTGTCTGTCCATGCACACAGGACATTCACGTGTGTGGCAGTCTGAGGACATCTTCCGAAAGTTAACTCCTCCTGCCGTGTGAATCCAAGGCTTGAGCTTAGGTCAAGCTTCCTGGAGAGCACCCTTATGTCTCCCCAGCTCCTGTTTTGTTTTGCACAGTCTCTCACTGGCCAGAGGCTCACCAATTAGTGTAGCCCTGGTAGCTGCTGAGCCCCAGGTATCTGTCGGTCTCTGCTTCCCCAAGCATTTGCCTCTATTGCCTGCGTTTTTAATTTGAGTTCTCACATTTGAACTCAGGTCCTCAAGATTTCATGCTCAGTGCCTTATTTGTCTCCCCAGCCCCCAATTCTTTAAATGTAAACTTTCTGGTTTTATTCTGCCTCATCGTATTTCACAATTTATTGATATTGGTAAAGGAATTTTAATCCACTTATCTTCCTTCAGAGGGTTAGTATGATATAGCTAAATTTAGAAGCCCTAGTTCCCTGGGGCCTGCCTGCATTTAAATTCTATGTCACCACAAAAGAGCTCTGCTCTTTTGCAGTCTGTAGGGGTTTTGTTCTCAGTCAGTACTTACATCTCTCAGTCAGTACTTACATCTCTCAGTCAGTACTTACATCTCATCTCTCAGTCAGTACTTACATCTCTCAGTCAGTACTTACATCTCATCTCTCAGTCAGTACTTACATCTCTCAATCAGTACTTAACATCTCTCAGTCAGTACTTACATCTCTCAGTCAGTACTTACATCTCATCTCTCAGTCAGTACTTACATCTCTCAGTCAGTACTTACATCTCTTAGCTTGCTTTTGTTTCTTTCTGGGACTCATGCTTGTGGTGCTTATATATTTACTTTGGTGTCTTCTTAAAAACTGTCTATGTGTTCTCCACTTACATATGCTGAATTTAGTGTTCTAGTCTTAACATCTGAAGATGGTTTTTTGGATTTATGCAAGGTAGCGCAGTAAGCCTTTTATAGTGTCAGTTACTGTGGGTACTGTATTTCTGGGGGTTTCATTATGGTGGATTCCTGCTTAATGTGGACTGGAGACTTTGTGCACTTCTCAGGGAATGGTAGCCTTGATTGAGAGAGAGGCCTGTGTTTTCAGACGCCAACATATTTTCTTAGAATTAAATCTTTCTGTGATTCTCATAAATCCCAAGACCTGCTTACTTTGTCCTGGATACAAGTCTGTGATTCTGAGTTACAAACAGGGCAAGTCCAGCTGGTTAGCAGGGTGAGCAGGGAGGGCCTCTTAACTTTACTACTTGGCTCCAAGCAAACAATCTCCTTGCCACAAGATCATATTGTTTTAAAAGATCACTTGGGCTTTTTCTTCAGGCCTCCTGATCCTCTACACAGGTTATTAGCAAACACAAGGAGCAGTAAAGTCCACTCCACAGAGGCCTGGTTTCTCCTGATGTTTAAATATGCCCTAGCAACTGCTATTTGAAAAAGCCCTCTTTCGTCTGTCTCCGAGGGAACTGTTTGCTGTTGTGATTGGGTAGTGACTCCCTCTCTGCTCTCAACCTCCTAGTGTGTCAGCTCTTGTGGTGCCTTTCCACACTGCTCAGTCTGTGCCGTGACCTCTGCCTACTTGCACTGGCACAGATGGTCTTGCTCTCTCCCTCCCTCCCCCTCTCTCTCTCCCTCCCTTTCCTTCCCCCCTTCCCCTTCCTTCCTTCCTTCTTCTGATCCCTGTCTCTTTCTGAGCTTGGGCTCACTATGAGTTCAGCAGAGAACGGTGCATTTTATTAGTGCTCTTGTTTTCTGTCATCTCACTTAACTTTAAAATGTTTAATATCAGATCTCTCTACCCCTGCCTGTCTCCGTCAATCCCACCATGAGGTTAGGTAGTTAAGAGGAATTGTCCAGACAGTGATTCTGATTCTTATGGTCTACCACATGTTCTTTATGTTTCTCCTGTAAATTGTCTCCTTCTTAATTTATAGAATTTGAAAGTTTTACTGTAATTGTGATTTAGGTTAAAAGTATATGGTAGCATGAATGTGGCTAAGCCCTAGTAGATACTCTAAAGCAGCAGTTTTTGTTTTTGTTTTGTTTTTTAAATTGAATATTTTCTTTATTTACATTTCAAATGTTATCCCCTTTCCCAGTCCCCCCCGAAAACCTCCTATGCCATCCCCCTCCCCCTGCTTCTATGAGGGTGCTCCCCCACCCACCCACCCACTTCCTCCTCCCCACCCTGGCATTCCCCTACACTGGGACATCCAGCCTTCCCAGGACCAAGGGCCTCTTCTCCCACTGATGTCAGACAAGGCCATCCTCTGCTACATATACAGCTGGAGCCATGGGTCCCTCCATGTGTGCTCCTTGGTTAGTGGTTTAGTCCCTGGGAGCTCTGGGGGGTCTGGTTGATTGATATTGTTGTTCTTCCTATGGAGTTGCAAACCCCTTCAGCTCCTTCAGTCCTTTCTCTAGCTCCTCCATTGGCGACCCCATACTAAGTCCAATGGTTGTCTTCTAGCATCCACCTCTGTACTTGTCAGGTTCTGACAGAGCCCCTCAGGAGACAGCTGTATCCGGCTCCGGTCAGGAAGCACTTCCCAGCATCCTCAGTAGTGTCTGGGTTTGGTGACTGTGTATAGGATGGACCCCCAGGCGAGCAGCCTCTGGATGGCCTTCCCTTCAGTCTCTAAAGCAGTGGTTTTCAATCCCTTTTGAGGTCACAGAACTGTTTCACAGGGGTCATATATCAGATATCTTACATTTCAGGTATTTACATTATGGTTCATAACAGTAACAAAATTATATTTATGAAGTAGCAACAAAAATAATTTTATCTTTGGGGGTCACCACAACACAAGGAGCTGTATTAAAGGGTCACAGCACTAGGAAGCTTGCGAACCGCTGCTCTAGAGACTGACAGTAAAGAAACGGACCCTGAAGCTGAGAGCCAGTTACAACTAGAGCCCCCTCTTTTCCCTTCAATTCCTGTGTTACGGCTTTTCTCCCAAGTTAATTAACTTCTGTGTCTCCTGGCCGTCACCCATTAATTTCATCTTTTTTTTCTTTAGCCTAGGATGTGGTTTCATTCTTTTGATTATTGGTGCTTATGAGAAATGTTCCTTATTTGCTTTAAATTAAGGTCGGATTCCAGTCTTATCCACACGCCAGGCTGATTTCAGCTGTGAGGAACAGTGCGGCCTGCGATGCACTTGTGTAACCTATGGGCATTCCCTTAGACACTTGGGATGGGGACAAATTTCTTCAAGTATTCAGGACCTAAGTCTTATCCTAAGATCTTGGTATGTAAATTCTTAATTTCTTCATTTCACACAGGGTTTTTAATCACTAAAATTAAAAGAATATAACCCTGTCATTTGGAAAATCTCACTGAGACAGCTTGTGATGATGAAGTGACCTCAGATTCTCTCTCTCTCTCTCTCTCTCTCTCTCTCTCTCTCTCTCTCTCTCTCTCTCTGTGTGTGTGTTACAGCAGAGTGAGGCTACTGCAGGGTTGTAGACTCTAACTGTCCTCTCTGCCTCAGACCCTTGGGCTATCAGAATGAGTTTTCATTGGTGTCTTGTTAAAGTCAACCTACTTTGTTCTTAGTATCATTATATTTCATTGCTGAACGACACAGCAACCATAGTGAAGTTGGGAGGGCGATCAAGAGTGTAAAATCCTACATTTACTGTAGGAGAGAGCTTCATATTCTCAGAGCATATGGCCAGCTGCACAGCCCTTGGTTCAGGGTGGTACTCACCCTTAATGGCGGTTTTTCCTCTACTCTGCTACTTCTTGTGTGGCAATCACTTTACTGTCTGAGTACAGGCCCCTTCTTGTGCTATTTTTTTTTAAGTTTGTCTTAACACGAAATGTTGCCTTGTCTTTATCTGCAAAATGAAGGCAGCCAGTCCTTCCTTCTTAAATGGCTTGCATTCGGTCGCTCAGTGCGGGGAGTCTTACAGGGATCATTCAGCATTGTTTCATTGCTCTGTGCCTTGTGACCTGCCCCGCAGCTAGAGCATTCCTGCATCCTGCTTACAGGTGTTTCATAGCTTCCTCCCTGTTTACTTACCTTGTTGAATTCCCTAATGTTGTTATTATTTTAAAATTTATCAATCCAATTATTTTCAAGCCCTTCAAATGGTCATGTTAGATCTGAACTCTTGTCATTCCTTAGTGATGTTTGCTACCAGAAAGCCTTGGGGCCATCCTCTACCAATCAAGACTGAATGAACTGGACCATGATAATGTAGAGAAATGCAGCTGCAGCCCAGGTGCAGCTAGTCCGATGTGCCTAGGAAGCAAAGCGTAGTCTTCAGTTGGGCTGGTTCCTTTTTCTGATGCTCAGCAGTAATGCATAGATTGCTTTCTCTTGCTTTCTCTTAGTTTCATGGGGCACATGTTTATTTTTAACTCAGATTGTTTTTAATGTTCTATTTTCCTCCTTCAGGTTTTTTTTGAAGAATATCTTCTTATTTCCAATCTAATGATTGCATATTGAGAAAAAATGCATTGTAAGTTACAGAATACAGTTACATAGCTCACGCTTTTTCTCCGGTCTTTATTTTTTCATACAGTACTGCATATTCTCCTTGAAACTGCACAGCATCAAATTTAAGGTCATACATACAGCGTTTTCCTATTGAGTGCAAAGGTAGAGAGTGGCTATGACCTTCTGGACTCTTGCAAAGACTACGGTCACAGCTGGTTCAAAGATTGGGTGTTATGTATACGTACATATAGGTGTTGGTTAAGGAAGTAAAAGGGTATCTTCTGAGAGACTGGAGGATAGTTCAGTGAGTAAAGGGCTTGTCATAAGAATGTGGTGCCTGATGTTTACATTCCAGCACCCACATAAGAGCCAGGTCTTTTGTCCCAGGCTTGGGAGGTGGACACAGGAGATTCTTGGGGCAAGCTGGCTAACTAGACCAGCCAAGTTGGTGACCTCTTTTTGTTTGTTAGTTATTTTAAAAAATCACTTTATTGTATTAATCACAAAGACATTATACACAGTTATGTTACAAAATATCCTACCTAGGGTATGGTAACAAGTCCAACAAAGACTTTACTATAATGTTTCTTATTTATTATATGTACATTGCTTAGAAATTTTACTGTAGACCTTAAAATTCTAGTTTCAAAGTATGGTTTAGTATTTTCAGTGCTGAATGGGAGCAATTTAATCTCTCTGAAGGAACATATATGTCAGTCCTTTTCTATGACACAGAGTAATTAAACTAGTATTCTTACATATTTCTGTATTCGTGGGTAGGAGTGTGTGTGTGTGTGTGTGTGTGTGCGTGTGTGTGTGTTGAATCAGCAGACTGTGTGAGCAGAAGTCCTCTGATACTGAGGTTATTTGAAATGCACTGCTATATATCCTACTCATTCTGATGATGTCAAGATGCTTTTGTCTGAAAACCAAGTAGATCAATAGCATTTGAAAAACACATTCATTTGATATCCAAACAGCTTCTGCCTCTGCAGAGATCTGATGGAAAAGGAACGACCATGTTTTTCAGAGTGTTCCTTCTATATAATGATGGAAATGCTGTGCTCCACTGACCGATTTTATACCTCTTCGCTAACTCTGGTTAATATGTATACTTTGTTGGCCAATTTTCAAATCCCATGAATTGAAGTCAAGAGGCAACAATACTGAACTTTGTCAATTATAGAACATAAAGCATTCTGGGGAAATGCATTACTTTATACACATAACTGAAGTCCAACTGGCTGGAAAAGATCTGCTTTAAAGGTAAAAGTTATAATTTCCTTTATTTATAAGGGGCACTGGCATCTGTCATAGTATACTTGGATTTATGTTACATGTATAGACGAAACATTTGGGGAAAATTAGTATCTTTCTTCAAATTTAATTTTAGTGTTTGTTGTTGATAGTTTTAAAGGTGGATTTTCATTTTGGGTCTATCAGATGCTTCAGTCTTCAGTTAAGATACTTGAGCCATTAGTAGAATGGCCTTTTGTTCCCTTCGTGATTGTTCAAAGGTTCTATACCTTTGAAATATACTTGAGATCTAATGATGTCTCTAAGATCTGCGTTGGGCCCGCAATAGCACAGCCAGCCAGTAAGAACTCAAATTTTGAATACATGAAAATGATGCTGCACCATAGTTGGAAATAAACAAAAAGAGATGCTATGAGACACTATTGCTTTTTCTGGTAGGGGAACTTTTAAAACAATTTTGAATTGTCAGACTTGATTCACTTATTTATTTATTTTTAAATAAAACTAACTAGCTCAGTTTTCAATCCCATATTCTGTTTCATTGAGTGACCAAGCTCAGTTGCAGGGAAGTAATTTCTGATACAGCGAGTGGCCCTTCGTGTCTCTTGTTCAGTGTCTAATGCTCTGGCTCATATACCGAAGGGTCTATAGACAGATAGGATTCCGTCACCAGACAGGATATGTCTTTAGATTGTGAGGAAAGAATTAACAGTCACAGCTGTTGAATAGAATATATTTTGATGGTAAAATCGATAAGTTAGAAAATTAGTGGGAAGTGCATAACCTGGGACACAGGATAGAGCTAAGAAGTTGCTCAGAAAGCTGACTCAGTTGTACTCTGTCCTGTGTGAATGCTGTCTGACTATCCAACCCTTCATTTCCTTCCGTGAGTAACACATGGATAATGATAATCCAGTCTTCTCCAGGTGGGAGGACTACGTGTGTTAGCCCAGTACCCACAGATAACAAGCCCCAGTGTGTTACTGAAGCTCTCTGTACAACACGCTAGTGCTGCAAGTTCTTTTCAGTTGCTTCTTAGCATGTGCCTACCTACACCTACATATCACACAGGCTGTACTGTCCGAGTAACTGTTTATTGTGACAATACTCAGAACACTTTATGTTCTGGAAATTTGTAACGTATTAAAAGTATGAGCTGTATTCACTCTGGTATTCAGCAGCAGAGCATGGCATAGCGTCTTGTTCCTTGTGACTTAGGATCAGTCCGTCTCGCAGAGCCCTCCCTTCCCCCCCTGCATCGGTAACTACCTTTCTGTTTTCCACTTCAGCAGAGTAACTTTTCCATACGAGGAAGATCATTTGATACTTGTGCTTCTGGGCCACGGCTTGTCTTCTGGTCATAGTGATCTCCAGTTCAGTTCTACCCACGGAGTCACAAATGCCAGGGCTTCATTCTCTTGTATGGATGCATAGTGTTCTAGAGATGTGTGTCTTTATGCATGTGCCCGTTCAGCGGAAACACTTCTCTCCTATCGTGAACAGCGCTGCTGTTGAACAGCGCTGCTGTGAGCGCTGGAGCGCAGGTGCCCCTTCAGCATCCTTACTTCCTACGGAAATATTCTTCCTGTTGGAAGTGCAGCATCATGGACTCATCTGTTTTTCATCTTTGGAGGAAACTCCAAAATGGGTCCCATAATAGCCACCTTGTTTATTTCCCAGCAACCTTGTGCAAGGTTGTGTTTGCATTAGTTATAATTTTTGCACATTTATCACTGCAATCATAAGGTCTAGTATCTACACATGGGTCTTTGGCAGATTAAGCTACTGCATGGGTGTTAGTTAATGCATGTCTATTTTTATTGCATTAATATAAGAAGTGAGGAAAGTTGTCATGGTAATTCGGCATTATGTCCAAATTGAAAACTTGAAGTCTGCCCTGTCCCATTACTTCAGCCTCTCTATGTATGATGGTCAGATTCTATTCTGAATCTTGGGGATATTTAAAGTACACAGCCAAAGAAAGGACGAGGGGAAAAATAAAGGGAAAGGCTCTGATGTTATAGTCTTGTGTGTTTTAAACACACTAGTGTGCACAAAGGACCTGCCCATCCACTTAGAAGCATT
The DNA here is from genome assembly GCA_028551405.1 of Uromys caudimaculatus. Taxonomy (NCBI): domain Eukaryota; kingdom Metazoa; phylum Chordata; class Mammalia; order Rodentia; family Muridae; genus Uromys; species Uromys caudimaculatus. The sequence goes on along the minus strand of CM052705.1, from coordinate 93,812,313 downwards.
CACTGCCGCTCTCCAATCTTCGTTCTGTGTTAAATATGCCGTTGGCACAAGCTATCTGGCTCCAAGAACATCACTGTTCAAAGAACTCGGGATGCAGGGAGGTTTAGGGTTGTTCTGCATCCAGTAGCACCCTCTCTCAAGCCACTGATGAGGGACACAGGTCGTCAGAATTCATTGCAATATCTGAGACAGTGAGAAAGTGCAAGTTCTTCACACTTGTCATCTAATTGCACACGTGACCTCGGAAACAAGTGCTGTCATCATTCAGAATGGCTTTATAAGAATTAAAAGTAAATGTTAGTAAAATGCTCAACTGATCACCAGCTTCTGGTATAACTGATTGGTGGTGGCTTCTGACTCTGGTTAAAGTACCAATGTCTTTGTTATGTTCCAGTAGTGACACTATGATCACTCAATTTGGCAAGTGTTTCTTATTTTCTTGTTATAATAATGTTAGATTCTAATATTGGAGAGGTCGTGACCTGGTGGAATGCAGATCCTGCAGGTTAGGCTCAGCCTTATTAACGGGGAGACAACCCGGAAGCTCAGCAGCCCTGCCTCGATTTCCTTCCTGTATCCCAAAGCACACGTATCCCATGTCATGTAGCAAATACTTTTGGTGTACTCAGTATGTCAGGCCATTGTCATCAGGAAACATACTCCAAAGAAAAAAAAGAAACCATAAGCAAATAATAGGCGTGAGTTGAAATGCACATTAAGACTAATTATTTTAGCACTGCGATAGGCAATTTTTAAAGGAGGTTTCAACTTGCTTCATGGGATCGACCAAAGTTTTTTACTAAATCTTTCTAGCTTTGTCTCTAGCTTGTCTTCTCCAACTTAAAATTGCTGTGACCCACCTCTACCCTGAAAGAAAGTTAAATGTATCAGTTCCTCTCTCAGTTCCTTTATATGTCTACCACAATGTTCTTTCTCTCGTGTTGGTGAAATGTCTCTAAATTCCCTTTATTCTTCGTACTCATGTGAATCAATTAACCAAAATAACAGCTGTGTGGTTCTCTTTGCTTAAGTTTTGTCCCAGTCAACAGTATTATGTATCTTATGTCATGGTATTGGAAGCTGAATCATTATAGAAGGATTGAAAAGCTTTATGGCTAAAATTACTTGGTCCCCGATGTTCCTATATGAGACTAGCTCTTGATGGAATACCCGAGCGAGCTCTGTCAGACGTTTGTGTCTGTATAGATCTCCCTCCCCACTGCCTTATTTGCCAGCAGTAGAGCCCTGGGCTGACTGTGCACTAGGCAAGTGCATGTGGCTAAGCTGTCACCAGCCCTCCTGTTCCAAATTCCTCACCACCTCTCACTCATTTGCTCACACGGGTATCACATTTATTGGGCCCTTTCATAAACTTCTAGGGAGGAGTGTGTAGGTTTAGGATCGTGTAGATGCTCAGTACCTGTAGGAATGGTAGAATACTGCACTAATTATTCCTTCCAGGCTTGTTACCCTCAGAAGCAATTGTTCTACCTTGTAAGTATTATTGTTGAGATATAGTAATAGTTAATTTAAAATAAATAAATAATAAATAAATAAGTGCACAAGCTGCTTGGGCCCAACAGATGTACTGTGAGTCTCTTAAAGGAACAAAGCTGGCAGTTCTTCTAGAAATCAGATCATGTCCCTGGGCCAGACATTGGCTTTGATAGATGTAGTCACTGGGGAGTGTGGATGAACAGCTGCCTTTTGAATATAGCCATGGGAAACTTGCTGACAAGCATAAATATGAATAGGGCAATAAAGCTTGCAAATAACAACAAGAGAATGTTGATGCAGAACCTAGGAAGATTCAAAACCAATTTCCTCCCTCTATCCTTTTACATAACCTCTTCCATAATTCGTCGAGACTTGCTGTGCCCATAAGCAATGTCAGATCAGAAATGACAGATTACCTTTGAAAAATTTGTTCTAGGTGAATTAAAAACCAATTAACTTTTAATTTTTTTCCCATGGTCTTGTGAGATTCAAATTATCAATCTAAAGTACTCTGCTTTGATGATAGCCTCCAAAAACTTAAAGTCTAAACAATAGCATGTGATCACATGTTACAGGGACTATCTTGGTTGACTTACAAGTTCTTGTCTTCAAAAGATGTTCTATAAATTACGTTTTAGTGTTACTGAATATCAGTAAATGCCAACTATTAGTCTGTTGCAATAGAAAAGTGTTCTTGTTCTTGTTTACCAGTGACTTCTGACTGTATGAAGACTTTGAAGTCCTTGTCACACCCCATCCCCAGTGAGCATTTTACATGTCTGTCATCAAGGACTAATAGGGACTACATAATCACATGCTTAGTGGGGCTTCTCTAGGATATTTCTTTGATGTTCTTATCCACATTTTCTATGGCCACAAAATATAAGGCTACCAATTTTAACCCATTGAGAGAACAGAACAAGCCCACAAAACCAAACCAAACCAGACCAGACCAGACCAGACCAAACCAAACCAAACCAAACCAAACCAAACCAAACCAAAAGAGCAACAGATTAATCTATTTACAAAAACAAAACAAACAAACAAAACCAAGTTTTAAAGGAAAAGAAAGAGAAAGCAAATCCTTTCTATTCTGTTTTTCATGGCTCAGTCAGTAAAATGCTATGTGCCAACCTGAAGCCTTGAGTTTGATTCCCAGGACCTATGTCCTAGGTACAGTTGCAGTCCCAGCATAAGGGAGGCAGAGACAGATGTATCCCCATGGAGCTGGCAGGCTGGTCTAACTAAATTGGCTATCCCCAGGACAATGAGATCCTTTCTTTCAAAAAACATAAGTCAGCACCCAAAGTAGACAGAAAAAAGTCCACAAGTCCTCAAGTCTACATAAAGAATTATTAGCAAGTAAGGATTGCTGAGTGTCAGCGAAGAACCAATGGGTTATCCAGTACCAAGTAGCCCTGAAACGTATATAACTAACATGATATAGACTGAGCAGGTTGTTTTTAGATCTTCAGGAAGAGACACATATACAACAACTATTAATGCAAGCAGAAGATAGGAATTTGAAAGAGAGCAAGGAAGGGCATATGGGAGATTTGGAGGGAGAAAAGGGAAGGGGAGAAATGATGTAATTACGTTATAATATCAATAAAATAAAGTTGAACAAAAGGTGGATAGCTCCTGAGGAATGATCCTTCAGGATGTCCTCTGGCCTTCACATGTACACAGACATGGACAGACAGACAGACAGACACAGACACACACACACACACTCACTTCGGTTCTGATGTCTTTGCCTTAAAATGTCAAATTTGGATTTGGTTTTCTTGTTATTTTAGGAATGGGAGGAAGGTGACCCCATAGGACCAGCAGTCTCAACTAACCTGAATCCCTGAGATCTCTCAGACACTGAGTCACCAACCAGGCAGCATACACTAGCTGGTGTGTCTGTTCAACATGTGTGTTCCTGGTCCCTGTGGAGGTCATAAGTGTGGGAAAACTCTGCTAAATAAGGTTAAAGTCTACCACTGACTGGAGAGCCTTCTGGGACTCAGTGCAATGTGGAGGCTCTTCATTGGCAGAGCTTGTACTTCTCTGACCTTATCTGGGGAGTTAAAAAATCGTCACACCTCTTCCTAAAGAATGTCACATAGTCTTAGTTAAATTACAGGCTCATCTTCCTTTCTTCTGAAAAGAACTTGTTCAACTAGCGCCTGAGATTTTTTTTGTAATGTATCTTTTTTTTTTTAAACTTTTCTTTTTATTGGATATTTTCTTTACATTTCAAATGTTATTCCCTTTCCTGATTCCCCCCCCCCCGCCTCTGAAACCCCCTATTCCATCCCCCCTCCCCCTGCTTCTATGAGGGTTCTTGAAATACTTCTTCATGCTAATGAGGCATTGTGGTACCCTAAGCCTTCAGCCAATGACCTTTGCCCAATATGAATGTTTCTCCCCCTAATTATATAAGCCTAGAATTGCCCCAAGTAAAATTGATCTGCCTTCCTGGAAAAAAAAAAATTCTATTAACAAATTGCCCATTAGATTTAGGTAGACTGTATGTAAATTTTAAATTATCATAGGCACTTTAGGACTTTCTCCATTTAATATCTGAAAAATCTCATGATTGAGAGAGAAAAGAACTCTCACATTGGAGGGGAAAAAACTGGAGAGGTCTTGTCTCTTCAGTCTCTCAATGTATGCTCCACCTCTGCTCTCATCCTGCTGTGCTCCACCTCTGCCCTCAGTCCTGCTCTGCTCTACCCCTGCTCTCAGACCTACTGTGTTCCATCTCTGCTCTCAGTCCTGCTGTGCCCCACCTCTGCTCTCAGGCCTACTGTGCTCCACCCCTGCTCTCAGTCCTGCTGTGCCCTACCTCTGCTCTCAGTCCTGCTATGTTCCACCTCTGCTCTCAGTCCTGCTGTGCTCTACCTCTGCTCTCAGACCTACTGTGCTCCACCCCTGTTCTCAGTCCTGCTGTGTTCCACCCCTGCTCTCAATCTTGCTGTGCTCCACCTCTGCTCTCAGTCCTGCTGTGCTCTACCCCTGCTCTCAGTCCTGCTGTGCCCCACCTCTGCTCTCAGTCCTGCTGTGCCCCACCCCTGCTCTCAATCCTGCTGTGCCCCACCTCTGTTCTCAAACCTACTGTGCTCCACCCCTGCTCTCAGTCCTGCTGTGCTCCACCTCTGTTTTCAGACCTACTATGCTCCACCCCTGCTCTCAGTGTTGCTGTGTTCCACCCCTGCTCTCAGTCCTGCTGTGCTCCACCTCTGCTCTCAGTCCTGCTGTGCTCCACTCCTGCTCTCAGACCTGCTGTGCTCTACCCCTGCTCTCAGTCCTGCTGTGCCCCACCTTGGCTCTCAAACCTACTGTGCTCCACCCCTGCTCTCAGTCCTGCTGTGCTCCACCCCTGCTCTCAGTCCTGCTGTGCTCCACCTCTGCCCTCAGTCCTGCTGTGTTCCACCTCTGCTCTCAGTCCTGCTGTGCTCCAACCCTGCTCTCAGTCCTGCTGTGCCCCACCTCGGCTCTCAAACCTACTGTGCTCCACCCCTGCTCTTAGTCCTGCTGTGCTCCACCTCTGCTCTCAGACCTACTGTGCTCCACCCCTGCTCTCAGTCCTGCTGTGTTCCACCCCTGCTCTCAGTCTTGCTGTGCTCCATTTCTGCCCTCAGTCCTGCTGTGCTCCACCCCTGCTCTCAGTCCTGCTGTGCTCCACCCCTGCTCTCAGTCCCATTGTATTCTACCCTATATTCTAATACATTGGCCTGTGACTGCCCCCCCCCCCTCAGTGAAATTGATGAAATGCAGCTTTCACATTTCAGTGGAGAACTTTTGGAGAATTAACTAGTTTCTCCTTGGGTTTTCAATAGGCCTCTCCCTCCCTCCGTCCCTCCCTCCCTCCCTCCGTCCCTCCCTCCCTCCCCTCCCTCTCTCTCCCTTCTTTCTTTATCCATTCATTTATTCATGGATTCATTCACTTACTTTATACCCTGATTGCCCCTGACTCTCCTCCCAGTCCCATACATACAAGCGACTTTCGCTTGTATTTTCATAATGATATGTGTTTGAACATAGCTGTCTGGACAGTCCTTGGCCTTTCCCTATGTTACATTCTCTTGGAAAGTAACTCATATTATATCTGGTTTTTAACCTTTATCATGTTCAGATTTGGCTTCAAAGCCATCTCTAACATTCCAATAAAAGTTCCAATTTTTTTTTTTATCCTAGTAATAAGGGAATAACTTCTTTTCTTAATAACTGTCCCTCTTGATATCCTATCAGTGGTTTAGAAACTGAAATCCTGTTTTCCTGCCTCATCTGTGAAGCTGGTTGATCACTGGCCATATTTCTCCTTTTTTTTTTTTTTTATTGGTTATGTTATTTACATTTCAAATGTTATCCCCCTTCCTGGTTTCCCCTCTGCAACTCTCCTATTCCATCTCCTCTCCCTCTCCCTGCTTCTATGAGTGTGCTCCCCCACCCACCCACCCACGCCCCCGCTCACTGCCCCTACTCTGGGTCATGGAGCCTCCACAGGACCAAGGGCCTCCCCTCGCACTGATGCCGGATAAGGCAGGCCCTCCTCTGCCACATTTGCAGCTGGAGCTATGGCTCCCTCCATGTGTACTCTTTTGTTGGTGGTTTAGTCCCTGGGAGCTCTGGGGGTTCTGATTGGTTGATACTGTTGTTCTTCTTTCAGCTTCTTCACTCCTTGCCCTAATTCCTCCATTGGGGTCCCTGTGTTCAGTCCAATAGTTGGCTACAATCATCTGCATCTGTATCAGGCTCTGGCAGAGCCTCTCAGCCTATATCAGGTTCCTGTCAGCAAGCACTTCTTGGCATCAGCAATAGTGTCTGGGTTTAGTGTCTGTAGATGGGATGGATCCTCAGGTGGGGCAGTCTCTGGAGGGCCTTTCCTTCAGTCTCTGCTCCACTCTTTGTCCCTGTATTTCCTTTAGACAGGAGCAATTATGGGTTAATATTTTTGAGATGGGTGGGTGTCCCCATCCCTCAACTGGGGCTGTGCCTAACCTCTGGATATGGTCTCTACAGGTTCTCTCTCCCCTTTCTTGGGTGTTTCAGCTAATGTCCCCTCTGTTGGTTCCTGGGAACCTCTTGCTTTTCTGGCATCTGGGACTTTCTGATGGCTACCCCCAGTGCCCATCCCCCACTGCTACACACCTCTGTTCAAATTCTTGACCCTCTGTACATCTCTGCTGTCTCCTCCCACACCTGATCCGGCCCCCTTTCCTCTTCCTCTCCTCACTTCCTCCTAAGTTCCTCCTTCCCTCTACCTCCTATGATTACTTTGTTCCCCTTTCTTTTTTTAAAAAAAATTTTTAATTTTTTATTTCTTTTTATTTTTTGATACTTTATTTACATTTCCAATGTTTCCACCTTTCTAGGTCTCCTCTTTGGAAACCCCCTATCCCCTCCTCCTCCCCCGCCTATATGAGGGTATTCCACCTCCCACCCACCCGCCCACCCACTCCCATATTCCCACCTCGACATTCCCCTTTACTGGGGCCTCCCCTCCCCCTGATGGCCAACAAGGCCCTCGTCTGCACATATGTGGTCCGAACCATGGGTCCCTCCATGTGTATTCTTTGGTTGGTGGTCCAGCCTCCAAGAGCACCATGGGCGGGGATCAGGCCAGTTGACACTGTTGCTCCCTCCATGGGGCTGCAGACTCCCTCAGCTCCTTCAGTCCCTTCTCCAACTCTTCCATCTGGGACCTCACTCTCAGTCCAGCCGTTACTGTAAAGTGAAACTTGGATATTCCGGAGTTTTGGGCTAATATCCACTTATCAGTGAGTACACACTGTGTTTGTTCTTTTGTGACAGAGTTACCTCACTCAGGATGATATTTTCAAGTTCCATCCATTGGCCTGCAAATTTCATGAAGTCATTGTTTTTAATAGCTGAGTAGTACTCCATTGTGTAAATGTACCACATTTTCTGTATCCATTCCTCTGATGAGGGACATCTGGGTTGTTTCCAGGTTCTGGCTATTATAAATATGGCTGCTATGAACATAGTGGAGCATGTGTCCTTATTACATGTTGGATCATCTTCTGGGTATATGCCCAGGAGTGGTATAGCTGGGTCCTCAGGTAGTATTATGTCCATTTTTCTGAGGGTCCGCCACACTGATTTCCAGAGTGGTTGTACCAGCTTGCAGTCCCACCAACAATGGAGGAGTGTTCCTCTTTTTCCAAATCCTCGCCAGCATCTGTTGTCACCTGAGTTT
>CM052705.1:93690949-93804105 GCA_028551405.1 Uromys caudimaculatus | reverse complement strand
GTTACTTTCGATGTCACTTTTAGGTTTGTGTGGCTATCTTTTTTTCAGTTTGTTGAAAGATTACTTTCTTGCTTTTTCTAAGGTGTAGTTTCCCTCCTTGAGTTGACGTTTACCATCTATTATCCTTTGTAGGGCTGGGTTTGTGGAAACATATTGTGTAAATTTGGTTTTGTCATGGAATATTTTGGTTTCACCATCTATGTTAATTGAGAGTTTTGCTGGGTATAGCAGCCTGGGCTGGCAGTTGTGTTCTCTTAGGGTCTGTGTGAGTTCTGCCCAGGATCTTCTAACTTTCATAGTCTCTGGTGAGAAGCCAGGTGTAATTCTGATAGGTCTGCCTTTATATGTTACTTTACCTTTTTCCCTTACTGCTTTTAATATTCTTTTCTTGTTTTGTGTATTTGGTGTTTTCACTATAATGTGACGGAACGAATTTCTTTTCTGGTCCAATCTATTTGGAGTTCTGTAAGCTTCTTGTATATTTATGTTCATCTCTTTATTTAAATTAGGGAAGTTTTGTTCTATAATTTTGTTGCAGATATTTACTGGTTCTTTAAGTTGGCAATCTTTACTCTCTTCGATACCTATTATCCTTAGGTTCTGTCTTTTCATTTTGTCCTGGATTTCATGAATGTTTTCGGTTAGGAGCTTTTTGCATTTTTTGTGTTCTTTTACTGTTATGTCGATGTTGTCAATGGTATCTTCTGCTCCTGAGATTCTCTCATCTATCACTTGTTTTCTGTTGGTGATGCTTGCATCTATGACTCCTGATCTCCTTCCTAGGTTTTGTAACTCTAGGGTTTATTCCTTTTGTGATTTCTTTATTGTTTCTATTTCTATTTTTAGCTCCTGGATAGTTTTGTTCATTTCCTTTGTCTGTTTGATTGTGTTTTCCTGTAATTCTTTAATGGATTTCTGTGTTTCTTCTTTAAGGGCTTCTAGTTGTTTACCTCTGTTCTCTTGTATTTCTTTAAAGGTGTTAATTTCTTTCTAAAGTCTTCTATCATCATCACGCGAACTGATTTTAAATCGGAGTCTTGCAGTAGGGCAGTGGTGGCACATGCATTTAATCCCAGCACTTGGGAGGCAGAGGCAGGTGAATTTCTGAGTTCGAGGCCAGCCGGGTCTACAGAGTGAGTTCCAGGACAGCCAGGGCTACACAGAGAAACCCTGTCTCGAAAAACCAAAAAAAAAAAAAAAAAAAAAAAAAACCATAGTCTTTCTTTTCTGGTGTGTTGGGGTATCCAGGGCTTGCTGTGGTGGGAGAGCTAGGTTCTGATAGTGCCAAGTAGCCTTGGTTTCTGTTCCTTATGTTCTTACCTTTGCCTTTTGCCATCTTGTTAACTCTGATGTTAGCTGGTCTTACTCTGTCTGGCTGTGGCTTGTCCCTCCTTCAGGCCTCTGTGTCAATACTCCTTGAAGACCAGCTCTCTCTGAGAGGTGTTTGGGTTTGGAGAGCTGTGGCACAAAGTTAGCTCTGGGGTGCCGACGGAAACCAGAAGGATCTTGTCCCCAGCTGTCCCTTGGTTCCTGTGTCCTGATGGCTCTCCAAGGGTCCCCTTGATCCAGTGACTTTGAACAGAAATGGTGGTTTTGTCTGTGCTCAAAGGTATGTCAGCACTCCTGGGGTACCAGCTCTCTCCTGGAACCCTGTGGCCCAGGCTGAGGTCCCCAGGCACAGATGAAAACCAAAAAGTTCCTGTCCCCGACTTTACCTCAGTCCCTGTGTCCCCAGGGTTCCGGGCAGGTCCAGGTGAGCAGTGGTGCTCGCCCTAACCCCGCTCATGGCTTTTCCATGCTCCTGTAAGGGTAGCTTTCTCCTGGTGCTCGTTGGCCATGGACCCCTGTTGGTTTGTTCCCCTTTCTAAGTAGGACTGAAGCATCCACACTTTGGTCTTCCTTCTTCGTGGTATTGTGGGTATTCTAAGCTTTTCCTAATATCCACTTATCAGTGAGTACATACCGTGTATGTTCTTTTGTGACTGAGTTACCTCACTCAGGATGATATATTCCTCCTTTCTACTAATGTCCTGACCTTCTGCCAAATAAAACTAAAATAATGTTTCTCAAGGCCTTCATTTTCTTCTCCTGGGCACTAGAGTCAATGCAGATATATTTTATCTGACTGTATTATGTCATTATGTATTGCAAAGTAAATCAACATTAATAAATAATTATCAGTGGGCTTGACAGAGCAGCCACGTCTCTTTTGATATGTTGGGTCAGCCATAGTTCACCACTAACATTGATTGCTTCTGAGGGCAAGAAGCAACATCCTCACACCTAATCCTGCCTATCAGTTCCCTATATAAAGTGATGGTTTTCACATAGTTATGACCATGATCCTTTGTGAGACTTGTCTTATATGCTACTAATACACATGAGTAACATTGAACACACACACACACACACACACGCGCACACACACACACACACACACACACACAGGATTATGATAGAGACAAGTATTGTGAATAATACTTTCCTTATGCCAACCTGTAATTAGGAAACAATACTACATTGTCCTATATAATAAAGAAACTTAGAAGGCTAATTAATTAATATTTACTAATGACTGATATCCCACAGTTTTGAAAATCTCTTCAGATAAGTTTTGGAAAATTGCTTGGCAGGGAGAAATGCAGTCATTTTTCTTTTACTATCTCTCTTAAGTTAACATGCATAGTATTTGAGGCCTCCTAATAATGTAGAATTTTGAGCCTAATTGCCAAGAGATTCTGATTATTATTGCGTTGGGATCCCACTATTAGTCCCATAAATATCATGTGAATAACCAAGAAGCCTCTGTAATTTGTTTGCAAGGTACTCTTTTTTTCTATTCCATGTTGCTGATATATACATATACATACATATATATATATATATATATATATATATATATATATATATATACACACACACACACACTTGGAATGATGTAGAAAGGAGGTTCACAGACTTTAAACCCTAAATATATAGTCCTTTAGTTATTGGCAATAATGGATTAGTTTGACGGTTTCTCTTTGCCATATTCTATACACTAACATTTAACTTGGTTGTTCTCCATAAACATCATATTATAGATGCAAAATAATAAATAATCATGTTGATAAAAATCAACATGAGTGCTATTTACCCAAGGGAACCTATAGAATATTATCTATGTATTTCTAACTTGAATTAGTAGTTTGCTACAGAAGTTGAAGTTGATCTGTTTATTTAGTCATCTTATAAGCATTACATCTATTAAATATTCATTACATATGTAATTGTCTTAAACATAGCATAATGAGAACAGAAACACTACTTTGCCTTTGGGAAATTAAATTTTTTTTTTTTGTGAGAACATAGGAAGCACTTCATTTGAATAAGTAAAAACAAGACACTAGTAAAATGTAAGCAAGTTTCTGGTAAATTATAAATAGTATCAAGTGGGTTTCCACTGTGTTTTAGGAGTTCTAAGAATCTGATCATTTTTAAGGTCAGTTTATCCAGTGTGAGAAACCTCGCTGATGTAAGCAGGGGCAAAAGTTCTGATTGGATAGTTTGTGGGTTGGGTATTTTGCTCCTCTATTAGTTACATGTTCTGATTCTAAATCCACTGCTAGCTCCATAGCTGAGAGAAGCTCCTTTGTTCTGTAGGGTGCCTCTTCTCCAAGCTTCCTTTGCTCCACAGATACTTTTTAATTTTGTGCAACCAATTTTTCTACTTTTGATATTATTTCCTGAAGAATTGAAACTGTTTTCAGATAGTTCCAGCCTATATCAAGATAGGGATCTTGAACTACTTTCCATTTGCTTTCCTGTAGCAGGTTTTGTTGTTGTTGGTTTTGTTTGTTCTTTTGGAAGAGATTCACAGTTGTTAATGACAAAGAAACTGCACCATTGTATGTGGGCTAACTCATCTATATGTTAGTCTCATGAGTATTTGTTACAGCTAACTAAGTCATCTTTTTTGTTATGAAAAATAGATATGAACCTTTAAAAATGTGCTCCTGAGTTTTTCTCATTCCTTCTTCTAAACATCTCAAAATCTTAAATTTTATTCTCTTGTAGAATTGGAGAAATTGACAATTACAAATAAATTTTATATGCCTTAATAGAGTTGGAATGAAATATAAAGATCCTGTCTATGAACAAAATAATTCTATGGTCTATGAAATAATTTGTACATTTAAACATAGCCCTAGTTCTATAATGATAAAGCAAAGACAACAATGAATAAAAACTCATCAGGGCTCCACACCCAGGTCAACACCAAGTAATAGGCACTGTGAGCATGTTAGCACATGAGATATTTAGCACATGATGACTTCCTTCCCACTTCTCCCAAACAATATTCCTGTATTAAGTATAAACAATAAAAAAAAACAACCATTTGGGAGCTTTTTAAAGTTGACTCTAAACTTTTCTTACTCAACAATATTAAAGGCAAGAATAAGAAAAATGTAATAGCTGTGGTAATGTTCAGAAGAATCATGCAGCTAATTTCATTCATTTAAAAGTCTTCATTATCTAAAATGTATACACCCTCATATTTTCAAATATATACCCATGGTGCTTTTCTTGAATTAACTCCGGGCACGTACACCTCTGATGGCAAAACCCAGAGGTTCCTTTCCATACAGTCAACAGCTGTGGCTGGCAATAGCAACTCAGTGAGGCATCTCCTAGCACTTGGAAGCGTGTCACTCTGGTGGGACCATCAGTCCACTATCAAATGCACAGGGTCACTGACTCTCAGACTTCTGTTTTGTTTTGTTTTTTTCCCACTGAAAATTATGTCTCCTGAAAGTGGGAGTGAGTGGTATAAACTCTTTATAGAAGAATCAAACAGGCAGAATCTCTTCAGGGTTTCTAGTTGCTCCTTCCTGCCTGGGCCGACTGAAGTCTAAATGCACCTGAGGCAGCTTAACACCCTATACATCTTATATCACTACTTAAGAGTACTGAGACAAAACAGGGGGGCTTCAGAAGTAATACAAACAGGTCTGCAATCTGGGTAGGCTACCTCATAATTCTGAGGGTAGTTCTCAGAAGGGTAGAGTCTCTCTGTTGTCTTAATGCTGGTATCAAACACAACCGACCTGTTGGCTTGTGTCTTCAGATAGTTGGCGAACTATTTAGCCACGTCATGACCACACCCTCTACCTTTGATGTCAGACCAAATCGCCTGCGCTTGTGGATCTAATTTGAAGAAGGCAGCTTTATAGGCAGAACCATCCTGTCCATGACTGGAGCTGTGAGGGTCAGGTAGATGTTCTCCAAAGTGATGGAGACCAGCACAAGGTGGCGTCCTCACGGACAAGATCATACACCTCCATCACCTTTACCACATGCCCAGTCTGTCATGTACTTTATTGCCATGTAGCACCATGTCAGCACCTTTGGTCTTGCACGCCAACACCCCTTTGCAGGACTTGATTGGGTAGATCCACACCTTTGGCATTATGCCCATCTGCTGGAGCCACCATCACCACCAGGTCGTAGTCCTCAGCACCATCGACACCAATTCCAGCACAGTGACCTAGAGCTGGGTGGACCACGGCTGCATGGGGAAGCTAAGGCAAGCCAGAGTGGAGAAGCTGGAGGCACCCATGTTAAACTACCCTATGCATCCAGTATCCGTTTTGAACTTTCAGATTTTATTTTAATCCATTTGCTGTGTTTTGAACTGTTATATATTTGAATTATGCAAGGTAAGCGATAATGGTCTAGTTTCATTCTATAATGAACCATAGTAAACATACTCTCTTTTCTTTAGTGTAGGTTTTGGGCAAACTTGTTTGAAATCAAATGCCTGTAGATGTTTGTTCATTTCTGGATATGTTTCCTTAGTCTACATGCTTATGTTTTTGTGTCCGTGTATTATTTTTCTTATTATGACTCCATTCCAGAGGTTCTTTTCAGTTGTCCTTTCATCTTCATTTGATACTTGAAATTTTTCTGATTTATTCAGTAACTGTCATTTAAGAGTACATTTTGCAGTCTCTGTATAATTTCTATACTTTTTTTCTGCTATTCATCAGATAAAATATAAAAAAAATATTTCTGATTCTTTACAAGTACAGCTTTTTGGGTTGTTTGGCTTCCATTTGCTTGGTATCTTGACTTTGGTATATTTACTTCGTCTGCTTCTTTCCCAGTGAGTTGCACTTCCTGTAGACAGTAGATAGTTGCCTCTTGTTTTGTTATCCATCCAGTCTAAATCTTTTAAATTAGAGAGTTCAGGTCATTTCTACTTAAGGTTATTCATGAGAGAGATTTACTGATTCCTGTAATTTTGTTGTCTGATTTCTTGATTGATTTGTTCTTTTTCTTCTTTTTGTGTGAATTTAATGGTCTACTGAGTTGTGCACAATTGCTTTCTAGTTCTCCTTTGCTCATCTCTTCATCTTATAAAATTTACTCATTCTTGTGCTCCTGGGATTAAGACTATCATTTTTCTTTCTGTTTAAGGTTCCTTCAACCATGTTCTCTGATGCTAGCTTGGTGATCATGAATGTGTGTGTGTGTGTGTGTGTGTGTGTGTGTGTGTGTGTGTGTGTGTGTGTCCCCTTGTCTTGAACTGACTTTTTCCTCTATTTCAGTTCTTAACTATAGCCTTGTTGTATAGAATACTTTTTGTTGCCACTTAATTTTTTGCAAGTCTTTTGAGGTACTGTCTCTCTACATAGTCCTGTCTTTGAACTCACTATGTAGACTAGACTAGCCTTGAACTCACAAAGATTTACCTACCTCTGCCTTGTTAGTGATAAGAGTTGGTATTCAAAGCCTCTGCCCCCACACTCAGCCCTCTTACAGGTCTTATATGCTTTTCTGGCTTTGGAGGTTCTCACTAGTGTCATTTTGATATATTTGTCTTTGGGGCTTTTCTACTGTAGTTTCAGATTCTAGATTCTACAACTTTCATTTTCATTTTAGATTTGTGCTGTACTTATAGATTATTTGACTTGCTGTCTTTGTCAAGTCTCAGAATTATTAAATGTTATGCTAATGCTTATTTATCTTACTTTTCTTTTTTGGTGTTTGAAGGCAGCATTTCCAAAGTCTTGACCTAATTTTCTTTCTTGGTAATAATGCTACTATGGTTTGTTTGTTTGATTTGTTGATTCTATTTTTAACATTTCCCCTTTTTAAAATCTAAACTTTCTTGCTGAGTGTGTACTTTTTCCTATATTCTGCTGATTTTCTTACCTATGTCTCCAATTTCTTTATTTCATTACCTTGCTTGTTTCTTTCTTTCAGTCAGTGGTTAGTCTTAGAACTTTATTATTGAAATCTTTTTTCTGGCATTTCTGCTACTTTAATGTCTTTAGATTTAAATATTGAAGAATTAAGCTGTATTTAAAGAGACATAATGTTGCTTTGTTTTTTTACATTTCTCGTGTTAGTTTGGATGTCTCTTCCATTTCTCTTTGGAGGTCTTAATAAGCAACCCACTTTTTAGTGCTTAGCCCGTACTACAACTGACATTAAAACATGACTTTCTATATGGCTGCTGTTCCCTGCCCTTCAGTCTGGGAAGTTACAGCTGGAACCTTCTGCTGCTCTGTCTGCTTCTGTTTGTGCTGTCCTTTTCCTTCTTCATACCTCTCTGTTGTCCTTTCACCATCCTGGTGCCCTCTTATGCCCTTCCAACCCTGCTGTCATCTGAACAGCAGCTGCTCTTTGTCATTGTCACTCTTCTGATCGGCCATGCTGTGAAGAATCCACCATTGTTCTTTAGAGCCCTGGTTCTCAACCTTCCTCAGGCTGTGAGCCTTCAAAACAGTTCCTCATATTGTTGTGCCCCCCTGACCATAAAATTATTTTTTGGTACTTAATAACTGTAATTGTGCTGCTGTAATGAATTGCAATTAAAATCTCTGATATACAACCCCAATGGGTTCATGACCCAGAGATAGGAAACTGCTGTTCTAGAAGCTCAGAATTGCTTTTTGAAGAAGTCATATATATGTCTGATTGGCATAGAATCAAGTAATTCATCAGGACACAAGGGATGAACTCATTGAGACCATGTTGTTATTCAGTCTCTATTCTCTGTCTTAAATTAGGAGAATCTTAGAATTGTTGAGGTTGAGTATTGTGGAATATATCCAATACTCTAGAAGGTCTAAGAAGTGTGCTATGGAATTATGAGTAACACTTCCTGTAGAGCTGTACTCTCTTAATTCAAATGTTGTAAACTTGTCTAGAACAAGGAATACAACTAGCTTCTCAGTGAGAGGTTTCTCCATCTCTGTACCATTGATATTCTGGGATGTATACTTCTTTTTGGGGGTCAGGCTATGTTGTGTATTCTAGGCTGTTTATCAGCATCCCTTACCTCTACTGGAGATGCCAGTAGCCCACCTCCTCTGTCCTGACATGTCAATCAGAAATGTTTTCAGATAGTGCCCAGGATCCCGTCGTGCAACCCTGCCTTAGTAAACTGCAAAAGGAGTTTTGATGGCTACTCCTTTATTTAAGGATCAGCAGAGGAGTGAAAATCAATACAGAGCTTGCTTTGAAAATGCTGTAGTTCAAGGAAAAGAAAATAGTACTGAAAGACTCAGAGGAAAGTCACAGCCTTGAAAACACTGTTCTTTAAGTTTCAAGAAAAAAGTATTAGAGTATTTTATGTTCTGTACTCAACAGAATGCCAGACCTCAAGTGAGAGGCTCGCTGATTAGGAGTGTAAGTTCCTGCAGAGAAAGTAATCTGCAGACCTGTGAGATGACTCAGCAGGAAGAGAGGTGACTGTGTGAAGACCTGATAGCCAAGGTTATCCCCAGGACCTTAAAGGTGACAAGAGAGAATTCACTCCTGAGTTCTGACCTCTGACCTCCACACACATGTCGTGACACATGGGCACTCACGCATATGCACACACACATACACACACACACACACACACACACACACACACACACACACACACACACACACACTAAACACATCAATAAAGACACAGAAAAAACTAAACAGGAATACAGAGTAAAGGGTATGTAATGAGATAGGTAGGCTAGAGGAGATTTTGGCAGCTAATGTTTTATTAAACTGTAGTGACGTAGGCATTCTCAGACACTCCGTTCACATCTCCTGTGAATTTACTTCTATCAATTCATAAATGAAAGGACTCTTTGGCTCAGCATCCCATGTCTAAGAAATTGCTGCTAGAAAGATACATGGTTGTTGGTCTTAGTCTTTTGATACCAAGTGAAATATTCATAATTGACAAAAGGAATGAGAACACGAGTTGGTCCCAGGACATCTGCCTCTGTGTCCTTTGTTAAATACATTCATTAGAGTATTTAATGCACTGCTGCACATCCATTTGCCACGATGACAAGGAATATTTAATGACCTGAATAGATACTCACATTTAGGAAATGCAAGTTACATTGTGTATCTAGCATGAGCCAAGTACCAGGACTGCTTGTTTGCAGTGTTGCCTTTGGACTTGCTTCTTCTACTGTCAGGCTGGGTTTTCAATTACTGCCTGTGCTGTTTTAGGTGCTTCTGCTGAGTATACAATGCATCACGGGTGTGATTGTTGAGTTTCTTGCATAGACTAGAGTATACTTCATATTTACTGAGGCGTTTGAGCTGAGCCAGGCATCTCCTGTGATGTCCACTAGACTCTGTTATTGATCCAGCAACACTGCTATGTCCCCTAAGGCCAGGCCATAGCAGTGGTACCAGAGCTGACACACTGGAAGCCATGGCGCCACATGGCATTCCTTTGAGGTTATGCAACTAAGGAAGATTCTAAAGCAGTGTTTTTTCCTTCATGGTTCACAAGCATCCCTCACAATTTCAAAGCATTTAATGATCTTGATGAATGAAACATTTCTTTTAAGTTTTATTTCAGATCTCTGTCCTTTCCTCATTTCTTAAGTTACTGAATTTCCTGTGGTTTCTGGACTAGCAAGACATCCTAGTCACAAACCCTATGTTAGAAATTACTCATTTTCAATAATAGTAAATTTTATCACTAAACAAAGCTCGGCTCCCTTTATTAGTCTTTCCAGGGGTCTCTTTTGTTTTAATCATATTTTCTCATCAGTCCTTGTCTGCCTGCTGTTTAAATATCTTGATGCTGATAGAAGTCTCAGCTGTTTTCAGGTCAAGTTTAAGGTAGACCCAGCTCCTTATTTTTGTATTTCCCCATACTAACTGTGTTACTAATTTGAATTACATTGTATTGCAAAGTTTTTGTAGCGTGACTGTCTTACTTAGTTATTGCCCATGTCTCTCACGCCCAGGGTGAGCCACACTGATTAGGGAGGAGGGCCTATGGGCCCTCTCAGTATATTCACATCCGACCCGAGAATGCACTCCGGTAACTGTTAGATTTTGAAAATACATTTTAAATTTTAAGGAATTTACCTCAACAAGCAAGTGTTTATTCATAGTGAGCATTTTATTATATATGAAATTTCTAGAGAAAAGGAATAATGGCAGTCTCTGTGTCCTAGTTTGCTTTCTTTCACGGTGGTAATGAAAATGACAAAAAATGCCTTGGGGGGAGGAGTTTTGTGTTGTTTTCTTTCTTTCTTTCTTTTTATTCTGTAGTTCATCACGGGAAGAAGGCAGGTCTGTAGTTTAAGACCCGGACCTGGAGGTAGGAAATGAAGTTGTGACTATGGAGGAATGCTATGTGCAAGCATATTCTCCAGGACTTGTTTAACATCTTTCTTATATAGCCCCGGGGATAGCACTACCCATCCTAGAATAGACACACCCGAATCGGTCACCAATCAAGAAAATGCCCTACAGACTTGCTTACTAGCCAATCTAATGGAGGCATTGTCTCAACTGTGGTTCCCTTTTCCCAGATGACCCTAGCTTGTGTCAGGTTGACAACCACTAACCCGCACACTCTGTATTCTTGTCTAGGCTCACAATCAAAAGAGAGAAATGATGCCAAGGCAGCACTGGTAGTTATGAGTTAAGCATATGGTAGGGGGAAATGGTAGTCAATAAAATTGGAAAGTCAGATAGGTGCTTAGTTGAAAAGATGCTTATACACCATGCTATAGCTGTAAAATGTTAAATATGAACAGGACTGAGCCACTGTACTTTTTTTTTATAATCGCTAGAGTAGTAATTTAAAGCTTCATTTAGAGTGGTTGCTAAAAGTCTATAGTTATAATAGAGAATGATGTACATGTAATCTAACACAAGGGCAGGCTTGTGTGAGGGTAAATGGTATAGCTGGGTTTGCACATGGTTGGTGGATAGAGCCTATTGCTATGTAGTTGTAGATTGCCAGAGGAACTCAGAAGTTCTTCTATGTGACTTGTAATGAGAGAGAGATAAGCTGAGAACACTATGTGTATGGATAGCCATTGTGTAATACCCCGCATCCTTGGACTATATTCTCAAGACTATTAGATGACCATAATGGAGCTTGGTACGTCTCTGGCTCCAGAGTTCCTCCTTTTTGGCTTTCGGGGTGGAATTGGAGTGCAAAACAATTTTAGTTTTATGTGATGGATTTCAGATCCCTTTGCCCTTCTGCTCTGTCACATCTTCTAGAAGACTACTAGCATTTTGAACTTAAGGTCAGAGAATGACTGTGTTAATCAGGGGTGGCCAAACTGGAACATGTTTACACAGGAATTCTTGTTAAGCTATATTTAGTATCATCTAGAAGTTAAGTCTGGAGTGAAAGGAAAGTTCTGTGGGGAACCCCATCGTCTTTAAGGGGTGTTTAAAAGCTTAACCAGGGAAGGTTTCAAAGAAATAAGGGTTCAGACAGATAAAGATGATGTTGTTGAGGAAGAAACTTTGACTTCGTCTGTAGCTGGGTAAATTTAAGGAAGTCATTTGAAATGTCTGTTTGACTCAGCATCTTAAAGACATTACGGTAATGGAAAAAATTAATGGATGAATGAAAATAATCACCAACATGCTGTACTCTGTGCTCAATGTAGTGGTCTTCCCCTATTACTGCCACTTACTAGGTGGAGCTTCCCCCTTGTTATAGTCATGAGAATTGATTATTAATACAAGTTTAGGCTTTATCTCAGGTTTGGCTCTTATTTATAATCATGCATTTTATCTGATAGCAATGAAAGGTGACACTGCATCCTACACGTGATTAGATGCATCCACACTGTCCTCCAGCCACTGCCACTAAGCAGCAATGGATAGCTACCACATTTGTAAAAGATGTGTTAAAAGGAAGTTGGCTTTATCAAAATGTGTGCTCAAATTAAATAATAGTGGTAAAGCAAAAAAAAAAAAAATCTATCATTGAAATATTTTCCAGAATTAATAACAATGACCTTTTCATGTTCTGAAGGATGGTGGTTTTAATGACTACCATCATTTAGATGGAAATTTAGAAGAAAGCATCCTTCTTCTGGTCACTATAAGTTTCTTTCATCTTACTGCATGGGAAAGTCACTTTTACAAGAAAGAACTTAATTTTGTGTCACTTGCTGTTATTTTTGGACAGACTATGCTAAATTCCATTGCTCGCTCTTTAGTTCTTACAGTATTTAGTAGCAATCGTCAACTCTTCTTACCTATAAACTACAAAGCAAACTGTTGCTCTATTAATTTAATTCTTCTCAAAGGAGTGAGAATGTTTGCTCTTTCTATCCATCTCACTGTCTCTGTCTCTCTCCCTCTCTCTCTGTCTCTCTCCCTCTCTGTCTGTCTGTCTGTCTGTCTCTCTCTCTCTCACACACACACACCATGAGATGAAGGTTGGTCATTGTAAAGAGAAGATGATCAACTGCTTCTAAAGCACACAAACCAAGACTGTGATCCCAGTGCTGTGTTTATGTTAGGCAGATTGTATCAGAACAAAAAACTGTGGGTGGCCCATGTATATCATTTTATGGAATTAATGAATGTCAATAAGAAGTACATTTTAGATGGGCATAAAATAGTTTATTGTCTCTTAACTATAATGCAATGAGTTCCCTCCAAATATACATTGCTGAGGAGAATTGCAGTGGTTTTGAACTTACATTTACTTTCGCCTGCAGTCTTTACTAGGATTTTATATAATACATTTCTTGTTGCCTGGGGAACATATTGGAGTTTATGGCTATAGCCATTTTCATCGGGTAATGCATCCTATGTGTTAGCCATCACATACAGTTGTTTAATCTGAACTCATCTGAGTTCATTATGGTTCATTCTGAACCATGTTTTATGTCTGTCAGAATAAGGATTGTTTGAATTATTTTTATACAACTTCATAATCAAATATTTTAGTTGTGTGAGTGTAAATGAGTTCAGCTATTACTTATGAATAATTTTAATATAGATTTGGTTCTCTGAGTCATTTTATACCTTAGTACCATTTTACTGTGGATGTGTTACTGTTTCACTTTGTGCCTGGACAGTGACTGTACATTGATTAGAAAGTTAGGGCACTGCATTCTATTTTACTTACCTTACTTTCATAGGTTTACAATAAACTGAAGAGATTAATTTCTCTATCTTTTTAATATCTAAGTAGTTTACATTAAACTGCTTCCTTCAAAAACACAGTGAAGGCTCTCTACTGAAATTGAAACTCTGTGTCGTGGTTGGATTCAGCACTAGCATTTCAGCTGTTTGTATCTACTACTTTCATTAACCTATGCGTGGAAACTTCAGTCTCATAAGAGTAATACAAAGAGGAATATTATGCATTTCCTTAAATTTGGTAATTGATTCAATTAAAATTCATTGAATTTCTATCATTATGAGACTGTAGCTTTTGAGATTCATCATTATGTTGTAAAAAGGGGAAGAAAAAAAAGGACATATATCAGATGGTGAAAAAACTGTTACACAGTATGAAGAAAGGTAAGCAAAGGAATGGGAAAGCGGCAGCCTCTTAAGATTAGGCATCGCTGAAAGGTGACCTTGGAGCGACATCTGAGAGAGCAGCACCATGCCCTGCCTATCTGTGAGAGGATTCCTTTTGTGTTTTATGTTTAGTCTAATAGATACCAGCGAAAACTAAAACTGACTGACTTCTGTGGCAAAATCAGAAAAAAAAGAAAGTTATCAGTAGGTTTACAAGTCCAGAACGACAAAATTTTAGAGAACTTATTATCTTGACAGACAGAAGGAAGGGGCTTACGTGGCTTGAAGCGCTTAGATCATGGTGCTTCAAGGAAATGTAAAGTTTGGATATTTACTTCTCCGCATTTCGTGAGGTTTTGTTGAAACATATTGCGGAGGAGAGAACTCTGGGTCAGGGTGCAGACCCTTGTACTGCAAACCCGCAGAGCACTGGGCCCTCCTCTCTTTTGCCTTCTGCTGGCTGTTGGCTGTCGTGAGAAGCGTGTGTCTACAGCCCTCTACTTCCCACTTCTGTTAATACTTTCTTTTCTTTTTTTGTGGATCATAGCATTTATATTATATTATTATATTATATCTTCAGTATTATATCTTCATTTCAAGTTTCTCAGTCACAGTGGCAGGGAGGTGACTGTGTGAGATAGTGATACTGTGGGTCAAGAAATAGGACCTACTGTATTCTGGGGAATTCTGTGTAGCCCTTCACATAGAAGATAAAAATATTACTACAGAGATTAACTTTTTATGCATACAGTAGTTCATTTGAGGATTATATTTTTATATGTTTGGAAAATATTTCTTAATTATCTTCACGTATGAGACAGTATGCAGGGAATATTTGCCATGGGAACCAGAGGAGGCAAAGGGTTCAGAATAGTGTTTAGTCTTTTCTCTAACTTCTCCATTTGTGACCCTGTGCTCAGCCCCATAGGAAGAACAATGTCAAGAAACCAGACCCCTCAGAGCTCCCAGGGACTAAGTCACCAACCAAAGAGTACACATGGAGTGACCCATGGCTCCAGCCGCATATGCAGCAGATGGCCTTGTTAGGCATCAGTGGGAGGAGAGGCCCTTGGTCCTGTGTAGGCTTGATGGATGCCTAGTGTAGGGGAATGACAGGGCGGGGAGGCAGGAGTGGGTGGGTGGGGGAGCGGGATGGGATAGGGGATTTCTGGAGGGGAAACTGGGAAAGGAGATAACATTTGAAATGTAAATAAAGAAAATTTTAAAAACAACAAAAGAATAGTGTTTAGCTTCAGGGAACCTAGAAATGACATAAAAGTTGAGAAAATGAGATGCTTTGAATCCTCTTGATATGGCATTATCTGAAGGCCTGGCTCTGTCCTCATATTTTCTTCTCAGGTCCCTCTTCTTTTGTCTACTTCTTGACCCTTTTGATAACCTCGGGTGCATCTGGGTAATTGAGAATAATCCCTTTGTTGAGATCTTCTGGTTCACAGACTTAATTCCATATTGGATTTTAATTCCCCCTTTCATGTGATACCACATTTCACAGTCTCAGGATTAGAATATGAATATACTTGAGGAGACTTCATTCTGCCTACCATGATTAAGATAGACCATGGTAAACAGCATAGTGTCATTTAGAGTTGCAGGGTTTACACCAGCTAGGAATATAGAATCCAGTCCTAGGTATAAATCAAGAATGATCTCAGGGCCGTGCCAGTGGAATGGTAAGCAGACACTGGACTTGAAAAAGAACTTAAGTGATTTCCTGTGACAGATTGGGGATGACGGTTCCTGTATTTTTGGCATGTAAAAAAAGAGACTTTTGTTGGTGCTTCTCACCAATGGGGAGAATGTCACCGCTAAGAGCAGCAAGTTTTGGAGAAGAGAATAAATGTGTTTATGCAAAGCATCATGACAAGAGTACTAGAAAGAATAACAGCATGGACATGAGAGACACTTTGGAATTAGAATTGACATGAGTGGACCACTCAAGGTAAGTAGAGTAGTGTCCTTAGGTCGTACCTGTGTTCCCCAGGAGTGGGGTGTGATGGCACCTTGAGAAGTGATATGTGTATGTGTGCATGCATGGCTGTATATGTTGTGTCCATCTAGGTTCCTATTTGTGTATATTTGCATTCAGAAGCCAGAGGTTGACACCTAATGTCTTGTTTAATTACCATCTACTTTATTTTTAAAGGAAGTATCTCATTTTGAACCTGTAGCTCATTATTTCAACCAGTCTCACTGAGCAGCAAGTTGCAGGCTGCCCCTGTAAATGCCTTCAGAGCACTGTGATGTCACGCCTGGCTTTTACATAGACTCTGGGGAACTGAACTCAGGAAGTCATAGTTACACAGCATTTTACCCACTAAACCATCTCCCCGTCCCAGAAAGTAGGCTTGTAGTTATTTGAACATTAATAACACTAACTTTTATCATTTCAAGTAAGTATCTAACAGTCACCGACTTTTGTGCATATAGTTCCCAATCTGAATAGTCACATCTAGAAAGGTGACACACAGCCACATGCTATTTCAGAAACCAAGAGGACAAAGAATCAGTAAGTAATAGGAGCAGAGTCAAGCCCCAGACTTAAGTTTCTTTACTAACTAATGGATGCTGCCTGACTCACAGGGAAGGCTCATTTGAGTGTTTGAATTAGTTAATTTAAGGCATTGTATAGCATTGTATTTTCTCAATATAACAATCATGGTTATTGTTTTTTAGTAGATATTTTATGTATTTACATTTCAAGTGTTATCCCCTTTCCCAGTTTCCCCTCCAGAACCCCTCTCCCATCCCTCCTGCCCCTGCTTCTGTGAGGATGCTCCCCCTCCCACCCACCCACTCCCACCTCAATAACAGTCAAGAATGGTTGTTATTATTTTAAACTCCTAAATATTTCTCAGAGATTTAGTAGTAATATAGAATAATACAATAAAAGAACCATGTTCAGGTCCTCACAGATGACCCTGGAGAACCTATTCTGGTGTTGTCATTTTATTTTCCCTAGGGGTGGTGGGGTTTGGGGAAAGGGTAATGCAGAAGTGTGGGGCGATGTAAACCATTTTGTCTTGTCTCTGCATCGGAGTTCAGTGTGTCGAATCTATTCTAGGTCAAAGTCAAAGGAAAATTCAATTAACAAGTGCCTTGTCTGTAATTGAGTATTGGCTCCAAGGAGAACACTGTAATGAATTTTCATTGACAGGTTAGAGTCGTGATCAGAGATGAATGAGATGAAGCTAGGCATATTTCTTTAAGACTGATGAAGACCAGGCAATAGGTGGCTAGAAAGAGCAAACCAAGTAAAAGGATTATTCATAGGCAATTGGCTTCCACAAAGAGAGGAGGACATATTTATTGGTGAGTTTGGAAGCCTGGTGGCCCTGAAGCTAGGTCCTATATTAATAGCCTTCCATAGATGTGATATGTTCACATTGATAAACTAAACAGTGGGAAACCAACCATTTATAGTTGCAGTCCAAGGAAGAAAGAAAATGTTAAAAATGATCAAATCAAATTTTATGATGTCAGGGGATATACTATAGTCGAAATAAAATATAATTAAAGAAATTGCTAAAAGGTTTTGTTGTAATTGAGGTATCAAGGAGTGGGCCGACATAGTAGCTGAGGAAATGGAAAGTATTTAAGCATCATTTTATGTTCTCCTGTTGTGGGAAATATCAAAAAAGATGGTATATGGCACATGTTCCTAGATTATGCCCTGATTCTCTCATCCCCGGCGGGCTGGCCAGCCATGCACTGGCAGGCAATGGCCGACCTGCTTTTATCTTGTGGAGCTCTGAGTCAGAGCTCCAGGATCTCTCCACCCAGCTCCCTAGGTTCCCATTGGCAGATCACCACCACGCCTGTCCCATGCTTCAATACCCCCATGGCCTCTGTGGTGCACATCAGGCAAACCCACACTTTGCTGCTGTACCTTTCTCTCTTGAACCCAGACGAGCCACCACATTAAGGAAAACGCAACACAAACTTAGTTCAGAAACACTGATAACTCAATCTCTCAGCGCATCAACTAAAACCTAATCTTGTAAACCTTATCAAAGTCTGATTTCTCTGGTGACGAATCCTTTCGGATCTGCCATGATACCAGGAGACTCTGCTAGCTACATCTTACCTACTACATGCTGTCCCCGTTCCAAAAGGCACCTCTCTCTCTCCTCCTTCTCTCTTCTCCTCTCCAACCCAGAAGTCTCTCATGTGCCCAGTGATTGGCTCCTTTATTCATTAGGGGATTGGTTCACAAGAAGTCACAGGTGTAACTCACTCCTTGTCTGAAGCCCCTCCCAGGAGGGCAGAATTAGCAGCATACCAACAGCCCGGGGCGATCCACAACATTTTCCTATGAAGACATAGGATTGAGGGGGAGTAGAAGAGCGAAAGAGTGCAGCTAAGGGCAGATAGTTCAGACTTTAAGGTTGCCTTTTCTGAACTAGAAGTTGAGAAAAAGTACTTGTTAGATTAGTGGTGGAATAATGTTGTGAGTTGATTTATCACTTACATAGTTTGGAAAAATACTAGGCTAAAACTCACAAATCGTGGAATACAGAATACTGAAAATGTACAATAAAACTTATTGATTTACTAGTTTGTTTCCTACTTGCATTTATGTGAAATATCTATATTTGTCATCACAACCATTTCAACAGATTTTGAAATATGCATATATGTATGTTTATATGTATATATATGTATATATGAGAGTATATTTAATACAAGGTTAGATTTGGCATCACAGACTTCTACAAGAAGCTACATTTCTCAATGATTCATCTTCCTTTGTCAAGTATCCTAAAGAGTTACTCAAACACCAATATCATGACAAACTTAACCTTAATGTCTTACAGTTGTTCCCATTTGCTGTACGACACAATCTGAACTCAGTAACAGTACATAGGACTCTCTGTGACTAACATCTGATCTCATTTATTTTGCTCTTCTTACAGATTACAACTGTGTAGAATTACTGATGTTTCATATATTAGAGAGCGTCTGTGTGGTCCAAGGACTCCCATGTTAGCCATGACGCTCTTTGACCTCAGAGGCCTCTGTAGACAGCTCTTTATCTTGGTACATCTGCAGTTGCTCACAGTTTGATTACTATGGTTTAGGAATTCACCAGGATTAGATCCATCTCATGGGAACATTTATTTAAACTTGGTCCACTTAGTGTATTTATTAAGGACCAAACTTGCAGCGGACATTAAGCTGGGCAAGAAATACACATTATGATTGCATAGATCTCTCCCCAACTGCATAAGATCTATAGTCCAACTGTGGACGGAGTACATACTTGGAACTCCTGGGTTAGGGATATAACTCAATCGGTAGAGTGCTTGTTTAGCATGCTCAAGGCCCTGGTCTTGGTCCCAGCACCACATAAGCTAGAAGTTGGTGGAACATGTCTGTGCTTCCTGAACTCAAAACACTAAAGAGTTGTAGCCAGGAAGAGCACAAGTTTAAGGGACATCCTTGGCTATATAGCAAGTTCAAGGTTAGCCTGGGCTGCATGAGATGCTGTCTTGAAAAACCAAAATGACAAAAGCAGCAAACTGTAGTTGGAGCCCTGTTTTTTCATCCTATGTGTGGGTGTCAGGGTGCAAGACATACAGTAACTATAAGCCCGAGGGTTTTATTGCAAGGCTGAAAAGCATAGTTGTGTATGCAGGATGAAACGCAGCAGGGTTGAGGGGTGTTGAAAATGAATTAAAAAGATAAAATAGGCTGATGAGCAAGCAGAGGCTAGCAATTGAATCAAGGGAGCTTGTTGGCTGATCAGGGGTGTTGACTTAAGAATAGGGCCACTGGGGCATCCTTTATGCTTTACGGAGGAGAATTACATGAATTTTTTAACCTCTGGGCTGATGGGTAAAATTTTACAAGTGAAACTTTTACAGTGTAAAGCATGATTATTAACATAGTAAGCCTCTTCTATCAAAGCGTAATATCCCTTTGGAAGAAAGCAATAAAAGAACCCAGATGTTGTGTTTTTTTGACACTATCAGGTATTTTCTTTTTAACAAAGTATGTAACAATATAGGGAGGGCTAAAGCAACCGAACTTTGCTTCCTTCTAGAGCATCTTTATAAGCAAGTACAGCGGGGAATATCTCAGTGCCATTTATAGAGTTGAATGTATACTTGGTGTGTGATTAGCAGTTTGATTTGAAAACGTGCAGCTAAGAGAAAAGCTCTTGCATGTTTGAACCAGGAGATACACTGAGGTACATACTCACCATGTGTAATTGCAATGTCTGTCTGTCTGTCTGTCTATCTATCCATATATCCATATATCATCTATCATCTATGTATCTATCTATCCATCCATCCATCCATCCATCCATCCATCCATCCATCCATCCATCTATCCCTTCCTCTTTTTCTCCATTTACAGATGAGAACAATGGTATTTTCATAGAACAATTCACTTTGAAACTGTTAAAAAGTAAAAATCTTAAAATGAATATTATATATAGGCATTTATTTTATCAACAACATAGTCTCAGTAATATAATGTGATTTGACTAACAAGTATTATGTTCCATTTATATAATATTTAAATACATGAAATGAAACAGTACATTATGTAGGGCTGTATGTAAAGTTATATATGCTGAATGGTGGTCATATTTCTTTTTGCCATTTTTCTGACTCAGCGTTACTGCAACATGCTTGTTGATGCTTTTCACATAGGTAATTTATACATTATAGAAATGCTAATTTTTCTTTATTTAAAATTATTTTTAGATAGGATTGTATTACACAGTCCTGGCTGGCCTAATGCTTAGTTGAAGCTCAGCTAACCTTGAACTCACGGAAGGCTACCTGTCTCAGCCATCAAAGTGCTGGGATTTTCGGCATAAACTAACACGGCAAGCTTAAATCGTCAGCTTTTAATCAGAGGATGATTCTGTAAGCGTATATACAGCAGGGTCAAATATCACCTTTGCTAAGAATATTAACTTTGTATTCAAAGACAGCTTCAAATGTCTCTCTCAGTTACTCTGCAGTTCCAGAGACTTGAGATTTACAAAACTCCTTCATTAATGCAAGTTAAATTCTAGTTGTAAGAAATTAACTTTTGTGAATTCTCTCTCTATGGCAAGCTTCTAGACCACAGTTTTCTGCTTTCTTTGTCTTTACACACCTGACATGGAAATCTAGTGTGCACTAGTGATGATTTTACAAGTGAATACTGCCCTAGGGCGTTGTTAGCAAAGGTTACTTCTGAACTCGCACAACCTAGAAACTTCCCTTGTCTCATGCCTCAGGTCCCACATCTGTGACAATTGAAGTCAGACAGAAGTGACTCCCTAGGACCCTGTTTTGTCTACCAACTATCCCTCAGCCTCCTTATCAGCTTGCCTTGCAGGACCCAGTATGACAATTCTTTGAAGTAAATTACACAAACAAATGAGGCTAGAACTCTGTGTAGCGAACAAGACACAACACACAGTGCTCCAGACTTTACCAATTGTAGTTACAACTTGAAATCAGAGATGAGCCTTCTAGAGCCTCAGTGACTGGCTCCCTCAGCAGACCCTTGCATATAGAAAGTGCTAGTGGTAAAGTTGTGTTCAGTGTGCAGAGTGGAGATGGCTAGACATGGTTTGCTGTAAGCAGGTCTCTTTGTGGCCTCTAATTTTGAATATATTTGTTCTTTCCTTGCTTTAGAGCTGTTTTAAGTTGAGTAGTAAATATATCCTTTTTCTTCTTCTCTGAAAATTGAGTATTTCTCCCTTCTATCCTGAAATTTTTGTTAATTACTAAAATGTTGATTCTCTTAAGTTTTTAATTACATGCACAAACACACAAACACACACACACACACACACACACACACACACACACAGACAACCACCACTCTGCATGTTTTCAAAGTCAGAATATTTCATATTTGTGTGCATGTGAGTGCACAAGTATGCATTTGTATGTTAGAGAAGTGTGTGTATATTGGACTGGGTGAAGCCTCCCAGGTTCTCATCAGATTCTTAAAGCAGGTGGTCACTAATCCACCAGTGTTGGGCATTAGAATCTTTGGGCATTTAGATTCTAGATGGTTTTGATAAAAATGACAAGATAATCTTTGCGTGTGTGTGTGTGTGTGTGTGTGTGTGTGTGTGTGTGTGTGTGTGTGTGTATATCTATATCTATCTATCTATCTATCTATCTATATATATATATGTACTTCTGCATTTCAAAATACACTCAATTTAACTCTGCTTATACAGGTATGAATATCTTTTAAGTTTCTTTATAAAATTTGCTTCTTATATTTTCTCATTATGAAAAATAGAAGACCAGTCAAAGCATCTTATGAATGATTCTTTTACAGTGTTTATAGTATCATTTCCTCCTGTTGATAATAGATTGGCTTGAGCATTAACAGTGACTGTTCTGTGATTCTAGAATCAGTCATTGCTTTGTCTTTTTGTCTGTAGGTAACCAGTCTTCATTAGACTGACCAGTAATTATCTAGTGAAAACTTCCATATATCCTACCATGAGTACAAATTATGCTAATGTAACAGCAGTATTTGTTTATTGGCTCACAGACCTGGGATTTTTCCACTTATAATTTACATCGAATACATGTATTACTTTAAGAAGTAAGATTTTATTGTGACCTGTGGCATTTATCATATGGCTCAGATTCTTGCAAATGTTGAGTTTGGAGTATTTCTTCATAGCTCATTATTTGTGGGTTACAGCAACATTTATAATTTGATTTAAAGTCATTAGGCAGAAGGGCTAGCCTAATGAATGTTCCTCCCAGCTAAGTGTAAACTCTATAGCTTGTAGAAAAGTTAAATACCAGATACTATATCACACTTTCATGGTACTTAATTTTAGTAAAACATATTCATTTGTAATTACTTGAAGAATTCTATAGTGTTTCCAAAATCACAATTGAAAAATGTACAATGAGTTCCTCTTAATTGTTGGGACTTCATTTTCCCTTATAACCCAAAGCCGTGTAGTAAAGGTGTCTGCTTAGTTGCTAAAGTGTTTGAATGTTCAAGTGATCGTTGATAAAAATTAACACTTAAACTTGATGTCCCTGATCACTGTCCATGGACCCCCTTGCTTCCATCACTGTGAACAAAGCATAAGGGACTGTTTATGAATGTGGATAACAATGATATGAACTGGCATTTACCTAGGTTGGGGTTTAAAGGACAAGTACTGGGGGGCACCAAGCTGAAGGCCGGGGCTAGAGAATGCTGCCCACATATTCTTGGCACAAGCTGTTTTCCCATCCCCCAAAGGAAAAAAAAAATTAGCATCCTATATTTATCTGTTTGACATTTCTTTTCAACCTAGTTTATTTTGTTATGAAATCTTTTGATTAGCCCAATGAATAATAAACTATACAATTAGGACACAATATATTATATTTTAGGCAGATGATTCTACGACAAAAGCAAAGCCGTGTTGTTATTAGGGTACATAATTTGTGTGTTGCTTCTGAAAATGTAGTATCAGAGAAGTATGTGTGTTGAAAGTTACAGAAACTCAGATTTTTAAGTAAGTTAACCTAAGGCTCTTATAGCCAATGAGCACTAAAAGTCTTGTAGAAACCTTCATAAGCACCTGAGGGTTTCCTAAGACTGAGCCGTACATCATCACACATGTGGAAACCCTTCCTATATAAATATTTTACCGACATTTTCTTATTGATAACTTATTTCTAAAATTTTATTTCTTAGTCTCCTAGCTCAGACATTTCCCTCTCAAAAAGAAATTTATTGATGAGTAGGTATTGGAATTTGAAAATCTATTATCAGATAAATCTTGTCACTCTCCTCATGGAACAAAAATATTTTATATAATGTTGCTCCTGTCTCTCCACACATAGAAAGGATATGAATGTGCCAGTTTACATCTTGAAAGTTACATATGTGTGTGTGTGTGTGTGAGAGAGATATATATATGTATATATATATATATATGATAAGTGATATTTTCTTTTTATCTTTTAGTGCACATAAGACTTCTTGTAGATTGCTTTTTTTTGTGATTTGATGTGTGTTACCATATCTAATGATTTTGCAATTAAAAGTCAAGAAAATGTACCCTGAGTTTGTACAACACAAAGCTATGTTACATATGATACTTTCTGAGATAGAGAGGAAAGTCTTCTTAAATAGCATTGACTCTTTAAGATGACAGATGCATTGATCTAGTTTTCCCATAAAGTCTCAAGCTCATGACCAAAACCATGTACTTGCTATTGAAAGGGCAAGTTCCTTTTCAGGGATTAGGTGGGTCTGTCAAACCACCGGATGGTTCTGTAACGTGTGTGTGTAACATTCACTAAACTTCTTATCCTTGCTGTCTAAGCTTTTTCTAGTTCGCATGCTCCAGAGAACTAAACTGCCTAGAAAGTGGCTGTACTGAGATTTTTGAACAGGTTTAGACATACTGACAGCCAACACTGGGGAAAACGCTTACGGGAACTCAAGCGGAAACTCTGGTGTAGGACTTTACTTTTGCACCTGAGTGGCTTTATCCTCTATTTGTATTCTGTCTAATGCTAAATATTTCGGTGAGAAGTGACTGTTTTTGATGTTAGTGAAGACTGTCAAAGTAGGTGTTCTAATCTCTTTTAAAAAATCCTTTCACATTTCCCATTGTATTCTCGAATTATACAACTTCTAAACTCTTCCCTTATATGGGATTCAAATGTATCTTACTATATCTCGCCTACAACAAATGACAGTAATTTAATGCACTATTCACTCACTAATTAGCCCCTCAGACACTGGCACATTTACAAGGAGCCTTACAGTGTTCTAGCAGCAGCAGCAGCAGCAACAGCAATGAGATTCTGTGCAGAGATGAAAGGTTTATGTGATATTTGTATCCTATTTTGTCACATTTGTCTAGTTCTGTAGTGTTTGATGGTTGTTTGAGAAGAATATAGGCCCATTTAAAGTTGGTTTGAATGGAAGAATTAATCTGATAACTTTTTGGAGAAAAATTATGTATTTCGGGTATATGAAATGGTAATTTGTTTTAATTGTAGGGTTTTTTTTTTTTTTTTAACAAGCTAACTCTTAGGAAGTATTAATTTTAATTAGCTTCAATCACTGCTTTTGAGTCCGTGACCCCATGAAAATCTGCTGAAAGCTTCACTATCTATACAGAAGCATACACACGCTCACACATTGCCTGACTTTCAGAGCAGTGAAGTATTGAGTAGCCATTATTCTGAGTACAGACATCCTTATCTTTAAACTGTTATAAAATTCAGCTCAAACCAATGTGTTTTCAGAGTATCTTGGTTTTACTTGATGTACATTGCCCTAATATCAGGCAAAGGTATTTGAATAGAAAAACTATATATTCTTAATCACTAGTTTTAACTACCTTATTGGTGCATTTTAATTGTTTATATTTCTCATAATGCTCTCCAATTCAATTGTATATATTCCAATTATAAATTTCAAGAATAAAATGCAGTCCTCTGAAGTCATGGCATTCTCTTTCAGTATTGGCTGAGTATGGTCCCCAGAGTGATTCTGGCTTTGTACAGTGCAATCTTTGAAAAGGACAAGGTAGACCCTGTAATGCCTACAGGATTTGTCATCTGTTTATTTGTAGAAGAACACTGGCTTTTCTTTGGTCTTCACTAAATGCAGCAAATGTGTGTTGAGTGCTTCCTGTGCTGAGCCAGGTGGCATTCTGCTTTGCTTTTGTCTGCTTCAGATCCTGGCACATATGTTTTTCTTACTTAAATATGAGTATGAACTAGAACACTTTATATTCCTTGACCACAAAGTTATCTAGCATTGTTTTGGATTCGGGAAAATGTTTTATACCTTGAATAAATGAGGTTGGCAGCAGATAGGAAAGTTTGGAGGTGCCCTGGAATGAAAAATACAAACTTTTGAAGATGCCATATTTTTGTCCAAATGTAAAAAGAGAGCAACAAAAGGCAGGAGGAAACAAGCAAGCCCCCTTTAATCCACATAGCTAGTTTTAGCTGCCTCAACCCGGAAGCAGAGCCCCACAGTAGTCCGTGTGCCCATGTTTTCCTTTTACTCCTCTGTACCTGTCTGTTTCAGTTTTACAAGTTAGGCAAGCAATTCCATTTCCCCGACTTGCGCCCTTCCCCTCCTGCTCTGTAAGACATGAGCAAACGGAGAGATGAAAGGTCGGAGCCTGCACATACCTGCCCCTGAAGGAACGAAGCCCCACGCTCTAATTTGAGCCTTCCTCTTCTTGGGGATCTCAGAGTGGTCACTAACGGGAATCGTTCGGAAGTTAGCAACCGATGTGTGAGTCATTTCAAAAGAGGCATGATTTCCGTGTGCTGGGAAATGGGAAAAGAAACAACATATCTCTCAGAAACAGCGTCAGACTTCAACTATCAGTGAAAAACGCTGAGGTTATAGTTCTTCCAACTCAAGGCAAAAAATACAGTCCAGCAGATTTAGAGTTGAGAAGCAAGAAATACAGTTCTCCTCTTGTCTTCCTGTCTGTTAGGCATCACGTGACTAGTAGACACTATTCCAGGAGACAACTCTCCAGGGTTTGGAGGAACTGTGGAATGTGCTCATCATCGCCTTAGTGGCCCTCTCGTTGTTATAGGGCTTGGATATCTCTCCAACCCACGTACTTGGCCTGTGGTTGGTGTCAGCTCATGGCCAGTCAACTCAGTTCATTCCGAGGGATATTACCCATTAGACACAAGGATACTAGGTCAGACACAAAGAAGGGGAGGAAGGGCTATGGACATTGAAATGTTTTTGGTTCAGGTGCTGATTACAGTTTATTCTCTCCACAGTCACTGAAGTTCTTATCAGTGAATTAGCCTTGCAGAAGTTCAGTGTAATAATCTCTCTTTCATTCATAGTCTAACTGCCCTTGCAGTAGGAAAATGATGTTTTCAGCTTTAATATATATAGTTTTTAACCACAAAGTTTACCCAATCAGAATTTTAGACAAATCAAACAGAAATCAATTGAAATGAATTAGTTCAGAGAAATCCCATGTTAGCCTGTTGTTATCAAGCATGCCATGTTTTATTTTGGAAAATAAACATGGGAGTGATTTGCTTTTCTAACTACCTCAGCATTTCTTACTATGATAGCTGCTAACTTAATATGAACTATTAAGAATTTACTATGTAGTGTTTCAAACATTATAATACGCAGAAATGGGAAATTCCTGTGCATCACCAAGATTTAGAAGGTTGTGACATTTGCCTTATATGAATGATGTTAGTGGTATATACTGATAGTCTTCCCAAAGTTTTTAGATATGACCATTATGCTGCACCTGTAAATGTAGCATTCTATATTGCTATGCATGTGTTTGCTTGCTTATTTATTTATTGTGTATATTTTTAACTTGTTTGGCATTTTCTTTGATATTTTTTGTTTTGGATTTATGTTCTGGAAGTGTCTATATTATTTGAGTAGATGATCTTTCTATTTCCCTGAGCTGGGAATGTAGCTCAGTATTAGAACACTACCATTTCCACAGCAAGCCCCAAAGCCATCCAGGCCAGGCTTAAAGCTTACCCATGTTCAGTGACTCCTCCTCCCCCTCCCCACTATGAAGTAGCTATTAGGATCCATTTCTTTCCCACTGAAACACCGGTTACCACTTCCCTTGCTCTTGCTGTCTTATGCTCTAACACTGACTTATATCTCCAGTCCTATTTTTAAGGAATAAAAAATTCTTCTGCTATGTATTGTCTATATTATGCCTTCATTGTTAGCTGGTTATTGTCTTCATAGAAAAGAGAAGACTGACAATTATATTCTGTCAACATTTTTAAAGTATTTTATTATCTTAATGGCCTTTGCTAATGTTATCTTGTGTTAGCCAAATTGTCATTTGTACAGATGAGTTTTCTTTCCATCTTTCTGCGTTCTTTTTGCCAATGGTCCACCATTTTAGGGACTGTGGTGGTTTGGATAGGTTTGGCGCCCATAGAATCATGCATGTAAATGCTTGGCTCAGAGGGAGTAACACTTGCTGGAATAGGCGTGGCCGTGTTGGGGGAAGTATGTCTCTGTGGAGGTGGGCTTTGAGGTCTCATGTAGATGCTAGGCCCAGTGTGGAAGCCAGTCTCTTCCTGGTTGCCTTTGGCTCAAGATATAGAACTCTCAGCTTCTTCTCCAGCAGCATGACTGTTTGCCTGCTGCCATGTTCCCTGCTGTGAGGACAATGAACTAAACCTCTAAAACTGTAAGCCACTCTCAATTAAATATTATCCTTTGTAATAGTTGCCATAGTCATGGCAATAATCACAGTAATAAAATTCTAACTAAGACAGAAGTTGGTACCAGCATGGTGGCGTATTGCTGTGACGAATCTGACCATGTTTTAGGGAAGATTATGGAAGGACTTTGGAACTTTAGGCTAGAAAAGCCATTGAGTGTTGAGGCTTCAGTGGGATGTTCTGTAGGAGCTTGCAAGAAAAGAATGTTGAGAGTACTGCAGAGAGGAGACCTGCCTTAAACGCTCTATCAGGGCCATTTGCTATTTTGAGTTAAGATTCTGTGGTTCTGACTTGCTGGGGCTAAAGAATCAGCTGTGATTAACAAGAAAGCAAAACTACTGACGTGAGACCTTTTTGTTACTGGGACACTTGATTCTGGTTAAGAAATTAACCGTGATTAAGAAGGAGCAGCATCATGGAGGTGAAATCTCCTGGAAAGTGTTTTCTGGGAACACAAAGAAGCTGTGTTTCAGAGGCAGCCAAGTTGTACCATGTGCTGGCAGCCAGACTTGGAAATGTGTAAGAGTCACCCAGGTGATACTGGTTTTGAAGGCATGAAAGGGTTTTGGAGAGCAGCTGAAGCTTTTCATTGTGAGAGGCCAGGAGAGGCCAATGGTGAAAATGCAGCATCAGCTGAAGGCTCTGGGAGGACTGAAGGGGTCATGAAGAGAAACTGAGGCTTGGCACCATGAAGAAAGCCTATGCAAGACTATTGGGGAAAGTGCAGTCCAGTTGCAATGGAAGACCCCAGCTTGTTGAAGACGCCAGGAGCATGGTATGACCAGCAAGAACAGCAGCAGCGGTGGCTTGAAACCGGGCGAAGCCTAGAAGCTGAGCTGTCTGTGCTACAGAAAACAGAGCTAAAGAAGTGATTCAACTCCTTTGGAGGGGTTCATAAGATTGGGAGTTCATCCTGGACGTTGGATGGTTGGAGTTTGAATTTGCTTTGACTCGATTGTGACTATGTCCTGGTTTTTACCTCTTGAAGAAAGTATTTTACTGGAGGCCACATTTGAGAGACTTTGAATTTTAAGATATTGGCTAGTTTAAAGGGACTGAAAATTTAATGTGTTTGAGTTTGTAAAGACTGTGGGACTTTTAAAGTTATTTATGTTTTAAAGTTGAGATCTTGGGCATGAATAAGAAAGGAAGGATTGTGGCTTAATAATGACACTTGTGTGCTAAGTTGACAGGGGTCTGTTGTACTGGCTGGTTTTGTGTGTCAACTTGACACAAGCTAGAGTCATCTGAGAGAAAGAAGCCCCAGTTGAGGAAATGCCTCCATGAGGTTCAGCTATGAGGCATTTTCTCAATTAGCAATCAATGGAGGAGGGCCCAGCCCATTGTGGGTGGTGCTATCCCTGGCCTGGTTGTTCTGGGTTCCAGAGAAAAACAGGCTGAGCAAGTTGTGTGAAGCAAGTCAGTAAGCAGCACACTCCATGGCCTCTGCATCAGCTCCTGCCTCCAGGATCCTGCCCTGTGTGACTTCCTGTCCTGACTTCCTTTGGTGATGGTCAGTGGAAGTGTAAGCCAAAGAAACCGTTTCTTCCCCAACTGGCTGTGTGGTCATGGTGCTTCCTCACAGCAATAGAAATCCTAACTAAGGCAGATATTAGAATAGCTTCAATTTTATTTGCTTATTTTTCCTAATTATCTTTTCATTCATAGTTCCTGGATTCTAGTTCTACAAGATTCTTAGCTGGTTTTTTTTTTTTTAATTACTTTTGTCTATTTTCACTCTGTGTAGTTATTAGAAATTCCGTTATTCATCTGCAGTGGAATTCCTTAGCAGGTATTCGTTGCTTTTTAAGGTGATCTTCTTGTTTGGTCCTCAGTGATGTGCTCTATATAATTCCATTTCTGTCTAATGCAACACCTGCCCTTTGGTGCTGTCCACCCCGTTTGTAGATGAGACCCCTGCAGCACAGAAGCTCAGTGGTGTCCCCAGGTTACCTCGAGCTTACTACAGAGGGAATGCTTTAACCAAAATACAGTGCACATTTCCTTTTAGCAAAGGAATGCGCAGAAATGGGAAGCTCTTTTGCATCAGCTTGGCATTTTCTGTCTTATTTATGCCATTGGTCACATGAGCAATTAATTTCAGGCCACCCTGGCCTTGTATGGTTTTGAATAGATGGCTTATAAACATAAGCTAAATAAATAATAGGATTGGGATTTAATCCAGATGGTCGGTTGTCATTTCCAACACCTCTTCCACACAGTGACTGGCTAGTAGTATACTTAGCATCATTTTATCCCTCCCGGAGTTTATTCTATTGTTTATTGCATGTAAAATTACTAGCCCATCTATTGGAAGTATTTGTTCAAGGAATAGAATGATTTTCAATGTGATAAGATAGAACCATTTGACTATTGTATGTCTAGAATTTTTGATCTGTCTGGCTAGATTTAGTTGTTATATACTCTGTGGTTTTCAGGTATTTTTTTTTGTTTTAACTACAAACTACATCATATGCAAATGTCCTTATAGCTCTCACAAATCTTTGTTTATTCTTCTCTTACACTCCAACCACAGTTTCCCATCCTCCCCCCCCCCCCATTCCTCCTAGTCCTCCTGGCACACACCCTCCCTCTACCCCAGATTCGCTTCCCCTTTGCTTCCCCTCAGGAAAGAGTAGGCCTTCTAGGGATGTCAGTGGAACACAGCTCAGCAAGTTACAATAAGACTAGGCTCAAACCTCAAAGATCTCTCATACTCTTAATAAAACAAAAATGGTCATAATTATTTAGTTTTTAAGGCCTTTATGTCTTGATGATTTTGTCTATATTTGCCTTTCTTCCCTCACTGAGGCTCCTTATTCTGATAGTCACTAATGCCAATGTGAAATTCATTACTGATGTTTAGAAAAACTCAAGTTTTGACAGCTTACCTGACCTCCTTAATATTTGCTCTGAAGAATTCTATTAGTGTCCTGCATCATGTCTAGAGTTGCAAACCCTTGAATTTAAAATACTATGCCACAAAGAAATCGTCTAAATTCTCTGCTTTTACAAATTTGAGTCCCATAAAGCCCTAAACTAAAAGCCATAAACTAGATCCCGGTTGGCCCTTGCTCCAACCTCTGTGAATGCATATGAACTTTGCTCATACTGACTTACGGGGCCTTGTCCCCATGGTGAATGTACTCCATTCCCTCGGGCTCTTATGCTCTCTGGTTCCTCTTCCACAGGGTTCCCTGAGCTCTGAGGGAAGGGACTTGATGGAGACATCCTAGTTAGGGCTGTGTACACCAAGGTCTCTCTCTCCCTCTTTGTGTAATGTCCAGCTGTGAGTCTCTATATTTGTTCCCATCTACTGAAGGAGGAAGCTTTTCTAGTGATGTCTGAATAAGTCACTGTTCTAGGAGTATAACGGAATATCATTAGGAGTCATTTAATCACTACTTAAATTTTTAAATTTATTTACTTATTTTTTTAAAGACAAGTAGTATTTGGTTTAATCCTAGGTCTCTGGACTACATAGTCTTGTTCTTGGTCACTCAAGTAGGATCAGGTATACAGTCTGCCGGCATGCCAGCTCATGAAGTGGACTTTAAGTCAAATCTGACTCTGCTTGATTACTTCCACAGGCTTTGTACCACCACTGGACTAACATACTTTGCAGGCAGGACAACACTGTAGATCACAGGTTTATGGCGGGGTTTGTGTTTATGTTTCACTTTTGGTAGCTTGAAAACTACCTTCCCATACCAAAGACATTAGAATGTAGGAGTGAAGGCTCTATTTAAATGCCAGATAGACATCTCCATGTTCAGTGCTCTGTGTGGGTGTTGTTGTCTGTAGTGGGGCCTTGCTGTCAGTCTGTGAAGAGCAGCCTATCGTCTAAGCAGTAGCCTAGGTTGTGTGAGGACATTTCTGTGAAACCTCTTTGACCATAGGATACTTTTAAAGGAATCTGTGGAGTGGGCAAAAGAACAGGAGGGGGCTCTCGAAAGCAGTGTCACTCTAGTGGAATGTGGAGTGAGCAGCTGGTATAGTCCTGGAGGCTCTGGAAGCAAGTGCCACAGAGATCCCAAACTGGAAAGTATCCACTGCTGAGCAACAGGGATGATAACATAATGGTAAAAAAATGAATCATATTATTTTGAAGTTATTTTGTCATTGAAAGAAAAAAAATCGTCTTTTTTTCTTTCTTTTTCAGCCACTTTTAATATTTTCCTTCTAATTTTACTTGTATCTTCAATATTTGATTAATTTTCATAGCTTTTTATACATAATTTTTCCTCTGTATCACTTTGAAATCTAGTCTTGATAAATGAGAGATGATTTTATAATGAAAATTATGGATAAAATATCTTCTGTAATTGTTATTCAGTGCAGTTATCTTTTTGTAAGCCATGACTTCATGACTACTGTATGTAGTGGTTATGTAGTGTATATGTGTGACTGTTTGATCACAGCTTTATTCCTTGAGGAATTTGAAAAATTTCTTTCTGGGTGTAATCGGATCCACTGAGCTTTCCTGATGGACCCAGCTGAACTCAGTGTTGTTAGCTCCAATTCAGAATGTGTTGGTACATAGAATATTACCAATATTCTTAAGATTTCTAAGATGTATTATGTTCATGTTTCTTCAGATTACTTTTGGTGATTAAGGTATTTTATTCTAACAAAGATATAATTGCCAAGATAAAATGTCATTAAATAATTCAGACTTCCAGAGAATGTCAACATCCTTTGTGGGGTAGTGCTTTGCACAACTGAGGATCAAATCCAGGGACTGCTTGATAAATGCTCAGCCCCTGAGCCACACCTCCAGACCTAGTTTTTTTTTTTTTTTTTTTTAATATGAAACTATGGTTGAAAATTGAACGACACATTTAAGAAATTATAATGTTCTGTTTTATTAAGGACTAATGGTATGTTTTTAGGTTTCATACCTTTTAAGAACAGGATATTGATCCAAGTAATAAGTTCATCCATTTTCCAATCCTTCTATTTCTAATCTTCTGACTTAAAAACTTTTTTAGTCTTTTATTGCGCGCACACACACACAGTCTATTTTATTTTATTTTATTTTACCATGACTCCTTTTATTTATTCATTTTTCTATTTTAAATGTTTCATCATTTAAATACAAATGATAATAAAATTACTCCGCTGTGTTCTAAGAACTTGTGGTGAACAACTCTTGTCCCTCTCAATGTTTGAAGACTCTACTGGCCTTTCCTCCACAGACTGACAAGCTTGTAGCCCTGCTTATGTTTTACTTTGCAGCAACATTGTGATCTTAGCAGGTACTCGTTAGCCTACGCTTTTAAGAACAATACTTACTGGCATTATTTCTATTTATGTTTACTTTTCTTTTGTAGCTTAATTTTGTGGTATACTTGAGGTATAATAATCATAAACTAAGGTTCTCAGCCCTTTTTTCCCCCTAAAATTGGTTTTACCCTATACTATTCTTCAAGTTTGTTAGATTTTTAGTTGATTTACATGACCATAATCTGTAGTACACAAATAATTTTTATAGTAAGTTAAAATTTATACTAACAATATTCATCATAGGTAAAACAATTAAATCATTAAGTCTGTCATTATTTCTTGGTGTTGCCTTCTTTCTTTTCTTCAATAAACCAGGACTCTGTAATGAGTTTACCATTTTCTTTTTATTTCCTGAGTGTTAATTAAAAGTTATTAGAATAATTTAATAACAGAAGTAAAATTTCCTAATCTGTATCCGTTAGCAACTTTATAGCCTCTAAAATTCAATCATTGACTTAATGACTGGAAGCTAATAGGGTATATTTGAGGATATCTTGAAAAGTTCAACTTCTAGACTGAGTTTTACTAATTAATCACTTTCACACTATCTTCCCCTGTATGCTTCCATGAATAACTTACGTTTATATGAACAAATCTTTTCCTCATTTCTTCGCTTTTTCTCAGAAACTGATGTGCTCACGATATACCCAATGTCTTTCTTTCATCTCATATTTATTTGAGATTTTTATATATCATTATATAATGTTTGCTTATTGGTTTTATCACTGATGAGGAAGTCCCATGATATGAATATACTATAACTTGTTTAATGTTGCCCTACTGATATTAATTTCTATTGTAACCAGCTGAGATTAACAGCATAAAGGCATTAATACAAGTAAAGTAGTTACTAAATGAATTTCCAGAAGTGAAATTGTGAAGTCACAGGGTGACTGGATAGACTAGTCAGGTAGAGTTTACATAATTGTCTTCTTTAGAGTTGTTACTCATTTATACTTTTCCTCTGAGTGCATGAAAGCAGTCTCTACATAAGTGAGAATGTGTTTATGCTTTGTCTTATTGTTCAATCATACATGTTTTTATCCTTAAATCATGTATGAACATTTAAGCGTCAAGACCATGAATGGTAGTAGCTTCTAGCATTTCCAAGACAGTACTACTCTAAGCATTCTTTCTATAGGATGTGCATTGCCTTATTTTGCAGCTCCCGAAACTTATCAGAATATTCAGGACAATGGTAATGCTGTCACTAGAGGCCATGTTGATGGCTGGGATCAGGGCTGCTGCAGGAGACCCTGTTGATGGCCATGGTCTTTTCCTGTTATGAGCATAGAAGTTTCTTTTGTAGTGGCGTTGGTGAATGAAGACTCATAACTAAGAATGAGAGACACTGAAGGCTTCTGTGATACCCCCCTCTATTAAAAAAAAAAAAAAAGAAGAAGAAGAAGAAGAAGAAGAAGAAGAAGAAGAAGAAGAAGAAGAAGAAGAAGAAGAAGAAGAAGAAGAAGAAGAAGCTTTCCAGACGGGACGCTATTGAAGAATGTCCTTAAAAATTATAATGAAGCCCTGCCCCTTGTCAGCTGCAGCACTTGGGAGAAGAGGGGTCCCTGCACCTTGCCTGAGCAGCACAGTAGAGCTGACTCTGATGCCTTGGGTGTGGGAGACCCAGCCTTGAGCACATAAGAGAAGAAGAGTTGTCCCTGCCCTGTGCCTGGGCAGTGTTGGAGAGCAGGCCCAGGTGGCATGGGATTGGGAAAGCTATCCTTGATGCTGTGAGTGAGGGAGAGCTGTCAGGTTGACCAACTCACCTAAAACCCAGGCCCAGATTCAGGGCTCTACCTCATGTGTGAACTGCTGGAGCTCATAAACAAATCAGTGCTTCTGAATCAAAGCTTCAGGGTCTCCATGACACAGGGCAACAACAGGACATCTGAGAGGAGTTCCAGTGAGGAGCCAGTCAGTATTGATAGATTAGCAGAAGCCAGAGGCCTAGAGCCAGACTGATGACTCACAGCTAGGAACATTTGCAAGTAAAACTGTTTAGGCAGAAGGGTATACTGTGTGACACACCGCAGGTTCCATGGCGAGATGTTTTTGTGTGTTTGTTTTCTTTAGGGGAGGATGTTGCAAGTACAGGACAGATTAGGAGAGATGAAGAGATGAGTGGGTTTGGGGTG
This sequence comes from Uromys caudimaculatus, assembly GCA_028551405.1. Taxonomy (NCBI): domain Eukaryota; kingdom Metazoa; phylum Chordata; class Mammalia; order Rodentia; family Muridae; genus Uromys; species Uromys caudimaculatus. Next base: position 93,768,653 of record CM052705.1, on the reverse strand, counting down.
CATGATATATATGCAATTCACAAAGGATCAATGAAAAGCTCAAAAAATATATCTCTTCACAATTGATGGTTTCTGGGCTGGGGGAGCTGGGGGAGGGGGGGACATCATACACTTTAGTTGTCTATAAGGGGCTGGTCACTATGCATTTGACCATTCTCCGATGAGTATGTTGGCAGCACAAATTGTGCATGGTGTATTTTTCAGGGGTGGGTAGGGGGCAACAAGGATGTGAGGGTGGACCTGGGAGGAATGAAAAACAAATGTGATTCAGATGCTTTCTTGGACATTCTCAGATAATTAATAAAATATTATATTGGGGAAAAAAAAGAAAAAAAGAGAAATCCTTTATACTTTATAGATCTTACTAATCATTATACTTAAAGTTTGTACCTCATTTTTTCTGTTGTTTTTGAAGAATAAACCCCTTTTATTGTAAAAGTGATCATCAATGATAATGATAAATAATTAGAGTTTAGAAGCAATGGCATAGTTTAATTTAAAATTAGAAAAAAGATGGACATGTCTGACTGATTTTAAGCCAACTAGAAATTTCTCTGAGGGGAATAAAAAGATAAGCCATAGAAAACACACTATATTGTTTATATTCTGTTATATTGCCAGTAGAGTAAATTCAAAATGAAGCAAACATTTGTCATCTGAAATTTGTTCATATATAAGTTGCTAACATTAGATTAGGGGGAAAGATAATTATACATCCATGCCACCCACATATGCCTCAACACATATAGTCACAAGCACACTGAGCTAGAAACATATTTTGAAACTGATTGACCTTTGAGAATTCTGGAAGAGAGGTAGGTAGTATTTAAGTGCTGTCTAGGGAAGCTCGCCTTTCCCCTACCCCCTTTTCTAGATGCTTGAATATTTTCTTGGCTCATATACATGGACAAAAACAAAAGAGCAAGCAAGAAAGGAGAAAAACAAAAGAAAGAAGCCCATAGATGCCCTCTTTTGGTCCAAAAACTATGACTCTCAGGTGTTTCCATCTCTCTGCATTTTCCCAGAGAAACTGATTTCTCTAAGAGATGGAGCCTTGTGCTATTTTTGCCTGCTATTTACATTGAGGTTAGCTCTGCTGGTTAGAGCGTACTGGTAATGACACCAATGACATGGCTTTATTTCCATGTGGTTCCATTAACTTTTTTCCACTGCCGCAGACTGCTCCCATAATTATGTCTGAAATGTGTTCCTGGCCTAAGGGAGACTTTATGAAGCCCAGTGCAAATCTACCATCATTTTGGGAAAATGTGCACCCAGATGCCCTTCCAATGGATGGGAGGTTAGGTTAGGCAGTGGAGGGCTGTCTTAATAGAATTCCAAAATGTGTATCTTTACAATATGAAAGTCCTATTATTTTTGTTATGAAGTTCACGACACATGACTTAATATGTTGGGTGTTAGTAGGTTCAAAGTCGGTTTCAGGCCTAGTTTATAGGCAAATCTTGAAATATTAAGCAAGGTTACCTTACAAAGAAGTGAGTCATGCCCAGACCTCCCCAATTACATAATATTTACTTATCCAAATGCTTTACTGAGTTGAAAATATCTGTTTTATATTTGAAATTACATGTGACAAGTATTTAATTATGTTACTTATGCAAAATGAAATTTGTACTGCAGAAATGTAAAACTTTAATGTTGTAGTATCTTAACATGTTGCCAATATTCTCAAGTCATGGTTCTGAGTCATTGAAATCTCCAGAAAAAAAAAAGAGGATATTTAAAATTTTAACATAAAATTTAATCTACATTTATCCAGTTGCTATCTATCTTTATTCATTTCCAGGCCTTCTCTTGAGTAAATGTGAGGATATCCCTGACATTTCCCAAAGTTTTTTCAAATGAGAGAAGGGAACCAAGTAAGTAAGGAATAAATATATAATTATATTGTAAAACTGTGTGGAAAGGTAGGGTTAAAGCATAAAACAAGATACTGACTGTGCAAACTACCAAGAACAACTTGTTTTGAAGAATAAAAAAGTTGGATGTCATTTCCCATTGTAGTGTAACCAGATGCTTTGGACTGGGTACTTTATTAACAACATAGATTTACTGTTGCATAGTTACGGATATTGAGAATTTTAAAGATGAAGCTACTTTCATCCTCTCTTTATGGCAAGTCAGGTGTCTGCCTCAATGGAGACCGCTTTAACACTGTGTCCCTGTGGGGAACGAAAGCCAAAAGTGGCCTATCTTGTTCCTTTTAACATCTTTATAATATTACTGTTTTCATCATGAATGGTCCTTATGTATTCATAACCTAAAGTCACCAACTTGTAACATCCTGTCGGAATTTAAATTTGGTGAGTAAATTTGGAAAGACATGTGCTTTCAGATTAATTGGGAAAGAAGACAGAAGTCTTGGATGGAAGTTCAGTGGAGCATAGTACTCTTAACTGTAAGTATTGTTTCTAGAATAGAGGGTGGAGACGAGGATAGTTGTTGATTAAACTGTTTGCCATCCATAAAGGCCTGAAAAAACACTGTGCTCTGAATAATCGTCATATAGTGAAAGCCACTGCAAATGCCTAAGGGGAAGTGTTTGTGTTCTGTGAAGTTTAATTTTCATGAGCAGGAAGGAGAGAAATGGAGTCATAAACTCAACATTTATTTAATGATCAACTATTAGGAGCCTAGAACTGCCCTAGGTGTCCAAGTATGCAATGACTCAGAGCAACCAAAGCAGTGACACCTTGGTGATCACAGAGATAATGCTTCCTGTTTCTGCAGAGTATGAAAATGTTAAAGTGTTTCATTGGGGGAAGGAATGGGTGTGTGTGATGGTTTAGAAGAGCTCTCTAGCTCAAAGCAGATCATCCTGATTGAGTAAGAACTCAGTTCCATAGATGGTGCTCTAGGCAGAACTAGTCTTGGCAAATTCTCAGCCGGGTATTATTGGTAGTTTCCCAGAACTGCAGGCCAACCAGGGCACTGGAGCTGAGAATGCAAGGGAGGTTATCTTAGGTGTGTATCAGAGAGAGGGATGGTTCTTCAGAAAGGATGGGTGAGTATGTGTAGAGAGCACCTGAAGTGAGATTACTTTAGGAGGGGAAGCTGTAAACTGAAGTGTTCAAAGTTAGCCTGTGATCCATTTCCTGGTCCAGGACAGTGGAGAAGCGGCTGTGCTTCCATTCTCTGTAGGCCTGCCTGAACCTGCCATTATGGACACTGTTAATCCTACTTACTGAACACTTGAAAACTATGCCAAAGATGGCCAGATTGCAGAATTGTTCCTTGGGAATTGTATTAGTCGGGGTTCTTTAAAGAACAGAATTTATAGAATGTATATGTCTGTGTGTGTTTGTGTGTGTACATGTGTGTATGCATATATGTATATATGTGTATATATATGTGTGTGTGTATATATATATATATACATATATACATATTTGACATATAAATGTATTTACATTTATATTTAAAGGAGATTTACTAGACTGGATTACAGGATGTGGTCCAGATAGTCCAGCAGTGGCTCTCATGCTGGAGAAGCTGAGTTTGACTTTAGTGAAGGAATACCATGACTATAAGATGATTGGCCATGGATACACATGCCAGTGAGCATGAAAGCAGACAGGCGAAAGCAAAGCGTCCTTCTTGTCTGCCCTTTTACCTGTGCTGCCATCAGGGGAGTCTGCCCACATTTACAGTGCGTCTTCCTGCTTCAAATAATCTGATCATGAACGTCCCTCGCAGGAGTGCCCAGGGGCTTTTGTTTTGGTTAATTCCAGATCTATTTAAGTTGACATTTATGATCATCTATCATAAAATATTAACAGCTTTTGCGTCCACAAAGAATTTATTTCTTGGAGGGTTTTATATTTTTTTTGACATAGCTAAAGTATATAGTTTGGTGAAAGTGGACAGTTTGAATTTACCCTTGAAAGATTGGGATGGACTTTAAGATGTTGACCAAAGCCGACAATTCTGCTGGGAGCTGGCCTCATTTCCTTCCCACTCCCCCTGCTGCTGGTGCATTTGCTGCTGGCTCTCAGGGTCTCCCTCTCTCTTCCTCCACTTGTGTGTTGTCATGTGGCCTGCTCCTGGTCATGTGTACTGTGCACCTTCTGTCTATTTTCCTCACTGTGTGCATTTGCTTTAAAATGAACTGCACTTATTTGTTCTTAGATACAGCTTTGGACATTGCAAATGTGTTACATATAAAATCTGTGTTCACGTGCGTTTATCCATGTGTGCAACACCAAGGTAAGGGCATAGCGAAGAACACTGGGATTATATTTGATCACTGAAGGTCAGGGAAGTTCTTTCTGATGAGATGCTTTTTTGATTAGATGTTGTGCATGTTACCCCCATGTTACCACAACCTGGCACCAGGCTTTTCCTGCTTCTACATATTTATATAGAAAAGTGCTGGGCAAAGAGGTCCTTGCTTGACAACAGATCGTTTGCTATGTGTTATGAACTCATAGACCTACTTAAACCCCAGGGATTAGCCTGAAAGAACAGTACATTTTGTTTTCCAAACAAAGACAACATTTTCTATGTTAGGGAATCTGAACGCTGAGCAGTTTCCCTTCCTTTCTCTGTTTCTAAGCCCCAGCTCTCTCTACCTTGTCAGCTATGATTATACGTACTGTTCTCAGCTAACGCAAATAAGAGAAGCTGCTGATGGAAGGGGGGGATTTGAAAGAGAATCTAGAAGCATCATGGCGACATGTAATTGATTCAGTCAGTGTGCTGGTGGAACTTACAGAGCCTGGCTTCTTTCTACCAACAAGCCATCCCCACTCTCTAAGTTTGGGGAATCTATATTTATTTAGTTATGTATTTATTCATCTATATTTTCTCGATCTCCCTTTCACTCAAAATTGTGTAGAGACAGAAGCAAAAAAAGGCAAAATGCCTCAGTTTAATAATCAACCCCAGCAGGGAAGGAAAAGTTAATTAAAATCTATGAAAATGAAACATGTAACCTTTACAGATAGGCTGTGCACCGTGGCAGTGTTAATGTGACAATTTGTTAATGGACTAGGCATCTGTAATCAGTATTAAACGTTACTGGGGCTTCTTTATGTTTATGAAAGCTACTAATTAGAGGAAGCAACGGCCTGTGAGATTATCCGGGCCCACCATTTGCCATCTGAACAGAGCTGGAACGAAAGCACTGGCTTTCTTCTGTTATCTCACATTGGGCGACTGTGTTGCTTACTCCTGCTCTTCAGCTGGCTCTTTGTTCAGTCCCTCCTATTGAAATGAGGTTCACATTTTAAATTCCCATTAATAGTAAGGAGCTGAAACCACTAAAACCCCAACTTCTCCTCTTCTTAAACCAGGTTTGTATGCTTCACTGCGCTTCACAAGTTCTCACTGAGGTCTGATTTGGGGGAAAGCTGTCCTTTGAAGACCTTCTGAGTCTTTTGTTGCCTTGACACTGATGTAAAAGAAACAGATCTAACAAATGAAAATTTTCATGTTATATAATCCATTTGTGGGGCGAAACAAAATCTATTTTGTACTGTTTGCAGCTTCCAAATGAAATAGTGATTTAATTTGTTTATTGGAATTTGAAGGACCTGGGTAAGTTATAGAGGAATCATTGTAATTGTCAGGGAGGAAAAGGGAAGATTTGTGATTATGTAAAGTGTGTTTAGCCTAGCTAGGTGTAAAAGAAAACAGATATTAAAGGTGAATGGGAACGGTTTGTCATGTGTTCAGTATCCACGTGCCGGCCTAACAATTACAATAATTACTGAGACTAAATGCAGAATCTGTTATGTGCTTTTACAAAGATTTTTGGGAGATGATTGCCATCCATATTCATTCCAAATAATTATTCTTCATACTCACTGAGTAGCTCAACTAAGACAATGCCACTTAGATACCAAAGTGCAGGGCTCAGCACTCCTGAGCTAGAGGCATGCGCTATAAAACAGTCAATAGTAAAATCCTAGGAGTTCATTCATAATTATAACATGGTGGACAAGAGACAAATCCACTGCAGTATCCACTAGCAGCAAGAGAGCCCCGGTCGCCTTACTTTATTCTGGTACCTCTCCATCATGCTGCATAGCCTTCCCTGAAGGGGCTTGGTGGAAAATGACTTGGTGGAAAGGCCTAGATACCCATGAGTTCTGGTTTTATTGTCCTACTTGGGAAGTCACCCCTATGACCTGGCTGTCTCCTTCTAATTTTTGCCAAAAATAATGGTTGCTGAAAGAACGATGCAAATATTTTGGGATGATTAAAGCTTAGAAAATGCAGAGAAAGCACTGAAGGGTACTGAGAAAGTGTTCTGCACCTTTGGTAACAGGTAGTTATGGTTACATGATGGTGTGGGTGACTTGACTTTCCTCTTTCTTCATCTGATATTCTCATCTTGGGCCCAGGACAGTAAGCTACTGGCTCAGGTATTGGGAGGTTGAAAGGAGTAGAGAGGAACGAAGCAGACCCACGGTTTTGTATTTTCTCCTTTCTTCTTGCACTCTGTGCACACTTTTTTTGATAGTTGATTTTTATTATTTACTTAAAATTCCATGTGTTGCTGCTATAACTCGGGGTAGACTGTTTCCCCAATGTTGGATTTAATCCTCTTCAACAAAAAAATTATTAAGCAAACAAGTCTTAATTAAATAGTATTCAGAACTAAGGCCTCTAAATATAATAACAAAGAATTTGAGTCTATTGATATGTAAGGAAGATATGAGAACAAAATGTACTAGAATAATGGCGTGATTGAACTAGAAGGAAGATGATCCAAGAGCACAGGTGTCTGAGTGGAGTTTGAGCATAGCTGTGTTGTGGATTGGATCTGAAACATCTCCAAAGGCCATAAGTTGATGGCAGGAAAACTTGCAAGATGTGTGTCCAGTCCAATGGGATTAAATTACTTGCAGTGGCTCCTTAAGGAGACACTGAGACAATGATACCTTTTACTTTCTTGGCTTTTCTCCCACCAAGGTGAATAGCTTTACTCCAGCACAAACGCTCCTTCCAGATGGGCTTCTCAGGACAGACCCCAACAGCAAGTCCACCTGATGATGGAAAGAAATTTCAGAAACCACAAACTGAAATAAGCATTCCGTCTTTTAAATTTTATTCTCTCAGCTCTTCTGTCACAGTGTGGCTTTGAAACCTAACAGGATATTTGCTTTGAGCTGATACCTCAGCCATTACAAGGAGATACTTCATTGAGACAGATGATAATTCTTTTGAAAGTAAATTTTAGGAAGATCTTTTATAAGTGACACGTTCAGGAGTCTGGACATTACGCTAGCATGAGAAATACTGGGCTTTTTTTTTTTCTTTCTCTTCTGCTCTTCTTCCATATTCAGAGAGAATATCATAATAGAGTTAACTTCTTTGGAGTTTAGCTAAATGCCTATATTATGGCTCCCCTATGCTCAGGGATTTGAATATCTTCTATGAAACTGGTTAGGAAGTTTTGGACCATTATAAAGACATTAGCTGATGGACCTGGGTCCCTGGAGGTAGGCTTTGGAGGAGTCTAGCCTGTCCACGTTTCTGGGTCCCTGGAGGTAGGCTTTGGAGGAGTCTAGCCTGTCCACGTTTCTGGTCCCTTCATCTGCCGCCTGATGTCCACACCACGTGTACGGCTCTGCCTTACACTCTCTCTCATGCCTTTCCTCCTGTGACGGACTAAAGTCCCTGAAACTGAGCCATGGTGCTTCCTCTGGTTGTTTTACATTGCATCAGGAAAGTTACAAACATTTTTTCATACTTGGTTTGGTATCCAATCTGATAAATAGTTCTCAGCCACAAAGCATTTTAAGATAAAAAATATTAAGAAGTACTGCTTAAGATCCACACTAGAAAGTTTACGTGCAGGATTGGGATACTGTCAGACTCAAGTGGGAACAGGCAGTGTGCTGTATTCAGGATGCTTATCTGTATGTTAGTTTGGAATTTTTGAGGAATATTTATAAGTAGAGTGAACATACTCTTTAGAAATAGAATAAACAGATATGACCTGAGGTCTCACTACTTTGCTGAAATGTGTGGAAATGAGAGGTTGACAATGGGCACCTGCTCTTCTCTCTCTCTACCTGGCTCTTTGAGACAGGGTCTGTCTGCTGAACCTGTAGCTTGCCATTTCAGCTGCATTGGCTGGCCCACAAGTAGCAGGACTTCTCCTATCCTCTCCTTTCTATCCTCTGTCCCTCACCTCCAAGCCCTGGGGTACAGGTATGTGATGCCACGCCCAGCTTTTTATCTGGGGTCTGGGAGTCCGAACCAGTATCTACACCCTCTGTTCTTGCAGAGCAAGCACTTTACCCTGTGCCATGTCTGTACTCCTGCAATGTTTTTAGAGACAACATTTTCGTTTATTCCTATCTTCCCTTTGGCTTTAACTAAACTACATTGTTTCATAACTTTCTCTGACGGTTCTGCACTTACTGAAGTCAGCAACAGGGACTTAATTTTTAGTTAATAATGTCTAAGGAGAGAAAGCCAGTATGTTGCGGCATGTCAATTTCAGGAACCAATAGGGTATCTGGGAGAGTGTGAGTGGTTTTTATCCCACTGATAAATATGTACTGCTAACATGGTCCTGCTGTGCAAGTTCAGTAGTCTTCAATGCATTTTAATATGAAAGGAATAATAATTATCATATCTGCAAATTGGTGTGATAAAGTTAATTATTATTAGTTAAAAGGGATGTGTACGTCATCTCATTTAAATATTAAAATAAGTCTTTAATTTTTGCATTCTTTGTAATTTTTTTTGAGATTGTAATACAATGACATCATTTGCTCATTTCCCTTTCGTTCCCCCAATTCTTCCAATACCCGGCCATGTTCTTTCAGATTCATGGCCGTTCCCCCCACCATTTGTTGTTCTACCCATATATACTTATGTGGGTTCTGGAAGTCTTTATACTTACAAATCCTCTGTGACATCTACCTTACTCCTAAATACAGACATACAACCTGCTCAGTCTGAATAATGTTACTTGTATGTGTGTTTCCAACACTGACCATTTGGTGTCAGACACCCTGTTGATGGAGTCTTCCCAGGAAAAAGCTATTTCTCCTGATTTCAGCATCCGAAGTTGCCTCTAGTTCTTTTTTTTTTATGATTGACATCTTCTGGGCTTTCCCCATCCACTTTATCATATCTATTGTTGTCCTTGCTCAGCTCCTGTTTAGACTGTCATGTTGTTGAGACTTTATGGGTGCAGCTTCTTACATTTCTAGGAAGCATAATCTCACAGCAAACTTCCTGATCCTTTAACAATTAAAATATTTCTGCCTCCTCTCCTGCTGAGCCTTAGGTGCAGGAGCTGTGTTATAGATGGACTGGGAGCCACAACTCTGGATTTTAATTGGTTGTGGTTTTCTGTAATGGTCTCCACATATTGCAAGGAGAAATTTCCTTGATGAGGGTTGAGAACTACACTTACCTGTGAAGATAAGAACAGATATTTATAATGTAGATAAGAGATTTGCTGGTTAATAAGATGATGGTTATAGGTTCTCCATGATCCATGAATTCACTAGCCATTGGTAGGTGGTTAAGTTTCTAGAACCAGGCATGGTTTCCCTCTTGTTGAACATATTAGAGAGCTCTTGGTTACTGCCAAGTATGTGTGCCAGTAATGTACCCTTAAGGTTGTCACGCAAGGCTTCTTTTTGTGGTGGTAGTTTTTGGTTTGCTTTCCTTCTCTGGAAACTTGCATGATGGCACCAGGAAAGTTAGTCCTCAGGGAGGAGACTCTCCAAGCACTTCCAGCCCAGTGGGCTTCTGCTCCTGTGTGGAAAGTTCATGGTGTCTTCAACAGTAGAGACTTACCTTCCATCCCTGTGGGGCAACCCAGAGCAATGGCAATAACCCTTACTTTGGGGGAGTCTCCTGGACAACTCTGACTCAAAAAAGGGCTCAAAACTCAAAACCCCGACTCAAAAAATCAAAAATGTGCTTGTCAGGCTTGGTTTTGTGATTTTTTTTTTTTTTTTTTTTTTTGTATATGATCTTTGGCACTTGGAAGGAGAATTGTAGCCCAGACAGGAAATATTTATTTAAATTAGATAGATAGATAGATAGATAGATAGATAGATAGATAGATAGATAGATAGAATGAATAGTGTCATCCTTATGACTTTTGTTTCTTGGTCACCATTTAGAGTAGTAGAAAGAGGATGGGTTATTTTGTATTCAAATCATTTTGACACCAATGCTCATGTCCTATATTTTATTCATACAGGGGATGGTACACCCATGATTGGTTTTTTTCCCCAAAAGTAAGATTCACACAAAACAACAATCTACTTTTAAGGGTCCATTGTTATATAAATGTTTACAACCATTGCTTCTGTCTAATTCCAGCCGTAAGCCCAATAGACCCCACAGCCCTGAGGACACACTTCCGTTCTCTTCCCTCCACCTTCGAGTCACTTCCCAGTGTATCTCTTGTCTGTAGGTTTGCCTGCCCAGCCTTTCCCTGTAAGCAAATGATGTAACCTATATTTAAGGATCACATTTGTTTCCTCAGTCATCCTTTGATGCACAGTTGGGTTGGTTTCTATATTTGGCTATCTGATATACTTCTCATCACAAAAGTCTCTGCTGAGTTTGCTGAGCCATCTCCAAAGCAAGGGCGCATGAATGTCTAGGAGCACTTTGGAAAATGAACTCTGAGTACCTCTGTCACTGTTTCTTTTCTTGTTGCTATGACAAAATACCCTGACAAAAGCAACGTTAGGAAGAAAGGGTTTGTTTTTGGCTCATAGTTCCAGTTCATCATAGCAGGGATGGCACAGTGGCAGCTTGAGGGAGTAGGTCACCTTGCATCTGTTGTCAGGAAGCAAAGCACTCCAGATACTTCTCTTCACCCTACATTTTTCTTTTTATACAATCCTTGACCAAGCCAAGGGAACAATGCTACCCAGTTTTAGGATGAATCTTCACCTAGGACTTAATCTTATCGAGATAATCCCCCAAGCATGCCCAAAGGCCAACCTAACCTATCCTAACCTTCCACAGCTATGCCTAGAATCTTGTCTCCTAGGTGATTTTATAACCTGTCAAGTTCATAATTAGTACTGTCCAACAAACCTTCCTTAATAAACCCACTGAATTCATTAAAGGCAACATATTGTATTTGTATTCTTTTTGAAGCATTTGCTAAATTTCATTTCTTTACTGACTCTGTGTGTGTGTGTGTGTGTGTGTGTGTGTGCGCGCGCGTGTGTGCGCGCTATATGGTGCTGTATGTGGGGGTGCATATACTTGCCTGTACATTACATATGGAAGTCAGAGGTTGACACTGCTTGGCTTTTGGTGATTATTCTCCATTCCCTCCGCCCCCGTTTATGTGAGACAGGTCTCTCACTTGACCTATGACTCACTGACTAGGCTAGGCTCTTCTATCACTGAGACCCAGAAATTTGCCTGCCTCTGCTGCTCCAATCCTAGAGTTACAAGCGTATGCCACTGTGCCTGGCCGCCTAATGTAAATTCTGGTTGCTTTACTATTTCGGCCCCAGGCTTGCACAGCAGGCACTTGACCCACGGAGCTGTCTCCTCAGGACCATAAGCCACAGTTTTGCCTCTGTCTTTGTTTGCCCTCTACTCAGCCTCCAAGTCCTCGTCAACACATTTCCTTCCTTCCTGTTTGGAGAGCTTCCTTTAGAATCCTGGAGGTAGACTAATTGAATCTTACTTTTTAAAGAGTTGTTTGTTTTATGTATATAGGTATACATATGTACATGTATGTACATCCATCTGCACATCTGATCCCGTGCCATGACAGTTAGAGAAGGCTGTGAGCCACCCTGTAGTTGCTGGGAATGGATTGAACTCAGGACTGCTGAAAGAGCAGCCAGCACTCTTAACTGCTGAGCCCTCTCTCCAGGTCACTAATTTAATCTTCAGAATCAAGCCTTGACTTTGCCTTCTGTCCTAACAATGTTAACTAAATAGAAGATTCTAGAATGTTTGCCATTTTCCTTTTACATTAAAAAAATGCTGCTTCTTATGGCAGTCTGTATTGATTTGCTTATTTTTTTCCTCTAGAGTTAATTTTTTTCTTGTTGATTTCAAGGTGATTTGCTTTTGATTTTCAGGAACTTTGACTACCAGGTGTCTCCGTGTGGGGTCCCATGGGTTCATTCTGTTTAGCATTCCCATGTTTTCTTTAATCTGAAATTTATGTGTTTTATTAAAGTTTGAAAAATTTCCAGTGTGTGAGCAAGTGACTGCTATCTAATGCTGAGAGCCACGTGGATTCTTGTCTGTGCCTTGATCCTGTATTGGCATCACTCAGAACTGTACTCTAAGTGGTCATCCATTGTCCTATTGCCTATTAATCACTTGTCTTTATTCAGTTGATCTTCATATGGCATTTATATTTCTGACTCCTCACTATTCTTCACATTATAAAGTGTTTAAACTGTGTGGATTTGTGACCCTAATTCAGAAAAAAAAAATAATGCAGGCAAAATATTCAGCTAGTATAATTGTGTCTCCATTGTTTTAGATAATATCATGCAGCGTCTGACACAGTATAACTCGGATTCTTATGAATGACTTCATTATGTAAAGAAACGCATGTGGATAGCATGTCCATTGTGAGGCAGACATTAGAGCAGGTGTAGAAGACAGTTCTGAGAAGCAGTTTCTGTTCTTGAAAGATTTGGCCCCACGCTGGATCTTACATGTTCACGTTGGCATGTACCTGTTATAGGAATGTCTACATTCTATACCTTTGTCTATATAATTGTACTCCAGTGTAGGCATAACACTCGGGATAATTTTTGAAAACATGACGAACTTTTGGGGAACCTAAACGTAGGATGCTCTTTGGAGTCAGCAGTTATGACAGATGTAACATTTATAAATTGGCCCTGAAGCGCCACATTCTTACCAGTCCTACCTGGCTGTAAGCGTCTTTGCAAGGCTTTCATTGGATTCTGTGTATCTCCTGTGGTTTCCCCTGTACCAAGGGTTTGCATGTTGATTGCCTGCTCCTCTGATCGTTGACCATGAATGCCTTTAAATGTGTTCTTAGTAGAATATATCACTTATTAAAACTTCTATATTGTATAGGCTTCCTATTATGCTGTATTATAGGTCACAAACTTGGTGGATGTGTGTGGAAGTCAGAGTTCATATCAACCAAACTCAAGGCTACACTCCTTCATATAAGGTCATGAGGCAAATCTGTTTCCTTGGCTTTTCTAGCTTCTGGAGGTTTTAGTCAGGCCTTGGCTCATGTCTGTCTTCCTGGTTTCAAAGCCAGCATAAACATATAGATACATGCTGTCTGTGGGAATTCCCAAAGGAGACACTGCTGGTACTTGATATGGAGTTACACTTAGTAGCAGGCATGCACTCTCTGCCACCCTCTTGCAGCATCTGTTATAGAGACATTCTGGCTGGCATACCCTCCCCCTACCTTATACTCTCCAGTCCCGTCCCTGGCCTGGGACCTTTCCCCCAGCTTCTCATTCCCATGTAACCTAGCTATTTTGCTATACTGCTCTCCTGCTGTCCTGGCTCACTCCTGGCTTGGCTTCTAGCTCTCTCCTCTCTCCTCTACCCCCTTCTCACATGGCCTGCTTCAGTAGGCCAGTCTTGGTCACTGCGGGCTCTTCAGATGCCTCTGCCTGCTCTCCCCCTTCTGACTACAATAAACCCCAACTTCCTGGAAGCAGGAAGGTCCTCTTTTCATGTTTGCGTTCACCTAAAGCCTAGAAGATGCCACGCGTCTCCCTAGTAGCTGAATCAAAGCACAAAGACAACAAAACAAACAAACAAAAAACAAGCAAGAATGTTTTGTTGGTTCTATAAATAAGAGATGATAGAAGAAATTAAATAAACAGAGGTTGCATAGACTCCAAAATGTGTAGCTCCTAGAATGTAGAGGGAAAACACAGTCCAGGAAAAACTACCCTCTAGCCTAAGGAATTTCAAACTTTGTACTTCATGAACAGTCGAGAATGCTGCCTGAGTGAACAGAGACCACTTACTCCATCATTTGGGCAGAAGATGTTTAACCTTGAAGTAGGGTTGACAATCAGTCACAGAGTTCTCTTTCCCTTTTTGTTAATCAAGGGTCTTTTAAAGCAAAGATAGCTCTTTGACCAATTTAGGACAGTGATTTATTTTAGTGAACACAACTTTACTTCTTTTTTTCTCTTTATAGAAATGACAAAAGCTTCCTTGTTGGCTACATCAAAACTTTCATTCTGTAACTTGGTTTTCCTCAGCTCGAGAGCTAGGAAGGAGCAAGGTGGAACTGGCTAAGCTCTTGTGTTCTTTTTCTGAACTGTTGAAGTTTTGGGAATTTTTTTCCCAGAAACGAATTAGGTTTAAACGAAAACATGAGTACCTGTGTTTGTGTGTCATACCACATGCCAAGACAGACAGTGGCCCGTAAAACCATTTATTTATTGAAGCATCATGTATTGGGACAGTGCAGCCCCATCTGTGGACTAGTATGTTGTTTCAGTGTCTCCCAGACCACAAGGGATAGACAGAGGTTTTCAATGTTGCTCTCTCTTTTTACTTTTCTTCTTTTTTTCCACCTGTGTTCTCTGTGCTAGGTCTGATGAGGAAACTCTGAGCTCCATGTGGCATGTTCACTGATAGCCAGTTGGTGGCAGTAGATATGACAGTTTTAATAACGTAGCTTTCTGTCCTAGATGGAGTCTGAAGACAGTGTGCTTAGTGGCCTCTTTGTTTTGTTTAAAATTACAGCTGATACTTTTTACACATTTTATTGATTTCACAAGGGACACTTAGGGTGAATTGTTTAAAAAGTAACATGTCTAATTTTTATTATGTACCTGCTACTATTTTAAGTGTCTTGTGTCTATATTTGTCTCTTGGTCCCTAATGGGGATCCTTCCTACAGATACCGAGCTCTGTGGCAGCAAGTCTCTCTAGATAATTAACAGTCTAGTGTTTACATAACCACCTCATGTACTTTAAATCATACCTAGATTACTTACAATAGCCAATACAATGTAAATGACATATTAATAGTTGTTACTTTTTTAGAGCACATTGACCAAGGGAGAATAAATTTGGAAATGATCATTGCATACATAAGTCTAAAAGAGTATTTTAAGGCTGGTTGGGTTAATCCATGTATATGGTACACAGAGAGTCAACAATATTAATTTAAAGTCAAATATACGTACCTATATTTACCTTATTACTTTAACTAGTATAATGAAATAGGAAAAGTATTTTCTGGCCCGTGTCATTTTTGAGCTGGAAAATTATTCAGTGATCATTCAAAAACAATCCGAAACTTTCCTTTATTGTTTTGTTTTGTAAGATATTTCTTCTGTTGTATGCTAATATTCTAAATGTCTGGTTTCTCAACCGTTTGAGCATTTGCTTTCCTTCAGTCACATGTGAGGCAAGCTGGTGCAGAGAACCGTCACTGTAGATGCCCAGGCATGGGTGGACGTCCCCTAAATTGCTGAGTGTCAGTGACATTTTCTTTCATTTTGTGGAAGAATTAGGTGCTGTCCAAGCATGTATGGTTGAAGAGGCAGTGGGCAAGTCTTGAAGTGTAGAGGAGGGTAGTCATTGTTTCATGAAGACCAGGTGGTGTGTAGAAGTCCTGGGCCCAGTCTGTGGGCATGGAATGTCTTGGAGCTCAGTCCTCATCTGTAAGATGTAAGAAGATTATCATATATCAAGGATTCTTATATTTCTGTCATTTAAAGCATTTAGTTCCACCATGACACTATAGGGGTCTGTCTCAAAACAGGAGGAAAATTTATTTGATGACCCTGTGTCTCTCACTTGGGCTTTCTCTAAAGCAGCTTCCTTTCAGCCTTTTAAGTTATTTATTAGCACATACTAGATAATGTGTATTTCACTTATAAATAGAATTCTGCTTCTTTAGAGGAAATGAAAATTTAGGCTTGCATTCTTTCTGCTCCTTGTTCTATCCTTACCGTGTCAGTAATTACAATAGCTTGCTAGCCAGGGGAAAAGAAATAAAAAGAAAAAAAACTGACCATTTTCTCATGCATGTAGCTAATGTCTTGATTATCAGGAGTACACGTGTAGCAGGCTAAATCTGACATTTATGGTCCCTTGTGAGACGTCATGTGCCACTGTGATTTCATTATACCCTGAGTACTGTACACATAGAAAGATGCACAGACTAAATTTTGAATATTGAACTTCTGAGAATTTACATTCTCCACTGTTCTTAGAAAAGGACAGGACACGTAGGAACATGGGGCAGGGCCTCTTTCTGACTAACCGGGTACAGCAGCTAATAGCTAAAAGCTGCTGGCTAATCTCCAATGTTCTTCTGCCCAACGTGTTGCCGTAAATGCAGCTGTATCTCAAGTGCCTTCCTGCCCAGTATCAGCTGCCCGGAGTTAGGAGGAGAATGAGATGCTTTACAGTAAATGGTTAAAGACAAAGAGAGCGCTTGATCGTCAACATTTTAAAGAGGAGTCAAGCTCCTAGTTAGGCATGTTGGTGATGCACGCCTGGATGTAATTTACCTTTTCAAGTCAAGTATATTACTTGCTTTTATGAAGCTAGAAATGAGGTAACTAAGGTAAGACAGTATCGGGTTTCCTTAAATACAAGGGTTGGGTTGCAAAGATTGCGAAGGAAATGATACAACAACTGTTGTGCTGTGTGACCCTCACTGTGCATTCAGAACACAAAGCAGAACCAAGCAAAACCAGAGGCTTTGCTTCCCGTCTATGATTTCCTGCTTTTTTTCTAGGAAAGAGTCCTCTTCCAAACACTATACATCATTATGAGGTAGCATTAGTTAATTCAAAAATCGGTGCCAATCTAAGGGAGGCACTCAGGCTGCTAAACTCACTAAATTCTTTTCATTAAGTGGTGTCCGTAGAAGCTGCTTAGTCACCGCAGCTTCTGTGGCAGTTGACTATAATAAAATAATAAAGCAGGGCTTGAGTGTGCCAGCTGAGCAAGGGTGCTTTCTGAGAACAAATGAGGTCACTCATTATGATGGGGGGCACTAGCCGCCCCAGTGGGGACAGCACTGTGTTCCTTCACCCCGTTGGCAGTCTCACTGTATTCGAGTTGCCTTCTGTCGGCAGTAGGGTGCTGCTTCTCAGGCATGATCAGTAGCTAGGCTTCACCAACACAGGTTCCCAGACTCACTCTTCATTCCCAGCAAAGGGATTGGAATAATGCCATTTGGGGGTTTTAAGTTAAATTCAAAGTTAGAGAGGCAGTTCTTAGAGAAGTGGGCAAGTCCAGACGTTGATATCAGAAGATCCTAAGGCAAGTAGGAGTGCAAATCTGTGCACTTTAAAAACTAAGTAACAGAATATCTAGTTATGTACTGCACGGTGCAAGTGAGTGCACATTGTGCCAGGTAGATTATAAGTCAGGAGAACAAGGCTGTAGGTATGCCTTCAACACTACCTAGGTTGATTATGGTTTCATGTATTTATTGTGAGCCCAAACAACAAAATCACTGATGTTGGCAAGGGGTACTAGTCACACTCAGTGGGGACAGTATTGTGTTCCTTCACCTCCTGGGAAGTCCTATACTGTATTCTCCTAGATTCATGCCTAGTTTGTTTCTATACCTTGTTGCCAAGCAACCTGAAATGCCAATGAAAACTCTTCTCCAAAACATACCCGAAAATAGCACTATGTTGCTTTATCATTGATTCACTTGAGTATGGGAGGCTTTGGCAGGAGAGTTTTGCTTCTCAGCCATGGCCCCTAGCTAGGCTTCAGCAAAACTGGTTCATAATCCCGTTCTTAAGTTATCGGTTGGTGTGGTCCTGAGCTACGCTGAGCGGTTTGTGTGCCCTTGGCTGGACATCAGTCTCGGTCATCTGTAGACATCTTCAGATCGGCTGGACAGCTCTGCTTCTGGGCATTTACTAGCTCCCTACTGGATCAACCTTCAGGGTGGCAGGAATAGGAAGCCTCCTGGGCCATGGATCTCTCATCATTCACAGGTTCTCTAGGGCTTGTCCATATGGTAAGGACAGTTCCATGACGAAGCACCAGTGTGTAAAAGCCAAGGTATTTATGTGGAATCAGGTCATAACACTAGCCTGAATGCAGGAAGAAGATCCCAGTGCAACAGAGTAAAGTAGAAGCAAGCATGGGGTTGAGGACACCTGGCAATCCAATACACCCAAGTTTGTTTCTATACCTTATTGCTAAGAAACCAGAAATGCCAATGAAAATGTGCCCCCAAATAGCACTGTGCTGCTTTATCATTG
The DNA here is from genome assembly GCA_028551405.1 of Uromys caudimaculatus. Lineage (NCBI taxonomy): Eukaryota > Metazoa > Chordata > Mammalia > Rodentia > Muridae > Uromys > Uromys caudimaculatus. The sequence continues at coordinate 93,750,450 of CM052705.1, read as the reverse complement.
ATTCTCCTGATTAGGGGAGGCTTTGGGAGACAAGTCACTTCCTTTAAAGAATACTGAAGGGAAACTGCCTGTGACTCCCCAGAGCAACACTGCATCTTATGGGAATCGCTTTTTACCTCTGTAGCTCTCTTAGTGCATAGTCTCAAAGGGCCATTACCATCCATTATCACCTACAGTGATACCTCCTACTGATTCAGAGCAACACACACACACACACACACACACACACACACACACACACACACACACACACACACGTTACTCTGTCCCCTTTATGTTTCTTCCTCCTGCTGGTATCTATTTTACCACTTGTGAAAAATGTTTGTAGCATCCCCTGTGATATGTTTGTTGGATCTCTTCCAGTTATGTTTTTACTTTGATGCAGCCCTGGCTCTTGGTAAGGTAAGCCAGTCCTACTGTAGTGCCAGCACTAAACATGCACCGATACACGTGATTTGTCCCAGTCATATCCGTGTTCTGACTGAGCCCAGCCCTCTCTAGGTTTGTGAAATTTAATAAGATTGTAGCACAGTGGTGTAGCTGGAAGCAGAGAGCTCCGCCAGCCAAATAGATTTTCCTTTATAGCAAGTACATACACTGAGGCACTGAGAAACTCTGGCTGTATGCATGCAGGAAGATGCATCTCTCGTCAGCTGACTATTTTCTCTTCCAGCCATTCATTTCTCTGAGACTATGCCAAGCTGTTGGTCAGATATACCTGTGATATATCTCATTCTCTCAGTATAAAATAACAAATAATAATAATAATGTTAGTAATATGACTTTATAGTTGATGTGGTATTCTGCTTCTATTAATAACACTCATCACTGCAGGGTGTTTTAGTTTGGTTCCAAATATTGACTTTGGTGGTGGGACTTGTCTTAAGAGCTCATCTTAAGAGAAAATGGCTTGTTCTTAAATTTTTCTTTAAGGAATTATGTGTTACATGGTGTTTATATAGTCATTGGAGAAAATGTTTCAGATATTGGTTATATAGTCATCAGATAAAATGCTTCAGATATGTTTATGCTCTTTTGGTTTCTAACTGAGTTTGTATGATTCTTTCATGTCATATGAAGCTGAGGATTTCTGGGGCTTTGTGTCTAGCTCGGAGTTGACAGGATCAAGAGTAGCCACACAGCTCCTCAGCTAGGGCAGAGGGTGCTGTTTGCACACTCTTTCTCAGACATTAATAAGCATCAATTTAGGAAGAAATGCATTTTTTACATTGCGTTTTCATGGACATTTATTTTCTCATTATAGGTCTGCTAGAAGAGACTCAAAGGAAAGATGAAGAAGTGGAAACTCTCCAGGTAAAGTCAGTTCTCAGATAGGACAAGTATCATTGTGATAACGATATTTGCTTTTCTGATCTGTTATCTGTTCTTATTACCATATTCTGACTGTTCTAGCACATGAGGCGACAAGTAACAACATGGGAATATTAAAGTTGGAGTCTGACTTTGCTTCCCTTAGTCGTCTTTGAGAGCAGAGCACTTACCATTCGGAGGAGGCAGACAGCTCCACCCTTAGGATACTCTTGAGAACCTTGTATCCCTTGGTGCAATACAGGGGGAACCGGGGCATTTAAAGATAGAGACAACATGGTCTCAAAAAGCAGAGCTGCCAGATGAGAAAGAATTTACAGAATATGTATTCTCAAGTGCAAGTCAAACTAATTCTCACTCAATGGATACCATCTACCGGTGATTAGCTAGGAGTGCTGACTTACCCATGGAAAGCAGGAGTCACCCTGTGTAGACCTTCAACTTACCATGGGTATATGCACAGTTTTCAGAAGGAAAATTATGTTAGAAAAGATTCTGTTAGAATTTTAACTGACAGTTCCATGGTTTGATCAATTGCTGGCCAGTCAGCACCGGAAAGGTGTTCCTCCCTGATTTTCCACAGGGCTAACTTACAAATGGGTAACTCTCCTGTCTGTCTTCATTAAGAGCAGATATAATCACTTCTACTCACAGACAGAAGCAGTTCACTTAATGTCATGCTGGAGATTAAGCACTGTAAATTTGTAGATCTTGGTGGGCCTTAGCAGAAAAGCTAGACTGGAGGATAAAATATTGAGCTAGCATGCATGTTTTAGGGGTGACTATGTTTGCTTCTGGTAAATGGAGAATGGGTCAGGTTGAGTATAGCAAACGAGGGCAATAGTTTTTAGTTGGATGTTCTCTGCATCCATGAAGAGAACCTTGTATAACTGAACTGAAAATGCTCAGTTAGCATAGCATAGCGTAGTGTAGTGTAGTGTAGCGTAGCATTAGGCTAGTATGAGCTACTACCCACGTAGTAAGGGTGATACATGTTAGCTACAGTTTTGTAGAGAACTTTTATTTTTCACGTTTCCCCCAGGGTATTAGGATATAGAAAGCGGACAAGAATGAGACCAGGAAGAAAATCAAGTGTATACCTACCCTACTCACCTCTGAAATTAGTATCAGTGGTGTTTACTGTAGAAAGCACTGTGTAACAATTACCACTGGTCCCTGAATACCACGTGTTAGCATATCTAGTGAATATACCTAGCCTTTTAAAATAGTAGCACATAATACCAATCTTGGAATCAGTTACCTCATTAGACGTAGTGCCTGTGTTGCTTCTCAGAGATTTATTGATTGTCGGTATTACTTTTATCAAAATGTCCACCAGGACAAAAAAACGAACCAGCCAGCTCACCATGGCCATTTACAGATATACGTTGTGCAACATGATGTCCTACTGCAGGAGAGTAAAGCATTGCTGTCAGTTTTTATGGTACTCAGTATCTGCTTCTATCCACTTAGAGGGAGCTGACACCTCAGAATGACAAGAGTTCAGAGCACATCATAGAAAAGTCTTAACTGTTAAAGACTAGAGGGAAACCCATGGAAGATAGTTATAGATCCCCGAGTTTCTGCCCTCCAGTATAAATACCATAGGTGAGCATTCAGAGAGGGCCACTAAAGTGAGTTAAACCAGTAATTCTGTGGTAAGAAATGTTGGCTGCAAAGAGTAGAAGTCAAGAGTATGTGCTCTGCCTCCAAGTCACTGGCTAACCTCGGGCAACTCAGTTAACTTGACTGTGCCCATCTTCTTATCTGTGATACCAAACCATAGAGCTATCTCCCTAAAGTGGAATCAACTAGCCCAGAAGAGAGAGTCATTTAATAACAACTTACTATCACCTTTTACTTATGTATCACAGCCAGGCTGCAGTTAACATTATTTTCCTAAGGGCTTGTGTGCTTTCTATGTTCTTAAATCTAATCAGTCTATATAAAGACTCATTGAACAAATTTTGAATGAATGACAATGTATTAGTATATAACACTTCGGGTGCTGGTAGTTAGATAAACTGTGTATGTATTATGGGGGGAGGGGCATAGTTTGAAAGTAGGCGGGTTGAGCCCACAGAGGTGATGACCTGAGTAGCTTATTAAAGCCAGTGTTTAAGTGCTCATTGCGAGTTGTCCAGGGGAGGTTAGAGGAAAGTTTAGGTGCTGGGAAGGCTGTGGTAGAAGGGCACACTCGCAGGTTTTGGGGACTGCGTGTAGTCCATTATTATGGAATTTGTATTTTGACTGTATCTAACTTTAAAGTTGAAAATAACTAGGGCCAGGTTAAGATTGAATGCAAGAAGGCCACTCCACTTCGGATTTGTGAGAATCTTCCCAAGAGATGGTGGTATCTTGTGTTAGGTGGCAGCAGCCTGTCTGCGGGAGGGTAGAGGCTCCTACTATATGTTAGGATTGCAAAGAAGGGAGGGAAGAAGGAAGGATGGAAGGAGATTAAAAAGATAAGGAAAAAGAAAAAGAAAAAGAAAACTTGGGTTAGCATTTAGGAAGTAAAACTATTAAGAGACGCCCGTGGCTTCCATGATGAGGCTACTTGGTGTATGGTTGTGTTCGCTAGTGATTGTCAGAAACTAGCTCATTATCTCAGTTCCTGATGTGTTGAGGTGCTCTTCAGGGTGTGTTCGTGTGATGACCCTGAGTCTATAACTCAGAAGGGCTGAGTGGGCATGCAGAATTGGATGTCACTGACTCTGTTGTCCACAGTGTTCGGGTGACCTAACAGGCTGAGGGATGTGGAGAATGACAAAAATGAAAGCCTAGGCCGGATCACAGGGAATACTAAAATTGACATCACCCAGAAAGACCTAAAGTGACAAACTTCACTTCATGAGAACAAAGTATCATGAAGCTCACTGTGTTTTCATATCAAGGGGAAAATAGATGAGAACAGAATGAATATTCCTTATATCTATGAATCCTTTCAGTTCTGTGTTTGGCCTCAGAACTAAAGTTTACTGTCCTCTTAGTCCTTTCATTCCTGTGACGTAACTCTCGTGTCTTGCGTTTTCTAAGTATCTACTACTGGGTACACGATAGGACCCTGCAAGTTTCCACCCACTGAACAGACAAACCCCACCTTTCACCTCCTCAAGGCCCACCCACTGACAAAACCTACACTCACTCTGTCATTTCCACTGAGACATGTTGACAAGGACACACAGTTTCTCCCCACATCCCTTTCTCTCTGCCTCGTTCTTCCCCTCTTCCTCCCTCTCACTTCTGTTCTTCCTGTCCTACCGCCATTCTCCCTAACTGTGCTAGGTGAGCGGCAGTATAGGCACGCCTTTGGCTAGTATGTAGGTCAGGAAAGGATGGAATGTCAGGAAGAGAGTGCTGTCACTCAAAGAATCACTGACAGTGGGGATAAATATTTTTGACAGCTAGACGGTTACAATGCAGTTTGTAATTACCAACATTCTTTACTGGAGTATAATGTAATATAATATAAATGTAAATCTTTAGAAGATACTTTTCAGAGCTATTCCCTGAAGGACATTAACTAATAATCACATTCTACCTTTCAGATGACCCATTATAACATTTAATTTGTTTTAGTTGACTTTTAAAAATAGTTTTGAATCTTCTGTTTGAATAATTAGATGATGATGACGACGACGACGATGACGACGATGATAATGATTGCTTTTACAACTGTTTTAGAGTTGGAAGTGTAGGTTTTGGCTTTGGGTTTTCTCAACTCCATGGCATGCTAGCGGATAATTTACAATGAATAACATTTTCTACACCCTTTACTTTATGCTGACTACTAAGGAGCAGCCTGTGGCAGCACAGAGTATTAAGAGGAAAAAATAGAATTAGGAATGAATTTATAGGTTTTTTTTTTAACTAGCCTGAAAAATATTAATCTAGAGGGTTTTATAATAGAGAATAGTAATATAGAGTTGGCAGGCACATTGCTGGAGATAACTGGGCAAGAAAAACCACCATAAATGTGATCGACACACAGAAATAAATGCTCTGGCAGAAGTTAACAAGATAGTATATTAATATCTCAGCAGGCCCAGAAGATAGCTGGCCCTATTGCTAAACAACCATGGCAGAGACTGGGCTTCTGACAAACCTCCTTGGTCATGTCCAGGCTTGTGCTGTCAATCATGTCAGTCATATCAATCATAGAGTACCGAACGTAGCTTTCTCTCGGTGCACAAATGAAGGGCTGGGCAGCTGCTAAGTGGCCCTTCACAATTATTTTCAAAAGGATGTAATGGGGAAGTGGGCTCTATCCTCTCAGACAGATGAATTAGAGCCATTCATGCCCCAGAAATGCTCATTTTCTTGGGAGCTGTGAAGTATATTTTTAGAATCCTCAGTTTGAAAAAATTGACAAATTGGAATTAACTGTTTAAGGTTTTATTAAGCTGGAAGGCCATGTGACAGCCTATCTGTGCCTAGGGATGACTCTTGAGACCTACAGTGGAGCTTCTATTAACCTAGACACCAGCATGTGTTATGTCCCACATCTACATCCATAGTCTTCCAGGGATGCAGCCCATAGAACTCAGGCAAATGACTCTGTGTTTGTTTGTTCTAAGACATGGGACTAGGGGTGGGTATCCTAGGCAGTGCATCAGCAAAAATAAGCATGCATGCTTATGGGCGGGAGGGGCGCCCCCTTTGCCGTTTTGAAGGCAAGACAATTAATAGCTCATTAAAATCTCTCTTTTCTCAAGAGGTGAAGAGACTTACCAAGCCCCACATGCCATATGAGCTCTCAGCAGAGATGAACATTAGCAGCATGTCTTGGGGTGAAGCAAGGTCTCAGCTCATTAGATTTGCACACTTCAATTTACTACATCAGGACGTCTCTAGAGAGCAAGGAAGCAAGATCAGTAAAGTGGATTCCACCTGATATTTTAGTGATCATTAAATTTTATCACCTTCTTTTACCTGAAAGTGGCAACTTAATTTTAATTCCAATTTATGATGGAATAAAACTTGAAAATAGAATACCCCAAGAGAAGTCTTCTATCATCTAATATATAGAGGTTGTTTGACTAGGCTGTTTTCTTTTGAGACTAAAAGAAATATAAAAGTGAGCTGGGCTTTGTTTATTTACCAGTGTGAAAGCACAGGTCCTCAGGACTCAGCAGTTTTCCAAGTCCAACCAATATGAAGGCCTAAAACAGAGGCACTATTTGGAAACTTTTACGAAGCGTGAGACAAAGCACAGTCTTTAAAAGCCCCAATTTCACCCTGTAACAGAAAGTTACTAAAATACTTTCCATGGGTATCTTTTTCAGACTTAATAAATTGCTCTCACCAGAGCGATTTATGCATCGTCATGCACTACCTCCCTTGCAGCCGACTTCACAGAGGCAGCACACATTCCTCGATGGCATGCTCAGAGCCCACTGTGGGTGCCCGGGGCACAGTCATGGATTTACACAGCAGACTGTTTCCTTCAAAATAAAAATGAGAGACCTTCTCAGCTCAGCATCGTGTTTAATGGTGTTGAGCTTGTCTGGGAGACTCTACAAGTCTGCAGAGCCAACAGTCCCCTTACACCTGGGGCATTCCCACTGTGTTGTGTCCTTCATAGTTTACTGCATCTGCATGTCACGTGACACCCCTAAATGGGCCTAAGATGTGGAAAAGCAGCCATATCAATCCATTTTCCCTTCTTCTTTCTGATAACAACTGCAGTTGTGAAAAGAAGCATTTTAAGTAATGATTGTCATGAGCAGCCAACTTGGAAACCAATACCACACTAATACCTTTCTGGTTAGAACAAATTTCCATTGACTCATGACATGACTCTCCTGAGTTTGTAGATGTGAACTGGATATTGCTAAAGGAAGCTGTAGTTGTCATTTCTATGTCCTTACCATTCCCTGTCTCTGACTGAGTTTTTGGAATGTAAAGAAATATTGTAGAGGATTTGTGAGTGTGAGTTCTTGAAAACTCACTTCATTTAAATCTCACAAACATTTCGGTGGTCTTTACCAATTCCTGACAAGACTGGGCTAAATCAAACCTGAGTGTGGTAGATCATGCTTGTAAGGCAGAGGATTGGCCCTGAGGTTCCAGGCCAGCTTAGACTACAGAGTGTGACATGTCTCAAAAATAAAGCCAACTTCACGAGCAGCAAAAAGATTGTGTTAAGTCATCCCCGAGTGATGTTCTGTGTATCAAAGGAGGAGGGAAAGCTCTGAATCAATAGCTATAGGGTAGTTCTTTATTTCATACACTGTGCTGACACAAGTCTATGCCACTTAGGCCTCACACAATCCTCTAAGGTAGACATTTCTGTTCGTGTTGATAGATGAAAACACCAAAGCTTATGTAGCCAATAAAAGGCCAGCTGGCTCCAATGCCTTGCATGCACTTAACTTATCTCAAGGACTGTAGTGCGCAGAGGTACAACAACTACTACCACTCCCTCTGGTGCCTGGATTCTTTCCTCCTCCTCCTCCTCCTCCTCCTCCTCCTCCTCCTCCTCCTCCTCCTCCTCCTCCTCCTCCTCCTCGTCTTCCTCCTCCTCCTCCTCCTCCTCCTCACATCATCATCATCATTACTATTTTTTTTCATTTTATGAGAATGATTGATTGACAGACTTGATTCAAATACCAGCATTCTATTTCTTTGAAATAAAACATGCTAGGAAATTTTGTGTGTTTTGAGCACATTAAATACGTTAGGCAACACTAATGACTTAGCATTAATGAAGCATTTGATTGACTTTCTATAATTTTAAAACTACTCATGATCTCTTAGATACCAGGTTTATACACATACAGTGGCCAGGATAATGTCAGATAGATTTGGCTACTAACGGGCAAGCAAGATTTCATTTCTTGGTTCAAGATGCTGAACAATCCAGAAACCTCAAACCCTTCTAGGAAGGAGAAAGTATCATTTTTCTCTTTTCGTTATGCACCTTTGCTTTGTGCTTATTCATCGTGTTTTAAATAAACAGACCGAAGAAAGTTGTTATTAAAACCCTCCTCCAGCTTCTTCAGTTTCAGTCTTAAACCAAGTTCAAAATATTCTGGCAAAAATTAAAGGCACCATTCAAACATTTCCATAAATTTTAAATTGTGTTAAAGGCGATAAAACTAAAATGAGCTGGAAAAATGGCTAATAAGCATTTCCTCATATCATAATCAGTGATTGTTTTCAGATTTTAAAATTAGCTCTAATGTATTCTTGTTTTTCAGAGTCTGTACTACATTTGTTTCTGGCTTTAATTTTGTAGAACTTTATTGTTTTATTTTATAGTACGACGACATTAGTATGTCAGTAAATGCCATGCAATGTCTTAATATCTCTGTATTTATTCATGAAGGAAGGTAGAAAGCGCTGCCTATGTGCCGTCCTCTTCCTTTATAACCCATTCCGGTTGAGTAGACGTCCATTTGAAGAGAGAACCAATAGATTTGCCACAAGTGCAGGCAGACTTGGAAGACTTGTGCTCACTGATAGCGAGGAGCATGCTGCAGTCTGCAGCTCAAAGAACTGGGATGCCAGCACAGGAGCAGCGTCCTGTCGCATGGTGTCTCCGCTAATTATATTTAAGATTGCTTCTCCATCCTTCTGCTAGTACCCTAGTGAGTTTAAACCATGCCTTAGAGCTGGCCTGATGTTAGAACCAACTTAAAAACACATACAGCAAAAATACATTCCCTTTTATTGAAATAAGTATAAAATATGTACAAATAGCAGTTTTGGTTTGAACATTGTTACACTGTCATCTGACAGCTTTTAACGATAAGGTTCAGGAGTGCTTTTGTGGCGTAAGGGATTTAAGGAGGAGATCTCAGAAGAGTTTCCAGTGGATCTCTAAAGCCGCACAGGGAGGAGCCATGCTAACTAAAAGGACTTATTCTTTGTTTAGGATTATTACAAAATCTCACTGTCAGCATATTGTTTTTCCTTTGGCTTCACTTCCCAGAACTGTTAAGATGAGGGTTTGATTCACTTGTTCTTTCCAAGAATGGGTAGTAGGACTTAGGAGACTGGGACAGGAGGACTGCAATTTTGAGGCCAACCTGGCATACATAGCAGAAGATACAAAGAGGAAATAAGGAGGAAGCGGAAAGAGAGAGAGAAAGAGAGAGAGAGATGAATTAGATTCACTTGAGTAGACTTGTATTCCAGACTACGCTTCATGTAAGCATGATCTGAAGTTCAACAGTAACGTTCTTGGTTTGTTTTTTACTTTAAATAAAATTAATAGCAATCTGCTTTTGGGAGTTTGGGGGATTATTAAAATTAAGAACATATGCTGAAAGGAGCTCATACAAGTTTTAGTACCTAAAGTTTGAAAAACCAGTGTTGATATTTGATGCAGGCAACTGAAAGATCTGTTCCAGTAGACAGTGCAGTATCCCTTTTGTTTTCGGACCTTGGACTTAAGGACAGTTCTTCTGACCTCTGGGCCTGTGCATCACTACCCACTCCTGTCATTTACTTTTCACTGGATCTTTCAACGGCTTTCTCATTTCCATTCTTTAATCATCAGCTCAGATGCTGCCTCTCTGTAAGGACCTAACCTTCCCAGCCTGTGCAAAGTAAACCTCCTCCCATATCCCAGGCAGGGTCCCTGCATACCTTCTTTAGTTAGATCTTTGCTACCCTTTGAAATGCGAGCTCCACAAAGAAAGACAGACTTTATCTTCCTTATTGATCTTAGGTCTAACATAGTGCCTATCTGCCTATCTCAGTAAAGAAGAAATTAAACACACAAATTAGTGGAAATGAAGGAGGGGAAAGAAAGGAAATAAGGCATTGGAAAAAATGAAAACTAAAGCTTGCTAAAAGGAGTAAACAATGTTCTGAGGAGTAGTCTGTGTCTGAGCACTGGTGTCCATGCAGACCCAACTTGTAAAGAGTGAAGTAACGTTGTAAAATAATACAGCACTCTTTCTCTTCTCCTCTTCTTTCTCTGTTCTCTCCTCTCCCTGCCACAGTGTGTGTGTGTGTGTGTGTGTGTGTGTGTGTGTGTGTGTGTGTGTGTGTGTGTGCATACGAGCGCACGTTTGTACATATTATCCTATCCTCTCCAGAAACACACAGTGACCTCTGTCAAGTAGAAATTCTTAACAGACAACACCATCTTTAGTAGCCACTGTGATTTATTGAAAGGTCTAGATTCTAACTACCTTTAGCTCTGTCTGTCTTATGCTTGAGCTGTATCATGGAAAACCCCACAGACAAGGCGTAAGCAATCACCTGGCTATGTTCCAGGGAACTTCATTTTAGGGACACTGACATTTTGATTTCATACAATGTCACGTAGTAGTATTCTCCTTTGGTTTTGTTTAACCAAACAAAAGTATAATGACGGTTTCAGTTCATGGCCCTATGAAAACAGGTAGTTGGCTGGATCTGGCCACTCTCACAACTCCTGGACTAGTTTCATGGTAATCTAATGGGAAAATGCTTGCCCTTTGAGAGATGAACTGGCTCAGGAACATTGGGAAAAAATCTTTCACTTCTACGCAGGATAAAATTTCTGTTGGTAGAATTTAGAGTAATTTGGCAGAGAAGGAAAGTCTAATGTCACATGATCAGATCTCCCCGGTCTAAACTCACTGAGCATCCTGGATGTTCCATTATCTAAGGTAAACTTGAGGGTCTGAGCAACAGTCACGGTAGTTGAAACTACCCAGGGGTGGCTACTGAATAACCATAATTCTGCGTATTCCCTCTCTTGTTAGACCTGGGAACTGGCTATCCATTTCGTTCAGTGCAGTTTTGTGAAATCAAGACAATTTGGGCACATTAAGCTAAATCCTGGTGTTCTTTATCATCCTGCAGGGGACAATGTTTCAAGTGATGATTTCTCTAGACTTTGTGGTTTTAAGTGCAATAAGGGCTTATCTGGGGAACCATTTAAAAACACTGCATGATGCTATTTTCTCTAAATGTAAAAATTCAAAAATTAGTTGGAAATTATGGCGTATATTTGTGTTATTTTTACCGATACACTATTTTGAGCATTTCCAATAACTTTGAGATAAGAGAGCTCTCCTCCCCCTTCCTAACTCCCGTCTCTCTTAAACAGCCGAATCTTCTATTTAAACTTCCTGCTTGGAAAGAAGCTAGTGAGTCTGCAGTGAATACTCAGAATGCAGCTCAATTTGAAGATAAAGCAGTTAAGTATTTCATAGATAGAAATATTTAGGATATTTAGATTGAATAGCTGAAAAATGCTTTACCTTTGGGCATACAGGATAATCCAGCCTTCAGGTGTGCTTCCTACGGAGATGTGTGAACAAGTTATCCATTTGGGTTTTTCCTCTATGTCATTAGATATTAAAAAAAAAAAAGTTACCCATTGGTTGCACAAGGGTAGGTAATCTGAGGTTTATTTTGTATCCGTTACCCACCTTTCTTCTGTGCCTCTCTGTGTGTATTAGGAAATATAGATTGATAATAGTGTTTTAATTAAAGCCAAACCAAACAGGAAGAAGACAATGTGACACAGTCAGCCAAATAGTTTGTTTTAAAACGTCCAGCTCAGGTCTTGATTTTCCTCAGCTCTAGCCCCTCTGGCACATAACACTGAGAGGTGGCTGCACACAGGAACATGTGGGCGGAACATAGCAACGCCCTGCCGAGGGTTGAGTCAATGACACTGTGTGTAAACCAGGATGCAGATTGTTGGAATTGCACATAGATAAGCCATTTAATCACCAGGGTGGACTGTGTGGTTGTGCTTTTTAAGACTCAACTGTGTCACACACGGGGAGGTCTTACAATGATAAGGCTGTATTTCAGTCCTCAGGAGGAAGGAGCTTGGGCCAAAGGGGCCTGTGCTCATATGGGGTTTCTTGTGATCATTTTCTTCCAGGAAGCCCAGGGGATGTAGGCCCTTGAGGGCAGCAGAGGAGGTGTCAAGGGAGGTAGGCCCTTGAGGGCAGCAGAGGGGGGGTCATCTGCAAGGAGATGACTCTCCTTGGTCCAGCTGCAGTTGGGGGTCTTCAGGTTTGTATCCCTGCTCTATCTAAAAATATAAGACTGCCCTAATATTTCCTACATATTCTTCATGGCACAAGCCTGTTCATAAGCTGTGGCATAATCAGCACTGCAATTTGACCTGTTCAGGCTTCAGAGATTTTTTTTTTTTCAAATGTGTGACTAACCTCGCAGTTGGAGACCTGTACTCGATTTTGTTAAGTGTAACTAAGTCCTTGAAAAAATTATGATGTGTTGGGTTCTAAATTGCTGGCTTTCTTCCTATACTCCCCAACTGCTACTCTTGCATGTCTCTCTGGGAATAGATCATCTTAGAAATCATATCAGCTGTCATTTACATTTTTTGCCCACCGCCATAGGCTTTATTTTATTCTGCTGATAATTTTCCCTGATGCGACAGCCCAGATACCACACACTGAACACAGCCTTTTTTCTCTTCAATTAGCCATTTCAATGTGGAATTGGGCACTCCCAGGAGAAAGATAATACCATCTTCCACCTTCATTATTTCTTTAAGGTACATTTTGTAGGCACATACCTACACACCCCATTACTTTGTGTCTTAAAGGAGGAATCTTACAATGATCCTTTATTTTAAAAGATAAAAGTCATTGCTTTTTTATTTTGAAATGGAGTGAAAAAACTAACTTTAGTATTAGTTTTACAGAGTTAAGTGGAAGAATTTATAGCATCTTGAAACAAAACTCACCTCCCTCCCTTCGGGCTGTATTTTCCAGTCTGAAGTCGAGAGATAAATCTGCAAAGCTTCATTCACCACCACCCCTATTTCCATTCCCCACTTCACAAGCCATCACTCAGGCCCTTCTGCAGTTCCCTCAACAGTAGATACTAAACTGTACCCCAACCTTGTGAGAGTACAATGTTACCTTCTCTGGAACAGCCAACCGACTTGTCATGGTCAGCAATGAATTCATAACAAGCAAAACCACCATCTAAGTGTGAATCTGAGATTGAAACAGAAGGAAGGCATAGAAAACAGCTGCTAGCCCACAAGTCTCCATCTTGGCAACAATAATACCCAAGAGAATGTACTGGAAAAGTAGAGGAGACTCTTTGAGTCTGCTTTCAAATCTTATGATTGTCTCTGTGTCTCAGACACTTGCCACACCAGGCCAGATAACATGGTGTATTATTAGACACTCTGTCTAGGCCAGGATTTGACATGTCCCTTTACTCTTTCTTTTCTTGGTAAGTCTGTTTGGTCAGTTAGTGACAACATTTTAAAATAAAACCTTCATGTGTTACTGTTGGGTTTTTTTTTTTTTTTTTTTTCATTTCTTTCTTTAGTTTTGATTTGTTGTTTTGGACCATGAAATAGGTTAGTTTGAAAAAAGGCCAAAAATTAGCTAATGAAATGACAAATAGACAGGTAGTATCTAGGGAGATGAGGTGACAATACACTCTTCGTGCCCAGGGATGGGTATATTGAGCACAGGATGGCTGGTACACCAGTGCCATTTGTCTAGTACCATCTAAGCTCAATCTTCCGAGGGAGCATGCAATTTCAAGTATATATCATAATTGCATGGAGTTTACTCAGAGTCAGTTTATCCTATATTGTAAAATCTTTTGCTGTTGCTCTATTGAGACTGGTTTTTCACCTTTGGTTTATTGAAATCCCTCTAGAAAATACCTTGTTGGTGACAGGCAATAAAAGCTTTGTTCTTCTGTTCTTCGGACTATCTTGACATTTGGGGAAGAATGCATTTGAGGTTATGTCTACTTTGTTTGTTTGTTTGTTTAGTTATTAAATGACTGACAAACTGTTAAATGCAACAGTTTGCTATGAGGAAATACCCTGAAGGAAAAATGTATATACAACGTGCATTTTTTTCCTTTAAAATACCTTTTGTTAAAGGGTTAGCAGGTACAGCGTGATTGTCCCCTAGATAAAGTTGACATTAGACCTGGTGAGATGGCTCAGTTGGTAATATACCTGCAGTGCAAGCAGGGGACTTGATTCCCATTGCCATTTAGAAAACTGGACATCTTGGTATGTGAATGTAACCAAAGCAATGGGGAGCCGGAGAGAGGAGGCTTCAGGCTTGCTGCCTAGTTAGTCTAGCCAAATGATCACGTTCCAGATTCAAAGAAAAGCCCTATCTAAAAAGTGTGGAGAGTGATTGAGGTAGACACCCAATGTTGACACCTGGCCTCCACATGCACACACACAGGCACATGTGTGCACGAACACACAGAATAGTTGGTGGTGACAAGAGGAGCCCTGTGTAGTGGTCTTTGGGTTAAGCTGAGCAGTTGCCTTCTAGAATAGGCTATGTGCTTTTAATAGGAAGATATGCTCACTGTGGGGTTTTCTTTTTGAAAACTATATTGCCATCATTATCCCCTGTTCCAAAGAGGATTGCTAAATTGTTTTATGTGTAAAGCTTTGGCGTGGAACAGACAGGTTCATCTTATGTTTGTCTGCCCGTGTTGTTTTTCTCCTGTTCAGGATACATTTAGAGCCTTTCTCTGAACATGCTGTGTGATTGTAATGAGGGCAGTAGAACTCTTCAACTGCATGTTTCTATGGCCGATGAATTCTTATGATTTTAATCTGCAAGCTTCTAATTCATCTCTTAAGTGTGATAACTAATTCAATGTGTCTAATTGATTGGTTCAGTTGATTCAAGTGAACTGTTAGTGATCCACCATTCAGATACCAGTGATCCATTTCATGCTCATTTCCAACCTGGCTGACAATCCTTTCCCATCTGCAGTGATATTAATGAATTTGCCTCGGTTCATTCCTGAATTCTAATGCACACTCCATTCTGACCATAAGTAAATGAATATTTATGGTTCACAGCAGAGTCTTCACCTCATCCTAAAAAGTTAAAATATATTTTAACAGTATGCATGCTGTAAGCTTCCTCCCAAATATAGCTCTGTCTACATGACCTGTCAAGCTCAGAATAAATTAGAATACAATGTCTAGCTGCATTATTTTCACTAGATAGTGTCTGATAGTCACGTGCAAGTATAGCTGTTAGCCCTGCGCTTTTAAGCCAGTGACTGTGCAGCCCATCTGTGGCAGTCCTGTACATATTAAAATTATTCTTTGTTGCCCCTGTTTTCTTAAACTTTGCTTAGAATAAAAGAATGGTAGAAAATTATCTAATGAAACATACACACATACACACACACATACACACACACATACACACACATACACACACACATACACACACACACATACACACACACACATACACACACACACATACACACACACATACACACACACACATACACACACACACATATACACACATATACACACACACACACGCATACACACACACACATATACACACACACACACGCATACACACACACACACACATACACACGCATACACACACATGCACACACACACACAGACACACACACAGACACACACACACAGACACACACACAGACACACACACAGACACACACACAGACACACACACAGACACACACATACATACACACACACACACATACACACATACATATACACACACACATACATACACACATACACACACAGACACACACACAGACACACACAGACACACACACACACACACACAGACACACACAGACACACACACACACACGTACACACACACACGTACACACACACACACACATACACACATACACACACATACACACACACATACACACACACACATACACATACACACACACACATACACATACACACATACACATGCACACATACACACACACATACACACGCATACACACACGCACACACACACATACACACACACACAGACACACACACAGACACACACACAGACACACACATACATACACACACACACACACACCAGTGATAACACTGTAGACTTTATCCTCCCTAAACATCATTTCTTCCAAATATTTGAAGGAACTTTCTTCTTTGATTTCTTTTCTAATATTGTTATTGTTTAATCTTATATTCCCCTTAGAAATTAATATTTTTGCCTCTGCCTTAGTCTTGTTTCTTTTATCCTCATTACTGGTACTGGTTATCCAGAAATATTTCATAAAGCAGAAATAGATTTGCTTAATTCAGTAATTTATTTGTATACTATTCTCGCATCTTATTTGTAGATGTTTTTATACAGTAAACAAACTGGCGGACCTTCAGATAGCTTTGCAGAGTCTCCGGTTGTCTTAAGAGCCCATACAAAGTTACATAAGAGTATAGTAGACAATGTGCATTTTCCTTGGAAGATATCTTTTCATCAGACACCCAAATCTGTAACTGTAACGATAAAGTCACTAATCAGGCCACCTAAAATAGTTTTGTTATCATAACAGTCTCTTCATGACTGTGGCAGTTGCCTTCCCCAGTCTTTATCTACCCCTTTAGTGTCACTCTGCTGTTCAGGGTTTAGACTTAGAAACAGGGGTTTTAAAGGGTGTTGGGATTGCAGGTGGTGCTCGAAGATAAAAATCTATGGAAACAATCTGGCAATTCAAAGAGAAAAAGAAAAAGGGGAAAACAAAAAAGCAAAAAGACAAACCTCACCACAGAAATGTTTGGTAGAGTGGTGCTTACATTTTTGGCCAGGCATGGTTTTCTATGTTCATAATTTTTAAAATCACATAAATTTATAAAGGTAAGGAGTCCTGTTGCTGTTTGACAACTGGAATGAATAAAATGTAGGTTACTGAGAACTTTCTATTTCCGTATTTAAAAACAGCCCACATCTGTTTGATTTGTGTGTGGGGGGGGCTGCCTGTAGAGGTCCACAGAAATCATCTGTGAGTTGATTGTCTCCTTCTACCATGTAGGACCAGAGATCAAACTCGGTGGTCAGGCTTGGGGCAAGCACAGGCTCCCCTGACTTTTTTTTGGCATTCATTTTTCATTGTACCATGACCCCATTACCTCTTGTGAAGAAACCAGGCTGTAGACAAGTAGGCAATAGTAGCTGCATGTGGATGTAGCACTTACTTGTAGGCCTTTATGTTTTAAACAGATGATGTTTTTGACTGTTTGGGTCCATAGTCCTATGACTAGGCACATGTTTACAAATCATACAAATATTTAGATGGAATTCAGACATATAGCATAAGTCAGATTATCTTTGCCATAAGTGTGATAAGAATGAAAACAGATGGAAATATAATTACACTCTTCTGTTTTGACATTATATGAATTTGCTTATTTCAAGCCATTTAAAATGTCTTTTCCTAAAGTATAGTAATGTTAGACAGTATCAGCCTACAGAGCATGATATGGGGAAAACTTCAAGTCCGCGTAAGGATTATAAACCTTTGGCGTCCCTACATAGAAGTTTGTATATAGTGGCCAGGGCAGCCTTGTCTGCTTAGTCTGCACAAGACAGTGAAGCATTGCTGACTGGTGTTGCTCTGCGTTTGTTGTAAATAAGAAGCCTGGTAGCAGCAGAGTAGAGACCATTCAAGGTGCCATATACATTAGGGATAGCGCTCAAATTAGCCACCAGGGAATACTGACCTATGCAACTCGTCATAGTGGCAAGACAAAGTCCTTCCAAATATGTCAACAAAATGGAATTGAACAAATTGTACCACTTAGTAGCCAGCTTTGGGTAGACATTCCATAATATATGACATTAATATGCTAACTTGTGCCCTCATGGTCAAATGTTTACAGGTTGTTTAGCTCAGTTTCCCAATGTAAGGACTGGGGGTCCACTTATCTAACTCCTCAGGGGAGAGCCCTTGGTTTCTGGTGAGGCAGAGAGGATGCTAATGAGGGCCTTGATCATTCTGCCTCTAGTTCTATGATGCCATGGAGAGGGGAGGGTTGAGGGGATCAATGAATCATTAATTTAATTAAAGGAAAAGATCCAGATTCCAAAGATTTCCTCCAGTTGTTCAAAATATCCAAAGAAAGGCACATGGCCCTGAAAAATCTGGCCTTCATCTTGACCTTCAGTTTTGAAACTTGGTGCATACGTCCAGCTTGCACCTTTCACCTCTAGAGAGTTGCGATTATAGGTGTTTTCCTCAGTCATTTGGCTTGTTAAGCAATGCTGCTGTCTGTGACTCCTTTAAAACAAGTACTTCCATAAATTAAGATTCTATAGCTACTTGACAGAGTGACTATATAGCAGAGCTCTCTAGGAGTCAGAGTTGGCTCCATGGAAATCATTCCCAGTCAGTATTTGTGGATGACTTTTAATGACTGAAGTTAAGTGTAAGTTTTACTAAGCACAGGGTTTGCTATTTGCCTGAAAGGGCTAGTATATGTGTTGGTGTCATTTGTATGCCACTGCTACCAGCCAGCTTCAAGTCAGGCCGGCACATTTATCTCTTACACATCCTTAAGTGGAAAATTGGAACAATGTAGTAATGATATGAGCTATTCCTCTCAGTAACTGGATCTGAATTTATCACATTTACTATTAAACGAAGCCCAGAGGTCCTATCCACAAATAGGTGCAATAAGAAGAGGTAATTGAGTCCTTCCTGCCTGTTTTTCTGTTACTGAGATCATCTGAATAAGAGAGTTTCCATTTTTATCATAATGTTTTGCTAATAATAGGTAGGCAGAAAAACCTGCAAACATGCAGCATTGCTTTAATAATTCTGTATTATGCTTCATTTGCAGGACCGTGTAAATGCATTACAGATGGTAAGTGGGGGCCTTTGCCTTCTTGTATTAGAATTACTGCTCTCTGATGTGGATTTCAGAGCCCACCAATGGAAGCAATTCCAGAAATCCTTTCTAAAATTACTGCTAAGATCTAAAGTGGGGAAGGCACTAGTCTGCGTCTAAAAGGTAGGTGGATGTAAACTTTTTGGACGAAAACTTCAAAATAAAAATGTGACTGTACAGAAGGAGCTGCAGTTGTCTCAGGGTGGACGTGCCAAGATGTACTTTCTGTGGGAAAGGGATTCGTAGAACCGTGATCCATCCCTTGTATTATTTCTGCATGTCGCCCTCAGTGCAGTGGTTGGACAATGAGCACTTTGAAATCCAGGTTTTTAATATATTGTTTTCAGTTTTCACCATTACACCCCCCCAAAAAAACAAAACGAAACAAAAAACCCCAAAAAACAAAAAGCCCCATGAAACCAGATCACCCTTTTTCTGACAACCTTACTTGAAGAAATCTAGTGTTGGGGAATAATTTTAAGTATCTAGCTATAAACAGTACATGATTGCATTTATTTATTAGAAAAATGATGAATTTTAAAATATAAGAAAGAAACCACATGCCTGCAGTTGAAGTAAGTAGGTGAAGTAAGCATTTTCACTGATCAGATTGTGGTTGTGGTGGGAGAGGCTTCTGATGAAAATGAATTCAAGAATCAAAACCCTGTGCTCCAGTGATGGCTTACGAACCCAAGAAACACATGCGCGAGACAGCACACACACAGTAGGCACTTGACTTCACGGCAGCCACGTGAATCAGAAAAACGGGACTGGGAGAGTGGCTCAGGTGTAAAGAGTCTGCCTAGCATAGTGAAGACCCTGGGTTTGGTCTACAGCACCACACAAAATAAAGAAAGTTAGAAACCCAGTAGGATAGAATGTAGTACTGTTTTATGGCAAATGCTGTGCAGCTCTAAAAAGGCCTATTTGAGGAAGTAAAGACTGTCATGCTCTTGTTGGGGGGGGGTGGAATATGGCAGTGTATAAACGTTGATACAAATGCTGCATATGCATATTTTTGCATTAAACAGTCATTAAGAAACTACATAAAATACTAACAGTATCTTGGGAACACTGGGGTTTTTCTTTTGGTAAATTTTTAATGTATAGGAAGGAATAAAACTCCTTTAAGCAATAAAGCTAATAAGTAAGTCTCTGTACTTTTAGAAATAGAAATAAATGGGCCTGTTTTTATAAAGTGACACTGTCCAAACTCTAAGTAGTTTCTTCCCTTGATTTAACCGGAACACTCAAAAAGTCTGTTTTACTCCACAGTTTTATTGTTTCAGGAGTGTCTTGCCAACAAGCTTATCAGTTAAATATTCTTTTAAAAATATGAAAAAATCGCAATGTGTGTATTTGCAGATGTAGACTGAGAGCACAAAGTACTATATATACATATCTAGAAAAGTATCTCATGACTCTGCATCTGTAAAAATGGCTGATGTTAAAATAATTTTAGCAAATCTTGGTACCAGAGAAAGAAAAAAACTTGGCAAATACTGAAGCCCAGTGTTGGGTCACCATTATCCTTGTGGTCATGTGTTATTATTATTTAAATATCTGAACCTTATCAGTGTGATATCCAAAGCTAAAAGTTCCATCAATGCAAAGTCTTGATCATTTCCTTGTACTTGTTGCTCTTTTTATATGCCTAAGACCTTTCCTAATGAAGTATTATGCAGTAGAATCTTAAAGATCTTTTACAAAGGGTCCCCTGGAACCAAAGTTAAAAAATGAAAAGTCATCATGAGAAAAATAAAAATGATTAAATGGACTGAGGTTAGTACAGTACCAGGTTTCTCCAAAAATAGTTATCATAAGTAAAACTGTAAGAATTAAAATGCTTGGTAATAATATTAATGCTCAAATATTATGAAGTCCTTTGACTTCATATGGCATTATAAGAAGCAGAATTTAATTTACTTGGTAGGCTCTTCAACTGATAACGTATTTTATAGTCCATAAAATCAAATATGCTGAAAGCAATCTGAATCATTTATTACTCCCTCATAATTCAGCCTCTAGACCGTAGGCACATCTTGGTGTCCCACACTTGGCATTGGCTGTGAAGGTCACCGAGGGAATCACATGCGGGGTGTTGTGGGGAGCAGATGCCACTTTGCACTGCATTATTCCATTAAGAGTATCTGTGTTTATGCATCCACCCTTCTTCACATTTCTGCTTCACTATCAGACATGTTTCTTGGATTTCAAAGTATACTTCGTTTGTATACCCAGCCGGGCAGTGGTGGCACACGCCTTTAATCCCAGCACTTGGGAGGCAGAGGCAGGCGGATTTCTGAGTTCGAGGCCAGCCTGGTCTACAGAGTGAGTTCCAGGACAGCCAGGGCTACACAGAGAAACCCTGTCTCGAAAAACAAACAAACAAAAAAATCCCTAAGACCTGTCAAAAACTTCACACACACACACACACACACACACACACACACACACACACACACACACACACATATATATATCTATATATCTATATGTATATACATATAGATATGTATATATATATGACATTCAGTAAATATGCATTGAATGAAAAATGTTGAACTCCATATACCCTAATCATATCCAAGACTGCACATAGCAATGAAAGTATAGTTATTAGTCCAATAGTTGAGGGGAAATTTTCCCGGAATTACATTAATTAATTTCTGGGTCTTTCCAGATAGTACCATACACTATTTGGAGTTTTAATGAGTACTAAGAGTTTTCCTCAAAAGGAAAACCAGAATACAGCAAGTTGATCTCTCAAATAAAAATAAGTGATTACCGAAAGAAAATGGTGGACGAAGAGCCCCAGCTCATAGGCAGTGGTAATATGAGATTTGTGTGTTTCTTGGGCACTCTGAAGGTACCGTGTTGACTGAAGGAAGAGAAAAGGAAACTAAGCTATGATCAGTGCCCTTAAGGAACTTGTAGTCAGACTGAGGCGAGATGTCACTTGCATATAAGTGAGTTACTGCTGTGCAGTAAAATGCACTGCTCCCGGGCCTTGAGTGGGAGAGAGAGTGCACAGTGGAGGAGCTATTACAGAAGGAAGATTGGTAGGATAAATTAGAGCAACACTGTGTCTGGGCACATCATCAAAATTACAGGGTTTGTAGTCTGAAGACATGATGAGGAGGGCAGATTTATCTGTGAACTATGAAGAGTTGGTAGTGTCATGCAGAAAGAGCCAAGGAAGGCATTCCAGATTGAGGGCGTAATAGAAATGAACATAGGGTTTGTCATGCCAAGACTTTTAATACAGCGTAGATTATGATTCTCATGTAATCATAAAATGAGCTTCTGTCAAATATGCTTATTTAACTGCTTAATGATGACACAAACAGGATATTATAATTGATTCAAAAGAACTGCAGACAGCATAGGTAGGGGAGGGAAGGACAGAGGGAGGGAGGAGAAGACAATGGGAGAGGCAGGGGGAGGGAAGAGGAGGAGGCTTGCAGAAGAGAATTGCCTTCTTCCATAGTAAAGACTGAGATTAATGATGTGTAAACAGGAATCATTCACTGTCGGTTCTCCCCAGGTTGGAGCGTTACACACTCAACAGCAGTGCCCAGTGTAGAGATCTGGTAGGGTCGGAACACCCAGAAGGGTGCTCAGCAACAACTGCAGAAACACAGTTCCAAGGCTTTCAGGCTTGCTCAGGATAGATTCTCTACAGCCTTCTGCATAGGTCACAGTTTACAGTAGCAGGAAGTATGGTCAAAAGACCCGGGGGGGGGGGGGTAGCCCTGCCCGAGGCAGAGTAGCGTGCTGAAAGACTGTGGAAAAAAAAAATGAGAAGGGGCAACGTGGATGAGAGCAAGCTTTGGGAAATGAGAGACTGGGAACATTCAGTGATGACACTGTTTCAATCAACAACCGACAGACTCAGTAACTGTACAAACAATGACCATTTGGGGATTTCAGTGTGACCGTCCAAACAGCCCACAGTTCAAAACGTAAATTGTAGTGGGAATTGTAAAATGTCTAGGATGGAATGATAACGAAGTGTGTCAGATCCGCAGAAAGGTACTTCGTGAGAAATGTAAGCACTTAGGTGCTTATGTAAGAAGAGATGAGAATTCAGATGAAGCTGAAGAGGACAATAAGCGTAGAGAAATCTAAACACCCCCCCCCCCCCCAGTGAGAAAACTAGAAATTAATGAATTAGAAAGAGGTAACCATGCATGGGTCTGACAAAGTTGATTTGAGCAGCCTGCCGGGGTGCAAGTGACCAGTGTTATTCATGGGTTAAGTTATGATCCCAGAAACTGTAGAATTTGAACAGAAAGAGGAGTGTGGTATAAGTTACAATTGGAATGTCAGGGGAAAGAACCAAATTCCCTGAAAGTGTCATTTTTAGACCTAAGAATAAAGATAATGGATAAACCCATGACTGAATTCTTGAAAATTTTCTCCCAAAGGGCCACCAAAACACAATAACTTTAGATTAAACTTCCCAGGTATTCCAGAAAAAGTTAAGTTTTGTAAAATGTTTTCCAGAGACTAAGAAAGCAGGTGCACAGCTCATGTTATGAGCTGCATAATTTTACTGCAAAACCAGACAGAGAGTAAATAAAGAAAATTAGTATCTATTCAATTATTACCAGGTATATAAAATTAGTGTACCAAATTATTAGAAAAAATAATTTTTAGTGTTTTTATACACATATATTTAAAGGTATAGTTATGAATTAATTGAAGTTATTTCTGGAATTTAGACTGGTTTATAATTAGAAAATTATTCAATGTAATTCACACTGGTAAATTAGGGTTGATTCCATATGGTGCTTGTCCTCTTTAGTAACTATGAGAATGATAAATAAAATTACAAAGAATTGTCACTTTCCTTAACCTGTACATATATATTTTATCTATGATATATTTTCCCCAAAACAAAGAGAATTGAAACATGTTATTAGAACCTAGGTTTTTTTCCAATGTTTGTTTTACTTCAAAATGGTTATTGCTACCTCTAAACAGTGGTGTCCAGAGATAATTAGTGAGACTCAGTGTGACTTTGTGCTGGGGTAACATGCCCCCCTGGACATCAAAGCTCTGCCAAGGAGTTTCAGGCACAAACAGTATAGAGAGGATGGCCTTTGCCATCCTCAACTCTGCAAATGCTTTTTCTACACTGTGCTGCCTGAACAGGCTGCTGTACCTTTCAGGTCTCCTTTCCAACAGCAAGTGCCATGGACGCCTGAGAGTGAATGCTTAGTAAGTAGGCTACAGTCCTTCAGTTCATCGGGTGCTGCCAATGAAGTCAAAGTGAGAAATCATCGTAATTAATTTTGCATGACAGATCACCATGTAGTAACTGTCATAAAAATAGAAAGACAGTCAAAAGAGTAAGGTTGGTATGAGAACACTGCTTTCATCTCCTTGTACGTTTATGTGCAGAAAACTCCGCAGTGATTACATCAGTGGAAAGGAAATACAACAGCATACGATGGAGCGCTGACTGGCGGAACTAGAATCAGCCTTTGCTCCTGAATACCCAGGCTAACTGGGAGCGGGGAGGGCATTATCCTCAACCAGCAAGTTATACACTTTGATTTCTTTTTCTTTTTCTTAACATTTCATATTTAAGAACTTTTCTTAAAATTTCTTACTTACAATGATAATCTAGCCCGCAAAAAATATGTAGCACCCATGTCACATTTGGGGTCATCAGAAATTTTAGAATGTAGTTTGTCTCTATACTTGAATGTTTTTATTCCAAAGTATGACAGAGTAACAAATATATAATACTGTATAAAATTATTAGAAATACAATGGAAAAGGACAGTGACAAAATTAGTGGTTTTTGTGTTTTCTTTGTTTTAACCTTTTATTTTCTTACTTTTTTTGGTTTTTAAAAAATTGTTTATTATTTACATCCCAAATGCTGTCTCCCCTCCCAGTCTCCTCCTCCAGGAGTACCTTCCCCCATCTCCCTTCCTCTTCTCCTCTGAGAGGGTAGGCACCCCCCCCCCCCCATGGTATCACCCTATGTTGGCTCATTAAGTCTCTGCAGAGTTAAGTGTGTCCTCTCCCAGTGAGGTCAGACAAGGCAGACCTATGTTGATTGGTAGCTCAGTCTCTGAGGGCCCCCAAGTATCTAGGTTAGGTGACTCTGTTGGTCTTCCTATAGAGTGCTATCCCCTTCAGGGACTTCAATCCTTACTCCAACTCTTCCATAAGACTCCCCGAGCTTATGCTTGACTGTTTTGTCTAATGGCTTATATTTGTCTAATGTTTGGCTGTGTGTCTCTGCATCTGTTTCAGTCAGCTGCTGAGTAGAGCCCGTCAGAGAACAGTTATGCTAGGCTCCTGTCTGCAAGCATAACAGAGTATCATTAATAGTGTCAGGGATTGGTTCTTCATGTTTTATTTTAAAATTCTCTTTTATTCTTTGAAAATTTGTTATGAGTATAGCATGTATATTGATCACACCCACCTTCCACGTTTCCTTCAATACCCTCTTGAGGCTATAGCACATTTCTGTCTAAACTTTGCCTTTTCTTTTTATAAGCAAGCAAGCAAAATAAATAAATGAATGCCACGAGTCCAATTTATGATACCCTTGTATGCATGGGTGTGGTCTATCTGCTTAGCATAAGTACCACCAATGGCTAGGATCTGAGAGAAAAATGCTGTCTCTCCTCTAGCAGCCCTCAGCTGCTAATAGCCCTCAACTATCTGTGGGAACCTTGGTTCCATACCCCATCCTACTGGAGTTTAAATGGCTTGTTCTGGTGCAAGTCAGCACCTGCCATGTGCTCGTGAGTGCACACTAGCTGAATCATGTCCAGAAGGCAGCATGCACTGCTCTCTTCCTCACCCTCCTCTTTTCTTCTTTCCCTTCCCTCTTTCAGTGCTGTCCTCTTCTTAAATGGGGACGGGCAGGGTGGCAGAGATGCCCTGTACACAGCTGAACACTCACGGTCAAAATCACGTATTCTGAGCACTTAGACCAGTTCTACTTCCTCCACTGACTGCTGCCCACTGCCAGAAGCTCCTCTGACCAAGGTGGAGAAGAGCATAACTACGGGTGTGAACAAAACTCTTTAGAGCGCACTTTGACTGGATGTCAGTTTAGTGAAACAGCAGCAGTAGGCTCCTGCTTAAGGCCTGCAGTCTCCCTAGCCACAGAACGTGGCTTTTGACCACGTTTACAGCATCAGGTTGAAATCCGTCCTATGGAGCAGATTTTATATCCAGTCAGAAATGGGTTGGTTACTTTCACACACATCATTCCTGGTTATGTGACTCTTTAGCAGATGGACATTTAGAATCTGCTGTGTGCCCAGGGTTTGTCATGAAACAGGTGCTCCTGACTGAGGGAATGAGTGCTTGTGAATGAGCAAGTTCACACATGAATGAGCGTGTGAATTCAAAGCTGAGCTGGACTGAGCGTGGGGTCCCAGATGGAGGAGCTGGAGAAGGGACTGAAGGAGCTGAGGGGGTTTGCAGCCCCATGGAGGGAGCAACAGTGTCAACTGTCCAGACCCCCCGGAGCTCCCGGAGACTGGACCAGAAACCAAAGAATATGCATGAAGGGACCCATGGTTCGGACCACATATGCGGCAGAGGAGGGCCTTGTTGGCCATCAGGGGGAGGAGAGGCCCTTGGGCCTGACGGTGTTAGATGCCCTAGTGTAGGGGAATGCCAGGGAGGGAAGACGGGAGTGGGTGGGTGGGTGGGGGAGCACCCTCATAGAGGCAGGGGGAGGGGGGATGGAATAGGGGGTTTCCAAAGTGGAAAACATTTGAAATGTATATAAAGTAAATATCCCCCCCAAAAAAAATAATAATAAAGTTCAATGCCTCTGTGAAGAAGTCATCAAATCTAGTGAGAAAGCAGTCGGTTACCCTCATAACAGACGTGGCAGTCTTGTACCAGTAAGCTCATCTTCTGCATCCATTCCGTATTGTTGCACACAGGGTACCCGGCTGAGCAAGACTCAAGTGTACTCTCAGAAGTCTAAATAGCTCCATATGGAGCACTGCGGGGCTGCCTCCTAGGGAGGGAGCTTCCACACCAAGTCCAGATCAATTTCACTGTGTCCTGAACTCAAGATGTGTGGTATCTTTAGCAAAGAGCCTTGCATAGTCCTGGTAGGCAGTGAACTGCAGCAAAAATTGCCTGCATTGTTTTGGGGCTTCAAGGCCAACAACTGGTAAGGAGATTTCCTTTAATAGCTTCCAACTTCTGGAAATAGCTCTATTTACCTTCACACGCTATCTCCAACGTTTAAGTTATCATACAGAGTTTTTGTTGTCACTCCCAAAATTGCTTTTTTCTTTCAGAGATAATTTTCATTTTTAAGCAAATAGTGTCAATATACCACTGATATAAAAAGTTCACCGAATAACTTTAAATAAGTAATATATAGTTTTATACACACAGCTGGTAAAGGGTTTGATGCATAAGCATAAGGACCCGAGTTGTGGTCTCCTATACCTGTGTCAGTAGCTTATCATAG
Organism: Uromys caudimaculatus; assembly: GCA_028551405.1. NCBI lineage: Eukaryota > Metazoa > Chordata > Mammalia > Rodentia > Muridae > Uromys > Uromys caudimaculatus. The sequence goes on along the minus strand of CM052705.1, from coordinate 93,723,007 downwards.
CAAGGGAGATGGAAAAAGGGAAGATTCCTGGGCAATTCTATCCAGGCTGTCTAACATTTAGTTCCAGGTTCCGTGAGAAATTATTTTAAAAAAATAAGGTTGGGAGTAATTTGAAGATAGCCAGTGTTGCCCTGTGGCTTCACATGTGTGTCTCACACACACACACACACACACACACACACACGAATGCACACTATGTGCACACACAGTAACATGTACACAGATACTGAGACTGAGACGAAATTCTATTATTGTGGAAACACGACTCTTTGCAATTGCCTGGACTTATCTAAACAATGCTAAAACCTCTGTGTATGCTTATATGTTGGGGACAAAATAGTTTAAATAATTACCTTAGAAAGCAATTAAATTTTTGACTGAAAGTAGATGTGTAATTATGAGTTTGCAGTGGTTAGCATCCAGTCTGCCTCTTGAATACTTAAAACCATCTAATCTACCTTGTTTTTGGATGTATAGTTATGAGTTTAACCTGAAGCTATTCAAAACCATAACCCCATTGACATTTTGAGAAATATTTCTAAAACATTTGTGGCCTCTTAAGCTGTTCTGTAAAGACCTAAAACCTCCATCCTGCTGTCATTAGTGGTACATATTTGAACTACACATATACTAGTGACCTTGAATATTGGTGTCCAGTTCATGTTTACACCAAATTCACAACTGTGTGTTTTATGTCCTTTTGGAAATTGTAATGTACTGCCACATATGGGTTCTCCTTCCTACATGTAGTGGGGTTGCTAGTGGATACAATTTTCTTTCTTTGCTATCCTGAATCTTAAGGTAATTATTCATCATTTATGACATTTGTACAGAACTCCACAGGCTCAGCAGTTTAAGAGCAGGCATTCTTTGTTAGCAAGATGAATTGTGCCCTGGATGCTTGGGAATACATGGTCACCAATGAGTTAATGTTCTTACTAAGTGCCCCTGCTGTGCCCAGGAAACACTGACCTGAGTATGTGAATCTGAATCAGGCCAGATAACTTGATGTTCCTTATTTCATTGCCTCCCTTCAGGATTTACAAGGACCTTGCAGCTAAGGGAAAGTTGCCTTTATCTCTTTACAAAGACCAAAATTGCTGTTTCAAACCCAAAGATGAAGCCATGTTCATTTTTGGTTTTGCCAGGACTATGAGCTTCTCATTGAAGTTGCCTGAGAGGTCCAGTCCAGTTGGCTTTTTACCAAATAAAACGCAGTGTGCTCTGTATGCTTTTGACCCAGAATCAGGTGAATCTCAGCAGTCTTGGCCGAGCTACATTGTAAAATTTTGGATTTGTTTGGACTTGACACTTCCTGGGAACCCATTCAAACTGAAACCGGAAAAAGGTTTTGCACAAATCCTGTCCCAGCCTGCCCTGCCAAGGTTCCCACTGCTCCAGCATTGGTCCACCTTCTGTGCATTCGCATTGAGGGCAGACGGAAATATCTCATGAATCTCTCATGAGGGACCTGGAATGAAACAATCTAGACATTCTCCTTCGTCCACCTTCTCCCCAAACACAAAAGCCGGGCTCTCGATTTATTAGTATTAAAAATGTTTGTTTTCCCCAATAATGGGGTCGACTTCAAAGCGTTAAGCCTCCAGAAGAAGACCATTCATGGTCAAGTACAGCAACATTGCTTTAGGAAGCAGCCCTCTTTACAGTCACCACCAATGGCAAGAGGTGATGGTCAAGTCAAAAATACAAGATTTCTTCCAGCTTGGAAAAAAAAGTTCCTTACAGCCTTGTTTGGTTTTTCATAAAAGTGCAGCATTGGGGAGTTTATCACTGAGGGACTACATAAAGAGTGAGGCTTCGCCAGCACAGGAAGGTCATGGTGCTATGGAACTGCCGTGTTTGCAGGTCAGACTGCAGTCTCCCATCTGGTGGTGATGCTGAACCATTGCTGCTGGCGGAAATGCCTTGCTTGTGTTTGCTAGTCCAGGTCTGCACACTATCAGTAATGAACTGCATCCTCCGGGTAAAACACTCTTTCTTCCTATTGTGAAAATAAGAGAAGTAGACTGTATAAAGCAAAGTACAAGTGTCTTTCTGAAAAACATAACGTGCATAAGAAATGCCTTCTGTCTTTAAAAGAGCGTATCTCGGTAAGCTTGCAGTGTAATAGATGTGAGTTGTTTACTTTAGATCTTAAATCAGCCAGAAAAAAGATATGGCATTACACCTTCAATGTGTCATATGTAGGAGTAGTATACCTTATATACTTTTTAAAAGTAGGTTTTTAAAAACTGATTTGGGGCGTTTTCACCGTGTGTATCTATTAGAATAAATTACAATTTCAGGTGATATTTGCCTTGTTTTTTAGTAATGGGTACATATTTCTAAAAATAATACCTGATTAATTGTGAGAACGTCTAGGTTCTGGTCATGTCGTCATGACACCCAGGTATATGACCCTGGGTGAGTTATTAATGTTCTCTTTATTTCATGTGTGCTTGGTTTTTGTAATGATTGGGGCGGAATCAGTAACATTATAGAAGCTCATTCCACCTATTGGCCTAGTCTAGTCTAGCAGAACTACATGGGAGTTCCCTGAAATGTCCACCCTGTTAGAATCAGAAAATAATGTGTATTGGATTCTTTCTAAGTCCTTACTGTGTTCCACCTGCTATATAGGTCATTTGAAGCAACAACAGCTGACTAGCTCCTTGGCCAGGGACCTCACACTTTTGAAAATGTTCAAATGGGATTGAGTCTTAAATGTCCTTCTGACACATCCTTGGTTTGTGCTGGGGTAGTTTGTAGCTCAGAAAGCTCATGACTCCCTGAGTGAGGCTAAACCTGGAGTTGTGCCCTGATTAGTGATAATATTCTTTCCATTCTGTATTCTCTGCTGTGACTGGTGAGGGTAGATAAATTCTTGTGGTGGAACTCTTTAGGTTGTCTTATGACTCATGCAAAGTGAAAGGAAGAACGTTGGTCACTAGTTTCTCCAGGGCTATTGGAAAGAATAGAGAGAAATGAGGGACTGAAGTCCATAGACAATATTCAGAATGTGCTCTAAACTTATTGGTAAGCAGAGTTCTATAAAGCAGCTTTGATCTACATTTGCTTGTTGCTTGTGAATGCTGACATGCCCCTAGGCTTCAGTACCAGTTCTGTCTTGAGCTTATTCTGTTGTATTAAACACCTCAGTTGGTCCTTTTTTATTTCATGCATCTACATAACTACTCTAAAAACACTTTCACAAGTGTTTAGAAGGTTTGTCTTGGGCTTTTAATAAACTTTGATCTCAGATAAAAGGCTGGAGACAGTATAAATTGTCACTATTAGCATTATTAATATAAATACCCTAGATGGCCTCATGTTAATTATTTAACACTCATGGACAATTTCAACCTATCATTGCCCCAAACTGCATTATATTTGAACATCAAACAGTAAAAGCCAAACTGTTAAAGTAGCCCTTCCATCATTAGCCTCCTGGGTGCTCTGAGTTATTTTGTTTAACTGGCTTTCTGTGACTGTTTTTCTGGGGCATTTCAATGTTTTTCTCAAGTAGCTCTCCCTTGTCCATGTGTCCATTGTGAAGGCTAATGGAGCATGTCCCAGGGCAGCTTCATTGCTACCGGACACAAGCAAGATGGTGTGTCAAGCAGGTAGCCTCACTGACTGCCGTGTGCGGTCTATGATGTACTCTCTTCTGTTCAGAGCATATATCTTCACTCTGACTCAGAACGTATTTTATCCTGTGATCCCTCAATGTTCCTAGTTGGGAATTAGTTTTTCCTGCTTGTTCTGAGTGTGTAAGGAGCTCAGGGTCAAAGTCAGGCAAAATCAGGTGGGGCCCAGATATTCAGAGAAGGACTGGGATTTGGTACATGGGAGTTAGAAGACTTGATTAGAAATTGTGGTTCTGCCCACAGCATCTCACCTAGCCTCTCTCAACCCAATTTCTGCTATTGTGAAATGAATCTAATGCTTGTCCAGATGTCTCACAGGCTGAGAAGATCCAATGAGATCCTAGGTAGGAAAATAGTTTTCTAAATTTTAAATGCCTGTCACCAGACCCAAGAGCAGTATATGGGTAAAAAGGGTTGGCTTATTAACCTGAACACTTCCATTCAACTCCTGGTTTTGCTGCACTTGGTGTCTTGGAATTCTCTAAATCTCACCTAAATTCCACGGTGTTAATTGGGACTTAGCCTGTTTTACAGGAATCCCAGCATCCTTAGTTCTGCACACCCCAGCCTTAGCCTTGGCTCCCCAGATGGTGGTAAGACATTACAATGGCTTTCAGTGACTGCTTTGGGCCAGCTTCTTTCCTCTTTGAGGGTTTCCCTGATTTTTATGCCCTAGAGCCTGCTGTCAGTCTGCCTTCCCTCGTTCTTGTCATGCTCCATGAGTCCTCTCCTAAGGCCTACTGACCTGCCACAATAGTGCCACCAACATTCTTTGTCATACCCCACTTTTTAAAGTCTTCCATGAATCTTTGGAACTTAATTTTTAGACTCTTACTGAAATTAAAATTAAAATTTATTTGACTAAACATGAAGAGCCAGTTTGACCAGTCCTATGATTTGTAACAATTTGGACAATATATAAAACCAGCATCTTTAGAAGCCACATAAGCAGCTAATGCATTTTTAAAGGAATTCAACATAATGGGTGAATTTGTTGATTTTTGTCCATTCTTTTCTCAAATAAATGTTAATTTGTTTGAGGCAGTTGACTAAGCCTAAATGACCTGTGTCTCCCTCACTGATTTCTTTTACATCTGTGTGACTCCCCATGACATGACTCATTGGTTTCCATCTCTGTCTACCTCCCATATGTGGCAACCAGCTGCTACATGCAAAACAGTGGAGTCTAAACATTGTCTCTCCTTAGGGACATGACTACAAGTCAGCTTGGGACAGTACCCATGAAATCCATCAGACTTTGTCACTTTGTCAGCCCCTGTAGGAGTAATGTAAGAGGGTCCTTGGAGGAGATACTTAGGACTCAGAGGACTGACAGACTCACATGATAGCAAAACTTGAAAGCTTTTCACTGGTGGGTGCCCTGTTAATATTTTAGCAAGGTCAGTTGCACCTAATCTTGTTTCTTTTTCTTTATAATTCCTTTTCTTTTATTTTTTTAATTATATGAAACTCAAGGCAGAATCTCAAATGACAGTTATTAAAAATCAAACATTCTAATATAATACAAACCCCAAAATAACTAATTTGATACTTATATGCTAAGAGATGCTGGTAGGAACATACTTAAAGCCTTTAGGTGTTTTTTTAATTCTTCAAAACAATTTTTAAAATTTATATTTCGATCATATTCTTCCCCTCCTCCAAGCTCCTCCAGAGCCCCTCCCTCTCCCTATCCATCCCACTTTAAGTTCTTTCTCAAAAAACAAACAAAAACCCACCCAATACAACAACAAAAAACTCCCAAAACCAAAAAACCAAAATACAACCACAGCCAAGACAGGTAGAAAACAAAAACAACCAAAAAAAGCACACATACACACACACTGGGGAGTCCTTTATGTGTTGGTCAACTACTCCTGAATGTGAGGCCTGTCCTGGAGTGGTTGATATATCCAGTGTCATTCTATTGGAAAACACTGACTTTCCTTCTCCCAGCAAGTGTAAGTGACAAACCTTTACCTTAGTAGCTAGGTTTTCATTCATTCATTCAACAAAATTCATTCACTCATTTAAATACTATCACATTGAAGTTGGACAAAACAAACCAACAGAAGGGAAAGAGCTCAGAAATCCATAAAAACAAGAAAGTGGAATCCATAATATATACATTGAGGACCTGATGCATACCTGTGTAGGCCCTGTACATGCTGCTTCAGTCTCTGTGAGTTCATATGAGCTTTGCTCATGGTGATTTAGAGGGACTTATTTTCTTGGTGTCCTCATCCCCTCTGGCTGTTACAATCTTTCTGCCTCCTCTTCTGCAGGGTTCCCCGAGCTTTGAAGATATCCCATTTAGGGATGAGTATTTCAAGGGGTCTCTCTCTCTCTCTCTCTCTCTCTCTCTCTCTCTCTCTCTCTCTCTCTCTCTCTCTCCCCGCATTATTTCTGGCTGTGGGTCTGTATTTGTTTCCATCTACTGCAAGAGGAAGACCCTCTGATGATGCCTGAATAAGACGCTCATCTATGTGTATAGCAGAATGTTATTAAGGGTATTTTTATCGCTACATTTTTTTTTTCCTCCTTAAGGGAAGCAAAGGTTGTACCTTCTGAGACTTCTGTATAAATATCCTTGTAAAGCTAGCCTGGGACCAAAGATACCATAGACCAGTAACTCCTGGAGACATTTTCAAACAAGATCCTTTATCGTCTTTCAGCAAGATATAAAGATATCACCTGTTACAATTATTATATCTATTGAATGCTAGATAACAATTCAAACTTACCCCCTGTCTTAGCTAGGGTATCTATTGCTGGGGCAAAACACTATGACCACAAAGCAAGTTGGGAAGGAAACCATTTCTTCAACTTACACTTCCACATTCCTGATCATCACTGAAGGAAGTCAAGACAGGAACTCAAGCAGGACAGGATGCTGGAGGCGGGAGCTGATGCAGAGGCCACGGAGGGTGCTGCTTACTGGATTGCTCCTCATGACTTGCTCAGCCTGCTTTCTCATGAAACCCAGGACCACCAGCCTAGGGATGGTGTCATCCACAATGGCCTGAACTGTCCCTCCATTGATTACTAATGGAAAAAATGTCTTGCAGCTGGATCTCATGGAGGGATTTGATCGACTGAGGCTACTTCCTCTCTGATGACTAGCTTGAGTCAAGGTGATACAGAAAACCAGCCATACACCCTGCCCCCCCATAATGACAAAAGAAAAGGAAACTGACAGAAGAAGACATTTTCTCGGAAATTTAGAAGATATAGTACAAGCATAGTTAGCCTCAGACTCAGATGATCATGATGGTATAAGCAGACAGTTAAGCTGAATCTATAAAGAATGGTTTCCTACATAAATTGCTATAGACTCAAAAATCCGTTTCTGAAGTTTTGACGGAGGTGACATTGCAGGAATGTAGCATGACTAGAGGCTGACATTAGGATGTCTTTAATTACTTCTCCACTCTTTGTGACAGGGCCTATCACTGAATTTGGAGCTCATTTTGGTCAGAGTGGCCGGCCCCCGAGCCTTGGCATCTGCTTGTGTTCGCTTCAGTCCAGAGCTGGGGTCACGGGCACACTGCCATGCCCAGCTTTTAACATAGGTACTGGGGTCTGCTCATGTTTGCACAATTGATATTTTACCCACTAAGCCATCTCCTGATCCTAGGAGCATGTTCCTAAAGACAAAGCACAAATGTGACAGTCTCATTATTCAAAAACAATTTTTCAGAATACTGTGATATCACTGTGTAGGAACTGATCATCATTTTTTAAAAAAAATCATAGAAGTTATTATGTTTTAAAAGCACTGTGCTTTGAAGATGTAATTCTCAAGAAAGATGGCCTGGCAGTAGTAATTAATTCAAGTGTGCAAGAAATGTACTTAAATTCTGGAAGCAGAATTTGCCAGATGAGCATCTTCCAGGCTTATTATTGGCAGCTTTTCAGACATATACCTCTAAAACCAAGTGGATATTTGTTAGGTTTAAGTTATGTTTAAGGTTTTAGGTAGTTATTTGTTTTAGCCCTTACCTTCTCTGACTTGTTTATTAAATGATTAAAATGTAAAGAATTTAACACTCATTGAAAATTAAAGGAAAGCAAATTGTCACATTACAGGCTGTAGAAACACATTGCCATTCCACATTTCCCTGCTTTTGTTGTTTTTATTCTCACAAGTGGATCTTCTGAGGTTTTCAAGGTGTAGAAATAGGAACTAACTCCTTCAAATGAGTAGACCCTATTTTAACCCATCAGGAGGCTCTCATTTTCATCTCCAATACATCCTTTAAAGCCTGAATCCCTCTAGGAGAGTGACAATACACACATTAAAAGGAGCACTTTTAATGGGTGGCTAAGCATGCAGTTTGAATACAACCTATGTCTGCACTCTGTTACTAATGGTAACAAATCTCTCACTTTCAGCCCTAGCTAATGCTTGGGAGTATATATAGGCTTTAGGGTGGCAGGAAAACTGTAAAAACTGAAAAATGTATGTAGTTATTAGAGACACCTAAGAATAACCGTGCCATCAAATTCAGAACATATTTATTCAGTAGTTATTACATATTAACACTATCAATTCAAAGAATAACATGCAAAGGGAGTCTCTTTTATATATGCCGTGTGTGTGTCCCTCCAGAATTGTATGTCAAAATAAGCCTCTCGTTTAGAATGGTATTAGGAGATAGCAACTGGGGAATTTTACAAGGTTTATGTTGTTAGTTCCTTGATCTTAGATTTCCTGTCTGCAGAGCTCTGTGGAATAAATATTTCAAAACTATTTTACACAATGTATAGTGTGTGTAAGAGCAGCCAGTCCTTATACTTTCAAGTTAATAAGAGTTAGAAGAAAGGAAATGAGAAATTGTAAAATAGTGCATGTGTGCGTGCATGCGTGCGTGTGTGTGTGTGTGTGTGTGTGTGTGTGTGTGTGTATCTGACCTGTTTCTAGCTCACCATGGTCCACACAGTTTCTTTTTGTTAAGAGTTTGAATACTCTTGTATTAAATCTGTTCGGTGAACTGTAGTGTCGGGATGCTAGTAGATTTGATTGCACACAGTAGGAATTTAATAAAAGTGATATCCTAGCCAGTGTCTGTGTTGCATCTGTTCAATTCTCTCTACTTCCTATGTATTACATGTTTTTATAGTTCTCATTCCATATCTTTACACATCATGTGGCTTGGGTTAAAATGAAGTTGGGGAGGGACCCTAAGTTCAGATTCAGATGTTTTGGCAAGATGTCTTCTATTCATACCAGCTACCATGGAACGGCCCTCCTTCATTGTCCCGTTGAATGAATGTACGCCTCTCATTTGGAAAGAGGAAAATGAAATGTTAGCGGTTTTATATTCAGGTCCTGGCAAACATCAGAAGAATTTACTCACCAAATAACCCTGAAAGCTGGTTTGTGCCCACTGGCTTTCATGGTGCACCTTTCTCAGCCAATGGTTTAAAATGTGACACCACAGTTAGTTCAAGCCTTGCCTGGCTGGCCCATGGGAAACACGCTAATGTTTACTTTTCGTGGTGGCTGCTGAGGAGAGATGCCTGCCATACGGTATCACCATGGTAGCAGATTGTCAGTCCTTGGAACCGAGTATGTTCTATTAGTGAAAATTCCTTGACAGGGAGCTTAGTTGGGTTTGGGTGGTTTAAAAATATACTTGATCATCTCTGCTTCTGTCTGCTTTGACCAGTCCCCAGGGGGATGCCTTATACAAAACCCAATGTAGTATTTCTTAGTGTTCATAAAAAGGTTTAATTATGAAAGCAAATGTTAAGATATAGACAGTTTATCTCAGGTACTTGTGAATTAATTCTCAAAGTTACAACGATAAAAATAAAATACCTTGCCCGATTTCTATTTCGATCTGATTTGCCTGTCACAGGGAAGTCATCCATATCGCGGATTAACTGTTCAGAAGCTCTGTCAACATCCAAGCCCTGTGTGTGGAGCAAGAGAACATGATTAATGCGTGTTGTCATCTGCCTGAAGAATACAGAACACCTATTAAAAAGAGAATACCCCCTTACTTTGAAAACACAGATTAGTTATGTTCACCTCACCTGGGCGTTTTTAAATGAATTAGTCGCATCAGAACAATAATCATTCTGAATCTTTGTTCTGTATCGGGACTCTCTCCTCTGTGTTAAATGTGAACGAGAGAAATATGACTACATGTTCCAGTGTGTGTTGCGGCCCTGAGGAAGCATGACTGGACAGGCATGTGCATTCCTCAGTATCTACCCTATGCAGGGTCCTCAGCATTGGCCAGCATGCTTCAGACTCCTTTGTTGCTCATGCATATGGAGCAGGGTACTCTTGAAATCACAGCTCCTGAACTATACATTACCTTCTGTTCTTGTGCCCCACTTTTTAACCTCAGTATACATTGTTGAACTCTCTGCCTCCTTCCTTCAGGCCTTTTTTTGGGTCTATGTAGAAATAGTCTCTATCCTTCAAAAACAATTTTTAAGTTCTATAGCTGAGAAACAATTTTGCTATGTTTTTTTTTTTAACAAATATTTCTAAGTTCTAAATATCTTTATTTTCTTGATGATGCTTTTTGCCATCATAAAAATGAAATTTATCAGTGATTTGCTTGTATTCAGCACTAAAAGTATATGGGATTGACCTTTGTTTGAGGAATTTACTGTCTAGTTAAACACACACATAATGGATTGACTTAGCATGTGACATGAGTCATATATTCACCTAGGAATCATGTGCTCCTAACTCAGAGTTTAGAAGGAAAGCTCATGAAATGATAACTACTATTCTCACTGTAATTATAGCTAGTGTTTATTGCCTGCTTACTACCTGCAAGCTCTGCTCTCTGTACTTGCTACGCATGACACTGCTACACAAGAGGTATTTTTATCATTTCTATTTATAAAAGAGGGAAGAGTCCCAAATATTCCCATGGATCAGGAACTTCCCTCAGGACTCATAGCAAGTAAGTGACTAAACCAGCATTTAAACTTAGACAGATGGCTTAAGGGCCCAGGCCTTTTAAATGCCATCTTAAAGGGAGTGGTAAGTCAGCCAAATCCCTCAGGAGAATCAGGAGCTAATTAAAGCTCTGTATATGGAAAAACAGAATATTCTGGGCAGATGGGCCCTGGTGCACAAAGTCATCATGGCACAGAAGTGTTTGAGAAAGAAATCAAGTATGGACTAGCATTTGGGGTGGCCCAGCTGGAAGCTTGTTGTTAGGCCAGTTATAAAATGGAGTATTGGAAGTTTCTTTGCCTCTTTAGAAGCATCCTTTTGAAAAATATAAAATGACCAATTTTTGGATTTGATAATTTGGGTGCAAACACCCAAGAAGACAGACATCTGTTTGTCTTACAATTATTAGCTGTCCTTTCTACCAAAATGTTGGCCTTCAGCTGCACAAGTGTTCTTGGGTTAAAAAGCCCTTGCATCCTGATTGTAGAGTTGTCTCACCCACGTTATCTTTGGAGTGAATAACCACCACCATCACCACAGATACACTCACAAACACACACCACACACACAAACTCACTCTCACTCACACATGCACACTCACGCATATACCACACATACATGCATACACACTCATGCACACACTCACATGTGCATACATATACACCATGCACCACACATTACCACACACTCACACATGCATACACACACATACCACACATATACTCACACACAGGCACTCCACATACTTTCCAGATGTTTTAGCTTGAAATTTAGGATCTCAAGGTACCATGGGAAGAACTTAAGCCTACCATGAATTAAGACTAGAACAAAGGTTATAGTGTGTTCAGATTTGAACTTCCCATGTTCTGGATTTGAAAGCTGTAGCCGGTGGGTTGAATAATTTGCCCAGGTTCATACACCTGGTTGTGTCAACACTGAGATAAACCATTGTGTCTCCTGGTTTCTAACCATTGTTCTATTTCTGCTTCATCTTATCATGTGTCCTTAAATAGAAGGCTGTTAAAAGAAGTGTTATACATACAGAAGACATTTTGCGGACAGTTGACATTCTCAGAACTTTATGTCACAATCCATGCTCTTAAGGCATGATAATATGGGGTAAATCAGGAACACTGGGGAGGCCCCTGTGGTCTTCTGGGAAATCACCATAGTCTCCCACAAGATCCTTGAGAGTTCCACACCAGTGGCCTCTGTGGAGACCTGACAACCTGTGCCACCTTCCGAAAATTTTCCCAAACTCCACAAATTCCGAGGATGGGGGCGGGGCAGGTAATAGTCTAGTGGCAGTACATTTCCCTGGCATGTGCAAGGCCCTGGGTACATTCCAGAGGAGTGCTAACTAAGCAAACAAAAGTCAAATCCTGAACTCCACAAATTCCAGTGTTGATTAGGAGTTGGGCCGGCAGTGTCCTTTAAACATAGTCCAGAATATTTACTTCAGAATGAATTAGAGGGGCCTCCCTTCTGCTCGCCGTCCTTCTGTGTTGTGGGTGAACACAAGTCCTGCAACTTGACCACAGCCTCTAATGCTTGCTGAGATCTTGTTCCTAGCATCTGCGAGATCTTGCCCCTGGTCTTTGGTCTTGGCCTGATCTCACTGAGAGGATGCCCTCTGAAGCAGCCTGGGCAAGTTCTCGGGCATTCATCTTTCCTGCAGGGTAAAAGGCAAGGCCCTTTCCCCCAGGCATTCGCCCTTCCGGTATTCTATCTGACATGCTCCGCACTCGGGGTGGGAACACGCATAACTCACCCCCCTTTCCGTTTTACTTTAAACCATTCATCACTGGGGCTGGTGAGAACCTCCAGGTGATTAGAATAACACCCTGTCCTTCCTACCATGTTGCCTGGGTTCTCTTCTTCCTTACAGAGTGTTGATCACAACCTTGTATGTTATGAGTTGTTTCTTTCCCCTAGTATAACATAGTCTTCCTGAGGACACATGCAGTTTTGCCTCACTGACTCACCCATAGAACTGAGTTCAGTACAAAGTAGTAAATTTATAGGTGAGATAAATATTAAAGGCTTACTTTCATTGAATAATATTCGTTTATTCAGTGAATAATCATTTACTGAAGCTCTCACCTGAGCAAACATTGACTGGCATGCTGGGAAGCATTTCCTAGTCTTGATGAGATGTCTGATATTCTTGAGACCTACAGTTATACAGATAAATATATTTGTCCTCTGATAAATGATAGCAAAGTGAGATTAACAAGGTAGTAGAGAGTTCATCTGACAGAATCAGAGAAGTCAAGCGAGGTTTCTCTGAGGAAGCACAGCTGAACTATGGTATGAAACATAATAGCTGGCCAGTTCTCTCAAGGTTTGTGTATTTTATTATCTGTAAACTTTACTCTTACACAGTACCCGAAAGGCTCAGGAGATGGCTCAGTTGGTAAAATACTTGCCATGCAAGCATGAGGACCTGAGTTTAAGAACCAACACCCACCCCTGTAAAAAGCCATGCGTGGTAACATGCACTTATAAGACTTGTGCTAAGGAGGTGGAAACAAGAAGATCCTTGGGCCTAATTGGTTGTCCAGCGTGGTCCAGTCAGTGTGCCCCAGATCCCAGTGAGAGATCTGTTTCAATAATGATAATAATAACTCCTGAGGAACAATATTCAAAGTGTGTCTCTGGCCTCCATGTGTACACATAAGCGTCTCACACATACCTACATACATGTACACAGTGAGACATGGGGAAAATGGACACTAGAATTTCACTGGAAGTCACGGTATCCATGCAAAAGTTGCTGGAGGTAGGGGGTTCGCACAAAAATACCAGTCAGTTTACTCTTTCAACATACACAGAATATGAGTTGGGTCAAAGACTACATCTATTTTATCTACTGATAAAAGGGTTGACCTGTGACAAAGCCCATGTAACAAGCTTTTAGCATCAGATGATAGGCATATAGACAGTTTCTCTACCTTCTATTCCTTGTTTTCTATGTACTTGGAAATACTCATTTTATTCCAACATGGAAGCAGTTTCATGAATTTGTATACTTTTACATAACAAAGTCATAGGTCAAGACATGTTTAAAATATACTGGTGAGTACATCAGAGAGGCACACGCAGCAGCATAGAAGAAGCTGTTCTATTGGCTTCAGATGCTGTGTGATGATATTTGTAGCTTTTGAGGTGGTGGAAGCTAGTCATCTGCTTAATTAATACATTTCAAAAGATTTTTATCTGTTAGCTAAAGGATGCTGATTCTGACACAGAGGTGGGGAAGGAGGGTAACTCAAGCCCAAGACAAGGTGCATATGGCATCTAATAGGATTACTTTACTAAAAATCAAATAATCAAGAATACAGTTTGTCCTAACCGAGTGAAGATAATAGATGATAGAAACATGTATTTTAAATAACCAAATGTATGTATATTTTTAAGGAATTACATTGACTATATGTTCCCCCATACTTACAGTTTTTGTGCTTATTAATTACTTTACTTATATTCAAATGGTTAGAAATTGGACTCTGGGAGGAATCACCATAGGATTGTCCTTTATTTTTATTAGCAAAAAACTAAACACTGTTTAATTAATTCCTAAACCTCGGCTAATTATACTATAGGATAATTTAGATATTACTTTAATCAAGAAACATCAGTCCTTAAGGTATAAAATATGAATGTTGTTTTAGAAATTGATGTCTTTTATATACAAACACACACACATACACATAGTGAAAACACTTGAAACTTGTTAATATGAAAGCTAGTTTGTAGAAAGGGGGAAACATTGGAATTGTAAATAAAATATCAAAAAAATAAATAAATGAATAAATGTTACCCAATAAATGTAACCCCCCCCCAAGAAAAGAAAGCTAGTTTGATAAGGTAGGAGTTTAGGATAAGCAGTCATATCAGCATGATGAACTGAAAGCACATACTATCGTCTTCATTTGTAACTTTATTAAAACTAGTTTGGTATTATTTAGTTTTTTGTTTTGTTTTGTTTTGTTTTTCAAGACAGGGTTTTTCTGTGTAGCTCTGGCTGTCCTGGAACTTACTCTGTAGACCAGACTGGCCTTGAACTCAGAAATCCACCTGCCTCTGCCTCCCAAATGCTGAGATTAAAGGCATGTGCCACCACTGCCCGGCTGATAATATTTTATCATAAAGAAACACACTAAGTGAGATATATATTGTGAACAATGTTTTTTAAATCTAATTATAAAATTACTAAATATAAAAAGGACAGAAATATTTGGTTTCTTGGGGTATGTGAATGTCAGTGGCTTTGAAGATTAGTGTCATCCACCATTGTCAAAGTTCCCATGAATATGTTCTCAGATGATGTGACAAAGTTTATCATCTCGAGTTCCTTAGCTCAGGAGTGATGCGGTCCTAATCTTCTAATCAATATGGAGTTTTAGGTGTGATATCTGGTTTTCTCTGTATGTTCCCAAGCCATAGTCACTCAAATTCGGTTCTAGAATAAACTATCTCTTATGCTCTGAGGATGTGGGGTGGGGGGGGGAGAGCTGAAACACTTTTTGATGAAAAAGTGTTTACCAAAATAAGAGGTAATACGGTATGTTCAGAACGCAGGTGCCATTATTCTTCCATATTTTAAAATAATGTTTCCTTAATGGCAAGTGCATTTCTAAAACAACTAACTTCTACATTGCACATTTTGATTAGTCTTTATTTGCTATAATTACAGATTGCTGTTCAGCACTTCTCTGCTATGTGGAAGTTACTAGAGTTGGTATCACGTCAAGTCAGATATATATATATATATATATATATATATATATATATATATATATATATATATAATTTTTCATTTCAGTGTACTTTCCTTTAATATCCAGTCTTCCTTGCTACTTCACCTGCTGGCGGTGGGTATAGGATAATAAAGACTACCATGATTTATCACCATTTTAAAAATACTGTGGCTTAGAAGGACAGTAATATTCCCCAAACCACAAAATACATGTAAGTAACATTCCTGGAACATTGAGTCCTCTCAGTAAGGGCTGCTGGCTTCTGTCCCCTCCCCAATGTTCAGTTTCCTTCCCTTCTGAGTACATTTTAGTTTCAATGTTAAGAAATATGATTATTTGCATTGCACAGAGTGCAGGCATCCCTTGTCAAGGAGCTGTTAATATCCCCCATATTGTTCAGCACACAGAGAAAACTATGGGCACCCCACATTTGTTTTCACGTGTTCTTCACAGAAGGGAGTGGCAAGAACAACATCTACCGTCAGGCTGGAGTGTTTCCAACAGGGAGGCACATTTCTTTATCCCTTGTCTCCTTACCACTCACTTCATTCTTAGTGTTTTCTCAACAAGAAAAATAAAACCCTGCAAACCACTTACTTGGAAAGAACTCTGGGTCTTTTTTAAGCTAACAAAAAGACAATAGATTGATTTCAGTTTATAATCTGGAATGAGAGATGTGTGTTGGAGATAGTAGCTTCTCTTTTTTATAAAACAATTATTCATTCCTTAAGGTGGCGCACGCCTTTAATCCCAGCACTTGGGAGGCAGAGACAGGCAGATTTCTGAGTTCAAGGCTAGCCTGGTCTACAGAGTGAGTTCCAGGACAGTCAGGGCTACACAGAGAAACCCTGTCTTGAAAAAACAAAAAACAAAAACAAACAAACAAAAAAGAATTCCAAACATGTATGTATACAGTGGATTTTGATTACCACATATTCCATGCTCCGTTTTCTTTGAGACTTCTGTCTGTTCCTCTCCCAATTTCAGGTCATCTTCTGGGTCTTTGTTTGCTCTATAACTCACTGAATATAGCATTTCCTTTGTATGTGGGGGAACCATCTTGGGGTAACACCCCTGTAGAACACTGACTCCCCCTCCATTACTGCATTGATTACCTGTATAGCTCCTTAGCTAGGGGATGGGCTATCATGAGCCTCTCCCGTATCTATGCTGGAACGTTGGTTGGTTTTATCTGGTGTGGGGCTTCTATAGCATCCACAGCGGTTGTAAGCTTATAGGTGCAGTGGTCTTATCGTGTCCAGATGACACAGGTTCACAGTACTCCTCCCCATCCTTCAACCACTATAGTCTGTACATTTCCCTCCTCTACCATGGTCTCTGAGCCTTGGGCAGAGGGAGTCTGGTACAGACAGATGTCCCATTTAGGGTTAAGCAATCTCCTCCAGTCAACCTTTCTCCTTGACTGGTTGTAGGTCTCTGTATTAGCCACAATTCACTACAAAAAGAAGCTCCTCTGACGAGGCATGTGAGCTGTACTAATCTGTGGGTATACAGTCAAGTATCCAGAGGGCAGTTTGGGGCTGTGACCATTTAACAAAATAACAGTTGTAGGTTTCCTTAGGGCCTAGGGCCTCCCCAGTCACTGGTTCTTGGCCAGGTTTATAGTGACAGATGTAATAGAGACTTTGGCATTTGGAAGAGCCAACACAGCTTTCTTCATTGGGCTTGCTGCTTGCTGCACAGCATCAGCAGCACCAGAGTTTGCGAGTCTGGTCTCTGGATATAAATGGAGGATTCTCTTCCTTTTGGAGGAACCAACACTGCTTTCTTCACCAGGCAACATGAAGCAGCAGCACCAGACTTTGCAGGCCTGTTCTCTGCTACTGTTCGGGTTGGTTCATGGGAGTGTTAGACAGTTTGGATAAAAACAGGCCCTTTGAATGCCAATCCAGCTGTGCTGGATGGGGTCCCTGTCAGTGGAAGGCGTACAGTTCGTCCTTTATGTGATCTCACCCGTTCTTTCCATGGATGGTGTTTACTTAGGTCTTTTCACCACCGTTCAGTCATTTGTCAGGAAAGTTTAGCAGTAGATTTCTTTCCAAATGAAATAGAATTGCATTTTTGAACCCAAATAAATTGCTTCATAACCTTGTTTATTTAACATGTATGGTGTGCCAGAAATGTACACAAAGTCTTAAAAATATAGACATTTTCCCCTGTATCATCTAGACCTCAAAACAGATGTGATTTCAATACCAGTCTAAGAAAATTATATTTGTTATATGTTATCTATTAATAAAACTAAACAGATGTGCCTTTTTACAAAGAGAAGTATGTACAGCTATGGTCAAATTTGTCCGGTAGGTTTTCTCCACAGGAGACAGGACCTAAGATTTGTCATGCATTCCTCCCTTTAATTCCTAATTGATGCCACTTATGCTGTCATATGATATTATTCAATTTCCTTCTGGTCCGAAACAAGGGAAGATCTAAGAGAACAGTTCTGTCGGCCGGTTCTAGCTGCTCGGCTCCATACCAGTCAGATGAGTTGAAACATTGGAAGAAGAAAGTTGGCAGCTTCTGCTTTGCCTTTGTTAACAGACATGTGAACACAGCTGTAAGCTGGCAAGCCACAGGGCTCACAGGCAGGATTTCTAAATCTCAGTTACCTCTATCACTTGCTTATACTCTCGGGAGAAAATAAAAACAAATGACAGACTTTTGTTTGGACATTTAATAAAGACACATGAGTTTATTAGAATGTCGAGGGCATCGGAACTGTGTTTGTCTTTGTTCCATCAACACTTCTCTGAGGAGACTCTTGTGAGGCAGTGTCTGTGCTCTGGCCCCACACATTCTGGTGTCCAGACTCCTTTGTCTGTGGGGGTGTGTCCATCTGTCTTTCTGGCTGCTGTGCATATGCACATATATTTAGGTACACGTGGTCCTGAGCACAAACTCCCAGGACCCTAGCAAGATGAAATTCCTCATGATTTCCTCTTACAGCTCCTCTAACAAAAGCAACCCTATCAAGAACACATCTTCAGAGCTAGACTGGAAAGTGTTGGTGGCTGGAAAGGGGTTGGAAATAAAGGCAGCCACAAGTACAGCTTCCGGGCGCTTCCCGGGCCTTGTTAGCTTATTCCATAAATGTGGAGGGGCTCTTGTTTTGTTTTGTTTGTTTGGGCAGTGAGAACAGTGCCATTTCTGCATTTAGGCAGCTGGAATTGGCCAGCAGTTTTGCTGTCGTGTGATTGTCAGCAGTTGCTGATACTCACTGGCCCTTCGTGGCCTCATCTGGGAAACATATTCACAGTGTAGTGTCTACACTCCATGTGATGCTGTGACAAGCATGGAGCACATTAAAATGTAACTTGGGATTGAATTTACAGGTAAATTATATTTTTGGGGTTAGTCTTTCATTCTGTTTCTAAAAAGAGTTGGAATTAACCAGTGCCGCAGGCTGTAAGCATACAGCTCCTTTAGCCTCTGCAGGAAAGTAGAGATACGTATGGTGGACTCCTGGGTTAACTCAGCATCGGGCATTCTCTGTTGTTCAAAACATACCATGGTGACTGTCTCCATATAGTCTGTTTCAGCAGAGGGCTGCCTGCTGTTTTGAGATGGACTCACTTGGGGCTCCAGCCTGGCTTTGAGTTTACGGCCCTCCTGCCTCCACTTCCCAACTGCTGAGGTTACTGGATGTGCCACCATGTTCTCTGAACATCTGATATGTTTTAAAGAATTGAATTAATCATGTCATTTGCTACTACCATATATGAAATACACTTGAAAATTTGATCTGTAGATTATTAATGGGACTTCTCCACACCCTTTAAACTATTTAAAGCAAGGTTTTATACCAAAGTAATGGTTTTCAGCTTATACAGGAGAAGTGAGAGAGAGGAGAGAGAGAGAGAGAGAGAGAGAGAGAGAGAGAGAGAGAGAGAGAGAGAGAGAGAAGAGTAGATAATCACTTCTGAAATACCACCTGAAGGTGAAATCTTATGAGGTCCCGCAGCCTGGCTTAATTGCCTTCATGATTTCTACTGCTGCATATACCCTGGAAGTCAGTATTTGTGCGTGGTATTTTCTTTAGAGTAGGTGAAATTCACATGTTTCTTTGCATAGTTTTTTTTTTAACTTCTTTTGCATATGCATTGTTCTCACTACCCTCCCTGGGAATTAAGAAGTCCTTCCAAAGGAAGGGAAGGAGGAAAGCAAAGAAGGAGGGAGAGAGGAAGGAGTTGAAGGAGGAAGGGGCTGTCATCTGTGTCTTACAGATAGCTCTATTATGTTTAAGATACATGTTCACTGTAAATGGAATGAATAGAATATAAGGATGAAGAGGAAGACCTGGGAAGAAGGCAACATTTCTGATATTGAAAAGATATTTAATAGTAATATGTCATATAAAGTAGCACAGGCTGAAGTTAGCTTAGTGGTGCTACCTTAAAATATACAGAACCATGGTTTTAATTTCTAGTCTGTCTGTCTGTCTCTCTCTCTCTCTTTCTCTCTCTCTCTCTCATTCTCTCTCTCTTTCTCTCTCTCATACACACGCACATACATACACACACACCAACTGAAATAAATTATAAGAAAATATGAAGGACACCTAGGTGAGGGGAAAGGACTGTACAAGGAACTACTTAGTAAAGAGCTGAAGACTTCATGGATGCCCCAGTAATGCAACCGTTTGAATATACACCCCAGATACCACAGCTGCAACAAACTGATATATGAGCATGCAAAGACAAAATGCAAAAGAGTCACAAAAATCATCTGGTTGATTGAGAATTACTCAGGTTTTATAGAAGTTATTTGCTTATTTTGAGAAAGAAATGAGTTCAACATGCTTAGCCTAGATTCAGAGGATCCCTCTCAAATTAGAAAAAAAAAAAAACCCACTATGGATTTTAAAAAAGGAAATAAATTTTTAGTGCTAAAAGTCTATTAGAATCTTATGAAGAGGAGTTCATTCAATGCAATTTTCTCTTAAAATAGTCATCAGACATTTTCTTTTCTTTTCAAGAGCTAATATAGTTCTTACATATCTGTAATTTTATTACTTAAATACAATCTATACGGTGACAAAAAACGAAAAACCAGAACACCCTGTTCTCTGAAACTTATGTGTTGTATCCTATATTAAGAAAAAGTCATTTTGATGAATATTTTCAACCCATGGAAAAATTAAATGAAGCCATTTAAAATGTATGGCAGTTTAAGTTAAGTCCATGAACCAGAGAGACTAACGATAATACAGATGTTAAGCAGAAGGAACAAAATACTATCTCCTTTAAATAGACCCTGAAAAAAGAATACTTTAACATGGAACAACACAAAACAAGTTCATGTTCAAAATGGCAGCAACCTCATTTGCTTTGCTCTCTAAAACCAAGTCACAAAATAAGCTTATGAAGAATAGAAGCACTGATTTGTATATGATAAACCCAGAAAGTGTCTGTAACTCCAAGTCACAGAACACTGAAGAAGTCATATAGAACTAACAACAGAAAAAGCAAAGCCCACATGCCCGTCAAGGGATTAGCAATGTAAAGTAAGCATCATTCGCCCTACAGATTCCAGTTTAGCTTTGGATTGGACTTATTAGTGCAATTATTGAAGAAGGGGGAGGTAGAGAGCGGTAAATTGAAAGTGTATTTTATCGACCCATGTCATCCCATTTCTTTGTTTCCATCCATTGCCATGTCCAGAGCCCATGGGAGACAGAAAGTACATGCCCTGGAAAAGAGCCTTGATGAGGCCCTGGTGCAGAGAGCACAGAAGCTCCGGTGGGGTGGGGATCAAATGTGGAGACTGAGTGGAAGTGCTGATCTCTTCTCAGAAAGTTCACAGTCTACCCATAAATCAGAACCTACCCAACCCAATATAAAGCCAGATGACCACATGATTTGTCTGTAGACATCACTTGAACTAATTACTGTTGAGCCTGTGTTGGTGACTATCAAGCCCTAAAGTCCTTCAGCTTAACAAAGTTAAAGTTGTTTTACTCATATGAAACCCAGTGTGGTGGGCAGCTTTCACCTGTGGCCTCTGACATCCTTGGGACAGGCACTGCAATGAAAGAGCCTGGGAATCTAACTGCTAAGTCCCGTGTCAACCCCAGCCCATTGCTCGTGAAAGGTGTCAGACATGGTGGCCACTAACTTATCTGCACCTCTAAGATGTATGCCCTGATTCTTACATCACTTGCAAGTTTTGTTTTAATTAGAATAAATTCCAAATTCAAAAGCTAACACTGGTTACCAGTGTATATACTATCTTTGGCTCAAGACTGTTCTAACCACTGAGCTTCTAGAAGGAAGTAATTCCCAGATCATTCCCTCTTGCCAGTTATATGGGAGGGTGTCACAGGTCCAGCTATTCAATGGATTTGTAATAAATCATTGATGTATAATCAGCTCTTGTGCCTCCCTCACAAATGTTTGATTTCAGACATTTCTTCTGTCTTCTGAGAACTGCTTTGCAGTTTCTTTTTGCCTAAAAATCATTGTTGCGAACTGTTTTCTTCCTAATAACAGCATTTGAGAGTGTCTAATATGTTTCATAGAAACGTAACTGCAAACTCATCTTTTTCTCACTATTATCCGGTGGTTAATTTCTGGTGTTCACTGAAGCAATTTTTGTAAATTAATGAAAATATGAAATGCTCTATAGAAAATTTCATAGCGTGTCAGTTGAAAGCAAATTATCTAGGCAGCCTTTTAAAGGAGTCAGGTTGGCAAATGTGTCTCATATATTTTGTGAAAGGATATAATTCTGATTTAAAATTCTGATTTCTATTGAAACGATTTCCTCTTATTTGATTACAAATTTATAGTTTAATCTGTGGGTGGTGTGTCTTGTTTTCAGTATTTAGATTCTGAGAATATTAACTTTTATTTGAGTTCTCTTATGGTTTGTTTTGTTCCTTTCTTAGAGTACCCAAGTGGCCTTGGACCATCTGGAGTCTGTGCCCGAGAAACTGAGCCTGCTAGAGGATTTTAAAGACTTCAGAGTGAGGAAGAGTTGGCTTGTCTCTTTCGTTATTTTTGTCTGAGTTCGAACACTTGGCATCTCCCTGATGTGCAAGGAAACTTGTGGGAAGGGAGGAAGTTCTGAGAAACGCTGGGGACTTTTAACAATGCCACCTTACCAGAGCTCACTGACATTTGTGAAGTCATTACTGAAAATAGCCAAAATTTTGTATTAATATAAATAGGAAAATAGAAACATTTATCTTACCATTAGAAATGTACTTCTTCCTGTAAAGCTGTAATGATAATTTAGAAGATCCTAAGAATTCGGGGGGGGGGGGGCACGACACATTGAGTGACAACAGTAAAAAGAGGTACGTTCTGTTTGAGAGACACCACATTTCATGGTTATTCCTCTACTGTGGTATATGAAATCAAGTTCATAATGGTTTAGAGTTCATTCTTCACATGACCCCTAAGGTTTGCAAATGTCCAATATAGCCATAGCAAGTTATAGCTTATTAGAGTATCAACAAACTAGATATAAATAAAAGATCAAAGCTAAATTGATGCAAGGCTCATGTTGTAAACATGTAGCCTCTTATTTCAAAATTGCCCTAAAAATTACTAAAAAGATGACTTATATTTTGGTTCCCATTGAATATAGCATATCATTTGACTATACAGTTAAGTAGAAAATGCCAGCAAGCAACAACATGGGTATATTGTAATCACCGATATGAGGCAGATCTCATAGAAAAATGCAATGATTATTTTTGATGATTCGATAACTAAACAGTTTTTCAGCATGATCCAAGAGTTGTTTGACACATCCTGAAGCTAGACAGTTACAAATAGGGTAAAACAAGCATCCCTTGTTACTTTACTAAAGTGTTTATTCTCTCTCAAGATGTAAACGTGTATGTACAGTTAGATTCCCTTTTGGTTAGGACACCAGCATACAGGACCATGTAACTTCCCTTCTCCCTCATATGACCTACTGTGGAGAATGTGCTACCACTATCCTTACTTTTCTTTCCCCTGTAGGAATAAGTGTCACTCAGATGAATGGTGGATGGAGGTGCTAATCCTGACCAGGACAAGCCTATGGAGTTAGGCTTCCAGTAACAGCTCGCTTGTCCCCAGTGCTCTTACTGAACAGACCGCATAAGAGTGTAGCTTAGAGTCGTGTTCTCTTACCAGAAAGTCTATTATTGTTACTCAAAGTCTAGCAATTGTCTGTAAGCCTGGCTTACACATGCACAGACTCCAATATGAGGATATACTTATATTGCATTTTTCTGGGCGAATGTGTTTCCAAGTTCAGAATTGTACTTTCTGATTCATTAAAAGTGAAACCTGTGTCCTAAAAGGGGACATAATTGGTAGCTATTTTTGTTATCCCACATAGCAAGCATTTTTAAAATTATAATATAGAAATTATTTTACAGTGTCGCAAACCACAAGAAAAACAAAATACATTGTGTTTTTTTAATATTCAGATATATTTTTCCTACTTTACACAAGAGGAAATTGAAACTTAGAGTATGTAAGTTAGCTCTGAGTGAGATCTAATTTGTCTCTTCTTTTTACTATTGCCTCAATCTTGAAACCCAGCCTACATGTTGTATATACCCTAAAGCCATCTATACAATTTAAAATAGCTCATTTAAATTACTTTCATGAAATAACTAGATACAGCCTTCAGTAAAAATATAGAAACCCCTGATATGATATTATTAATCATGGATTATGTTTACATGTGCACACATACATATATATGTTATGTATACATACACATATCCATATATGTATACATATCAGGTACCTATAACTTTCTATGACTCAGTGCGATATAAACAAGAATTCAAAGACTATGTGTTCCTCTAAGTTCTAGTTCTTGCCCCAGATGTCTGAATGTCTCAGGGAATACTTAATGTAAATTGAAAGACATAAATACTATCATCTGTCTGGGTCCTTCTCTTGGTACCACCACTTATATATATGCAAAAGATGGACTTTGCAAGTGTGCTTGTTGAAAGTCCCATAGTTGTGACTGCATAGAAACTCTGTCCAATTTTGATACACTTGACTTTATTCTTGCTTGAGTGTGGTGCATCCTGTCACCGTCCTCCTGGCTGTTCCTCTTCTCTTAACCCCATTTTGGGAAGAAAAAAAGAAATACAGATGTCTCTGTCATCTGTATTTACACATCACTTACTTGATATGGTGGAAGAATATGGTACTGGGTTCCAACCTAAATCTGCCGCAGATCACCTAGCATTCATAACTTCATGGACTTATGGCTTTCTTTCCTTTTCCCTTTTCCTCATGAGCCTGGCATTCGTAACTTCATGGACTTATGGCTTTCTTTCCTTTTCCCTTTTCCTCATGAGCCTAGCATTAGTAACTTCATGGACTTATGGCTTTCTTTCCTTTTCCCTTTTCCTCATGAGCCTGGCATTCGTAACTTCATGGACTTATGGCTTTCTTTCCTTTTCCCTTTTCCTCATGAGCCTAGCATTCGTAACTTCATGGACCTATGGCTTTCTTTCCTTTTCCCTTTTCCTCATGGAAGTGAAAACCTTGGCACTGGAACAATTCTCCTTCCTGCTTGAACAATCAGTGAGATGAAGGTTCTTTGGAAGTATTTCAGACTCTCCCTACCATAGATAATTGTACACACTGAAATCATTAACCCTCATTTGCTTCTAAATTGTCCCCCAAACATTAAATGTCTAAATGGTTATCAGAGCTAATTGCCATGTTCCTTCTTTCCCCTGAAAATGAACAGAAGATTAAAAACAAAAGATGTTCATGGACATGTTGCTTTCTTAATTTCTTTATTCTCTGAATTTGTATGATTATGAAGACTAATTAAATATTTTAAAATGTATGCAATCCACGCCCCTTCCCAAGCTGTGGAGCAATTGTTAGCAGTTGGAAAGGGTCAGTTTTCTCTAAGTATATCACTCCCATCTTATCTCTGTGGCCAAGTACAATATGGCCATTTTCTCCATTTTCTTGGTCTCCTATTTTTTCCTATATGTATCTTTCTAAATATTGACTGCATTTACCTTCCCATATGTCAGTATTTACTTACCCTAATTCAATCCCTGGGTTTTTTATTTATTTTATGACTGTGAGTACATTGTTGCTCTCTTCAGACACACCAGAAGCGGGCATCGGATTTCATTACAGATGGATGTCAGCCACCATGTGGTTGCTGGGACTTGAACGCAGGACCTCTGGAAGAGCAGCCAGTGCTCTTAATGAATGAGCAATCATTCCAACCACTCAATCACTGAGTTTTCTTTCATCCACCAATTTCCAACCCTTTGTTGCTTTTTCCAGGGTTCCTCCAGTTTATCTGAGAAAACTGATGGCAGATCCTCTAAATACAGTCTTCACGGAGATTCTGTTCAACAGTGCCGAGATGACACCAAGCACAGAATCAAGAGCTTTAGGGTAATATTCCTCATATACTTTTTTTTAGGGGATGGGAGGTCAGGGTGCTTGGATTATTAACCATCCTTAAGTTCATAACCTGAGAAGCAACCGTGGTAATGTTTGTGTCGGAGTGCTTGGGAAAGAGAAGATTGCATTTGATATATAAAAGAATTTTTCACTTCTGTAAGCATATGCAAAAATGGAGCTTTTAACTTTTTAATCCTTAAGTCCCTGCTAATGTTATGATAGCATGTTGTCTATCTGTGGAAATTGATGCCACTTAAGAAATCCTGGGCTGGGAACACCCTGGTCACTTGGTTGGTCAAAGATATTGTAAATGATTGCCCAACTTCATGAATGAAACAAGCAGCTCTCAGCACTCAAGTGCCCTTGAGGTCAGTATCCTGTGCTGTTAGCCTTTAGCCTGAAGCCTCGGCATATCTAGCTACTCTCTTAGGTGGGCAAATTCCACACTAGGACTTCTGATACATAAGTGTGTAACCAGCACATAGGTGCATGAGAACATTGATTATATTGAGAAAAAGTGTACTGCTCCCTAATTCTGCCCCAATATCCACTGAGGGCAGATGGATGAACCCAGTTAGCCCTGAATGATCTCTGCCCAGAACCAAGTACCTTGACTTGAACTTTGTGACATTCAGGCAGGGTTTTGTTGTTGTTGTGCTGTTATTGCAGGAGCTATATTATGCATTATGGGATGGTTGGCAGCATCCCCAACATCTAATCAGTTTAGCATCCTCTTTGGTGCCAGCAGCACACCTACACCCAGATTGTGACACCCAAAAGGAGCTCTAGAAATTTCCATATTAACTCCTGCATGGCTAAAGTACTACCCCAATGCGTACACACACACACACACACACACACACACAGAGAGAGAGAGAGAGAGAGAGAGAGAATCCATCTATAGTCAGAGGTGTACTTATATTACAAAAGTGTCTACCTTACATACTTTAATATTCATGAATTTTCATTACACTGTATGTATTCACTTACTGCAAGCATGTATAATTATTCCTAAGGAGCCTCCTTGCTCCTAATATAACTGTAGAGAATACCCAGTGGGGAGAGAGAAAGAGAGAGAGAGAGAGAGAGAGAGAGAGAGAGAGAGAGAGAGAGCGAGCTCATTTCAGGAAATCCTCCTGAGCTTAGTTGTGCTGCATTATTGATGCCTCCACAAGTAAGAGAGTTTCTCATGATTCTGTTACTTTTCAACCAGTTTTAAAGTTAGAATTATTAGCTGTAGTGGTAACCGTTTTGTCTCGTGTGACAGTTTTTAAATCATCTTCCAACATTCCTGTAGAGTCCCATACATTCTGAATTATTCATTTCTCCTTCAGTAGAATATGGTACATAGGCAATGGGAGTTAGTGATAATTACTAATTATTGAGTATTAGAACAGACTCTTATAGGTACTGCATGTTTTTTTGTGAAGTCATGCCTGCTCCTCACAGCAACTGTCATACTGACTTCTTTGTCCTCCTATATTACTGAAGAAAGAAAAGTTACAGAGTAGTTAAATGTTTCAATCAGTATTTAAAACTAAGGCGGCTTAGATGTAATATACTATGTTCTTGACTACGATGCCATTACTGAATATGTTTGGACTTCATATCGCTCACAGTCACAGAATGTGGGACTATATTTTTAATGTGTTCTAAAAGTTTTCTCCCAAACCACATGATTCTATTGCATAGCCTATTACCAGTTTAATAGAGGTCTAGATATACATTAAACATTTAAAACATTATTTCCCAATGCAGCTTGATTTGCTGCCCAGTGAATCTGTGCTATCTAGTGGTGTCACACTGCTATAAATCAGCGCAATTTTCCTAATAGCATTTGGCAAAGGCATGAACGTTTAACATGTGCAGCAAGTAACCTCGTAGTTCTCTGGAAAGTTCGGTTTGCAGCTGAGGCTGAAACCAGGCTTGTGTCTGAGCGGGGTTAAACTCTGGAAATATGAGGAACTCAGCTTGAGAACTTTGGACATAGAACTTTGGTATACGTACAGCAGAGGCCCACAAGGTCTACTGTCCAGTGGCCGCGTTCCTGATTCAGTCCTCTGTAAACATGTTCACATATTCATCCACTCCTATGATGAATACATAGATCATCACTGAATTCAGCAGATGCCTACCCTAAATAATGCAAGAGCCTGACTGTTTTGTGAGACTGTCTTGCCAGTTATGGACACCAATAGTCATTTTGGCAATAAATTATTTAACGAGACTGAAAGAAGCAGCTTATGCTAGTTAGATTTTAGTCGACTTGACACAAGTTAGAATCACTTGACAAGAGGGAACCTTAATTGAGAAAATGCCTGTCCTGACTAGTCTTATGTCAGCTTGACACAAGTTAGAGTCATCAGAGAGGAGGGAACGGCAATTGTAAAAATGACTCCATAAGATCTGTAGGCTCTTTGCAAGCCTATAGAACCTTTACTTAACTAGCGATTGATGGGGGGAGGGCTCAGCTCATCATAGGTGAGGCCACCCCTTTGCTGCTGGTCCTGGGTTCTTTTCTTTCTTTTTTCTTTGTATTTCATTAATTAATTAATTTATTTATTTATTCAGTTTACATTGCAGTTGCAACCCTCGCAGTGAGTGAAGCGCCTGCTTTGTTAACAGGAGGTTCTGAGTTCGGATCCCTGGTGCTCACATGTGCACAGGTCCTGGGTACTTTAAGAAAGCACACTAGGCAAGCCAGTAAGCAGTCTTCATGGCCTCTGTATCAACTCCTGTGTCCAGATTCCTTTCCTGCTTGAGTTCCTGCCCTAACTTCCCTCAATAACTTTTACCTGAAAGTGTAAGATAAAATCAACCCATTCCTCCCAAAGCTGTTCGAACCTACCTGAAGCAAAGCCAGTGCTGGATCTTTCTTGGAATACAGCCACTCATTTGTTACTTGTTATCTAGTGTTGCTTTTGTGCCTCATTGCAGGGTTGGGTTCTACAGTGGGAACAATATGGCCCATAAATTCTAAAATATTTACCATTAACCTTCCGTTAAAAAAAAAAAAAAAAAAATTCCTAACTAGAAAAAGGGGAACTTCATTCTAGTCTCTCTTCTCTTATACACTGTTTTTCTTTGTTAAGGAAATAAATATTTCCCAAGCTTTTTGGAAAGTCATTACTCTCACGTTTTATGTTGTGTGTTATTTATGTGCCTGGAATGTTTTTAGGCACACACGTTTATGTTGAGTGTTGCCTGTGCCTAGAATGTTTCTGGGCTCATATGACTCAAATTAGTGAGCCTGCAGGGAGCTTCTGTTCTAATTGGGACTCAGAGAATGTGCCCATTTGTTATTCTTCTGAGTCCAGCAGTCAGTGAACATTAATTTAGTTTTTACTAATATATTACAAACCGATAGCGATTTAAATCCTTCTATAGACAGAGATGGTACAGATGAACAGTGAAGCATGCAGCAAGGTGCTGCCAATCACCTTTTCTTGGGATTTAAGAAGGAAGTGTTGAGTCTTGTGGAAGATGCTTGAAACGACAAGGTGCAGGCAAGAGTTTTGTTCACATCTTAATTTGGAAGAGGTTGTTTGTTAGCATTTCATTTGCAGAGTCCTGCATTGCTGTTGACGTAAGTGTTGGAACTGCAGGACCATGTTGGCATCTGGCTTCTCTCATGCTCTTGCTGTTGTCTAGGAAAAGAGTGCAGCATCTCCAGTGAGCAGACCCTTGCAGAGAAAGAAGTGTGAGCAGAAGTAGGCAAGTCAGATTCTCATTCAGGCCAGGACCAGAGCTCTTTCTTCTCCTGTTTACTCCTGTGACAACCAACAGTGTAAAAATGATCCAGATTCTAGAAACTTGTCGAGCGGTTAAGCAGCCCTCTTTGCCCCATTTTAAGAGCATAACATAATATAAAAGTATGATAATATAATATTGTGCTAAGCTGACCAAGCTAATTGAACAGAGCCTGATCTCAACGTTTATATTTAAAATTCAACTCAAAGTCGAGTCCAGCACACTCTCCCTGATCCTCTGTAGACAACAGAAGCGTTTCATGGCCTCTTTTCCATCCAGCCTAATTGAGTTTCTGTAGGAAATTCAGTCTTCCTCACTGTCCCAGCTGTTTCAAATAGAACAAAATGTCCACAGCGAGCCAGTAACACAGCATCACTAATCTGAATTCACAGAGGATCGTGGTTTGCCCGGGGGGTGGGGGGGAACTCCATTCATTACCTTTATCCATACTAAATGGATACTAATATGGTTTTAATTAACGTTGGGATTTTTTGGTAAAATCACAGAAGGCAAACCCCTTTTCCCATTCTTCCTCTTTCTGAAAAGAAAACTGTATTGGTTTTTTTTTTTTTTGTAACCTACCAGCTGAAGAGTTGGTGTGCAGCTCATAGTTGAAGAAGCAGATGTTTTACGGGCTTAGAGAGCGAGGCGGTGGAGTGTTGAGAATGGCTTTCGGAGGGGAAGGCAGTAGGAGGGAAAGCGGCTTGCCGAAGCCCTTCACAGTGTTTGTTCGATGTGAGCGTGTGTGTGATATAAGTCCCCGGCTTGCCCCTGCAAGTCATTTCCCTCTCATTGAGTCTCTCTAATTTGTTTATGCCTTGCTCATAGCAATTAATGGCATTCAGCTCTTTCCCAGGTCAGCTATTTTTGACTTAAATCTGCAGCACCAGCTTCTAAAACATGCTGTGCACAACTCCTAGTGTAATTCAAGACTGTAGGTGATGCATAAACATTTCCGTTTTCATACTCTAAAATATCTCACTGGTGTGTGATTCATGCAATTTCCTGGACATCACTTGGGAGTAGTGGGAGCAACCGTGGGAGAGCGTAAGGCAGCAGTGAGTCTTTTATCCCTGGTACGCCATTGAGAGCCACCTTTCCTCATCGTTGATGAGAAAATAAATGTAAACTGCTGTGCAAATATAGGGCTACGCATCCCTCAACCCAAGCAACGTGCCACTCTGTGGAGAGCGTCCCATGGAGTGGAGGTAAGATGTTAGGAGCAGATAGAATACAGTACTGTAAGGACAAGCGGGTGGGGAGGATGGAGCAGTGTCCACTGCTGTGTGGCCCAGCCTTTCAGCCCAGATGCTGTCTGCCTCCGTTTTTGACCTCAGAATAAAGAGCCAGCATACATAATAAATTGGTGATTGTGTTCTACGTTCAGCCAGTGTAAAAGTCTAAAAGTCTAACTGGTTTTTTTTTTCTCCCAATAATACTTGTGTGAAACATCCCAAACTTTGTTTGGAAATCGAATCATGTGGCAAATGAAGCATTTTATTCCTTTAACTTCGTGGACTTACATGCTGTTATATTCAACTACTAGATTTTACCTTGCTTTTAAAACGCTAAACAAAGGGGTTTTTTGTTTGTTTGTTTGTTTGTTTGTTTAACAAACCAAACTGAACTGAGATTTTTTTTTCTTAATCTGAACACAGTTATTGATCAGAAGTGATAACTCAGGTAAACATATTAATTTCTTTTATCCTACAGCTTTATTCTACATACCCCAGTTCACTTGGCATGGAATATATACAATGTTATACAACTGTCAATAAGGAAATATTGCTTACTAATACAGATAGAAAACCTCCTAAAGAGCCATCAAGTGGTCGTATCTGGCACAGTCTTTTCTTTCTTTCTTTCTTTTTTTTGAGAGTTCCATACAGTGTGCTTTGACCACATTCAGCCCCACCCTACTCTCCCAGGTTGACCCACCCTTCCCACCCACTCATCGAGTCGAGTTTGTAGAAGAGTATTTTCATTAGTGTGTTATTCTAGCGATGAACATTGCTTGAGGTTTTCAGTATTGTTTAGATTTCCAATAGAAAAGATGGCCTGCATGGTAGGGAGTTCTTCCGTTCAGATCAGCTCACATGAGAGAGTATTAGCGGTGAAGGGACTTAGAGGTGACCTTGTTCACCCCTTAAGTATAGCTGACCGGGATGGCTCCCCCCATAAATCTCGCACTTACACGGCTGAGGCAGCAGGATGGCAAAGCAGCCTGTGACACAGACTTTTTCAACAAAGCAAACGGAGGGAAAAGGATGAAAGAGAACTTGTAACTGTAAAACTAGCAAGGTCCTACGTGCCAGCATCTCCAGGGAGCGATGTTCATCTCGTGCATCCTACAGTGCTATCATCCTCTCCCCACAGGGGATAAAGGAGGACTGTGGGTGGATGGTGGAAAGATGAGCTGCTGTGATAACCAAAGGCCCACCCTAGTGATCAAAGTCAGAAGGAAAAATTGAGAGGTGAAGTGCAACCTTTGGGTGAACTGTCCAGTTTGAACTGTCCAGTGGGAATGCAGTTTACAGAGGCAGAAGTTG